>OY728145.1:932131032-933381032 GCA_963277665.1 Viscum album | reverse complement strand
AGAGTTCTTTTGGGATTGTGATTTCTATATTATCAATACTCTTGGGAAGGTGAACTAGGTGGAAAACAATCCCACTCAGAGATCTTATTTTTAGTTACTAACTGAGGCATCCGTGGGGTTATCCTTGTTGCAGTTTTTCATAGTGGAAATGGATAGTTCTTAATATATTCAGTCAATGGTTTTTACCCCCACCATTTTCTATGTGTCAGGGAAGATCAACATGGAGTAATTGACTGTGAGTCTGTACATACTCAAATATCAATTTAATGTTCTCATAAGGTAATTTTTGAAGGCAGAGAGCATGTTATCCATTATAGAGGATGGACTATGGTACCAGTGATGTGGGTGGTGATAATGGAGTTACATACATCCTCTTTTGTGTGACATCCTGGTGTGGAGAAGATGTACCAGGACCTCCAACATCAGTTTTTGTGGCCAAACAAGAAGGGATGTGTTGCTGCATTTTAATCATTATATCACACTTTTCATCAAGTGACAATTGATCCCTGGGTTCCAGTGAGATTATCTCTACACCTTGATGCACTATAGTGGAAGTGGGATGAGATATCATAAACTTCATGATGGGGTTACCATGTATGTCAAGGGGATATGATCCCATTTGGGTGATTGTAGAATGAATCACCATGTCATACCACCTCTAATTCATTTAAGAGAAGAGTTTAGGTGAGTGATTGGAATGATTGTACATACATGAGATAGTCTAGCTTCATAGAGTTCCCTTAATAATCAATTAAGACCATGATTCTCTCTTCACATCATGATTATGTAGAGAATTGAAGGATGTATTTGTGACTCAGTTGCATTTGAGAAAGGCGTTTCACCCTCAGACTGATGGTTAGACTAAGTGGACCATTCAAGTATTGCTAAACATATTATTGGATTGCATGTTTGATTTTTTCCGTAGTTGGGAGGACCACATACCCTTGGTGGAGTTTATGTAATTCAACTACTACTATTAAACCATCAGTTTGGAACTATTCAAGGCCATGTATGGGTGACACTAATGGTCCCCACTTTATTGGAATGATCCAGGTGAGTCAGTACTAATGGGGATAGAGTTTGTTTGAGCTATGCCAGAGAAGTTGAATATCATCTGGGGGTAGAGAAGAACTACATAGAGCCTTCATAAGTCATATACAAGCCTGTAGAAAAGGCCTCTCAAGTTTGACAAGGGAGACCTTATGTTTTTGAGGGTCTCAACTTGACATGTATTAAAAATATATGGCCATGGTAGCAAGCTATATTTGAGATTCATTAGCACATTCCAGATACTTTTTAGAGTTGGAAAGGTGGTATTCTGCTTAACCCTACCGCCATTGTTGGATTGGTTACATGATATCTTCCACGTGTTGCAACTGAGGGGGTACATACATGACCCATCACTTGTTATTGAACATGTAAATCATGATATCGAGAATGTGGATACCATTCCTGAGTATCCGATTGAGATCAAGGATTAGTAGGAGAGGATCCTTCATGGGTGATTAACCCCCGAGTGCGTGTCTGGTGGTAGTATGAGAGTCTTCAAAAGATATAATGGGATTGGGAGACCCAGATGAGTGGTGAATACCATTATCTTTTTTTATTATATCTTTTAATTTTTAAATGAAAACACCTTAGTTGGGGACAATGGAATGACTATAAATTTTCCATATATTACGTGAGAATATAACATGGATTATTTTCGGACACATGCATTGAGGCGACAAGAGATCTAGAGTCCCAATGAGACTAAAATTAATATTTGAAAAAATATTAAAAATATAAATATCACACACAATGGATTCCTAAAAAAATGGAATAAATCTTAAATAGAAGCTCCAATATGAAATATGAGGCCATTATTGAGTCTAAGAGTGCGTTGAAATGACTTTGGAGTGCATTGGCTTCTTGGATTAGGCCCAGTCATGGGATAATTTTTAAATAATTTTTTTTTAATTTTTCATTACTTGAAATTGGTTATAAATAAACAGTTATGATGAGATCTCAAGGTTTTCCACTTAACCCTGGAGATCTAGAGGACCATTGTTGGTGACAATTCTTATAAAATTCCATCAGATTGGATCGAGATCAAGGATCCTTGCACCATAAAAGTTCATGGATCTCACCAACGACAACAATGAAATTCCATTATTCATCAATGTTCTATATAGAATCTATGTATGATGATTTATTTTTGTGATTACATATATTTTTTACCTTGATTGAAAATATATCAATTTCATGAACTAGAATTGATACCCACATCGAAAGTTGATTTATTTTTTGTTATATTTATTTTTAATTAGTCAAAAACTTATTTTTCCATTTAATTTATCAAAAATTGATCGAGGTCAAAATGAAAAAGTTTGAGCTTCATTCCTCACATGTTTTGGTTTATGGATTTCTCCCCCATTTAATTGCACGATCATAACATGAAATTTATTTTCCTCATGGTTAAACCAATACTGGGTATATGATCATTTCATGACCATTAATTTTCATAATAGATCAACACCATGTGAATGGTACAAGATCGAGGAGGCGATCAAGGTTTGATGATGATGGAGTTTGATAAGATGTGGATTAGAATGGATTGGCAGTTCCTATTCATGTAGATTCGATGGTGTGACAACAATTTTTTTGTGTAGGAATTTCCTGAGTGGTTTCGAAGGGCCGATCTCTTATAAGGTGGAACCACATGTGAATACTAGGAGTTTCCCAAACACTCTGTGTACTGCATAGGACAAGTCATGTATCTCCCTTGAGTTTGTTTTAATCTCTTAATTTATTTAGTATTTAGCCAATATCATTTGAGTGTGTTCCCTGGGTCCATCACCTCAAGGGTACAATGTGAAATTATGTCCACATATTTGGATTGTGATCCCATCTAGAGGAGGAGTCTTAGATAGAGTTTTTGGGGACCCTTCGTTAGACTGGAGTGTGATCCTCTATCATTCTTTCTTGGATCCAAGGTAGGTTTTGTGTAATCAGTTGGCCTCCATGATCACAGTGTTGGTCCCCCATATTTTGGTCCATTTCTTTATAGTTCACATTATTATTGGTATGTGATCCTCTCTATCCTGGGTTTATCTAGATTGGGTTTTTGGTTTCCCCTATAAATTCAGTGTTTGATTCCCTATCTTAGTATTAGGGTCTTTAGAGACTAGCGAGTTTTCTTGGGAAGGGCCCAAAAATCTTGACCTCTTGGATGAGTGCCTCCGATGATAGCATGGCTCACGGTGTGGGTTATCATAGTGCGAGTATTTCCTAGAAGCTTCAAGCAGAATACTATAGCTAGCAGTTTATTTGAGATATCCTAGAGGTATGGGGTACTTATAGATTATATCTAGGATTTTATTTGAATTACATATACTTTTTATGAGATGGAAGTTCTTGATGCTGTGTGTTTTTTATATTTTGATATCCTACTAGGAATTGGTATAATCACCACTGCCCAGGATCTGGCCACATGTGTCATGTCTTATACAGATGATGACCCATTTGATGGTTTCCTGTGAGGGTAGGAAGGTGAGGGAACACAGCTTGAGCCAATCAGATCAAGGTGTTTTCTAGATGGTTTAATTTGATACTAGTCCTCACCTTATGATAATTTTATAATCCTTATATTTTTTTGGTCTTTTAGTTAGACTCCTTTTAAATTTCAGTACTTTATTGTCATACTCTGATTGTGAGATTATAGATGTTTTCATGTTATGGTTTTAATTGTTCTACAATTTATCACTTTATTGGTTTAGAGATGTGTGCATGTGTACAAGTATATTAGGATAATTTCTACCATGTGTGTGATATTCCTACTTAACACTGGTCTCCAACCCCTAACCTATTGGTGGTGGGCTTGAGGTAGTCGTTGTTCAGGCCTCTTTAGCTCAGTTCATGACATGAATATTGAAACACAACATCCTAGAGGTGTCTTCAAACATATACCTATTCTTACGGGGAGATAGGATAACATTTCTATAGACTATGTTACTTGACTAGTAAAGATTATGAGAATGAATGATTGAATATGGGTTATTGTTCATTGTCTAACCGAATCTGAACATTTCCTTGCTATAAGTGCAAATTTACCTCTTGAGCATCTTGCACAAATCTATATTAATGAATTTATAATTATTAATGGTGTAACTAATCCAATTGTGTTTGATCATGATCCTTGATTTATATCTAAATTTTGGAAAATTCTTTAGAAGGATCTTGATTCTGATTTTCATTTGAACACCACATACCATCCCCAAACCGTTGGAAAGTCTTAAAATACTATTCAAATATTAGAAGACTAGTTGAGATCATTATCTACTGAATTTTAATGTATTTGGAATTATTATTTAAATTTTTTAATGTTTTACTATAATAAATTATTCCATTAAAGTATTCAAATGGAGTAGTATGAAGAATAATATGGAAAGAGTTGAAATACTCCAACATGTTGGGATGATGTGGGTGAAAGGAAACTTATAGGCCAAGAACTTTTTGAGGGAATAATGACAAAGAAAAATACTATTCAGACTCATATTAAGGTATCCCAAAGATTGAAAATAGTTATTCTTATAAATATGGAAAATATTTTGAATTCCATGTGGGAGATCATGTTTTCTTGAGTGTATCTCCTTGGAAGGGTGTTATAATATTTGGTAAGATAGGGAAACCATGCCCCAACTGCATTAAAACTTTTGAAATTATGGAAATAATTGGATATTTTTCTTATCGATTTTAAATTCCACAAAGACTTCATAAAGCACATGATGAGTTCCATATATCATTGTCAAGGAAGTACATGTCGAACCCAATACATGTACTCGCCTATGAACAAATAGAAGTGGTACATGATTTATTATTCAATAAATAGACTTTCAAAATTCTTGATATTATAGAGAAAGTGTCAAGGAATAAAAGGACTCAAATGGTGAATTTATATTGGAGAAATAATAAAATTGATGATGGAACATGGTAACTAGAGGATTTTATATAGAATAACCACCCTCATTTGTTTAGAAAGTAATATTCAGGAAAATTGTAAGGGAATTTTTTTATAAGAGGGAATATTTTAACTCTCGAGCATCAATTATAGTTATTGAAAATTCTATTTTAATAAAATTATAATACTAATCAAATCTCAAATTAAAAAAAATAATTTTATAGGATTCAAATCAATTTTAATCAGATTAATTAAAAATAACCCACGAATGAGTTTTTGAAACTTTCAATCACAAATAAACTTCTAGAAATAATTAAAATTTTAGTATTTGAATATTACTATATTTATTTATAATAATGTGTTAAAATATATAGAAATAACCATGTATTTTAATCAATTTTATTGAAATAAATTTAATATTATTTTTAGGTTAAAGTGGATGTTTTTCAGAAAACTATTTTTACATGCATAATGACTTTCCAGTTTGATTTATTTAAATTATATTTAATAATTAATTATTTAAATGATACTTATATATTATAAATCTAAATATATTACATTAAATCTATACAATTATTATTACTTATCATATAGTAAATGTAAGATCATTTTATGATTGAAAAATTACCATTTTGAAAAACCATTTTTGACACGTTTTGTGGGTTTATTTTTTAAACTAAATTATATTAATAATTTGAATTGAATTGGATGAACTAAATTCCATATTTATAATCATCATGTACAAATTTGGTGATGATAATTTGTTTGTTATAATTAATAGAAAAAATAGTAAAACTATTTCACCACAGTTAAGGATAAAACGGGTTTTCCGTGGGGTTAACTTAAAAGTATAAGGTTTAACATGTCCTAAAAACTTTCTAAAACCACATTAGTTAGTTTTATTTCAAAATTATCTTTATTAAATTTTAATAGGATCCATTTTAATGAATTTTTTCCAAGAAAGAGAATCTATCATTATTTTAAAATGTTGAAAAATAACTAATGTTCCACTCACCACAATTATATAAGGGAACCTCCCCCTTACTAATTCACACCTCGTGAGACATTTATCTCAACTAAACATAGAAAAAATCTCCTCAAAATACTTATCCTATTTCTATGATTATTTTTATTCCAAAACAATTAACCTTTCAATTCTTAATAAGAGATCCAAATGAGGTTTTCCAAAGTGATGGTTATCGTCTTCACCAAGATCGTTATGTTTTTCCTCTTCATTTACCAACATAAATTATGAAATAATAATTCCTATATAATAATTACATTATATAATAAATAATTTGATTTTAATATTTTTATTTCATAATTTTTATCCATATATGTTTCCCTAAAATGAGAAGAAAAACCATCAATCATTTTAACGGAGGACTACCACCTTGTGAATCGATGTATCTTTTCCATCACCAAATCACCTGGACGGTAATAATAATGAAATTAATGAATATTTTTGATACTTATGAAAAAAATACTAAATCATTAAAATTAATATATCATCCACTTTCTAACCCTTTTACCCATTAAAGAAATGATAACATCGCACATGCATATGTACAACTTACCATCTTTACAAAGAGATGTGATTCATTTTCCATGTCCAAATTTCAAGAATGATTACTAAATTTTTTATAATAAATAAATAATATATTTATAAAATTAATATTATTATGGATATTATTTAACAATATAATCAATATAAGATCCATAACTTCTATGAAAAAAAATATATAAAAAAATGAAGGAGGTGACACCTTAAACAATGGTAATAATGAAATATTATTAGCGAGAAGGTGATAAGATGTTACTAAAGGATAATATATGATATTATAAATATTAATATGGTATCTTTATAAATTAATTACATGTTTAAAACCATTCTAAAATATTATAAATAACATTTAACTAAAGGGAAGCGTGAGTTAAGGGATTTTATGTAAATTTTCATTCCATTATGGCATATTCTATATTATGCACCTATTTAATTTTATGTGGTGTATATAAATCCCCATTGATATATTTAACATGAATATCTATTTATTAATGTTGACTAATGTTTCAATTCATATTTTTTATTTCAAGGGATTTTAATTCAATTGTTACCAAAGAGGCATGGGTTTATTTTATAATCTCATTTTTTGGGATTGCCTTATTTTTTTAAAGAAATATTATAAAAAATACTTCATAAAATTCATCTATGTTATTACCCCCAGGATATTTATAGATTTTTTATATTTTCTAAAATTTTCCCCCTCCTTTTCCCTCCAATAAAGAAAATTAAATTTTAAAAGAAAAACTGATTTTATTTCTATTTTAATCGGATATATGTTTATTCTATGTCTATATTTTTGAATTTTTTTTTAAAAAATCCTATTTATGAATTTTTTTTATTAAGGATATAATAATTTATTCTTGAGTTTTTTAAATATTTTAACTTAATATTTACAATGTTTCCTCGAAGTTTCTTATTGAATTTCCTTACAAATATTCAAAGGAATGTTTTTAATGAATACGATATCAATAAATTTCTCCACCATCGTAATTATTTTACAAAATTTTGATTAATAGATATATTTTTTAAAGTATGAAAAATAAGTATCCTTAATGAAAAATTAATTTAATATTTCTCTTCAATTTTCTTTATTCCCCAAAGGATATGATTTTACTATGAAAAATATATTTTTGATGAACCAATGGTCATCTCTTATCTCAAATGTTTTTGTGGTCATCAAATTTCTCTTGAAAAATTAACAATCTTGTGATCATTAGAGATTAAATTTATGTAGAATTTAAAGATTCATTTTATCATGGATATTTTTTTCCTAAATCATATACGATTTTTACATATGGTCTTTTACGATGGATGTTATTTTGGTTTACTGAGAAAATCTTAATAAATCTATATTTTTTATGCAATATAAATATTTATTGACGAGTTAAATTCTTAATAAATTGAATTGATCATTCAATATAAGTGGAATTAATTGGACATAAAAATATCTGTGGACCCCAGTTATTGATATCCCTATGATATATTCGTAGGGATAATGAGACAAATCAACTGTCCAAATTAAATGGGATTATTGTGTATACCTACCTATATTTTTAAACAATCTTGGATAAAGTTCTTAAGGTTGTAGTTATAGTGATGTTTGAGATCGTGGCATACAATATTAAGCATTTCCTTTATTAATTATTTAGTAATTATTATCCCTGATATTATTGTATTGATATTATCAACAGATTCATTTCATTCTAATGTTACTTATAAAATGGAATGTTTGTTGTGTCATTTACCATTCTATATTGATTTTTACCTATTTACTCATGATAAATTCCACTCTATGTAATCCTTATTCAGCATTCGAGATCATAATTATTTTGTTTATGTTCCCGAGGATATGAATAAGAATTATTTGAATGAGTTCAAGGATTCCAAATATTTTTAATTACTAAATTTTATGTTTATTTCCAAATTAAAAATGGGAATCACATATATATATAGTTCTTTAAGACAACTAAACTAATCAATACTTTGGGATTAAATCCATCACATCTATTCTAATTTAATAAAGAACACAACACACCTGAGTTACTATAATTAGGGTTTTTATAATATAATACCAAGCCCCACCCATCACAACTTAATTCAATTAAAACATCATATGAGGTGATGAAATAACTATGCAATACAAAACAAGTAAGACTTATTAATCCATAAACTGTAGAATTAAAATAAAAAGTATATTTTTATCAATATTTCCCCAATAAATAAATATAATATATTTTAATGTAAGATTATCTCAAACTAACACCATATAGAGAAAGGGGTATACATTTATATAAATAATTTCCCTAATAAATCGTTGTATGATATCTATATATACACCATTCAATCAATGAAATGTAATATATATTCTTTATAGTGGAAAGGCACTAGAGTGAAAAATTATGCCTATAAAATATGATGATTTTGAACGACAAAGAAAGCAATGGATCAATTTTTTTTAAAAAAATAACATTACCTGAGTGATCTAGAGAAAGAAAGTGTATTGAATTAGTTGAAAAATGTCCTCCATCAAGCATAAGATATATCAAATAATGAAAACATATAGATTAATCTTCCTATAAAATTACAAAGGTGGTGGAAAGAAATGTTCACACTAAAAATGTTAAAAATAGATACTTTACATACATCGATGAAAATAAACCATACACAAATTGTTAAAAATTACATTAATTTTTTTAATGAAGGTTAAGTAGTAGAAAATAAATTTTCGTAATTATTAAGGCATATATTGGATGTTGAAAAAAAACATCTAATGAATATCAACATGAAAAAGGGATGTTCCCAATCAAAAGGAAAGGGAACGGCTTGTTTCCATTAAATGTATAAATAATGATTCCACAAGGAAAATTAAATAGATAGAAGATATATAAAACCCAAATAATTATAAGAGGAAAATAAAATGACAGGGGTTTTTAATATTATATCAGAAAAATTACCCAGATCGATCATATTTCATAAAAAATTTATATTTAAAAATTAAATTGGTAATAATACTCTCATGATATAGTTATCATGATAATATAAAGAGATTGGGAGGGAGATCATGAAATTGAAATTATAATATCATGACTTGAAAGATATTTATTTATTTTAAATAAATAATGTTTTTAATACATAATATAAAATAAATTATGGTCTGTAATATAAATCATGTCTTATGGAGTTGGAAATGAGGAAAATAAACCATTACAACCATAGAACTTATCAACTCAAAATCCCCATGAATGATATGATTTTGAATGGATCATAAAATTTCATAAATAATGAGAGGTTAGGGATAAAAATATTAATAGTTTAGTTGATTAACCATTCCAATGAGAACATGGTGTATATTAAGAAATATTTCTCAAGGGGTAAAAATTTATGACATGAAACCCTTACAATGTTAAAAACATTCAAATTAAAACCCATTGAAGGATAAAATTTCAAATTAAAATTTAATAACATGAATAAAGATATTATTGTTAAATAAAATATTATTATTAAAGTATATACTCCATTAAAAATAAAAACATGGTGTATAATAAGAAATTTGTCTCAAACTTGAACATACCGTAATTAATGGATGATTATGATTATGAAATTGGTTTATTTGAAGGATAATATCATTATTTCAGAATAAAAATGATATTATTTAGATAATTTATGTAATCTAATAATATTTATGGGGGTTTAATAAATAATAAATGAAATAAATAAAAAATGAGATATGCCACTTCATAGAGGTTGTAGTCTGCACAACATACGATTAACATTTTCATTTCTCAAAGAATGAGTGGGAAAGAAGGTGGATTATTATTTATATATTAATAATTATAATAATATTTTATATTTCACATTTATTCATCAAATTAAAAATTATAAATAGAAAATGTAGTGATGGTTAAAAATGGAAGTTTTTTCTTTCGGGTTGCGATGGTCCGTACAACGCCTGATTGACAGTTCAATTTATCTTAATAGAAAATGGGATAGGTGGTTAGTAGTTATTCCTTTATCATAATAAAATTAATTATAGAAAATATATTTAAGTTATTATATAGAAATGATAAAATCTTGTTTGGTAATGTAATAATGAAAAGTAAAGAAGTTAGAAAAAATGTACTGACATTGAGTACATTGGATTTACCTCGGAAGAATCCTTAAAAATAGAGATTTTATGCCAATTTATTTTGACTAAAAGATAAATTAAAAGGAATAGTATTCTAGGGGATGTAAAAATAACATTATTTCAAGAGAAAACTTTTTCTTAGGATTAGTCTTGAAGGGGCATTGATGTGCCACTTTTATAATTGGTTATAATGGAATTTTTGTAAATATTTCAACTTAGTATAAAGATATCACATGTTTCATGAGTTAGAAAAAATAAAAAATAAAAAATAATATAGTGATGGTTTACATAAGTTCTATAATCCATCAACTATTTATTTTTACACATGTTGTAAAATTAGTTTTTTGTCATTTACTCTTTGAATTTTCACTTTTAGCATTTTTTATTTTATTGTGGTAAATAGGTTTTATGTAATTAATTCATTTTTTTTGATTAAAAATAAATTATCCATTATTATATAATATGTAACTAATGATTCTAAATATAAAATATATTTTATCATATAAAATTTCTATATAGTTGAATACCAAATTTTAAAATCACAACAAATTACTCTTAAAATCTTATTTTAAAAAAAAGTGTATTCTTAAGATTACAAGTAATGTGTGGAGTAAAATTATAAATATATTTTATTTTAAAAATAAACATTTTTTTATTATAAATAAAATAAAATTAATGTGTCTTTAAAATAAATTCAAATCATAATTTTAACAAAATAAAATTTAATTTAAATAAAAGACGAAAAACAGTTTATAAAAGAAAATATTACTTCATTAAGGAAAATATTAATCATAGGTTTTCTATATTAAATGTAGTTTTTTCAAAATATATAATTTTAGATATTAAATAAATACTTACCTAGAAAATGTTTTTAAAAACCCTTATGTCATTATATAATGATAAGATCAAAAAAATTACAGTTTTTGTAAAAAACAATATTTCACGCTATTGACCTAAAAATCAAATATTTCAGAAATTTTTTTAAAAAATAAGATTCTTTTTTATTCTAAATAAAAATATTAAATTAATTTTTTCAAATTAAAATTCTATAATTTTAGAATTTAACTATTAAATAAAATCAAAAATATATAATGAAAGTCGTTTTCATGGGGAAATGACTTTTTTAATATATTAACTATTATATTTATCATTTACTATCAATTATAATAAAATTTTGTGTAAAGAAACTATTGATATAAATATTATGATTTATCCATAATTTATTTGGTATGTTAAAAAATCATATAAAAGAAAATTTTATAAGGGTTACAATTGAATGACTAAATCATCTTTATTAGTTATTTAGATACAATAATTGAATTTTTATCAATTCCTTAGCATTAATTATGAAAATTATTTTTATTTATATATATATTTGATAATTAAGTTAGCTATATTTTTAAATTCAGATTCTATGGAGACATTATAATGGTTATATAACACTTCTTGATTCGTTTTGGTTGGTGTTGTGTGTCAAGTAAGCTATTGAATACATTCGGTTTTAAATGAATATATAATTTAAAATATCAAGGTTTTACATTCAACGATGTTAAATAAATTTCACCCTAAAACGTAAATTATTACTCTTTAATGAAATTAAGAAAAGTTATTACCAACAAATTCATCCTTTGTTATATAAATTCTAAGACGACCTCTACCTTACTATCTTAGGCCAGATCATGTTATATATCTTTCTAAAAAAAACGTTAATATCTCATAAAATCAAGTAATTCGCTATGTATATACCCTGATCATGCATTCTACAAAATATAGCATTCCGAAAAAATTTAAATCTCATATAGGTTAAATCAAAATAAAACCATATATTCTTCTAGAAATTAGTACTATCATTAACCCTAAAATGGTACTAATCCCTTTGTCATAAGATCACACATTAATCAATACGTACCAAAATCCAAAAAATAAGATGAAATTGACCAAAAATATCATGAATCAATTATTAGTCCCATGGTTACCAATACTGTGTATCTTAATTTTTCTAAATCATTCAACCCTTTATTACTTCAATATGAAGTTTATTTTAAATCTAAGAGTTTTCCATCCCTAAATCACATGGTCATTAATAGTTATCCCCAAAAAATATATCCTTATAAAAAACACTTTTCAATGTTATTAATTCCATTTAATACATGTTTACAAAAATTAAAAAAACTGCTAAAGAATAATCCATATATGTTTCACTAAATCCTTATAACTTTAAAAATATACCTGAGTAACATTGATAAATATCACTCATGAATGAAAATATCTAAAAGCATCAAGATTTAATTTCTACTAAGATTTCAACCCCACTACCTAAGATAAGACTAGAAAATTCACCTTTTCCACCATAATAGTCATATTCTAATATTCTGAACCATTTATGAATGCAACATAATTCAGTTATAAGACATAGTTTTTTCTAGATACAATCCTTTCCCAGCTTCATCATCATGGTCTTTTTTCAACCAAATACTAAAAAATGGTTATGTAACATCCCAATATCAATTTTAGGAAGTAATATAAATTTTTGACCATATCTTATTTTGGGCCTATCTTGGGTTATTTTTGGTGAATTTGGGGAGTTTTGGAGCTTTCTAGTTCCTTGCACAGTTAGGTGAACGGTTGGGGAAAACCATGTGGATCATCTTGGGAAACCATGAAACATATTTTTGAGTCCAAGAGGAGGGTATATAATCAAAAGAAACCATATAGAATTCTACCCAAACTATACAGTATGGGATAAGGTATTTTCACATGGTGGGTGCATGGTTTTCAAACCATATGAGCAAATCATGTAGCTCATTCTGTTTCTCAGATGGGGGCACATAGTTGGCACACATTTTACGAAACTGTATAGAAAATATAGGTGACACCAATTAATTAATCATAATTTTCTGTTTATGACTTCAAAAACCTATGATTTGATTTATTCTTCTTCTATTGAATTTTAATTTCATCTTTGGAGACTCCTCTTGGGGATTTTGGAAATTCTCTTCCTTTTGATGATTGGTTTTTACAGATTCTTGGGTGTTAAATCTAGTTATTCAATGTTATTTGTCTATTCTTCAACATTATTCTCCTTAATTATAGATATCTCTTATTTATGTTGATATAAATATCAATTAATAGGTTTATTAACATTATATAAGTTTTTTTGATTGTCTACTGATGTTTTAATTAGAAGAATCATTGGAAGATATGGAATTTCTTGGATCTAGGTTGATATTTGTGTGAATATTTGAGATATTGTTGGTAATTGGGGTTTCTTTATTCTTTATTTACCATGGGATCATTGAATATAATTTTTATGTTAAGATATTCATGGTTTGGGATCTTCTCTTTTTTTATAGAGAACCCTTCACCTTTGGTGTATATATCTCTTATAATTTTTGGAATACAAAGAGGTTGATGTGGGTTGTTTCATCTAAAGTATTTGTCTTATGAACAATACCTTCAATATTATTTCTAGAAAATTTATCCAAACCATTAACAAAATTAAATATGATTTAGTGAAATTTTAATATGGTGGTTTTTTATATTAAATTTTTTCCCTTAGTATTTGATAAATAAATGATCATTTCAAAGAACTATAAGTTTTTCTTGAGAAAAAGGATTTCAAAGAATGGTTTTGGGGTGGAAAGGTTTTTGGTTTTATTCTAGAAATGTGAAATTCCCATTGTAATGATTTTAAATGTTCAACACTTTGGATCCTAGAGTACTTAGGTGGAGGGATATGTAGGGACTTATTACCATGACTCGTAGGGAGGCACACACATCAAGGTGTTCCTCTACTTTGTATTTAATTTTACTGAGGACATGTTTACATGACATCATGAGGGCGTTGGGGGGTTACACATTAGGGTGATCCAATGGTACTTAGGTCATCATAGGAAGGAATTTTTTAGTGCATAATAGTAATTATTTATAATATTGAGTGATGATCCCATCCAGCCCGTACATATGCTATTGAAGGGGTGCTTTTCATTATTCTTGACATTAATGTGTATTTATGATTCAACATATTAAAATGATAAAATGATTTTTTTAAAGTGATTTGAAATAAATATTTTATGAAAATGTTAATAAAATATTTAAAAAGGGTGGATTTACATGTTTTAAAATTATTTATGTAAAACTATATATCATACCTTGATTTCATTTAAATTGGGAATTATTGGATTTTTGAATAAAGAATTATTGTTGAGCAATTCATGGGATACCAATGTATTAGTTTTCTCATACCATATATATAACCTAATATCTTTGTAAACATTGTTTTTATGATGCAGGAAAGAGAAATGTGTAGTAGTGGGGAGGTGGGTTTTTGAATTAGTTGTTTTTGGGAATTGGGTAGTGAACTCATGGGATTTTCCCACCACACACATAGAGATAATAGTTTTTATCTCTTGTACATTGGTAATTCTTATACTATGAACATTTATTTTTTCTTGTTTTTATGTATCATTACCACTACTTGACCCTATATATGCCATATTATTTGTTTCCTTCTTTCTTTACATATTCCCTAATATATTCGATATCTATTTTGGGAAAACCATTCCCAAAGTTTTTCCTAATTACTAAGTACTTGTCTCCTTCCCATGGGGATTAAGAATTCCCATAAATACTTGTTCTTAATTGGTTTTGAACATAAATTTATTGGAATTATCAATAAGTTTATGAAAAATTAGTAGCAAAGGAGGTTGGTGCTCATGTTTTCATGTCTAGGAAAATTTTGTAGATAAGAGATAGGATTATTAGGACATAAGGCATAGTTTATTTGTGAGTTCTTGGATAATTCTAATCATAATGAGCCTTAAGTTACTAATTGATGTTAGGAAGTGTGTCTCTCATGTTGAGTTTCGACTTCATCTCAATTACTTGATTGCTTTATCTTTATTCAAATTGGGATTTGTTCCTTCTCTAAGGGCATCTTTTCATTCCTTGAAAAAGTAACACACTGCCTAGAATAATTCCTTTTATTATCTAGAGGGTTCTATAGATAACCCTCATAAGGGAAACCTATGGTTGACCAGAACAATATTATGGCTATAGTATAATAAATTCTTATAGTGGACCAAAATGTACCTTTTTATAAAACTTAGGCTAAGGAGGAACAACCAAGAGTTAGAGGAGAAAAATAAAAATCTCAATAATTTCTAATCCCAAAGCCTCATTCCATAAAAGGGATTAATTGTAACACCCAAAGCTTCCACAGTACGTTTCCCTTTGAATAATGCAATAGCTTGCATTGTACGCAACTTCGAGATTCTAACACACCGTGTCCAGTCAAACTAGCTATTATAGATAGTAATACCCACTTTTTGAAAATTTATAAATTTTATTTTTTCAAAATTTACTTCATTTTTGAATTCGGAATATCAAAATTAGCTTAGGGTGAATTTTTGGTATCTTTTTGAAAACTTTTAGTTTTTGATGAATATTGAAAAACACTACGTTATTGGTTTAAACCGGCTTTTTATTTATTTAGTTATTTATTTTATATAATTTTTATTAGGTCAAAATAGATACATAATACCTATATAAGGTCAATTTAATTCATTGGAGTCATTTTATAATATATTTAGATATATAAAATGTTTATTGAACTTTTTACCTTCTTTTACCAACCTCCTAGGAGCATTTGAAAATTTGAATAAAACATAATTTTTCCACTTCTGTGGGTTGAATTTAAAAAATCTGAGACACTCAGTTAATATCAGTAAGTAAAATGTGGTTGAATAAGATGAAAAGAATTCTTTAATGAATAGTAACTTTTGACTTTTATTTACCACTGTTAAAAGTAAATAGGAAAATTAAGGGTTAAAATGATATCATAATTACCCTACACATATGTCCTAATTCTATTATATAAGTATAATTCGACCAAAAACAAACTTAGGAATCAAATATTATCCTCTTTGGTCCACTTGGATTAGATTAGAACATTTATTATTATTTTATTTAAAGAAGAGTTAAAAGAGTTAAATTCATAGTTTAATAACTAAACCATTTTTAATAGAGGGTTACACAAAAGATAAATTTTACTATAAATATTCATTATAAATCTTAAAATATTTCCTACCTAATGGTGTTTTATTTATAATTTTTAGACATTAGATAAGTAGATTTGTTTTTGACATAATGATGATGCAGTAATTACATTATTAATGAAATATTAAAATAATTGATATTATAAATATCCAAATAAATTCAATTTTTGACTTTTGATGAATTAAACTAATTTTCTAGGTTAATATGACATTTTAGGGTTGATTAATTTTTTTTGAAGTAATCTTGTTGTAATGATTTTCACAAAAACCAAATACAAAATAGTGTCCAAATTGAAAAAATTGAGTTTTTAAAACAAATACTATATTATTAATTGATAATATATTCTTAAAAATCTAAGTATAGGCCAGAAAACTTAGATAAGGTTATATATATTAATAATGAACCACTTGGGGCTCTTTTGGCTTGTAATAATAAGTTTATTAACCATATAATATAAAACTACAAAGAGACATGGTAAATGTCAAACTATTTAACTAGGAATGAAATCTAAAAGACAAGGTTAATATGTTGACCTAAACCTATCTAAAACATAATTTTTGAGAGGATTTAGACCCATACCCACCTTATCCTGGAAATAAATCATTTTGGAGACATTAAAAAAATAAAAGTATTTTATTATAATATAATATTTCGAGCTTTTCCTAAAGTGACCCTCACCTCTCTTATAAAAAGGTACTTCCACTTCTCTTAATTTTACACCTCCAAATCCATTGTTCTCGGCCAAAACCTGCCCAAATATTCTCCCAACTTTCCCCCCTTCATCCTAGAGGCCTTACTTTGGTCATAAAGCCAACCTAAAGAGCCCTTTTGATCAAATCGAAAGGAAAACCCCGAAGAAGAGGCAAATATTTCATCACCTCTTTCAAGTTCTTTTCTTCTTCCACTTCCTATTTCTTTTTGGTTTCCATTAAAAATTAATAAATCTAGTATCTTATATATACTGTGAAGTTATTAAAAAAATGGTAGACCCATATTCATTATTTTATCCATCATATGTATGACAAAGTCACCATACGTGCGTGCGTATGGCTTACTATCTCTACGTCATGGGGTAGTTTGTTATTCAAACATTTCATTATTTAAATGGGTATAATAATGAGTATAACTGATGTAAATAAAAAATTTATCATGTTAATGATTCTGTATATATGATATACCATCCTATTACATATGATTTCACCATTAATAAAATGATATTTTCACTCATGCTTACGTATGGATTGCCGTCTCCCCGAACGCGGTGAGATTCATTCCCCATCGTAATCATTTCAGAATAATTTTCATTTTATTATTTAAAATAATGTTTATGAACATAATAGTATTACGTATATAAATCAAATACATCACATAAATAATAAATATGGCTTAAGAAACCAAGCATATAAAAGAAAAAGAATCAGTTAACAACCTAAACGATGATACTACAAAAATATTATTAACAAATCAATATTAAAGGATCATATCTGATATAATATTTATGTATATAGTTGTTTTATAATTTAATAATAATGTTTTAACTATTATACAAGAGGTTAACATACCATCGAATAAGGGAAAATACAAGGTAAGGGTTAATTTCACAATCTCTTTATTATTCGAGGTTGTTTTTACCTAAGTATCTACTAGGACCTCTTTATCATCCACATCTATGTTTTCTTAAAAATTTATTTCAATTTTTTTTCTATTTACTAGATAATGGTTTAAAGTCATTTATACCCTTATTTGACCTTATATGTTTTTAATGGAATCTATCCGTCGTTTTCCAAACAAGGCACCTTATGACCTTTTCGACAAAATTAAGGTAAAAATGTATTTTTTAACTTAAATGGTGGGTGACGATATTTTATGATATTATAACATCATCGAAGCTTCCCTTAAAATATTATAAGAATATCTTCAAAATAAATTTTTTCTTTTATAATTATGTGACTCTTAAATGATTTCAAAATATAAAGGGATATTTCTCTCAAATAGTTTTGATTTTACCTATGTCAACATAGTTTGATAAATTCTACACTTGTTTGAAGTTGATTTATTATTATAAAAATATTCTATATTGTATTTAAGGTTTTGCGATATGTTTGACTATGGATGGGTAATTTTTATACCATTCATGGTTTATGGTTAAAGTGCTGACATTTCATATGCTAGTTTTAATACAAATGTTTATGTTATGTTTTAACCTTATCATATGAGGAATGTATTAGACTTATTATGTGACGGGTGGAGCCCTCCATATCTCCTTGGTGCATCAGTAGGTCTCATGAGACAATTAGATGTGAAATTGGCCGAGGCCTTTCCCAATTTGATATACGGTTTTGGCCGAGACTAAATCATTTTTAGACGTCTCAGCCGCGGCCTTCACAAGATGTTTCAGAATGTCTGACATTATACATTCCCCCATTATATAAATAATAATTATGGTTTATGTGGTTATTTGACTAGTATAATACCCATGACTATGTTTTATTGTGGAATTATTTACTCATCTCATATTCTTCCCATAAAGTGTTCATGTTTATTATTTGTAAAGGAATGTGTTTTTAATTGTTCAAAATGCAAAATGTTTTTGTTTTCTTCCACTATATTTATTACCCTTACTAAGCGTTTGAGCTCACACATTTCTTAGGTTTCATTTTCCCAAGATAAAAAGAAGTAAGTTATGAGTGACTTTCAAGCATAATCTAGGAGACTTGGATGTTTCTAATAGAACACATTAGTGTTGTATTTATTTTGAAGTTGTAATGTTTAAATTATGTATGAATCTTATTTCCAATAATACTAAACTGATCGGTCTTTCGGGACATGATTCTTTGTATCGTGCCAATGTTATGTAATAAATCACCAACTCTGGGTAGGAGGGGTTGGGGAGTTACAGTTGGTATCAGAGGAAGTTTAGTACAATCCTTGGAAACTAGATTTAGAAAAACATTGATTAGAGCACATTACCCTACGATAGACTTTGAGGATTAGTATAGAAGAACATCCTAGAATTTTGGTACTGTAGAGATTTTGTGAGTTTTCCTAGAAATACATCCCTGTCAGGATAAAATCAGGTAGAGGTGGCTCTAGCACAGATGTACCTAGGGGTAAAACCTGAAAACACCACTTTGAGCTAGAATCAAACGGGAACTGGTGCACGACAACGGGCCTTGCTACACTATTGGTTATGACACTCCTCTGGGATATACGTAGGATAATTTTCATTTTCATTACAAACCATTATAAATTCTTTATGAGTATATAACTCCTCAAAGAATTTTTTTTTTCTGATTTTGGATTATATCTATTAACTGGTCAATTTATGTTAAGTGTTTTATGAGTTCAGAATTATGTATTGCGGTTCATAAACTAATATATTATATGCCATTGTTCTGAAATAGTTCCTATTGGATGGAATGGAAACCGTATCAACGAATGTAATCCATGTAGGGATTTCCCTCCTACTCAAGATAATTATAGAGGAGCTGGTGATGCAACTGGTGATGATCAGCATATCACCATACTAGGACAACTCCCACAGGTTATGAATAATAACCTTACTCGTATAGATCACCCTGATCCACAATGTGGAGGATCAATGTTAGATCACTTCATGAGGAAATAACCACCAACATTCAATGGGTCTACAAATCCATTTTTAGCGGAACAATGGAGAAGTTCCTTAGAGAAAATATTTAATGCTTTGGAATGTAGCGAATGGGATAAAGTTGTCATGGAATTTTATCACCTCATCAAAGATGCATACCAATGGTTGTCATTAATTCAAAACACAAAGAAGTGTGAAGAAGTATCAAGTAAGTAATGGAGGGATTTTAAATATATTTTCTTAGAGAAATACTTTCCTCGTGACCATTGAGAGGATATGGAATGACAATTTCTGAGTATCAGACAAAAGGAAGATGAGATTGTCGCAAAGTATGAAGCTAACTTTACAAGGTTAACAAGGCATGCTACAGATTACATACGTAACCCAAGAAGTAAGATTGATCATTTCTTTGATGGGTTAAAACCATTTATCCGTCAAGCATTAGGCTCACAATACTTCTTACCCTATGAAGATATTGTCTCATGTGCTATCAAGATAGAAAAATAATTCTCTATGTCTTATGACTTTAAAGAAAATAAAGAGAAGAAGAGATCTTCTGAACACTTTATGAAAGGAAATAAGGAAATAGGGAAAAAGGAAAGAGTTGAATTTCCACCCTATGATAATTTGGAAGGAAGCACCCTAGTGCATGTGTAAAAGGAAAAGGAGTATTCTACAAATGTGGTTAGAAATTCCATCTTTCTATTGATTGTAAGGGTAAGAAAGAAGCTACCAATGTTCAATGCTACAATTTTAGGTAGATGAGACATTATGAAAATAAATCTCCCATGCGTCAGGGAAACTTACCTCAGAAAAGGTCAAGGGATCAAGGACATGGTTATGGAATCACAACTACTGAGGTTAAATCTCCAAAAGACGAGTGGAAGTTAATTTAATGGTTTATTCATGTTTAGGAAATGATTTATTTGATTATGGATCGTCAAATTGTTTCATATCTTCCAATTATTCAATGAAAATTAGATATTTACAATTTGATTTAACAAAGGAGTTTTCAGTCAAAAATCTTAAGGGGAGTATCATAGCAGCAAAGTTTTGTAAATTAGTCTCCATTATGGCATATAAACGATATTTATCTTTGGATCTAATCATCATACCCATGATTGAATTTAATATAATCGTCAGTATGGATTGGATTCTAGAAAATGATGTAAAACTTTATTTTAAGAAGAAGGAGGTTACAATTCTCGATGATGATTAGGAGTACCTTATATTTAGAGGAGAAATGCCACCATCAGATTCTTATCTAGATCCACCCCGGTACCTATTCTAAATTAAATCATTAGAGAGGATGATAATGAAATAATTATCTGTGAGGAAAAGAATTTTCTAATAGAGGACGTGCCTATTGTGAAAGAATATGTTGATGTGTTTCTAGAGGACTTACCTGGACATCCTCCAGAATTAGAAATTGAGTTTTCTATTAATTTAATTCTTGGTTCAAGGCCAATATCAAAGACCCCTTATAAAATGGACACTGTGGAATTAGTAGAACTAAATAAACAACTAGAGTAATTGAGTAATAAGGGACTTATTCACCCTAGTGTTTCTCTATAGGGAGCCCCTTTCCTTTCTGCTTATAAGAAAGACAGATCTATGTAGTTGTGCGTTGACTATAGGGCGATCAATTCTATAACAATAAAGAACAATTATCACCTACCTCTCATTGATGATTTATTCAACAAACTTCATGGAGCTCAGTATTTTTCAAATATTGATCTTCGATCTGGATATCATCAATTGTGTGTTAAGAAGGAAGACATTCCGAAAACATCATTTCAAACCAAGTAAGGACATTTCTCATTTACATTAATACCTTTTGGATTGACTAATTCACCTTATTTCTTCATGGATCTAATGAATAGAGTTTTCAGGGAATATATTTATGACTTTGTAGTGGTATTTATTGATGATATCTTGGTATACTCCAAAATATATAAATATCATGAAAATCACGTGTGCATTATTCTAAAGGCTCTTAGAATAAATGTATTATATGGGAAGTTTAGCAAGTGTGAATTCTGGATTTAGGAGTTTTCTTTTCTTGGCCATATTGTCAAAATGTATGGAATATCAGTTGATCCTTCAAAGGCCAAGGCAATACAAGAATGGCCAACACCGATGAGTATAAATGAGGTACATAGTTTTTTCGGTTTAGCAGGTTATTATCGACATTTCGTCTAGAAATTTGCCCTGTTGACTAACCCATTAACCAAGATCACACGTAAAGGGGTTAAATTTTTTTGGACAAAATGGTGTGAAGAATTTTTGGAAGAACTGAATAGAATATTATTCAATGAACTTATCTTTACTCTACCGTTAGGGATAAATGGGTTTGTTATTTATATTGATGCTTCAAAGAAAGGACTTGGTTTGCTCCTTATGCAAAATGATTGAGTTATTGAGTATGCATCATGATAGCTAGTTTTTTTTAAGAAAAACTATTCCACTAATGATATTGAGTTAGAAGCTGTATTCTTCACTCTGATTATATGGATACACTATCTCTATGGTAAAAATGCGAGATTTATACTGATCACAATATTTTGAAGTATATTTTCTCACAAAAAGAACTAAACATGATGAAAAGGATATGTCTTGAACTACTAAAAGATTATGATTTCCAAATACACTACCAACCAGGGAAGGAAAATAAGGTGGTAAATGCTTTGAGAAAAAAGGATCATGAAGTTTTGAACAAGATGAGAGTTTAAAGGGATCCAATTTTCATGGATCTAGTAATAATGGATATGGGTATAACCCTAGAAGGTGAAACATCAATACTTTTTCAAATGTTTGCCAAAACATCTTTACTTGAAATGATAAAAAATTCTTAGACTGATGATGAGGAGTTTCAAAAGATGATTAAATCTATAAATGATGGGAGATTGGGTGACTTTGTATATGAAGATGGAATTTTGAAATTTGGGAAGAGACAATGTGTTCCCGATATACCTGATCTAAAAAGGGAATTATTGGATGATTCTCATAGCTCCAATTTATCTATACACCATGGGAGCACCAAGATGTATAGATATTTGAAGTGACATTTTTGGTGGGATAATATGAAAAGGGATATTGCTGATTTTGTGTCAAGATGTATGGTTTGTCAACCAGTGAAAGTTGGAAGACAACATCCTAGAAGAGTCATGCAACCTCTTCCCATAACTGAGTGGAAATGGGATGATATTACGATGGAATTTTTCATGGGGATACTAAAGGATCCTAGAAGGAATGATGAAATATGGGTCATTGCTGATCATATTACCATGTCATCACAGTTTCTTGCTTTAATAGAAGATTTACCACTTGAACATTTAACAAGACTGTATGTTAATGAAGTTGTAAGACTTCATGGAGTACCCCTAACAACTATTTCTAATCGTGATCCCCATTTTACATCAAGATTCTGGAAAAGTCTTTAGAAAGCCCTGGATACTGAACTTTGTTTGAGCACTGCATACCACCCTCAAACTGATGGACAATCAAAATGGACTATTCAATCCTTAGAAGACATGTTGATATCTTTCTCACTTGACTTTCAATGTATGGGGGATCAATATTTACCTCTTAGAATTTTCCTATAACAATAGATTCCATTCAGGTATTTAGCTGGCACCTTATGAAGTGTTATATAGAAAGAGATTTCACACACCTACTTGTTGGGATGATATTGGTGAAAGAAAACTCATAGGCCCAGAACTTGTTGATGAAACGATAGAAATGGTGAAGGTTATCCAAACCCACATCAATGAAACTCAATGTAGGCAGAAGAGCTATGCTGACAACTGAAGGAAGGATTTGAAATTTTGGGTAGGAGATCATGTTTTCTTGAAGGTATCTCTATGGAATAGAGTTATAGGATTCAGTAAGAAGGGTAAATTATGTCCCAGGTACATCAGACCTTTCATAATTCTAGAATTGGGGTCGTATCTTATCATTTGGTAATGCCACCAAGTCTCTCCAAAGTTCACGATGCGTTCCATGTATCACTGTTGAGAAAATACATGCCTGAACGAATGCATGTACTCACTTATGAGGAAATTGAACTAGAACCTGATTTTTCTTATTGTGAAGATACTGTCAAGATTCATGATAACAGAGAACAAGTGTTGAGAAACTAGACGACTCGTCTGGTACATGTTCTATGGAGAAACCATAAGATGGAAGAGGAAACATGGGAACCAGAGGAACTTATGATGAAGAACCACATGAATCTTTTTTTCTGGTAGTATTCTATAAATTTCAAGGATGAAATTAATTGATGTATAGAAGAATGTAACACCCCAATCTTCCACGGTACGTTTCCCATTGAATATTGCAATAGCTTGCGTTGTACACAAATTTGAGATTCTAACACACTGTGACCAATAAAACAAGCTGTTATGAATAGTAATACCCACTTTTTGAAATTTCATATTTTTTTTCAAAATAGACTTCATTTTTGAATTCGAAATATCAAAATTATCTTAGGGTGAATTTTTGGTATTTTTCTGAGAACTTTCAATTTTTGATGAATAGTGAAAAACACGACGTTATTGGTTAAAACTGACCTTTTATTTAAAGAATTATTTATTTTATTTAAATTTATTTTAGGTAAAAATAGATACATAATACCTAAATAAGTTCATTTTAATTAATTGTATTCATTTTATATTATGTTTATATATATAAAAAAAATTTAGAACTTTTTACAGTCTTTTACCCACCTCCTAGGAGAATTTGCAAATTTTCATAAAACTTAAATTTACCGATTATATGCATTGAATTTTAAAAATCCAAGAGACATGGTTAATATCAGTAAGTTAAATGTGGTCCAATAAGATGGAAATAATTTTTTTTGGTGAAAAGTAACTTTTGACTTTTATTTACCACAGTTAAATGTAAATAGGGTAATTAAGGGTAAAAATGATATCATAATTACCCCAAAACATGTCCTAATTCTATTAGATAAGTATAATTCGACCATAAAAAACCTTAAGAAAAACAATATGAACCTTTTTGTTGCACTTGGATTAGATTAGGACGTTTATTATTATTTTATTTAAAGAAGAGTTAAAAGAGTAAAATTCAAAGTTTAATAACTAAACCATTTTTAATATAGGGATGAACATAATATAAATTCGACTATAAATATTCTTTAGAAAGATAAAAATATTTTTCTACATAATGGTATTTTATTTATAATTTTTAGACCTTAAATAATTTAGTTTATTTATGACACAATAATGATGCAGTAATTACCTTATTAATGAATGATTAAAATAATTGATATCATAAATATCCAAATAAATGTAATTTCTGACTTTTGATGAATTCCACGAATTTTCTTGGTTAATATGTCATGTTAGAGTTTATTAAATAATTTTTTTGAAGTAATTATGTTTTTTTTATTTTCATAAAAAGAAAATACTAAATAGTGTCAAGATTGACATAATTGAGTTTTTAAAACAAATACTATATTATTAATTGATATAATATTCCAAAAAATCTAAGTCAAGGAAAAAGGACTTAGATATGGTTATATATATTAATAATTATCCACTTATGGTTCTCTTGGCTTGTTATAGCAATTTTATTAAAAATATAATTTAAAAATACAAAGAGACATGGTAAATGTCAAACTATATAACTAAGGGTTAAATCTTAAAGATAAGGTTAATATAGTGACCTAAAACTGTATAAAACATATTGTTTGAGATGTTTTCAACCTATCCCCACCTTATACTCTAAATAAATCATTTTGGAGCCATTAAAAAACGAAATTGATTTTATTATAAAATAATATTTCAATATTTTCCCAAAGTGACCCTCACCTCTCTTATAAAAGGGTACTTTTCCTTATCTTAATTTCACACCTCTAAATCCATTTGGCTAGGAGAACCCCTTTCCAAATATCCTCCCAACTTTCCTACCTTCATCCTAGAGGCCATCCATTGGTCATAAATCCTGCCTAAAGATCCCTTTTGATCAAATAAAAAGGAAGAACCCGAAGAAGAGGTAAATATTTTATCACCTCTTTCAAGTTATTTTATAATTATAATTCATATTTATTTGTGGATTACAATATAAAATAATAACTCCAGTATATATTGTGATGTTATTATAAAAATGTTACAACCATATTCATTATTCTATCCATCATATGAATGACAAAGTCATTATACATGCGTGCGTACAGCTTATTGTCTCCACGTCGTGGTGTAGTTTGTTATTCAAACACTTCATTATTTGGATGAGTATTCTATGAGTATAGCTGATGTAAATAATAATATAACATGTTAATGATTACATATATATAATATACCATCTGATTACATACGATTTCACCATCAATATAATGATATTGTCGCTCGTGCGTACGTACGGATGACCGTCTCCACGAACGCGATTAGATTCATTCCCCATCATAATCATTCAATAATAATTTTTATTTTATGATTAAAAATATAGTTTATAAACGTAATATCATTCTGTATATGAATCAAATACATCCTATCCCTAAAAAACATGGCCTACGTAACACATCATATAAAGGAAAATAAATTTGGTAACACCTGAAACGATGAAACTACTGAAATATTATTTACAAAGAAATATTAAAGGGTCATATATGATATCATATTTATGTATATATTTCATGTATAATTTAATAACAATGTTTTAACTATTATACATGAGTTTAAAATACCATCTACAAAGGAAAAGTACAAGGTAAGGGTTAATTTCACAATCTCTTTATTATTCAAAGTTGTTTTTACATAAGTATCTACTGGGACCTCTTTATCATCCACATCCATGTTTTCTTAAAAATTTATTTCAAAACATTTTTACTATTTACTGGAAAATGGGTAAAAGTCATTTATACCCTTATTTGACCTTATACGTTTTGAAAGGAATATTTTCATCATTTTCCAAACATAGTACTTTTTGTACTTTTCAAAATAATTAAGGTATGAATGTATTTTTTTAACTTATACGGGAGGTGAGGCTATTTTCCACCGTTATAACATCATCTAAGCTTACCTTACAAGCTTATAAGAATATATTGAAAATAAATGTTTTCTTTTATAATTATATGACTTTTAAATTATTTCAAAATGGAAAGAGATATTTATCTAAAATAGTTTTGATTTCATCTATGTCAACATCCTTTGATAAATTTTACAGTTGTTTGATGTTGATTTATTACGATACAAACATTCCATACTGTATATAAGGTTTTGTGATTTTTTTGACTATGGATGAGTTATTTTTATACCATTCATTGTGTATGGTTAAAGTATTTACATTTCGTAAGCTAGTTTTAATATGAATGTTTATTTTATGTTTCAAAATTTTCACATGAGGAATGTATTGGACTTAGTATGTGACGGGTGGAGCCCACTATAGATCCTCGATGCATCGGTAGGGCTCATGAGAAAATTAAGTGTGGAATTGGATAAGGCCTTTCCCAATTTGATATATGGTTTTTTCCAAGGCCTAAATCATTTTTAGACGTCTTGGATGAGGCCTTGACAAGATGTTTCAGAATGTTCAGCATTATACATACCCTCATTATGAAAATAATAATGATGGTTCATGTGGTTATTCGACTAATAGAATACCCATGACTATGTTTTCTTATGGAATTATTTACTCCACTCATATTCCTTCCATAAAGTGTTCATGTTTATTATTTGTAAAGGAATGTGTTTTTAATTATTCATCATGCATAATGTTTATGTTATCTTCTGATGTATTGCTTACCTTTAATAAGTGTTTGAGCTTACCCTTTTATTATGTTTCATTTTCCCAGGATATGAATAAGTTATTTATGAGAGACTTTCAGGAATAATCTAGGAGACTTATATGTTTCTAATGGAACAAATCAGTTTTGTATTTATTTTCAAGTTGTAATGTTGAACTTATGTATGTATCTTGTATCGAATAATACTAAACTGATCGATCCTTCGAGACATGATTCCTTGTATCATGCCAATATTATGTAATATAGCACTGACTCTGGGTAATAGGGTTCGTGGCGTTACATTAATAAACCTCTTAAATTAAAGGAATAATTATATAATATTGATTAGATATTTTACTTCGTGGAGACTCTAGAATCGATTAAGGTGGAGTGTTTTAATTTTTAGCTTAAAGGACATACTAATATGTGGTATTGCATAATGGTCCAAGTTATGGATGATGGATTATTAGAGTGGTAAGACTTCAGGACCCACTTATTTTAGTTTATTTTCATTTAATTAATGACTATGGAAATTCTATGGAGTTTTTCTCTATTTAGTAGGGTGACAACTCAGTGACATATTATGCTAATCACTTTTCTAAACTAGTCTATTTTACACATGAATTTGTGAAAAATGATAAAATAATGTCTTATAGATTCACAATGGGGTTGAAACAAGAAATTCATTCTCTAGTCTTCACACATATCTTTTTCACCTTTATTAATGTAGTGTATAAGGAATTGTTCGTAGAAATGGATCTAGTGTGAAATTCCGGATTGGGTATAATTATTTCTCTATATGGTGGTATAAGGCCCCAACCTTAAACCTTACTTAATCTTGAGTTATTACAAGATTACACATTGGGGATCTTTTCAGGTTTAGAGTTTTAGATAATTAGATCATAAAACTTTCATTACATTCCACATTTAAACAAAGTGGTTACAAAAAAGATAGTATTCATTTTTCCCATCAATGGAAACATATTTAAAATAAAACATGGATTCTTTCTTGACACTTCCTTGACACTATCATCATATCATGTACCCTTCCCTTGACCTGTGAAAAACATTTCAAAAACTTGGGATGAGCATAAAAAGCTTAGTAAGGGATATAAAAATATGGAAAGGAAACATGAGTACATGTATACATAAGAATTAAATCATACTTTACCCATAAAACATAAGCACTTTAACATACCTCATAAAATCATGAACAAATCATAGAAATAATAAGACATAAAGGTATCTTGAAGCATTCATAACATTCTTACATAGGGAGTATCCCTGTTGGTTACGTTTGGAATACCCATCACTGTATATTCCCTAAATCTATGCGGAGAAACCTTAACGTTTAACCCCTTCGCGTTACCCAATGCATTGGAGAGCTATATCGGGCTCACCCGCCCTTAGTTTATCACGGAACCACCCATCTTCATAATAATTCCCAAGAACCATAACATAATCATATCACATAAAACATACATAAATGAAACATAAAATTTCACATTTCAATCACAAGATATCAATAAAACACATTGATATAAAAAAAAAAATTTTGAAAACAATTTTTAATACCAAAATAAAATAAAAGTAAAACATGGTATTTATTTTTCTTTAAAAAAACGGTATGGCTTGTAGAGGAAGCCGAAACTCAAATAATGGTCACGGCGGCGGAGAAGTCGTTGTCGCCGCATACGTATGACAAAAACATTCCCTTTTGTCGTTTAGTAAACGCTTCATATAAAAAAGATTCCTTTTGAATAAACATAAAAGTCAAAGGGGTTTATACACCGTATAAAAGAAGGTTGTGTATAAAACAAAATATGCCTCAATGAAATGAGATTGAGACGAAGTCCCATACAAAGACGATATCTTTGGATTAAGGATAAATAAATTACATAATTATGTGTGACAAACTAATACAGCAAATATAAGTGGATATTAAGTGTAAAACAATCAGAGGTTATTCACACATATTCATAGAATGACATATTCATGGAGTACAAGCTTATCCCAAAGAATCAAAATTGGGTTAAGAAGTTCCCTTGCAAAAATTTGACAGCCTAACGGCGTCACTACAAAATTCAGAAAATGAGTTGATGAGAGATAAAAAGGGTATCTCATCACTTGGACATAAAATTTAAATCACTAAGGATATAGAAGAACATATCCCAACATAATGTTATGTGAATTAAAAGGCATAACAAAAGAAGTCTTTTAAAAAGAGGAGGGTGAAAGGTTCCCTTACCGAGATGGGTATCTTTCGAAACATACACCCTGTGAAAGAAGGACAATACAAAATTGATGGAAATACTCATAAATGAAATTATATTACACAATGAGTAAAATAATGGGTAGTACATACACCACTCAAAGTAAATTGTGGCAAATGTAGCATAAATCTCACAAGAATAAAAGTGAGATGAAAAATCCCTTACGAAAACTCGGCAGCCTAACGATGCCACTTAAAACATACAAAAATGGATTGATGAGATCAAATAGGGTCTCTCATAATATTAAAATAAAATGTACAGAAAGAGGGATATAAAATAACATCCCCCATCATATCATAGAGGAGCTTAAAAGAAGTGACATAAAGGAGAGTACTTAAAAAGAAAGAGAGAGGTTAGATCTCTTACGAAACTTCGGCAGCCTAACGGCGCCACTCAAAACTTACAAAATGGATTGATGAGAGAGAATAGTGTCTCTCATCATATGAACATAAAAATTAAAGTAAGATTAATATAAAATAACATCCCAATCACAAGAAATATGAGCTTAAAAGGAATGACATAAAAGAGTGTACTTAAAAAGAAAGAGAGGAGTAGGATCCCTTACCTCGGGTCCGACTTGACTCGATCGTTCTTTAATCTCCAGAATAATAAACTTGAGTTAATTTCTAATTTATTAAGAACCTTTTTCAGGTTCATTATTCCTTTTATATCACTCATTACCATGTCATGAACACTATGTTATTATTTTAGTTAATAATGGTCGTTTTAACTATCATCGGTACTTGAGTAAAAAAAAAACTCTTTATAATTACAAGTTGTTCATCTGGTAAAATATTCATTATATCCAGAATTTTATTCATGATTTAGATATCATATATATCATATATATCCAGTATATTCATGCATTTATAATATTACATAACATTTAGAGTTATGAAATGAAATGCACCGTTCATGGAGATGGTAAACCATACGTACACATGAACGCTACTTCCATTTATATTTCATATTTAATGGAATTAAAACATAATGATACATAATAGGATTTTAATTCCAGTGTGGTATCATATATAATATCATTAAATATACCCTTTATACGTACCACATATGGTATTAATGAATCAAATCACTTTGAGGGGGCGGTAGTCCGCACTTCCTAAAATGAAGATATCGCGTATACCCATAATGGATGCCATAAAGGTATGCCATAAATGAAAAATACAGAAGCTTAAGGAAAATATAAACCTATTATATATCATATATAAATGTAGTGACATCATAATGGCCACCATGAAAGGTGTTAAGATAAGATTGAACAATCATCGTTTCGTGAGGCAGTAATTCGCCATCCACAGAAACAGTATGTTCTTTAACCATTAGATGAAGGTGTGTGTAAGTTTAGATCTAATACTTAACATAACAACATCCTAGTATATTGAAGATAATGGTGTTGTTACAAAAGAATGGAATAAAAAGAGTTCATGGGGGTGGAGAAGCAAAATAAAACAAAAGGATTCAAGTGAATACATTACCTTAAAATCGGGTAACTCCCTTTGGTTTGAACTCAAAGGCTTCATTGGGAAGACAGTTGACCCATGTGAGGCTTCTAAGAGTTAGAGAGGGTTGTTTAGAGACAAAATGGGCAGGGTGTTTCCGATCCAAAGGCTTTGTAAGTGTGGGTAAGGAGGTAGAGGTGGGGGCCTTTTATAAGAGGAGAGGAGGGGCACTCTTGGAAAGTAAAAAATGCTACTTTATTTTAGAATGATTTTAGGATTTTAATGGTCCCACATTGATGTGTTTCTAGGATAAGGTGATAAGTGTTCGAACGCCACCCATAAAATAGGTTTTGGACATGTGTAGGTCTTAGATTTTACATTATCTTTCCATTTTATTTAAATCGTTATATAATGAGGTCATCACTGCATCATCATGATGTCATAAATAATTTAATTTATTTAATGTATAAAAATTATAAAAAAACTAATATGATGTAGGAAATATTTTTATCTTTCCAATGATTATTTATAGTCAAACATCTGACTTGTATAACCCCATTTAAAAATAATTTTAGTAAAACAACTCATGTTTGTGTCATTTTAATTTTAACATTAAATAAAAAGGTATTTATGTCATTTTCCAACCAAAGTGGCTCCATGGGGTCCCCAAGTTGACCCATGGATTGTATTGGTCGGCCATGACTCATCCAATGAGGGTAGGACATGTGTCTAGGTCAATTCATATTATTAAAACATTATTTTTACCTTAAACTACACTAATTACCTCTAATCGCGATTAAAACTTAATAAGTTACTATTCACCAAAAAAATTATTTTAATCCCATTGAACCAAATTTTACATCTTAATGAAAACCATTTATATCGGATTTTTTTAAATTCAAAACAAAAAGGTGGAAAAATTTCATTTAAATGGAAAATCAGTTTTTATAAGTACCACTTAGTGGTTTCACTATTCATCAAAAATTGAAGTTTTTCAGAAAATTACAAAACATTCACCCTAGGCTATATTTGATATTCCGAATTCAAAAATGATTTCTATTTTAAAAAATTCAAAACATATAAGTTTCATTAATTAATTTAATAATTAATTCCCGCTGTCAAAACAAATAGCGTGTTTTTAAGAAACAATATTAATTAAAAGATTGACACTAGTTTAAGTCCAATTTCAAAGTGAAATTAATTACAATGACCAGCATTGGATTTAATAGTAAAAATATATTCTAATTTCACTTTAAAACCAATTTAAAATATAATCTAATAATATAAATAAATTAGATTAAAAAGAGGTGTTGAATTAAAATATAACATTTTTCACTATTCATTAAAAAATGTACTTTATCAGAAAAATACCAAAAATTTACACAAAGTAAATTTTGATGTCCTGATTCTAAAGAAGAATTTTATTTTGTCAAATATAACACATAAAATTATCAAAAAATGGATTTAAAAGAGGTTCCCCATCAAAAGGTGGTTAATCGACCTTTTAAAGAATATTAGAATGTTTACGCTTAAAATTGGATTCATTCACATTTTTAATCCTCTAAAATTTATTATAAAAAGTAAAAATATTTGACAAACATATATAATCATTTTTTAGTTAGTTATATTCATTCCCGCCATCACAACATCTAGGTGTTAACTACCTTTTAAAATAATATTATTTTATTATTAGAGTGCAACATAAGATTTCCAAGAAACTCGTTGTTGTGTGTTGGGTACGCCATCGAGCATAGCGTCCCATTTAAAGTTATATTAATATTTTATTCACAAATATGGATAAATGTGAAAATTTCATACTCTTTATTTACCTGGGGTGTTACATACTTCCCCCCTTTTGGGAATTGCATCATCGCAATTTTAAAATTGGGGTTGGAAACTTCATTGAAAATCCCACATCGGAACAAGAGTCAGTAAAACAATCACTTTAAAATAAAGAAAGATAAGTACAAAGGTCACCCGAGTTTACCCATACTAGGATTCCAAGTATGAAAATATGGACGTGGAGGAAAAAACAAAGGGTCATGTTCTGATGGAGAGTGATAGTAAACATGTCTAGGAGAAAGTTAACCATAAGAAAACCACAAACTTGTGATGGGTTAAACGGTATTCGATTCCCCAGTAGGAAAATTTAACAGACAACACTTTTGTTTTAAGTTACTCTTCATTGAGGAATTTATTTTTGATCTTAAGGAAACATACTTACTTGTCATGTTGACTTTCAACTTTTACTAGATTTCTTACACAGACTCATACTTTCCCCAAAAGACGAGTATTTAGGAAGACTTGTTCACATTAAGGAAACATACTTACTTGGGAGTGTTCTTGGATAGTTGGTGAGAGGGACCCTTTATAATTGGTGAGAATAACAATTTTAATAAATATATCAACTTAATAGATATATATAACATGTAAAACATGTCAAAAAGACTCAAAAATAGAAAATATTGGAGTTTTAGGTGATATGAATCTAGAAATACCTTAAAACCTATTATTGAATTTTTTTTAATTTTTTTTTAAAATATTTCACACATAGAATTTTTACTTTTAAAATTTTCAATTTTGTTATGGTGACTAGTTTTTACCTATGTAAATCATTTTTTAGGTGTACAAATTAACTGAAACATATTATTCAATTTGGATTTATTTATTATAAATATGAAATTAAAATTTTTACATGAAATTTATTCATGTAATGAAGCACAATTCCAATATTAGATCTTGTAACGTATAAGTGATCATTTTTTAAAGAAGTGTATTTTTAGGCTAAAAATTTATATACAGAGTAAAATTATCACATTCATTGATACCTATGATATAATTTTGTTTATTATAAAAAAAACAAAATGTTATTTGTATTTGAAATCAATTGAGAATCAAATTTTACTAAAATAAAATTTAATTAAATGAAAATCCCAAAAATAGTTTTTTGTTGGAAAATATTACTTAAGTATTTAAAATGTTAATAGTAGATTCTATGAATTAAAAATATTTTATTTTTATTATACAATTTTACATATTAAAAAAATATTTTTCCAATCAAAATTTTTTACACACTTCTATGTCTTTATACCACGACAACGACCTAAAATTCACCATTTGGTAAATGACTATATTTTTTGTAATTCCCCTAAAAATCAATTATTTCAAAAAATTACAAGAATTTATACAAATTTAATTTTAATATTATAAATGAAAAAATGCATACAATCTTTCTAAATTTAAATTCTCAAATTTTTGTTTTTATCTTTTAATAAAAAACATAAATATATAATGAAAACTGTTTTCATAAGAAAATTACTTTATTAATATCTTAACTATTATTATTCTTATTTCCTATAAATTACTAACAAAAGTTGGAATAAAAAGTTTATTCAAATGAATTATATCTCTAATCTATAATATATTTAGTATAATTGAATAATTCAAATAAAATAAAATATTAGAGGCTTTCCATTTTAATGAATAAACTAGTCTTATTAGTTATTTAGCTACAATAATTAAATTCTTATAAAATAATTATTTTTAATAATGAGATTAAATTTTTATTTCTACATATATATCATAATTTGGAATGTTTTATTTTTACCTTCCAACTTTAGAACTACATATTTACAGTTATATAAAGGTTCGTTGTTCAATTTTTTTTGATTCTATTGAAGTAGGCTATTGAACACATTAGGTTTCAAAGGAATGTATAATTTAAAAACTCTAGGTATTACATATGACAAGGAATGTGATTCTTAGTATGTATATGTATGTTTGAGATCTCTAGAGTGGGTGTTTTCCTATGAGTTGAATTTTGATATTTGATATGAGAGTATATGTGTTTCCTCATGATCCATGGCCTATGTGAGTATGGTTTATGGGCTAGAAAGGAGAGCCTAGTGTATATTAGATATGGCTCATGATATTGTTGAAATGAGTTCTATGATTTAGTTTTAAGTAAATTTTTTGTTCTATGGTTGAGATGAGTTATGATATACAAGGGTAACCCAAGAGAAGGGTTAGGCTAGACTAGTGAATTTCATACAGTGAAAGAGAATGGATATATTCTTTAGGTTATAAGATTGATTCATGAGATGTGTAATATAGTTTAGGATATAATCATAAAGATTCCATATATATTGGAGATGTGGAAGTATGGGTCATTCTTGTGTTGTGAAAATTCTAACATGTAGGGAATTTATGGTCAAATGAGTATAGGAATAGATATTCCTTCATCCTTATTTATTTAAATCACTTTAGGTGATTAGGTATTGACGTCAGGTTTTAGAGGAAAGGACTGGTTGGATGTATGACTCACTGATTTTAGGCATGGTTTCTAATGAGAATGTGGATTTTGATCCTATATGATTAGATATATGACGAATATAACATGTTTATATAATTTTGTTTTTTTATTGAAATTTGATTGGTGAGTGATCGTGTTGCAGACCTTAGAATGGTTTAAATGCCTCAATTTTGAAGAGGAGAATTGAGGTTGATTCTAGATAGACATGACAATCATGTAGTGGGTAATGGTCAACTTTTTATTCACATGAGACTATTTTTGACGATGTATGACTTAAGGGATTGTGTGTTAGGTTATATGATCAAATTTCATGGGTGATTATACCCATAGAATATGTATTAGATCGAGATATTACACACTAGTCATCTATGATTTCATAGTATGTGTGTTGGCATTGTTGTTGTGATGGGGTTTTATGTGATCCGATGGAGAGTTGAATTGATGGGGTGTCAGTGCTCGATGCGAGAGTAAACTATTTGAAATAAGGATTTTCCATGTCAATTTTTTTAGTTTTAAACAACAATTAACCAACTATTTATTGTAAGTACAACTATAAATACGTTTTTTCACATCAATAATTTATAACCGATGTGAAAAACTATATTTCATTTCAATTATCTGATAAACTATCAAATAAATCATTCCAAAATTTGGGAATGTGATGAGTGTTTCTTGTAGGTTATTGTACAATTGATGAGAAAAACCCTCTATCACATCAATTTTATAATAACTGACACGAAAAACATTTTTTTACAATCTTTCACATTTTTATACAATATAACATATCGTTTTGTAGTTTTGTAAATGTCTTGGTTGAAAGTGTTTCAAATATAAATCATGGAACATAATGTCAACATTTCTTTACTCCTTAATGATGATAAATTTTTTGTTTGGAAATAATTTTTCAATTCAAAATAACATTTTAAGTACATTCAGCCAAAATATAGTAATTATAAATGATAATGAAACATTTTGTACACATACTTAATCTTTGTTATCATATTATATCTTGTATCTCTATAGTAAATTCATTCCTCATTATAAAATGATATTTATGAAATAATACTATATATTGTTTTAATATACAAGTACTCAACTAATAAATAATACATGTGTAATTAATTATGAAACATTCCTCACAGGTTACCATCTATTAAGCATAACAATAAATTTGTCTTTTCTTTTGGAAAAATAACAAACAACATCCCATGAACAATAATTTAAAAAAAAATATAATGTCAGTGGTTATTTCGTCAATAAAAATAAATATTTGATAAATATATTTTCCATACCCTTCAAGATAAGGAAATAACCGTCATTGAGTTTTAGTATTTTGAAATATTTCATAAATATATAATGTCCTTTCTGTATCTTTCATTTCTATCTCCATTGTTGAAATAAAATTTGGGTCAAAAAATCTATATTCTAATGCCTTATCTTATAGAATACAAAGTGTATAATGAAATTTTTGCCTAAAAAATCTCCAGTTACAAGATCCATGATATCTCTCTTTAGATCATATTATACATTTCACACCCATAAATTTTACCATTTGTTGTAATATCATATAATTCCTAAAATAAAGATGAATATATTAATAAATTATGATTTCCAGAAGTAGTAGTATATTAATCCTTAGTTCCCAGTAATTTTTTTCATTTAATCATTATGAATTTAACTTTAAAGTATGATAATAATAAAAAACAGTTAAATATATAAATATAAAAATGATTAAAAATTATCAAAATATAAAATAAAGGCTATTATCTATACATATGATTGTGGAAATTTTTCAAACTAGTATAGTTGACCAAAATAAAAAATGGATGTTATTTTTTCCTCTATAGTGACATAATTTGTAGGAAATGGTACTCCATTGATATATTTATGAAATCTTAAACTAGGAACCTAATATGATACATCTTTATCAGTTGATGATGAATAGAACCCCTAATATATTATATAATCATATATGAAACAATATTATACTATGGATCTTCAATGTATAACTCAAAATATATGTTAATTCATTGACTTAGAGGTGTAGATAATGGATATGAAGGTGGAGGTGGAGGACTGGGATACATAGATAAAGGTGTAAGAGTGGTATTTGCTGTCTAAAACTACCTTTTCATGTTTATAAACATTGAATGTGAAAAATCTCAAATACTATCTTTCATTATCTCACCCATCTTCTTAAATTTGTCTTCACATGAATATATTTTTTCTTTATTTACATCCTCCTTTGAATTATCTCTTTAATGAGAAATAATTTTTTTGGTCGATAGACCCATATTGTATCCTCATACATATCCTTTGTGCTCAGGTTTTTCTAATGTAGTAGAAAAAAAATCTTTCTCACCCTTTGGTATGAAGGTCTTCTATATTTTATCTGCATCATGTTATTCCCATATAGAATATTGAAAAAATTCATTTGTGAATCACAATATATAAAGTTTTTAAATGACTTAAATAACATTAATATTTTCTTAAAAACCTCTCATATATAGCCCTTAGATTTTATAGAATAAGTTACCTATTTTCTCATTCAAACAATCTTTCATTTTTCATGTCTACCTAGGGGGGGTCGACCTCTGTAGATACTGGAGACTCAACTACCATTTTTTCAATGTTTTTATCCATAACTTGTTCTTACAATAACATATACCCTTTATGTGATAAAATATAAGGGAATAATTTTTTGATTGGATCTCATAATGATATAATCTAAGTTGGTGTAAATTTAGAGTAAAATAATCTTTAATATAAGCATTATTTTACAAAAAACATCTAAAAGCTAACACTGAACATACCAAAAATTATTCTTATTATCTACTTTTAGTAAACATCATCCATATATCTTAATCTATAAAATGATATATATCACATAGTTTTTTCTATTTTATTATAAAAAAACATATTGTGAGGGTTGATTCAAAATCCCTCCATCTCCTAGTAGCCAATGATAAACATATCTTCTTGAATATACTGCTAGATATATCAAATTTCATCTAAAAATAAAGAAAAACACCCTATATTAGTTTAAACATGTAATGATAAGTAAAACTATAATAAATGATATTACTAAAACTGTGTCCCATAATAGAGATATTTTTTCTTTTTTGACACTTTTCCAGTCAAAAATCTAAATTATAACTTTTCCATGAGATTTCATTTCAAAAAAAGTTTTTAATTTTTTTTAAAATATGGACTCTTTGGATTTTCATTATCATCAAAATCAACAAATATACTCTTTTCATGGCTACTGGAAATTGATAATTTTTGTAAACATGTTCTTCCATTCTTACCAACCTTGGAATACTTGTTTTTCCTTATGGATTTAGAAGAATCTAATATAAAATGATGAGGAGGCTCCTCAGTAGAAGTATTTTTATGATCCTCCATAGATGCTCGAGCTGCACCAACAATTTTATTTCAAATTATCCTAAAAATAAAAATAAAAAAATAGAACAAAAATATTCAAATCCAATTTTTATATAAAAATTAAATAAAAAATGATCCAACAAAATTTTAACTAAAATAAACACATTTTTATTCATATTTATTAAATAATTTAATAAAAATTCAAACAACATTAATGAGAGAAGAAATGATAATAACAGTTGAAAATAAAAATTATCTAATATATTATTCAAATACAATTTATATATAAATATTTTCATAATAATTTTAAGATAATACAAACAAAAATAAAATACACAAGAAACCACTCTTTATCATATTCATTAGAGTAGTTAAAAATAACATTAAAACAAAAAGTAATATTTTTTTTTATTTTTCAGTTGTTAACTATTTTAAAATAATATAGAAAATGATTTCAAAATAGAAAATGATATTAAAAAGAAGATAAGACTTATGTAAATAATTATTTAAATCTTATTGTCACACATAAATCAAAATAATTTAAAAATTATTAAGAAAAACTAGTCTAAACAAAAAATTAATCCCATTTAAAAAAAATTATTTTAAGAATGAAAAATGAAAACTAATGTGAAGAATTTTTTTTATAAAGTTAAAAATTTAAACATGAAATAAATATCTGTTACCTATAATATTAGTAAATTATTAAAGTATTATTCTTGCATATTCCTTCTTCATTGTTTTTAGTTATTATCCAAACTAGGACTATGACAATTTCATCATTATTCCACGATAATATTAACTTTGAATCAGGGATCTCATATAAATCAATATTATCATCATGTTTTTCATGAACAAAATAATGTGTTTCCTTGTAAAATGATAAACCACTTTACATTTTATAGATCAAGAACATAGACAATCTATTTTTTATTTATTTACATAATGAATGGATTAGATGTGTATTCCTCCTAATCCATTTTTTTCTATTTTTGAATAACTTACTTTTTTGGTTGAGTGATAACCTTAAAAATTCTGCCACTGAATAAAAAATATCCCAAATGAAAAAAGCACAAAATTAAAATTTCTTCCAATGCCCAAGAATAATTTTTCCACAAATCTCCCAAAAATGAAGACTGTAACAAATTTTCAAATTTTAAAAATATGAATAAAAAACGTGAGAAAAAATTGAACCAAAAACCACTCACATTGAACCGGTACTGGGAACCTACATCAGTAAATGAAAAACCACTATAAACTAAACCATTCAATGATACTCAAGAGATGACAACATACCCAACAATTGAAAAAGCTTCAGACAAACAACATTGAAAACCTAAAACAAACACCAAGAGATATAAAAAAAATCCTTCACTGATAGAAGAAATAGAACCCCATTATAAACATAAATGGAAGTGGAATCCAACACCTGTTGAGCCTACTGAAACACCATTTCTATTTGAACAACAAATCCAAAAACATCTGAGAGAACCACCACACCAAAATGATCTATGGGGGATAAATAAACCATGAAGACAGAGTATAAAAATAACCAGTCCATGAATTGAAAGCGAGCAATAACTAGACGTGACCATCAACACCTAACATCAGGCCTGGAAACCTTAACATCAACCAGTGAAACAACTAACAAAAAGTAGTTGAAAAAGAACCTGCCTGGAACATCATAAAACACTAACACCTCACATACAATAACCTCTTTGAAGGACACCTCACCTATCCGACTAGGAGAGGATTAAAGTATTGTGATGAAAAATTAGTGAGTGAGTAGTCTAGGGCCTCAATAGAAAGAAACACCATTCACTATGACACAAACTAGAGAAAAAACCCGATAAGAAAGAACATCACAAGAAGAATGTTGATAGATCAATAGCTGTGATGAGGATGGTGAAACACCTGAGGCTTTATTCGCCAGAAGAAGATTCAAATCATGATACATAGAAATATGGGAACTGAATTCAAAACCCAAGATATATAAAGCAACATGAACTGAGAAAGGGGGAAGAAAACCCTAAATCAGAATCGACCTTCGAGGTATGGAAGAAAGAGATACATGGGGACATATGAAAAGAAAAAAAAGCAATGATTGAATACGTTGGAGTGGAATCAAAACCAAAAAATAAATACACATAGGGAGAAAATCAAGAAATGTGAGTTTGGGGAAGGAAGAAGAAACTACCAAAGGGACAAAGGATAATACTAATGTCAGCAATACATTATAGCTCAAGACGTGAATTAGAGGAATTAGAGAGGAAACCCAAGAACTCCGTATATGGTGAGGAATAAGAAAGGAGAGAGGGAGGAAACCCAACTCATTGAAGAAAAATATCCTAGCTTTGTATTCGAATCTATTTAGATTAACCTGTGTTATACCAATTTCAATGCATCCAACACAATTGTTACCGAGAAATTTTTTTTAGTTAAACCCATGAACTCAAAATGTGATGTAATTAATCTCCCATATTTCTTCAATAACACTATAATATGCACTTGACATAGATATTGAGTTTTTTTATTTGAAAATCCAGAAATGTATTTCTTTTAGAAACACCAATACACTACTACTATAAACTACACTTATATTTGTCCGATCTTTTCTATAAAATGTATAGAAATTAATGCAACATTCTTGACCTGGGATCCACTTAAATGGTGCCTCAATATAGTTGTCTATATAGCCTTAAGAACACCTCCATATTTAACCGAGTCTTTAAACTAGAAGAGCGGGTATAATGGTGGAATAATGGGGATAATATAACCAATGGATTAGTGATAAAAAACAAAGGAATAAAAAATAAATAGGAGAACCAATAGATGATGATAATAATAACTTTAATCAATTATAAATTAATATATAAACATGAATGAACATGCTAAAATGTATAATAATAAATATATAGTTAGAAAAAACATATAAACATGAAAAAATGAAGAAATAAATAAATAAAATATTCCAAATTCAGATGGAAACCAAAGTACATGCTTATACACTACTCTCAATCTCGCATGTCCAGTCCTAGTTCATATTGAGAAACATCACCCAACATAACCAGTTTTTCTAAACAAGAACAAGGTGATAATTTCTTTCGGTACTAATCAGTAGCCCATATAGAATTTGGTATAGACCCTGCAAGACACCATCAATGATTTATAATTCAATGTATTCCATGAATATAAAATAAATTAGTGAATGGGTAAATTAAAATTAAGGCTGTGTAGAAATGTAATGAATTCAAGTTAGCATAGGTACCCAAATGACACATGGCCGACCATACCCTGTTCAGTCATTTACTAAATGTCTCTAAACATTCCATCATGTATATAAAATAATTCCTGATAGTATTTATGCCAAGTTATACATTCACTAGCATGGGACCACAAATTAGTCACACAGTATCCATAGAAGGATCATGTGATGAATTTTACATTTTAATTAACGGAATTCATGCCTGAGGATCAAGTAAAAAAAGGATAGTATTCCTGAATGTTATAGATAAAAATGAACACCATGACCATCAATCATATAATAATAAGGGACGCAATTCCATGAGTAATAAGGGATGAAATTTCCATGAATTATAAGGGACACCATGCCTATAAATAATAAGATATGCCATGACCATGAAAAATAAATGAGGTCTTGAAAATGAATAATAAGGGAAACCATTCTCATGAATAATTACAGACACAATGACCATGAATAATAAAGGACTCTATAATCATTTATCATTCAAGAAAATATTTTTATCATTTCAATCATAAGTTATAAGAAGTTTTAAGTTTGATGGTATTACCATTCATACCTCAGTTAATACAATTTACACTATTCGGTACACTCATTAATAATGATAAGGGCCACATACAATAACATTCCATATTAAAATTACATTATAAATAATAAATGATTACATTCATATAAACATTATAGATATATTTTTATGTCTTCTAATCTATTTTCTTAATTTTATTGGACTAGATATTCCTCCTCAAATGATGTTTTATTATAAATCGTAGGTGTGGTAGTTATAAAAATTTATTCAATTAAATTACTACGGTTGAACAATTCAAAAAAAAAAACAAAGCCTAATGAATGTTAACCTGGACCAAGAAGATTATCTAAACCATTTTAATACATTAAAGACATTATAAACATGCCAAGACATTTAAGGATGAGACCCAAGGGGTGACTTATTCACTATTCAAGGACAGTACATAAGCATGGGATTAAACTCACCTCAAGAGGTGGTTTTGGTTAATGTCATAAACCACAATACATGAAAAGGGGTCTAGAGAACATCAAGGTTGTGCTCTATGAATTTAACTTAAGGAATTTTCCATTTTTTAAGTAACGTAGGAAGGATAAACATGCAGTACAATGACAGTGAATTATAAATGATGAATCTTCAAGGTAAAGGAATATTAAAAACTATATCATGATTATGATGGCATAATAATACAATATATATCATTGATTTGATAAATTATGATAGAAATTAGAAGAATCATCAAACACACTGAAAATAGGGAAACTTTGTTGGGACCAAGTTGGAAAGAAGTTGTTTTGGGAAGATGAAATAAGTTTCTACTGAAAGTGTGGTATTTTTTTTTTGCGAATGAAAAGAAATAAATTAACTTTGTAAATGTAGGTGACTGGAATAACCATCCTAATTATAATATTAGGAATTTTTTTTAAAAAAATTCAATCGAATTAAGATAAAGTGTTCTGCGAGAAAAAAAAACATAAAACTCACTTTGGATTAGAAGTGAAAACATGAATCATAATGAGGAAAAGTATCAGAGTATGAAGGGGTCATATATAAATTTGGTGATTATTTAATGACCAAAGAGTTCAAATAAATCATAATTTTTCAGGAAAACATGTGATGTTATCCTTATGAAGGAAAGGGTGAGAAAAAGTGCTGCAAATCAGTTTGAGGTTTAGTTGGAAAGAAAGAAGATTCTGGAAGGAGGGAAAGTCATAGTTCCTACCATTTAATGTTATATGATGCAATTATAATCCATAATGTCCTCAATTTCATGAATAAAAATTGGATTTTTTTAGTAGTAAAAAGTTTTTGAAGTCAATATTTTTCTGTCATAGAACATCAGTGTGAAATCATCAGAAGCAGAATTGTTTTAAGGATTTGATGTTTTGATCGAAACATGAGAAGTCAAAGATTGTAGATTTCACTCATACCAATATGATAAAAGATATAAATCTACATATAAATAAATGTTTGAATTCCATAATTTTTTGTACCATAATTAGGAAAGTATATAAGTTTATGTTGATACCAATCTACCAGATGCATCATGCCATCGATTAATCTATGCTAGAATTGTTTTTATTGGGTGTTATTAGGTCCAATGAAAAATAAAATAATGTGGAGTTTTTTGGGAAAAATCCATGTAAGGAAGTCCTATAATAATCAACCGCATGAATATCTACAATGCAGTCAACCATTTTCATTATGTTGAATTTTTTGTCAATTGGTTTAATTGAAATGAATGATTAGATTTGTTTCCTCAGAAATTGGGTCAAACAAGAAAGAATAAATGTTTTTTGTTTTTATAAAATGGGTATTGATTCATCAGTAAATTTTTGACTCTAATACTTTATCATACCAAATATCACCGATCTATGAAAAAGGATTAAATATTAAATGTTTTGAAGCTGTTTCAAAAGACTTTGTCAAATGGGTTTTTTTATTGTTAAAGTAATTCCAAGAAGTGTTGATATCTTTTGAAGTTATGTATACATTTATGGTAGAATGGTATCATTTTTTAATGTTTAAAAGTGGTCATTATAATGATATAATTTATGTTATGATATATTAGCATGTGTGTCAAGAAAATTTGAGTTCCCATATATTTTCATCTTAATGAAGAAATTATAACGAAAAATGAACCCAGACTGAAGAATGGTTAGAATGTTTTAAGAAAGATGAATTCAGGAAATGGTTAGATAAGTTTCAAGAAGAATTTAGAATGTTATATAAGTGATGAATACATCAAATATGGATCCAACATATCTGGGATATTCATGTTTTGGGAATTTTGGTTTAGCAGGAAGACTTTTTAGATTCCCACCAAAACCATTTTTGGAACAATTATAAAAGGAGGATAGTATATTATAATTTTTGATGGATATAAAATTTTTTCACATGAAGTGGAAGAGATATAATTTCTGAAGTTTTTTGTGAGAAGGTGTTTCCCGATAAATAATCCCTAAAAAAGAATTCCTGAGAGAAGAAATAGAAAAGGAAGATCATATCCTTGATTATCTGACCATACTGGGTCATCATACATTAAAATCAGACTAAGATTTCCAAACTAAGGAAGAAGCAGTTTAGAATTTTCTTAGTGCTATTCTAGCAGACTAATATTTCTAGACCGGGTAATCAGGCTGAAGAATCGGACTGCAAAATCAGATTGAGTATCATTTCGATGTCCAGAGAAGTTCTTACCCACTATTAGGTTGGAATGTGAATTACTACTTTAAATATTATATTTTTTAATATTGTCATGGTAGCACAAAAACATTTTTTAATGTAATTGGATAAAGTTCGATAGCGTTTTACAAAAACTTGAATTACATCATTTCATGATACTAAAAGCACATTCACTATTGTATTGAACATAGTGCTACACAATTTTATGGGTATATTTTAATTGATGTATCTACAAAAATGGATTTTTTTCTAGTATATTTTGTGGTATAGGATTGTTTCCATACCATACTAAATATGTAGATACTATTTTTGAGTAGTGAACCTTGTAATTACTTGTATTCCTATGGGTTTGTGATATTTTTATTTATAGAAATGGGAGAAATCCATAACAGGAGGATAATGTTGTTTTTAATGAATCAAAAATTAAAATAAAAAGGTATCACTGATTCACCCCTCCCACAATCAGTGATACATTTATATAGATGTTAAATTTATAGTGTTATCGAAGCCATGATTCATTTTGTTTATTGTTTTATGATGTTTTTGATGAGATGTTGATATGGAGAAATTGAATTTTTTGAATAGTAAATGGATTCCTGTCTTCAATGGGAATATCTATATTATATATAAAGATATAGTGTTTACTTATCTTATTTATCCCTGGTATGATGTTCTTGTAGTTGCCAAAAATTAATCTCTCCCTATTGGTGTAAATTGTCTTATTATATATATTGACATAATGAATCTTGAGACTGATGGAAGACATACGAATGATTTAATATCATCACTTTCTAAAATTTATTTTCTAATATTGAAGGGAATTTATACTACTAACGGTATCTGGGATAAGTTGAAGAATATTTATTAAGACAATACAACAATGAAGAAGGACTGGTTACAAATCAAGAGATTAAATCATTAAGATAACAAGATGTGTGATTATGAATAATTTGGTGACTTATATACTAGGGTGATTGACATTTTCATCACTATTAGATTTCTTGGTGGAAAGTTAGAAGACTCAACCAATGTTAAAAAGATATTGAGAATTATTCTTGACATGTTTTCATGCCAATGTTTCTTTGTTAAATAATAGAGAGCTGAAAACTGTATCTTTGGATGATCTTAATAGTAATCTAGTTTATTTTGAAATGAGAATGGAGAAAGTTATGATGGAGAAAATAGAAGTTGAACATGGAATATCTATCAAGGATACAAAGAAATAAAATCCTAATAATATTCTTGAATATGAAGCTCTAAATTCTAATTCAAAAAATGTGGTATTTAAAATTCCTGAAGAATTTTTATCCTTGTTTTCTAAAAATATGAAAATAGGTACAGGTAAATATAAATGGAAAATTAAATTATATTGTTTTGAATTTGGAGATGTTGGAAACATTTATATTAATTTTCCTTAAAAAAAATAAAGAAAATGATAGTGATGAAGATGAAATAAGACTGATAAGATCATGGAAGAAACATGGTGATAAGGATAAATATTATTTCAAAGGGAAGGATAATAAATTATAAAAATCCAAAAAGAGATTATTTTATATGAATAAGAATAAGAAGATGACATTGAATTTGAATCTAAAACTTCTACTAAGAATTTTGGTGGTAATAAATTCATTACAACATTTAACAATAAAGATTTTTAAAGATGTTGTTCTAAAGAATAAGAAACTCGATAAAAATTTAATCAAAATGATGAACTGAAAGATTGTATAATAAATATTTTATGTATTGAGAAAGAAATCCTGAAATTTAAAAACCATAATTCCTAAACAAATCATGAATTTTTTCTTAATGATAAAGTTAATCTATTGGAAGAGATTGATTACTTGAGGAAATCTATTATGAAAGAAAACAATCAGAATGAACATATGGAATTAAGATGAAATAAGAAAGAAGAAGTGTTGTAACTTTTCCAAAAAAACTTTCTAATGTTGAATTGGAGGATACAAGTTTCAAGAAATCTAAATCCAAAGTTGGTGAATTTTTTGTAAATGGTAAATCTAAGAAGGTTAAAAAGTTACCTTTAATTTTTTACAAGAAAAATAAAATTGTTTTTGAGAAATTAGAAGCTAGAAAATGAATATATGTGTCCAAAACCAAAAAAAAGTGCATAAGTCATAAGTTTCTTCAAATTATGAGTCCAAAAAAGTTTCTTAAGGTTATTTTTATGATAATTCTAGAAATAAATATGAGTAGAAAAAGAAGAATCTGGGTGATCACCGAAAGGCTGGTGGTCAACAAAGTTCTAATGAGAAAGATAACAATGATGTTGAGAAACATGCTCACAACTTTGAAGAATATGTATGTTTTGAAGGAAAATATTTTTTTATGGAAAATATTGGTATCATGTTGGATTTAGACTGATGGAAAATATGTTCTGCTTTAATCAGAAACATTAGTACTATTCCATGAATTACTGAAGGAATTTTTTTTGGGGAGTCAATCGTATCATAGGATGAATTTTGAGAAGGATGTTTTGAAGAAACATGTGAAAGTTGGTTTAAAAGTTGAAAATTGATTCCAAATTTTTGCAAATTATTTTTGAAATATGTGAACATCCAATAGATCTTTTAAAGGGTTGCCTTGTTTTGTCACCGGTACAACAACAGTTTTTAAAAAATTCTCTGAACATAGATGTGACAAAAGATAAAGGGAAAGAAAAATATATTGTTGTAGAAACGACTCTCAATTCTACAAAAGTAGAATGAACTTGGATCGTGGATAATGGGTGTTATTATTATATGAATGGAGAATTAAAATTTCGAAATAATATGAAAGACATCATAGAACGAACTATGAAATTTGGAAATGGTGAACCCTTAGAATCAAAGGTGTTGGGTCTGCTATTATTGGGGGTGAAAAGTTACATTCCAATAAAGAATTATTTTTTGATGTGAGAAAAAACATAATGATAAGTGTTTCATAACATTGTGATTAAGGAAACAATGTTTTTTTAAAAAAATAAGGGTTTACTATGAAAATAGATGAATATGGAAAGATAGTTACAGGAGGACAATGTTAAAAAGAAAACATGTTCCATGTTGGAGAGGTTGAATACTATTGTTTCTTAAGTATGATATAAGAGAATCTCTAGTCTCATAAAATACCGAGACACATGTTTCAAAGAAACATGAAGAAGTTATCAAAGTGAGATAATGTTCGTGGTATTTATGATGTGTTAATAAGAATATATTTGTGTTGCACAATTTTTAGAAATGAAAGATTACAAAATATGTGCATAATAATGTAGAGATTTATTGAAAAGGACCCTTAGAACTTATTTATTTTGATATATTTGGGCCAATGAGAAAACAATAAACTCATAGAGATAAGTAATTAATTACTTATAGTGATGAATTTACTCACATTACTTGGGTTATGTATATGAAAGAGAATTCAGATGCTCTAAAAATGTTTAAAATTTTCTAGATAAATATTAGAATGAATATGAGTATTCAGTGAAGAAGTTGAAACCCAAAAATGGTGGTAAATACAAGAATGAATATTTTTAATGATATATTGAGAATCATGTAATCACAACTACAAATATGTCCTTAAATATTACTAGTAAAGGTAAATTATCATAGATTAAGATGCATTGATAATGTGAGCGGTGTCAAAGGGTTGGCTTTAACAGTTCTCAGAAAAAGTGCTATTAAAGGCCCCCTTTAATAGTAATAAAACGTGCTGATAAAGGGATTCCATTATCAGTCGTTTTTAGTGATGATAAAGGGGACCTTTATGAGTCTTTTTAGCACAATTAAAACCAACCTTTATTAGTGTTTTTTTATTTTTTTTAAAGGCCCCCTTTATCAGTGCTAAGAAGTGAACTGATAAGGGCCCAACTGATAAACGACTATAATTCGTTTGGGAGACACTTCCCACCACACCTTTAATTATCACTTCCCACCACCTTTATTAATGCTTTAATTAATTCCATCCCACATGCTCCCCTTACTCCAATGAGTTTCGAACATGAGGCCTCCAGCTTAAACCCGAACACCATTTCTACTCCCCTATTTTGTTTTATTTTCCTTTTTTTGATATATCTATATATTTATATATTTTTTGTTACATTTATTTTTCTATATATATACATATATTATTAAATTCATATATAAAATATGTTTGTGTGTGTTTGTTTATAAATGCACACACACACACACACACATATATATATATGTTCATTTACAAATATAATTATACAAATTTATATTTATTTGGATATATTATATATTAATGTTCATATACTAATATTAGAATATATAGAAACATATATATCTGTTTATTAATATACACACCAATATAAAATTATATATACATAAATTGTACATGAATATAAATTTTCATACATTATTATTTTAAATAAATTGAATACCATTTTTTATTTATAAAAGGCTAATATATTTAGAAATATATTTTATATGTAAATATTTTAAATATTTATTTATATTATTAAATTTTTATTTGTGAATATATAAAAATATGCATAATTGTTTATATATTTTATTATAAATAATACTAGAATATGAAAGAAAATAAAATTTAAAAATAATAATACGAATTTGAACATAATCCTTGGGAGTAAATTCAGCCCCGAATGAAAAGAGGAGAACATACCGCTATAAATGAGACTTAAATTCCATAGAATGTTAAAAATTTGGGTTACCCATACTAAAAAATAATTTTCGAAGGCCTTATTGGAATTTTTCGACTTGAAAAATGTGACCTTCAGTTCATTTGGGACAATATGGAATATATTTCATCACAAACATCAAATTGGTATGTGGTAGAGCCCTAACGGACACCCAAATCAGAAGTTATGGATGCTTGAAGTTTGAGTAATGTTTTATATTCATTTTAGATCTTTTATCCATCTTTTTATTTTTTTCATCTTCAAATTGTTATTACCTGACTATTTATTGATAAGAATTATACAATTATTAATTATATTTTTTAAATTATTTTATGCTCCATTTTCATTAAATATATTATATATTAATGGTAAATTACCTAGCCTTATATAAAACATATTTAAAAAATAGATATTATATTTATATCAATATATTTATATTAATATATCAATATATTATTTTTAATAGGTTTTTTTTGAAATATACCCTTTAACAGCACTCGTAAATAATCAATGATTTGGGGGGGGGGATTTATCAGTGGTTATAAAAAATCATTGATAAAGACTCCCCATTTATGAGTGCTTTTTTTACCAGCACTGATAAATACCCCCCCTTTTTCAGTGCTTTTTTACTATCCTTGATAAAGGCCCCCCTTTATCATAACATTATTAATAGTGCTACTAGGGGGCTTTGTCAATGTTTTCTTATAATCACTGATAAAGGCCGCCCTTTAACAACAATTTTTTTTGTACTATTAAATACCCCCTTTAAAAGTGATAAAAAGTGATTTTAAAGACTCAATTTAAAAATTCTTTTTCTAGAAGCAAAGATGGGTTTCTTTAGCAACACTTCTTTCTTGAAATGTAAAATACATAGTAAAGAATAAACCCAATTTTTTATTAGTTAATTCAATATGACTTCAGTACACCATACACTCCAAAAAATGGTGTTTTTGAATGTTAAAATAGAAGTTTGGTTTAAATGGGGCGAACTGTATAACTTGAACACAGTCTCTCTCATTACTTTTGGAGGAAATCCCCGAGAACTACTATTTATATTCAAAACTGATGTTTCTACAGTCAATGTTCTTATTTGATTCAATATGAAATATTTTATGATAAAACTCCATGTTTGAGAAACATAAGAGTTTTAGGGATTTCATGTATCATAAAGAAGAAAAGTGGAAATGATGGAAAACTTGAACATATAGGTGAAGATGGAATTTTTCTAGTCTATGCTCTAGAATAAAGAGGATATACATGTTTCAAAAAATAAAAAATAAGATTAGTTTACTCTTTTGATATAAAATTTATTGAAAAAGGCGGGGAAGATTCTAAAAAAATTCTTGTAGATAAGAAATATGAATAGGAAGAAAGATTTTTTTTCACACAATTCTAATAACGATGCAAAAAATTTTAAAGCTACTTAAAAATAAGAACTGGAATTAGTTGTTTCCAGTGATGAGTAAGAATCATGGAAATATCATCCTAGGATGAGGAAGAAAGTGGAAGCTCAAAAAAATATTGGAGATCAACAAAAAATGTTTCAAAAAATAATAACATAAAAAGTTTTTACACATACTTATTTTTATTCAAAAATTTAGCTAAATTATATGAATGAATATTTTGAGTATCAAGAATAGGTTCAAGCTATGAATGATGATTTGGATTGAATTGTGAATAATAATACATGGGAACTTGTACTTAAGGTAATTGATAAAAAATTTTTCAATAAAATGTGGGTTATCTAGAAAAAGATGAATAAAGATCGTGAAGTGATAAGAAATGAAGAAATATCAGTGTGTGAAGGTTACTTATAGATTGAAGGAATTTATTTTGATGAGAATTTTTCACCAATGGAATGGTAGAAAACAATCAGAATCCTTATTTCTATTGCTGTATAAAAAAGTTAGAAAACTTTTCCGATGGATGTGAAGTAAGCATTTCCAAATGGTGATATTGATGACGAAGTATATATTGAACAACCAGTTGTATTTGTTTTTGGTAAGAACGAAAGTTATGTATTAAAGTTTAATAAATCCATGTATGGGATAAATCAAGACCTGAGAGCTTTGTATTCCAAATTGGATTCCTCTTTACGAAAGATAGGTTTTAAGAATGTAAAGGTTGAGGGTAATATATACATCAAAGAAAGTTAATAATCATCCCTCATTGTAATTTTTTATGTTAATGGTATTATATTTGTAATGATTGATGAAATAACTTATGAAATATTGAAGAGTTGAAATAGTTGTTTGAGATATTCTTTCTTAGTGAAATTAAATACATTTTTGGGTTACAAATATCATAAAAGAAGAAAAATATTTTTGTTTCTCAAGAAAAGAATACTAAGGAACTTCCAGGAAGTTTTGAATATAAAATTCAAAACTTGTTTCCACACATATTTAAGTGGTAATAATGTTGGCTAAAGATAGAGAAGGTAAGTAAGTTGACTCTAAAGAGTTTTAGAAGTTGATTGGAAGTTAGTAATATTTTACTCCCTAAAAAATATATATTATTTATGTTTTTACCTTATGTGAAGGATTTCAGAGTGCTCCAAAAGAATTAAATCTATTTTTTGGAAAAATAATTATAATTTATATTAAAGTCACAAAAACATTTCAAATTTTATTATGATAGCTTAGAAAGTATTGACTTGTTTGGGAATAAAGATGGTGATTGTGTATGAAATGTTGATGATAGAAGATCCACATATGGTGAATTTTTTATTCTGGAAACACGTTGTTTTAGTTGGTATACTAAAAAACAAAATTCAATAACTATTTGAAAGTCTAATGCAATGTATGTTTCTTCTACTGAAGTAGCTACCCATGTTTGTTAGATGAGGACTCAGTTGGAAGACATACTTGTTGAAGTTATGTTTCCTTCTATCTTTGGGTTTGATAATCAATATGGCATAAAATTTAAAAGAAAAAAGGTAAAATATTCTCAGTAAAAAAATATGGACATCAAATACTACTTCATCAAAGTTCATTTGGAGAATAATTAATTAATACTGGAGTATATTCTTAATTTAAAAAAAAATTCTGACAAATTAACAAAACCATTACTAAAGGAATAATTTTTCAAATCAAGGTTGAACATGGATGTTGAACCTATTTCTCTCCATGGTTGAGGTATGTGTTTCTATCCCCTCTATCATCTAGTATTTTTAGAGTATTTTCAATGTGGAGAATTGTTTCATAAATCTTTTCATTGATACGTGCTAACCCTTTCAAAGAAGTATATATTTAGGGGGATTTGTGGGTAAGTTGTAAACTCAGTATGTTAGTGTGTGTGAACTATTTTATGAGTTTTTTTGGAGTGATTGTAGGAAACTTTTTTTTCATGTAAGTGGAATAAGTAAGGAAATATGTGATTAAAAGATGAAGAAGTTTTATGAGTCCTTACTTTTTGTCAAATTGGTTTTTCTATCAATGATTCTTATTTCCTAAAATGTGTTAGATCATTTATGATTTGAATTCATTGATAAGTAATCCATAGATTGATGTTACAAAGTTAGGTGTTTTATGAACTTTGGATGACCACAAAATAAAAATGGGCTGATTTTTGGGACCAAGTTGGACGTAAGTTTCTTATGGAAGTTGAAGGAAGTTTATACTGAAAGTGTAGTATGATGTTGTTAAAGAGATGAAATGAATTCAATTTTTAAACATTTGTGATCAAAATCATCATCAGAATCAAAATATTAGAAACAATTTTTTTAAGAAATTCTAACATATAGAGAACATATTTTTTAGAGAAAAGGTTCATCAGGCTCACTTAGTGTCTGACATGAAGACTTGAATTTGAAAGAGGAAAATAATCAGAGTTTGAATGGATCCATTTTAAATATGATGATTATTTTTTAATCATGGAGTTATAATAAATCATAAGTTTTCTGGAAAACTTTTGATAATATACTTATGATGGAAATTGGGAGAACAATTATTATCAATTAGTTTGAGGTTTGGTTGGAATGGAAGAATATGTTGGAAGGGTGGAATGTCTTAATAATTTACACTGTAATTCATAAGATTCTATACCAATCCTTAATGTTCTCAAAGTTACAATTACATGCAGGATTTTGTAGTAGAATAATGTTTGTGATGTCCATGTTTCCTATCATAGTACATCGATGTGTGATCACAAGATACAGAATTGTTTGATGGATGTGAACTTTTGGTCAGAATATGAGAAGAAGAAGATGTTGGTTTTCTGTCAGACCAATAATCCAAAAGAAAAAAATATTCATAAAAATAAATATTTTACTGTAATAATTTTGTTTGTACTATAATTAGGTAAGGAAATAAGTGGCTGTTGATAACAGTCTATTGAATGTGGTGTTCAAATGATCATTCAGAGGCATGATTGTTTTCATTGGGAGTTTTGGGGAATAATAAAAAAGAAAATAAAGTGGAGTTTTTTTGGAATTATTAATATAATTAAGTCACAAAATAATCTATTAGATGAATATCAATAATTTTGCCAACAATTTTCACCAGGTTGAATTGTTTGTTGATTTGGTCAAGAGAAAATAAAGATGTGACTTGTTTCCTTAACAAGTGGTTCAAGGGAGAAAGAATAATTGTTTTATTGTTTTCATTAAATGGGTCAATATTCATCATACACTTACATAGATACTTCATTAGACCCAATTTTATTAGTGTGGGTAAAAAGGAGAAAATATGAAATGTTTTGAAGTAGGTGAAGAAGTTTTAGTTAAATGGGTGTTTTCTTTTTTTTTTAAGTGCTACCGTGGTGCGATTGTATATTTAGAAGTTATAATTATGTTTATGGTATAACTATTTCAATGTTTTCATGATTAAAAGTTTCATATTAACGAGAAGACTTCATTTATGATATATTAGTTATTGGGTTCAGAAAATCAGAGTGACCACATGTTTTATTCTTAATGAAGAAATCAGAATGTCAATCAAAATTGGACTAAAGAATGGTTAGAATGTTTTAAGTGATATGAATTCATGAGAAGCTTTGATAAGTTTTTGTAATAATTCATAATTGTATAGAATCTATAAATAAGTAAAATATAGAGTTGAAATATTTTTGAAAGTCATGTTTCAAAAAATTTGGTTATGAGGGAAACCTTTTAATATTCCTGCATAATTTTTTTTCATGCACCTACAAAAGGAGGAGAATAAATTTTACTTTAGAATGGATCAAAACATTATTCATGTGAGGAGGAAGAGAGACATGAAATAAATTTTTTAGTTAGAAGGTGTTTTTGGGTAGAGCATCTCTGAGGAAGCCTTTTAGATAGAAGAATAAGAATATGAAAGATCATATTTAGTGATTTTCAAACTGGTTTAGGTCATCAGACAATAAAATAAGACATTGATTTCCTAAAAGAGTAAGAAGTAGTTCTAAATTTCTTAAATGCACCGTTCATGGAGATGGTAAACCATACGTACGCATGAACGCTACTTCCATTTATATTTCATATTTAATGGAATTAAAACATAATGATACATAATAGGATTTTAATTCCAATGTGGTATCATATATAATATCATTAAATATACCCTTTATACGTACCACATATGGTATTAATGATTCGAATCACTTTGAGGGGGCGGTAGTCCGCACTTCCTAAAATGAAGATATCGCATATACCCATAATGGAAGCCATAAAGGTATTACATAAATGAAAAATACAGAAGCTTAAGGAAAAGATAAACATATTATATATCATATATAAATGTAGTGACATCATAATGGCCACCATGAAAGGTGTTAAGATAAGATTGAACAATCATCGTTTCGTGAGGCAGTAATTCGCCATCCACAGAAACAGTATGTTCTTTAACCATTAGATGAAGGTGTGTGTAAGTTTAGATCTAATACTTAACATAACAACATCCTAGTATATTGAAGATATTGGTGTTGTTACAAAAGAATGGAATAAAAAGAGTTTAGGGGGGTGGAGAAGCAAAATAAAACAAAAGGATTCAAGTGAAGACATTACCTTAAAATCGGGCAACTCCCTTTGGTTTGAACTCAAAGGCTTCATTTGGAAGACATTTGACCCAAGTGAGGCTTCTAAGAGTTAGAGAGGGTTGTGTAGAGACAAAATGGGTAGGGTGTTTCCGATCCAAAGGCTTTGTAAGTGTGGGTAAGGAGGTAGAGGTGGGGGCCTTTTGTAAGAGGAGAGGAGGGGAACTCTTGGAAAGTAAAGAAATGCTACTTTATTTTAGAATGATTTTCGGATTTTAATGGTCCCACATTGATGTGTTTCTAGGATAAGGTGATAAGTGTTCGAACGTCACCCATAAAATAGGTTTTGGACATGTTTAGGTCTTAGATTTTACATTATCTTTCCATTTTATTTAAATCGTTATATAATGAGGTCATCGCTGCATCATCATGATGTCATAAATAATTTAATTTATTTAATGTCTAAAAATTATAAAAAAACTAATATGATGTAGGAAATATTTTTATCTTTCCAATGACTATTTATAGTCAAACATCTGACTTGTATAACCCCATTTAAAAATAATTTTAGTAAAACAACTCATGTTTGTGTCATTTTAATTTTAACATTAAATAAAAAGGTATTTATGTCATTTTCCAACCAAAGTGGCTCCATGGGGTCCCCAAGTTGACCCATGGATTGTCTTGGTCGTCCATGACTCATCCAATGAGGGTAGGACATGTTTCTAGGTCAATTCATATTATTAAAACATTATTTTTACCTTAAACTACACTAATTACCTCTAATCGCGATTAAAACTTAATAAGTTACTATTCACCAAAAAAATTATTTTAATCACATTGAACCAAATTTTACTTCTTAATGAAAACCATGTATGTCGGATTTTTTAAATTCAAAACAAAAAGGTGGCAAAATTTCATTTAAACGGAAAATCAGTTTTTATAAGTACCACTTATTGGTTTCACTATTCATCAAAAATTTAAGTTTTTCAGAAAATTACAAAACATTCACCCTAGGCTATATTTGATATTCCGAATTCAAAAATTATTTCTATTTTAAAAAATTCAAAACATATAAGTTTCATTAATTAATTTAATTATTAATTCCCGCTGTCAAAAAAAATAGCGTGTTTTTAAGAAACAATATCAATTAAAAGATTGACACTAGTTTAAGTCCAATTTCAAAGTGAAATTAATTACAATGACCACCATTGGATTTAATAGTAAAAATATATTCTAATTTCACTTTAAAACCAATTTAAAAGATAATCTAATCATATAAATAAATTAGATTAAAAAGAGGTTTTGAATTAAAATATAACATTTTTCACTATTCATTAAAAAATGTACTTTATCGGAAAAATACCAAAAATTTACACAAAGTAAATTTTGATGTCCTGATTCTAAAAAAGAATTTTATTTTGTCAAATATAACACATAAAATTATCAAAAAGTGGATTTAAAAGAGGTTCGCCATCAAAAGGCGGTTAATCGACCTTTTAAAGAATATTAGAATGTTTACGCTTAAAATTGGATTCATTCACATTTTTAATCCTCTAAAATTTATTATAAAAAGTAAAAATATTTGACAAACATATATAATCATTTTTTAGTTAGTTATATTCATTCCCGCCATCACAACAGCTAGGTGTTAACTACCTTTTAAAATAATATTATTTTATTATTAGAGTGCAACTTAAGATTTCCAAGAAACTCGTTGTTGTGTGTTGGGTACGCCATCGAGCATAGCATCCCATTTAAAGTTATATTAATATTTTATTCACAAATATGGATAAATGTGAAAATTTCATACTCTTTATTTACCTGGGGTGTTACATACTTCCCCCATGTTGGGAATTGCATCCTCGCAATTTTAAAATTGGGCTTGGAAACTTTATTGAAAATCCCACATCGGAACAAGAGTCAGTAAAACAATCACTTTAAAATAAAGAAAGATAAGTACAAAGGTCACCCGAGTTTACCCATACTAGGATTCGAAGTATGAAAATATGGACATGGAGGAAAAAACAAAGGGTCATGTTCTGATGGAGAGTGATAGTAAACATGTCTAGGAGAAAGTTAACCATAAGAAAACCATAAACTTGTGATGGGTTAAACGGTATTCGATTCCCCAGTAGGAAAAGTTAACAGACAACACTTTTGTTTTAAGTTACTCTTCATTGAGGAATTTATTTTTGATCTTAAGGAAACATACTTACTTGTCATGTTGACTTTCAACTTTTACAAGATTTCTTACACAGACTCATACTTTCCCCAAAAGATGAGTATTTAGGAAGACTTGTTCACATTAAGAGTACTACAATAAACTTCTAGAGAATCACCTAATCCACAAAAGAGAACTATATACTTACCATATCTTTAGACCTTAACCAAAACCAAAACCAAAAAGGTTAGTACAAGATCAGATAATCCAGAAAAGGATAACCCTTTATAAAAAGAAAATCTATTCTTAATCTCGAAAATTTTCCCAACAAAACCCAGAGTTCAACGAGGACCATTCGATAAACAATTTTTCCATGAAATTCTTCAAAGTAAACCAAACTAAAATTGAAACCCAAATATTTGAAGTATTTAGTCACATAGTCTTCCAAGATAAATAGTAACATTTATCTCCAAACAACATCAGTTACTCCTAAAGTCTCGTATTGAAAAGTAATTAACCTAATCACATATCCTCAATGATAGGTTAATCATTTTCATAAATAACACAAAATCAACTTACTCTTAATTCATAAAGTTACCTAACTAAAAAGAATAAGTCATACTAACCAGGGACTTCACATTTTCCAGTGGTAGGCGATAAATACCAGTTGCACTTTGGTTGGGGGTTCGATTCCCACAGCTTTGTCTGGCGTGACGGGTTGTCACACAGTCTGCGTGTTGTCCTTTTTCCAAAACTATATAATTCTCAAATCATTCCACAAAAAGAGATAAAATCATAAAAAATAACCATAACATAATTTAACCTCAATTTTATCTCATTCCTTTCACTTCCATCGTAACATATAGTAACCCATAATTACCTCAAAAGTAAGGATCATATAAACCCAAATGGTTCTTTATAACTATGTCCACAAAATAACAGATAACTATTCTTTGAATAAAATTTTCATATATTAAACATCAGGGTTACACATACTATAAAAAGTATTCTAATGTAACCCCATCATCAAAAGAGACTTAATACTCTTAATAATTTCACCATAACTCTTGAAGCCCTTATATGTTGACTTCTTACTCATTCAATATTCTTCATGATCCATTAACCATTCCTTTCCAACTTATTCTGAAATACTTCTTTCCTACAAAAAAAATCATGAATCATATCCTAAGATTCCAAAATAGGAAAAAAAAGTTATGAAATAATCCATACCTTTGATTGGTCATTGTCAGTTTCTTCATCCTTAACCAGAATGGCATTAGGTATTGGTAAACGAATATTTGTACGATCTTGGTGATCCCATTCATGAAACTTCTTCATAGGACATGTGTTTGCGTAATGACCATTCACACCACATTTAAAACATTCAATTGATCCCTCAGAAAGAACTTCTTTCCCTTTCCTCGAGTCAACTGGATGCTTCCTTTTTCCATGGAAGGTTCTTGCTTTATAACCTTCATTTCCACATCTATAGCATATTTCTGTCCCTTTGAAACATTTTCCTAGGTGTTTCTTTCCACATCTTGGACACATAGTTTTTTGAAGACAGTTACCTTTATGATTATTACCTGTAGTTCCGTAGGGTTTTGTTTCACGCATATATGATGCCTTAGAGAAATCACCAAGGTTTAGGTGGTCAATCATGACCCCAGATAGTTGGTTGAGGATAAACACAAGAGTTCTCATTGTAGCTCCCATATCATTCAGTTGCTTGCTCAAAAAACTGTCACAGTTTCCTTCACATGCACTATTATTTTGGTGCCTGCTAGATCCATCCATTTACTAAAACCAAAAAGGTCAGTGTGAGTATATCAAAAAAACCATCATGTACTAATGAGGAAGATAAACACTAAGATATACTTACTCATTCACTTTATCTAAAACTAGGACTCTTTCTAAAATCCTAACCATTATGGTAATGTTACTTATGCTTAAAAAATACCCTAACCTCTAAATTTATCTAAATCGACCTCTAATACCAACTATAAGGCCCCAGCCTTAAACCTTACTTAATCTTGAGTAATTACAAGATTACACATTGAGGATCTTTTCAGGTTTATAGTTTTAGAGAATTAGATCATAAAACTTGCATTACATTCCACATTTAAACAAAGTGGTTACATAAAAGATAGTATTCATTTTTCCCATCAACAGAAACATATTTAAAATAAAACATGGATTCTTTCTTGAAACTTCCTTGACACTATCATCATATCATGTACCCTTCCCTTGACCTGTGAAAAACATTTCAAAAACATGGGATGAGCATAAAAAGCTCAGTAAGGGATATAAAAATATGGAAAGGAAACATGAGTACATGTATACATAAGAATGAAATCATACTTTACCCATAAAACATAAGCACTTTAACATACCTCATAAAATCATGAATAAATCATAGAAATCATAAGACATAAAGGTATCTTGAGGCATTCATAACATTCTTACATAGGGAGTAACCCTCTTGGTTACGTTTGGAATACCCATCACAGTATATTCCCTAAATCTCTTCGGAGAAACCTTAACGTTTAACCCCTTCGCGTTACCCAATGCATTAGAGAGCTATATCGGGCTCACCCGCCCTTAGTTTATCACGAAACCACCCATCTTCATAATAATTCCCAAGAACCATAACATAATCGTATCACATAAAACATACATAAAGGAAACATAACATTTCCACATTTCAATCACAAGATATCAATAAAACACATTGACATAATAAAAAAATTTCGAAAACCATTTTAAATACCAAAATAAAAGAAAAGTAAAGAAGGGTATTTATTTTTCGTTAAAAAAATGGTATGGCTTGTAGAGGAAGCCGAAACTCAAATAATGGTCACGGCGGCAGAGAAGTCGTTGTCGCCGCTTACGTACGACCAAAACATTCCCTTTTTTCATTTAGTAAACGCTTCGTATAAAAAATATTCCTTTTGAATAAACGTAAAAGTCAAAGGGGTTTGCACACCATATAAAAGAAGGTTGTGTATAAAACAAAATATGCCTCAATGAAAGGATATTGAAACGAAGTCCCATACAAAGACGATATCCTTGGATTAAGGATAAATCAATTACATAATTATGTGTGACAAACTAATACACCAAATATAAGTGGATATTAAGTGTAAAACAATCAGAGGTTATTCACACATATTCATAGAACGACATATTCAAGGAGTACAAGCTTATCCGAAAGATTCAAAATTGGGTTAAGAAGTTCCCTTGCAAAAATTTGACAGCTTAACGGCGTCACTACAAAATTCAGAAAACGAGTTGATGAGAGATAAAAATGGTATCTAATCACATGGAAATAAAATTTAAATCACTAAGGATATAGAAGAACATATCCCAACATAATTTCATGTGAATTAAGAGACATAACAAAAGAAGTCTTTTAAATAGAGGAGGGTGAAAGGTTCCCTTACCGGCATGGGTATCTTTCGAGACATACACCCCGTGAAAGAAGGAAAATACAACATTGATTTAAATCCTCATAAATGAAAGTATATTACACAATGAGTAAAATAATGGGAAATACATACACCACTCAAAGGAAATTGTGGCAAATGTAGCATAAATCTCATGGGAATAAAAGTGAGATGAAAAATCCCTTACTAAAACTCGGCAGCCTAACGACGCCACTTAAAACTTACAAAAATGGATTTATGAGATCAAATAGGGTCTCTAATCATATTAAAATAAAATTTACAGCAAGAGGGATATAAAAGTAAATCCCCCATCATAACAAAGAGGATCTTAAAAGAAGTGACATAAAGGGGATTACTTAAAAAGAAAGAGAGAGGTTAGATCTCTTATGAAAATTTGGCAGCCTAACGGCGCCACTCAAAACTTCCAAAATGGATTGATGAGAGAGAATAGGGTCTCTCATCATATGAACATAAAAATTACAGTAAGATTAATATAAAATAACATCCCAATCACAAGAAATATTAGCTTAAAAGGAATGATATAAAAGAGTGTACTTAAAAAGAGAGGAGTAGGATCCCTTACCTCGGGTCCGACTTGACTTGATCGTTCTTTAATCTCCTGAATAATAAACTTGAGTTAATTTATACTTCCTTAAGAACCTTTTTCAAGTTCATTATTCCTTTTATATCACTTATTACCATGTCATGAACACTATGTTATTATTTTAGTTAATAATGGTCGTTTTAACGATCGTTGGTACTTGAGTCAAAAAAAATAAACTCTTTATAATTACAAGTTGTTTATGTGGTAAAATATCCATTATATCCAGAATTTTATTCATGATTTAGATATCATATATATCATATATATCCAGTATATTCATGCATTTATAATATTACAAAACATTTAGAGTTAAGAAATGAAATGCACCGTTCATGGAGACAGTAAGCCGTACGTACGCATGAACGTTACTTCCATTTCTATTTCACATTTAATGGAATTAAAACATAATGATACATAATAGTATTTTAATTCCAGTATGGTATAATATATAATATCATTAAATATATCCTTTATATGTACCACATATGTTATTAACGAATCAAATCACTTTGAGGGGGCGGTAGTCCGCACTTCCTAAAATGAAGATATCGCGTATACCCATAATGGAAGCCATAAAGGTATGCCATAAAAGAAATATACAGAAGCTTAAGGAAAAGATAAACATATTATATATCATTTATAAATGTAGTGACATCATAATGGCCACCATGAAAGGTGTTAAGAGAAGATTGAACAATCATCGTTTCGTGAGGCAGTAATTCGCCATCCACAGAAACAGTATGTTCTTTAACCATTAGATGAAGGTGTGTGTAAGTGTAGCTAGAATACTTAACATAAAAAAATCCTAGTATATTTAAGATACTGGTGTTGTTACAAAAGAAAGGAATCAAAAGAGTTTAGGGGGGTGGAGAAGCAAAATAAAACAAAAGGACTCAAGTGAAGACATTACCTTAAAATCGGGAAACTCCCTTTGGTTTGAGCTCAAAGGCATCCTTGGGAAGACTTCTGACCAAAGTGAGGCTTCTAAGAGTTATAGAGGGATGTGGAGAGACAAAATGGGCAGGGTTTGGCCGAGCCAAAGGCTTTGGAAGTGTGGGTAAGGAGGTAGAGGCGGGGGCCTTTTATAAGAGGAGAGGAGGGGGCACTCTTGGAAAGTAAAGAAATGTTACTTTATTTTAGAATGAGTTTCGGATTTTAATGGTACCAAATTGATTTTTTTCGTGGATAAGGTGATAAGGGTTCAAAATCCACCCATACAATAGGTTTTGGACATGTGTAGGTCTTAGATTTTACATTATCTTTCCATTTTATTTAAATCGTTAAATAATGAGGTCATCGCTGCATCATCATGATGTCATAAATAATTTAATTTATTTAATGTCTAAAAATTATAAAACCAATACTATGATTTAGGAAATCGTTTTATATTTCCAATGACTATTTATAGTCAAAAATCTGACTTCTATAACCCTATTTAAAAATTGTTTTAGTAAAACAACTCATGTTTGTGTCATTTTAATTTTAACATTAAATAAAATGGTATTTATGTCATTTTCCAACCAAAGTGGCTCCATGGGGTCCCCAAGTTGACCCATGGATTGTATTGGTAGGACACGACTCATCCAATTAGGTCAGGACATGTGTCTAGGTCATTTCATTTTATTAAAACATTATTTTTACCTTAAACTACACTAATTACCTCTAATCGCGATTAAAACTTAATAAGTTACTATTCCCCAAAAAAATTATTTTAATCCCATTGAACCACATTTTACTTCTTAATGAAAACCATGTATGTAGGATTTTTGAAATTGAAAACACAAAGGTGGTAAAATTTCATTTAAACAGAAAATCAGTTTTTATAAGTACCACTTAGTGGTTTCACTATTCATCAAAAATTGAAGTTTTTCAGAAAATTACCAAAAATTCACCCTAGGCTATATTTGATATTCTGAATTAAAAAATGATGTCTATTTTACAAAATTAAAAACATATAAGTTTCATTAATTAATTTAATAATTAATTCCCGCTGTCAAAACAAATAGCGTGTTTTTAAGAAACAATATCTATTAAAAGATTGACACTAGTTTAAGTCCAATTTCAAAGTGAAATTAATTCCAATGACCACCATTAGATTTAATGGTAAAAATATATTATAATTTCACTTTAAAACCAATTTAAAAGATAAACTAATCACATAAATAAATTAGATTAAAAATAGGTTTTGAATTAAAATACAACATTTTTCACTATTCATTAAAAAATGTACTTTATCGGAAAAATACCAAAAAGTTACACAAAGTAAATTTTGATGTCCTGATTCTAAAGAAGAATTTTATTTTGTCAAATATAACACATAAAATTATCAAAAAGTGGATTTAAAAGAGGTTCTCCCTCAAAAGGAAGTTAATCGACCTTTTAAAGAATATTAGAATGTTTACGCTTAAAATTGGATTCATTCACATTTTTAATCCTCTAACATTTATTGTAAAAAGTAAAAATATTTTAAAAACATATATAATCATTTTTTAGTTAGTTATATTCATTCCTGCCATCACAACATCTAGGCGTTAACTACGTTTTAAAATAATATTATTTTATTATTATAGTGCAACGTAAGATTCCCAAGAAACTCGTTGTTGTGTGTTGGGTATGCAATCGAGCATATTTCCCCTTTAAAGTTATATTAATATTTTATTCACAAATATGGATAAATGTGAAAATGTCATACTCTTTATTTTCCTGGGGTGTTACAGGTGGAATACTTTATAGCTGACATGGAAAGAATAATAAGTGGAATGAGACTCATAGAGGTGGTGGTAGTATCTCTCAAAAATAGGACTCTTTCAGACCATTTGGGGTAGTTGGTAGTGTTCCTTTGAATTACTACCAATGTATCAAGATAAGAAACACTAAGCATCAATGTTTCACACATTATAAGATCGATAGTTCTTATGGCCACTGATTAATTTTTCAAAGGTAATTTTAGGATCCTTCCCAACCTTGTTATGGACCTGGTTTATTATCTCCAAATAGGACTGCAACATAGAAGGATGATTTTAAGAATATAGTGATCCGGCCACATGACTCTGTATTGATGAAGTTTCACACAGTAGAGGAGTTTATGGTTGAAGATGATGTGGTCCCTTAAATAGTGAGATTTATAATATTTATAGGATCATCTATATAAACTTCTATGTTTGATATAAATTCCACCAATTCATTTATATCAATCCATTTTTTGGGTGTTTTGAAACAACGAATGGAACTCATGTTATTCATTATGGAATTAGATTTGCCTCTTGAGAAGGAAAAGAAGTTGGTTTTTTGATTCCCTCCTTGTTATTTCTGGATCTATGATATTGAGTTTGTTTGGGATTTTCCTTTTCTCATCCTAGATCTATTTTACATTATCATTAAGATGAATTAGTTTAATTTATCATCAGGTTTTGGTATATTACTTTCATTAGGGGTGTTCTTTACAGAATTGTATAGAAACTCATAGTAATTTTAGTGTGAATTAGATTTAAAGTCTAGATGAACATGACATCCACTTTATGAATTAGGTATTTTTATATCTAATTTTATAGTCAAGTTTGGTAAGGGGTTCTATATTTGTGATATTCCTCTATTGTCCATATATTTTACTGAATCATTCAATGACATCTTCCCTAGTGTTACACTAGAAATAGAGGAGGTGTTTTATATTGATATGGGGAGTTTTACTCAACAGATTTGTATTATTTACTACTATATAGACCCAATTGAGTTGAAAGAGGTGAAGGTTACATTGGATTATTTAAAAGTGATGAGATATATTCATTATAGCGTATCTCTTTGAGAAGATCCTATGCTTATTTCCTAGAATATTGATTTAACTCTTTTTCATTTTGTTTATTATCAAAAACTTAATCAGGTGATGATTATGAATAAATATCATTTTCTCTATATTTATTACCTATTTTATTAGTTAATATTTTAAAAGGGGTTCTCAAAGATCAACCTATAGTCTAGTTATCATATGCACTATGTTATGGATTCTAATATCCTGAAGACTGTTTTTAGTGGTAGGTATGGACACTTTTAATGTCTTGTGATTCCTTTTCTCATGACTAACACTCCTAAAATTGTTTATGTATTTGAGGAAATTAATATTCCACTAGTATCTAAATTTTTTTTGTCAATTTTGTAGATGATATCCTAATATATTCAAAAGTTGAGTATAAAAATATCTATCCTTGAAATTGATATCGGGAATATTGATTAATCACCATCTTAAATTAAGCTATCCTAATGTGAATTTTAAATTTTGGAAGTGAATTTCGTTGGAAATGTAGCATCTTATCATAAAATATCTATTGATCCTGATATTGTGAATAATATATTATTAGTGGAGGATTCTTGTATTGTCTTTGATATGAAAAGAATCTTTGGTTTAGATGGTTATTATTAGTAATTTGTGAATGAAATATCAACATTGGTATAACCACTAATAACTCTTACTAAGGAAGGGATAAAATTCATATGGGACAAAAAATTTTAGAAATAATTTGATGAATTTAAAATAAATTTGACCAAAGTTATTATATTGATTTTACTAGATTCTTATAAATGATATGAAATGTATTGTGATGATTCTAGTTTTCATTTGGGATATGTGATTATGAAGTGATATTATGTATTGGCATATGAACCTCATTATATTTAATCGTAATAAAAAAATATCCTATACATGATCTTGAACTCAATGTAGTTATGTATTATTTTACGAATTGGAAACACTACCCTTTTGGGGAGTGGTTAACATTATATATTGATTATAATAGTGTGAGATATATCTTATCATAAAAATACTAGAACCACCTAAAGACGTGACATGAGTATTATCGTATTTTTTTTGAATTTGATATCACTGGCTGGGGGAATGAAATTTCTACTTCCCTTAGCTAGAAATTTCTTTCACAGACCCTCTTAGAATCTAAATAAGAATGGAATCTCATGGTATACTTTCCTTATATTCACATGGTTGTGGGTTAGGATGAGACTTGTATGATTCTAGATAGTTCTTATTTTATTCAACTCTCCTCAAGTTGTTTCTTTAGGAGTAAAATTCGGATGATATGTTTAGGGAAATTAGTTGATCGTTATTTGGTGGTGATAACGTTTCGGGTTGGTATCTCTCTTCTCATGGGATTATTTACATTAAGAGTTGTTTCAAAATCCCAATATCTATTTAGAAGATCATGATATAATATCTTCAACGTTTTTTATGGGCAGATTACCTCAAAACTATGAATACTTATTATGACATTAAGCATCAATTCTTATCGATTAGAATGAAGAGAGATATAACAGAATTTTTGTCCCATTTCTATATACATCATCATATCAATACTAAGATCCAAAATCCTTCCAATATGATTCAACCTCTTTATGTTCCAATTTTTAAATTGGATGCGTTTTCTGAGTATTTAATTATTGGATTACCACAAACTCTTTGAGGGAAAAATTAAATCTAGGTAGGGATTTATCAGTGATTAAATCAACTCATTTCATTTTGATTCATGAAACCAGTAATGTTAAGGATTTGGGAAAGATATACATGTTAGAGATTGTGAGGGTGAATGGAGTACCCTTTTCTATTATTTTAGACAGGGTGTCTAGGTTTACTACCAGGTTCTAGAAGGGTCTCCAAGCGGTTATGTGGACTTAGGTGGGTTTGAGTACCACTTACCATACCCAAAGATATGGATATATGGAGCATTATATTATGATACTAGAATATATGGCTCATGATGTCATTATTGAGTTTTGAGGATAATGGGATATCCATCTAGGATTGGTTGAAATTTATTACAATAGTAGTTTCCAATTATCTATCATAATGAATCCCTTGGAAGCTATGTATGGCCACCATTTTAGATCTTCTATTTTTTGGTTGTAGGGTGGAGATACTTCTATTGTGGTCCATATCATTTACCAGGAGACATTGAAAAATATTTTTGTTATATTTCAATGATTAGTGATGGATCATAGATAACATAAGTCTTGCACTAACCATAGACATCGTCCATTGTAATTATCAGTTGGTGACAAGGTTTTCGTAAAAATATTTCCTCAGTTGGGTCACTGTCGACTTATGAAGAAAGGTTTGTCAACTCTAAGATATGTTATACTATTTTATATCAATTATTAGATTATGAAGATAAAATAATAATTCATATTTCCATTTTAGTTTACTATTATTAATGATTTATTCCATATATTTTATCTTAATAAATATCTTCGTCCTTCTTCTACAGTCTAGAATTTGGAGGATATTTCTATGGAAGTAGTTGTGTAAAAGGTTGATGAACCAATGTACAATTTTTATTCTTAGGAGAATGTATTTTGAGGAAATAGTTTCATTTTATCCATGTGTTATAAAGGCATGGAAAATATTCTCATGATATGTTGGAGTAGTAAATATTAAAGATAGAGTTATGACCTCATCCCTTTTGGGATAAACCATTTATGAATTGACATTCATGTGTCATAAAGTAATTTTGTTGGGATAATTTTCTCACCCTCACATCACTTTCATGCATAAATATCCTTTTTCTTTGAATATATTTTGTTTTTGGATTTTCTTGGGCCATTTTAGGTGATTTTTTTTGAGTTTTTAGTGTTTTTTGGACTTGTTCATAGTTTGGAACATGGTTTGGGAAAATAGTGTAGGTCATCCCAAGAAATAATGCCACAATTTTTGTTGACCTAGAGGATGGTACACAGTTGGCACACAATTAGTCAAAAGTATGTGACCTTTTCCTAAAAGGAGGTGGTATAGGACATGGTTGTTTCCCAAGGTTGTCACTTGGTTTTTCAAATAGTGTGACCATACCATGCCTATCATCCAATTGTACATAAGGAAGCACATAGTTTGTGCATAGTTTACTATAATATATAGCAATAACCTGTGATTCTAATTAATTAATTTTAATTTTATATTAAAAATTATAAATACCCATGATTTACCTCATTTTCTTCTTATGAATTATGATCTTGACCTAGGATAATTCTCATTGATTTTTTTAGAGATTTATTTTCTTTCACTCATCAATTTTAACATATGCTTGATTATTAGGTCTAGTTTTTCAAATATATATCTCTATTATTAATTTTTGTTTCCCATAATTCTATATCTATCAAATTTATCTTGAGATAAATCTAATATCATAGGTTTATTAACATATATATGGTTTTTTGATGATATAATGATGTTTTTATTTGATCAATCTTTGGAAGATGTTGAATAATTTAGATTTAGGATGATTGTTTTGTGAATCATTGATATATTTCGGGTAAGTGTTATATCTCAGTCTACTCAATTAATATTAGGACCATTTTGTTTGACTTTGATGTTTTAGGATTTATTTTTTTAGGTTCTTTTTTTATTCATAGAGTATACTTCTCCTTTGGTGTACAGATCCCGTAGAATTATTGGAATACTAAGTGGTTGAGTTGGTTGGTTTCTTATAATTTAATTATTTTATAAACATCACATTTCCATTTATTTATAAAATGATAATGTAATGATATAAGATTTATTGAAATTATTATTTTTTGTTTTTTTATATAAAATTATTTTATGCTATGTATTTCAAAAAGATATGTTCATTTCAAAGAATCGTCAGTTTTTTTTGTATAAAATGGATTTGAAAGAATGGTTTTGGAATTGGAAGTCTGTTAAGTTTAATTTTGGAATTGTAAAATTACATTTATATATTATTTTAAATGTTAATAACATGTGAGATTCGGGTAATTAGGTGGGGGTTATAAAGGGGTAATGTCCCATTTTGACTGACCACTAAATCGATAGCTGGACTGATCACCACATGGCCTCAAGCTTGTCTTCCAATATACCAGAGGCTTCTAACTGGAAGTGATGTTATAATGGTGGTAATTTGGGGAGACTATACCCTCATTGTTAGAGTATTATAATATAATAATCAAGTTCAAATCAAAATATAGTATAAACATTACAAAGAAATGACCAAGCAATGGAAGTTATATACAATAACTGAATAAAAGTTTCCAAAGTCAAATACAACTATTCATTGATTTTTACGAGATTCTACAATAATAAAACTATAAATACATAGTATTCTGTACAGTACAATAAAAAAATAAATGATATAAAAAATATATGTGGGTTATATCTATGAACCTCATGAGTACTAGCTCAGTCCAGGATTCTAACTCCTATGTACATAGAACAACACAAGACATAGTCAATGGACCTTTGAACATGATGACATGATCAAGTAACCTTATGAAATGGAATACCAGTAAGGGTTTTATAATATACTCAGCAGGGCCCCACCAATGGTTTCGATTTCATAAAATAATTCGTGCATATAAAATAATAAGTTTGAAGGTATATTTAAAATAAAGCAGCAATGAAAAGTAAATAAATAACCAAATCAGGGACAAGTTCTTCAAGAAAACTTGGACCAACCAGATCTTCTTTGGCCTAATCCATAAATTTATGAACTATAGGAAACCTATGGAATAGATATAAGAGATAAGTGATGATAAAACTTCATAGAACACGTATTATGAGATATACCAAACCCAAACATGTGACTTGGCTTGGTAGATGCATCCCATGTATAATAAATAATCATCATCAAACTTTAATATAAAAGAAACTACAAAAATTAAATAAGTATAATCCTCTAATAGTTCTAGGATAACCTTTACAAGGAACCCATGTATCATACTATGAGAACCAATAAATACTCACTATCCTTGGAGTCTATCCTATATGATCCATAAATGTTCTCACAAATACCACTGTTGGTCCATTGTGAGACAATGAACTCAAATACCATACCTAATATCTCACATAAGGGACCAATTATCACTTATGGAATAATGTACCCATCTATCCACTAATCATGTCCAAGGTGTCTCCCCTAGGGAATTAATATTTACAAAGATGATTCTTAGAATCCCTGAGGAATATCTAATGTACTTGATGGTGCTAAAAATGAACATCAGAAGAAAAAGATCTCTCCATCCCTAATAGAGGGAAGAATTAGATCAAGTGGGAGCCCCTTGGTGTGCATGAAGGATAATGAAATATGGGGATAAAATAAATATGACTGGATGGTAAAAATATTAATTTCACACTTTTTTATGAGGTGCATGATTTAGCAGCATGATTGGACAAACAATGCACCAACATTGCAAGTGAAATTTAACATGAAGGGTGGTTGCATGGTTGATGTCTACAATTTGGGAAATATTACAGGAACTGTGAATTTTACCTCTATTCTGGACTTACAAAAAGTTTAATTGTTTTGTAAACTGGTGTATATGGTATGAAAAAACCATGTGACACCCTTATCCCCACTGAGTGGGCCACATAGTTTATTTTGAATGGTTGCACGATTTCATAAAAACCATGATCCCGTATAAGCCTTCTCCAGATTGAGGTTTTGGGGTCCGATGCTCCTTAAAATTGATAGATCACATGATACAACTCTATAGCCTTAAACCAAGTCTAAAAACAATACATTAAAGTGTTCCCACTCTCATAATTTCATTCAGAAGCTCAGTTTAAAAGATGTCCCATCCACCAAATGATAAAATCCACAATCCATTATGATTTCATCCATTCCAAAAATCATGAGATGCTATAGAGGTAATTTTAACCAAAACTCATAGGGAGTTTCACACATAAATGTATTCCTTTATTCTATATTTTCTAGGATATATTTATATGAAAACTTCAGGGGGAGGGTGTTTAAATATTAATGGGTTTCTCTTCTCTTTAGTTTGGAATATTGGGGGTTTTTTAGTATACAATAGTCATTATTGAGGTGAGATTTCAATTATTCCTTTCTTTGATTCAGTTTTATAATTCACCCTTTCAAAATTTTAAATGAATTATTTTAAGGTTGTTGAATTTTTTTATATAAAATAGTTTATAAACTATTTTAAAAGAGCGCACTTCCATGTTTTGAAATGAATTGTGTAAAAATATTGATAATGCATTACTTTATTTTAAAATAATCAAACTTTTATTGCATAATAATAAATTCTTATGGAATAATTACTGGGATCACATTAGGCTTATTTTTTACATGCTACACACACCCTTGAATGTGTTTTGACCTTGTTTATTTTGGTGCAGTAAAGGGAATGGTTCTATAGTTTGGAAACCTGTTTTGGAGTTTTATGGGTTTCCGAATCATGTGGTGAGTTATTGGTACGTTTACTACCTAGAATACATTGACAAAATTTTTTGTACATGCCATTACATGATTTTTAACTTAAAAATATTTTAAATATAACTTAAATATCATGATACCTAGAGTATTTGGAAGAAAAAGTTCAAAATACATCAAAGTGAGGATAAAATAAAACATCATTTTCTTATTCTCTATAATTAGATCCTAAAATTAAATGGGATAATAATGATATTATATAGAAAAAATGGGTGACCTAAATAGAACAGTAAGGAAATAAAATTTATAAAAAAGCATAACATGTGAGTTAATGGTATAACATGATATCATAAAGGAGAAGGCACATGAGATATCACATGGAAACATAACACAAAGAATAGGGTATAATAAGATTAATAAATAATAGGAAATGTGGAAAAAACATTAATAATGACATAAAAACAAGTTAATGATAACTTATGAGGCAACATCACTTTATGGATATAGTTATATAATGGATTTAGTTCACTCACTAATCCCATACATGATGTCCCATGATAATAAAACATCACCTAATGGATTGAATGGATATGCAATTCTAAAACCTCCCATAAAATTAATTTCATGTACATGTATATGTGTTTCATATAATAAAATCAGTCATAATACAAAACATTAGAATTACACATAGAACGAAAATGAGTTTCATAATCTTACCTCATATCAAAATAAAAAATATATTTCATAAAGAATTAATTTGATAAGTGATCATAAGGCTTGTATTACCCTGTAAAATGAATGGAGAGTGAGTTAGGTATATTTTGAAGAGACACATATATATAATTTATAAATATTACATAATATTATATATATATATTTTTATCATTGATGAATATAAATACTTTTATAAATGATTAAAAATGTTATTGAGGAAAACAACACTTCCAATTTGAAAATCACTTTTGTAAAACTATGAATTTTGAAAATACTATAGAATAAATGTTTATTAAAAAAAACATGGGAAATTATATAGGAATTTCAAATGAATTTATTTTTCATGAATATTGTTTATTCCATACAAATCATATAAGTTAAAAAAACATTTCTTTCACATTACTGTAAAAAGGTTAAGAAGTTAGTAGTTCAAAACAATGTATGAAGATTCCTTTCAAACCGTTGTGTAAAAAGTAAAACATGAGTAAAAATTTCATTACTACAACATTTGTGGAATTTCGAAAACATAGTTGAAAATATTTTTAGATAAAAATTATATAGAAGAAAATGATTTTGGACCAAAGATATAAATCAAGATAACATTTATTAATAATATTTTATCTATAATATTAATTACCCAAGATAGTAGAAGTGGTAAAATTACTTTAAATTTTCATTAATAAAAAATTTTAAGAAATGATATTTTTTTATATTATATAATGATAAAATAATTTTCTACAACATGAATTCAAAAAAAAATCCCTATAAAATTATGATTGAGACATAAAACCTTAACGCTTTTGTAACTTTTTAATAATAACTCCTATGAATATAGTATATAAATTTTAACTTAAAATATCCATAAGTATGAATTATTAAGGATATAATATGTAAAAGGTTAGTATATAAACTATTTAAAAGTAATTATTCACATAAAAGAACAAGTGTCTCAACAAAATATGTTTTGAGACGAAACCCTTAACCTGAGTCTATTGTTTTTCAAATATGTATTTTATATCATTTATAATAAACCTATATCAATTATTTTTTTATTATGAAAATTTAATAGGTTTAATAATTTATACTCAAACCATTTACTTAATTTATATATTCAATTAATTTAATTACTTAATCAATTATGTTCAGAATGGGTGTTTTGAGGAGGCCCATTTCATAATTTCAAAATTATATTGCTGTGTTTAACATGGAAAAAGGATTAATTGATACATAATATCAAGAATAATAACAGTTACATAATTATATCATTTATAAATCAGTCAAACTTATAAAAGGATCCATGAATCACAGTTTTGGAAAGTATAGTATTTTACAATCATGAAGACTGTAGGATGCACATAAGCTTGAGTAACATTTCCATTTTCAATGACCATGATGGAAATTATGTAAGTGTTGTTTATATTATAAAAATTATAAAATATCATAAATATCATACGTTGTTTAAATACACTTATATATTCCATCCATGTGATGTGGTAATAGAAAATGATTCACATCACTTGGCGAGGCGGTAGTCTTCCGTACACACGAATAACATTATCAATTTTCAATGGATGGTAAGGTATAAAGGTGTATGATATAATAATTTACCCTAATTTTTAATACTTATTTAATATCATTTATATACATTAAATTCATAATGAACGGTGGTTTTTTTACCATTTTAGGGAAGTGGAGAAAGAATTATTTTTTTCCATTAACATGATAAAATATTATTATATATGATATAATTAATTTATGATGAGAGCGATATTGAGTTATATTTGAAGGATATATAATATAAAATAAAACAAAATTCCTGGTTAAGAACATTACATGTTCTTCAGACCACCTCTTTTGGATTGTAGGTAAATCCATTCTAGATTTAATTTATGATAAAAAAGTACTATATGATTATTATAGGGAATTAATGAAGTTATTTTGGTAGGTATTATACAAACCAATGGGTTTTATATGTGCGTAAAGGGGATAAGTGAGGTTCCCTTTTATAAGGGAGAATGAGTGACATTAATATAAATACCTATAACTATTCAATAACCAAAAGTCACTCTCATGAAAATTTACTCCAAATATGTAATCAATTTTATCATTTTCATTTCATAGAACTAGCTAAATTTAATTTTAAATTAAACATACATATGTTTACGAAAAATAATTTTTCATAAAATGCTTTTTTAAAGCGCAAGATGTTCTTATAATAACTATATGACTAGTAATATTAATTAAATGAATTAAAATTCACATTTATAGATGAATAATATAAAAATATCATTTAAATAATTTCTCCCTAGGTATTATTTTAATTATATATAATTGATAAACATTATTCCGTTTAAAATAATTTTAATAAAATTATGTTTCAAAGCCTAAAAAAAGTTTATAATGAAATCTAGTATGAATATCAGTTATGTTTAATTAATTGGATGAAATATAACTAAAGAATAATTATTTTATTTTCAAATAATATTAAAATAATAAAGTTATTTTTATATTATTTAATTTATTAAAAATAAATGATAGTTTTTATAAAAATTGGTTTTTTCACTATTCACTGAAAAATCAATATTTTCCAAAATATCCCATAATTCCTCCATAATTTAGCATCAATATGATGATATTAAAAATTATTTCCATTTTTAAAAATAAAATTAATAAATTTCAAAATTTAATTATTATATTTTCTCATAGAAAAATAGAAATATTTTTTGAAGGACATATTTTTTTTTATAAATTAAAAAATCTTTATTAAAGTTGAGTGCTTATTTATTATGCATTTTTAAAAAAATTTATATTTAGTATGACCTTTATATATATTTATTAAATTAGTTAATACTATTAATACTATCCAATTTAATGGCTAGTTTATGTTGTTCATGTTTGAATAATAATATTTTAATATTGTATCATATTTCTTTTAAACCCAATTTTGATTGTAACACAAGCTATCAAAGAAATAAAATTTATTTAAAGATTAATATATTATAAATGATAGTGGTGTTACGTTTTACCCTCAAATAAATAGTTTCCTCTAAAGTTTTACTTTTTCTAAATAATCAAGAGTTTGACATTTGAAAATTCATTTTATGTGAAACTCATATCGTAAAAGGGATTATTAAAGATGCTCTTAAAAAGTGGGAAGGGTAATATGAAGGTCATATCATAACTTGGTTTCTAGAAAAGAGAACTTTGGCGGGAAGTGAAAATGTTGACATGGAAGAAAAGTCTATATAATTATAGGGAGTGATTGTGATCATTTATCCCAACAAAGTGAATGATCTTGATAAAGGTAAGAACAAAAAAATAGTAAATCTATGAAGACTAAAAATACCATTGATTCATCAGATATGAAGTTAATAGGATAATTATTTTGTTTTAGGATCCATATCCAAGGTTTTTGGGATTGTTTTTACATTAAGATAGAGAATACCAGAAAATCTTTTTTACTTGATATATTTTTATTTTATAAACACAATTTCATCCTTTCATTATGCTTCAATCTATTTCCACATAACCTATTAATATAAAGAATTAATATCAAATAATATTTTATGTCTGAACCACGAAAATTAAAATTTGTAAAATAATACGATATATATTATAGTAATAATTTATTCATATTATATTTATTAATACAAAAATAGGTAGAACAATGTAAGATAATACCCTAAATGAATATAAATATATCAATATCTAAAATTCAATAATAAAACCGAAGTATTTACATAGGCTACTATTTTATATAAATAAACTCATATCCTAAAAAACCTCAATAATATTTACATAAAAAAGGTTTTTACCTGAAACATTATCTCATACCCTAAAAGTTACATCTTCAAAAAAGTAATAGTATTCTTAACAAATCACCCCTTATTTAAATCCTAATGGTTATATAAATCATAACCTAATAAAATATTTCCCAAAATGTCATTAATCACCTCAAAATACAAAAAATAAATAAAAAAGATTTATTCCAATAAATTTTTTTCAAAAATAAAGTTAATATTTTGCCATAAAATTATTATTAAAAAAAAATCATACTAACCAGTACATCACGTAGAACAGTGGTAGTTGATGCACCCTTATCAATATTCTGTTATGGGTTTGAGCCCCACAACCTTGCTAGATGTGATGGGTTATCACTGGAAATTCACATTATCATTTTTCTAAAAACACATTTATATAATTACCATATCATTCCTAAAAATACAATGAACATCGTCAAAATTATATTAATAATAAGATCATATTTTAACCACAAATCTATTAAATTCATCATATTTTTACTCCACAGAATCTATTCATCCTAATTGACCATAACTACCTCAACATTAATAAAACACTAGAGATTTTTTCCAAAATCATATGTTTTCCATAATATTTCACCTTACCACCATATTTCTAGGTCATTAGTACCATTCAAAATATTATTTATAATCCTTAAAGGAAAACTATAATAAAATAATCCATATAAGTTTCATGATTCTCATAACCAGAATACCATTTATAAATTTTTTTACAAAATAAATTTTGAATTAAAACAACTAAACACTTCAATCATTCCACTTCAATGATTTTCAAAGAACATGACCTTAGTAATTAATCCTTAGATCAAGGAATTTACTTGGATAATAAACTATTTCCCCACACCTACTACATTGAATTGTTAGCGATGACTTAGGTTGAACATTATTTCCCTACATCTTATCAACTAGACACTTCATTTTACTTTAAAAATTATTTGATTTATGCTCTAATTTACAACACATATATCATATTATAGTTCCTTTAATATATATTTCATATTTACAATTTCAATTTTTTTTTCATGTAGTGAATTGAATATTTTTTTATTTATCTTCTTTAACACATTAGCTTCCATGAGATGCCATCATACTCTTCTTTGATGTGTTTGGAAATTATAATATGTTTTAGTTTTTAATCCTAATTTGAGATAGCTCATATGAAATTATCAAAAATATGTCTAAATTCAATTACCATTAGTTTATGCATCTCATTTGGTAAGTCATTAAAATTTCAATCGCATAGTTTTTTGGAAAGATCCCCCTTATTTCCTATCATTAACTGAAAAGATTGAATGAAATAATATGACAATGCATTATCATAAAAAAGGGGATAATTATAAACCTAAAAGGAATTACTTATAAATGATAAGTATATACTATCTTATGAGTCTATATATTTCATCAAGGTTATCCATGGTAATGTTTCCTGTGAAATTTTAGAACTAAACAATTTTTTAAATTCTTTATAAATATTTCTTAAGTTTTTTGGTGTATTTCCAAATAATATCTCCTACTATTGTCAAAATATGTGTGTTTTCTATCTCATTATCATGCATTAGGTGATGATTGATTCCATATAAATCCACCCTTTCTGGGTTATTTCCCCTTGATATAACTTTTTCAAAGCCACATCCACTTGTAGTATCCATATAGGGATGCATTTTCATAGAAAATATTAACTATATCTATAAAAAACATTAAAATATATTTTACCATACTTAAAATTATCCTTATACTTATACTTATGTTTCTCACAATTTTTTCTCTTCTTAGTTTGAAAAGGTTATCTAAAACTTTTCTCTGATATAATCTATATTGAACCCAAACTTTTAGGAATAAAATTACATGTTTTCTAATATATAAAGATATATTAATTACAACCCCTATATTGTGAGGAATAGTGTCTTGGGAAGAATAGGTTCATAATACATCGACATGACACTAAAATAAAACTTATCTATATTATTATCCATAATGAGATCCTAAATCATTTAAAGGTCGTAAAAGAACTTTCTATAACCTGTTGAATATATAGACAAACGGGTTCTTCTAAACAAACCATGACGAAAATAAACATGATTAGAAAGTATGACATGTGAGTCAAAGGTATAACACGATATGATAGAAGGGAAGGCACATGAGTAATCAAATGGAAATGTATCATAAAGAACAAGGTATCATTAGATAATGAAATCATAGGAATTGTGTAAACAACATAATATATGACATAAAAATAATTCAAGGATAACTACAGAGAAAACATCTCATAGTGGAAAAAGACCCACAATAGATTAGCTTCACTCCCTAATCCCCTAGACAACGTCTCATGAGACAAAAAAATTACCCAATTCATTGGAGGGATATATATTTATTTTCCCACCCAAAAAAATTATTTCATGTACATGTATATGTGTTCTGTATAAATAAATCAATTATACAGAAAAATATAAGAATTACCCCTAAAAAAGGTGTTTCATAATCCTACCTTAAATCATAATCAAAATAGATTTATAAAACAGGGAATTAGGGAATCGATAAGAAGTTATTTTTTACCCCATCATAGTAAATGAGTCTGAGATAGGTATATATATAATATAAAACTATACAGAATTTATAAGAAATCCATAACATTATATGTATTTGTTATTGATGAATATAAATCATTTTTAAAAATATTAAAAACATTTTTGAGGAAAATAGCCTTTTCCAATTTGAAAATCACTTTTGAAAAAAAAAATTTCCAAAATATTATGGAATTTATTTTATTAAAAAATAACCACGAAAAATTATAAAGGAATATTAAAATAATTTTTTGGTTCTGATGGTTGGTAATTCCATTCATTCCTTACCTGTTAAAAAAAATTTCATTCACACTATTATAAATTGTTTCAAAAGTCCTTCTTTTAGAAAAAAAATATTCATTTAATTTTTTTTTGCTAAAAAGTAAAAGATAGGTAAAAATTTCAATAAAAAATATTTTTTATAATGTCATTTTTTTATAAATACTTATAGATGACATGAATATTGAAGAAAATTATTTTTGATTAAAGAGAGAAATGAATTCATTTTTCTTAAAAACATTTTATCAATCCTATTAAGTAAAAAATAGAGTGGAAATTGTAATATTACTAAAAATGTTTTTGAATAAATATAGGATAATAAGATATATTGGGTTTTATTATACAATGATCAAATAATTTCCAAAAATAGAAATTAAAACATAAATAATTACGATTAAAAAGTGATTGAAATATTAACCCCTACCACTTCGATTACTTTTGAATTATAGATTCCATGTATGAAGTAGATAAATTTTTACTTAAAATGTCAAGAATTGTGAATATTTAATGATTTAACATGTAAATGGAAATTATATACACAATTTAAAAGAAATTTGGTTCCAAAAAGAATATGTGTCTCAAAGAAGGTAGTTTTGAGACCAAACCCTTACCTCGAGGCTCAACTTTGTTGTGTATGAATTTTATATCATATATAGTAAACTTATAACAATAATTTGATTTCATAATAAATTTTATTTGTTTAATACCTTATACTTATATAATTATATTTTTTATTTTAATGATGTATTAAATTACGTAATCAATTATGTCCACATCAAGTGTTTTGAGGACGCTCAGTTCTTAATATCAAAACGACATTTGTGTATTGACCGTGGTAAAAGGTGTCATTAGAGCATCATATATAGAATAATAATAATGAATAAATTATAATATTTATAAATCCATCATACTTTTAAAACCACCCGTGAACCATGGTTAGGAAAAATGAAGTATGTTACAATTATAGAGATGGTAGGCTGTATGAACGCGTGAGTAACATTTATATTTTCCAATGGTTATGATGGAAATATGGTAAGTGCTATATTTTATCTATAAAATAATTATTATATCATAAATTTAATATTATTTTTTAAATACACTTACATATACATACCATGTGATCTTGTAATAAAAAACATGATTGGCATCTTTTCATTAGGCTGTAGTCTGCTGTACACATGAACAATGTTATCAATTTCTAAGAAATTGTACGGTAAGAGGGTGTATGGTTAGTGAATTTTATTGAATTATTAATATTATATATATATAATATATAAATAGTAAATCCATAATTTTGAGAATATGTGACAGGCGATGATGGAAGATGAATTAAATTGGTTCGTAAGGCGATTGTTTACCACACACATGAAAGATGAGTTTGTTTACCACTTGATGAAATTTTATATGGAATTATATTATTACATTATCATAGTAAAACATTATTATATGAAAGATGATTATTTATTATATGATCCTGATTTTGTAATATTTCACATAGGTGGAAGTATAAATGAAACAAATATACTCAGTTAAGAAAGTTACCACTTCTTAAGACAACCTCATTAGGATTATACTTAAAGCAATTCTAGAATGTATTTATGATGAAAAAGGATTATAGAACGATTCTAATGAATTATTTAAGTGAATTGGGTTGGCATTGTAATAACTAGTGGGTTTTGGAAGGGTGAAAAATTGAGGAAAGGGGGTTCTCTTTTATAAGGGAGGAGGAGCGACAACCCTATAATACAAAAACTATTCAATAATGGGAAGTCACTATCAAGAAATGTTCATAAAAAATTGAAAAATAAAGGATTGGTGGTCATATAATTATGATACACAAAAATAAATATTTAAATAAACATTTTTACACATGTTATCCTCTTTAAATAAGAGTTAACTCAATTTAAACCTTTTAATTGTTTAACACAATAACTATTTTTTAATATTTTTACTATTCATTATTATGAAAAATTAATTTGAAATTAAAATGTAATATAAATTATTATGGTTAAAAATATCAATTATAATTTATTAAATTCAATTGAAATAATTAGAATAATTTAATTTAGTATTAAACCCATATATGTGTCAAAAAAACAATTTTCCAAAAAATACATTTTTTGAAGCGTAAGATGATATTATAATAACTGTATGAAAAGTAATAATTATTAAATTAATTTAAATAAATATTTGTAGATATATAAAATTTAAATTTAATTTAAATAATTCACCATTAGTGGTTATTTTAATTTTTCAAATAGAGAAACATTTTTCACTTTAAACAAATATTAAAAAATGTCTATTTCCAATCCTAAAAAAAACTTATAACAAAATCTACAATACCGATTTTTTAATCTTAATTAATTTGATAAAATGTAACTTATTAATATTTATGTTACGTTGAAATAATATTAAATAAGTAATGTTACTTCTAAATTACTTAATATATTAAAAAATGGTAGTTTTACAAAAAACAACATTTCTCACTATTTTCTAAAAAATTAGTTTTTTAAGGAATATAAAAAATTTACACTAATTTAATTTTGATATAAGTATTTTAAAAAGTATTTACATTTTAAAAAGTAAAATATCTAAAATTTCAAAAAATTAATTATACTAATTTGTCACAGAAATAAATAAAAATCATTTTTGAAGGATACACTTTTTTGAAGAATAAAATATCTTTATTAAAGCTATGGGTTTACTTATTAAAAATTTGTAATTAAATTTATATTGAGTAATAAATTAATATATTTTTTATAATGTCTTTAATACTATTCTTACCCATCTATTTAATGACTAGGTAAGATCATTCACATTTTAATAACAATATATTAATATTACAACTTGGTTTATTTAAACTCAGTGTTGCGTGTAACGCAAGCTATAAAAGAAATCAAATTTATTCAAATATAAATATATTATAAATTATTAGAGTGTTACATATAATATGGGGATAATTTTCTTTATATATATATATACTTACTTTGGTTATTATTATATTATGGGATTGGATTTTGGATTTTTTGGACTTCGATTTATCACTGCCATTGTTTGAATCTATTTATATAATATTCTTTTATTATTAGTTTATTTACATATTACATGATTATTATTATATATAGTGAGGTGAGATCATTCCCTAAGGTTGTTTTTTATTCCTATATTCTTGTTACCAGTATGTGCAGATCAAGAATGTTCGTTGGGTCTTTTTATAGTATTAGTTTAGAATCTATATTGATGGTAATTCTAGGTCGGTTTGTGATAGGATATGATAATATCCAAAATTTGAATATGAAAAAATCAATCCAAATATTTCTTCCCCTATGGGACCATTATTTTTAATACACGATTCTTTTAATATTTCTTTTAACTCTCTCTGTACAATCCTTGTTTATCCATTGTCAAATCAAAAATAATGGTTCGTAAAGGGAATGTGATTTACCAAAAAATATCCTTTAGTAGTTTCAAACTCGGCATGATGTTTTGTATATTTTTAATGCACCAAAAAATGGTCAATTTAATATCTAATAAACTGTTTTTGGGTTGTTACCCAAGGTATATCTATATGAGGGCTTGTATCCACTTTTTGTATCCAGATAGGGATTTAATTTCTCAGAGAACAAAAAAACCCTACTTTAATTTTTTTATGTTTTATCCTATATATAGAATTATCCTTTAATATTTTCTAAGGGTTTTCACTAAATTTATCATATCCTAATCCCTAAAATATTATATATTACCTCAAATAATCTAATGTCTTATCTGTACCATTGGAATTATGATCAACTTTAGCTTATCAACCCATTAATTGCTATTAACTATCATCCTAACATCTAAATTTATCTAAGCCCTCCTTTAACATAAAATATGATTACATTGACCCAAAATCCCCTAATCTAGTGCTCATAAATACCTTATATACATACAATTTTTCAAATTAATCGAAGAGACCCAATTTTAAGCACATATAAATATAATGTCAATAAAAAATATTGATTCACTTACATTTGAAAGAACTTTTAGGTTTTGATATTTAGAGAGTTAGAAAAAGATTTTTTATGAAAATGGACATTTCTTTCTCAGGATGTAATTTTTTTTGCAATATGTAAGAAACTAGTTAATTAATTATTATTCCTCAAAATCTCCCAAAAAATTCTCTACACATGAAACTCTTCTTGACATATCAAGTTTAATAATTTGGGTTATGAGCTAGGTTAAAAGAAACATAAAAGGTGGTCCAAATTCTCAATGAGGGTAAACATAAGAAAAAATAATAAAAGATAATAACTAAGCATAAGATGAGAACAAATAATATGGTGGGAATAGATAACAAAAAATTTTGACATAACATAATGAAACTAATAGCATAATATATTAATGGATTAAAATGGAAATAAAAATATCACATTCGTATTAATTACCAGTTCATTAGTATTTAAATGAAAAAATTCAAACAAATAATTCCATGACCTAATCCAAGTCATAATTATATTAGAAATCATTATATTTACCATCAAGGACTTGTGCCAAGGAAATATACTGTTCTGGGTGGGAATACACAAAAATAGCCAAGCTAGTTTGTCTCATGATACATATCGAGGCATTAATTGTCCATATAATACCTGTCCCCATCCATTAATAATTAAGTCCAATGAATTTATAATATGAAGGATTTAATAAAATATAAAATATATAACCAATAACCAATAGTAATCAATAATTGTTCGTATATAAATAACAAGTATAAGGATTGGAAATATTTTCACAATCAAAAAATGGAATATATTTTTATGACATCTTCACTCAAAGTAAAATTATATAGAGAAATGATTATATATTAAATTTAAGAATTCTAAAAATAAATCAATGAATGAAATCATGGTGTAGACCCATCAATCAATGGAAATAAATATTGAGTGTCTACAGAGGAAAGACAATTGAATGAAAATCTATACCTATAACATAGGAGTATTTGGAAATATAAAGGCAGTGGTGGATCATTTTGTTGGTACAAATTAACATGACACGAGACATCCTAATAAATAATAAGAATGGTATCCTTTGAAAACTGACCTTAATCAAGCAAAATATATCTCAAAGAATGATGACTTAGATGAAAAAACATTTTGGAGTTTTAGAAAAATCATTTTTTAAATAAGAAATATCCCTGATCTTTTGAAATTATTTCAGGAGGAATATTTTTATAATATTATTAGAAATAGTTTATTTTAGAAACCATGAATAAATATAGAGAAATATTCATAAAAAACGATTAAGCTGGAGTAATTCCATGTTTATATGAATAACCCTAAAAAGAGAAGATTTTCACAATTTGATGAAAATGACCCATACAGAGAACCTTAAAAATTACATAAAACCTATTAAAGAAGGTTAAGTACTAAAAAACGACTTTAATAAATTTTTAATTCATATATAGTACATTCAAGAAATATTTTAATGAATATAGATATGAAAATGGAGGTTCCCGATCGAAGAGTAAATGTAGGGTCAACTTTTTTAGAATAGGTAAATAATGAGCAATGAGGGAAACAAAATTGGTACAAGACAAGTAAAACCTTATAAATACAAAGTAGGGAATAAAATTAAAGGTTTATACATACCAAACTATAAAAATTCCCTATATATTTTATCTTTCAAAACAAATATTAATTTGAAAATACAATTTGTGACAAAATCCACATGGTATTGGTAATGTAAGGGTCAATAAATATTGAGATGGGGATAATGATATAGAAATTTTGATCTCAATAAATGGAATATAGTTTCACATATAAAAAATAGTGTAGAGGATAAACCATTTAAAATAAACAATGGTTTGTAATATAAAACATGTCTTATGGAGTTGGAAATGAGATAAATAAATCCTTACAAGCATAGAAACTATTGATTCAAACCCATTTAAAGGATATGATTTCAAATGAAACATTAAATACCATGAATAAGGATAAGATCATTACAAAAAATATTAATATTTAAATAGATACATAACTCCAAATAAAAAATGGTGTATCATAATAAATATGTCTCAAGTGGTGAAATCTTTAAACAACAAAACCTTACAATATTTAAATTTTTTGAATCAAAACCCCCAGAAGGATTGAATTTGAAATGAAACCTTATATAAAAGGAATAATGGGATGATACAAATATATAAAATCAAAGGTATAGTATATACCCCATTAAATTTAAAACATTCTGTATAATATGAAATATAACTCAATGAGTGAAAATGTGAGACAAGAAACTCTTATCTTAATTCCGGATATCGACTAAAGTACCTGAATCTAATGTATAACAAAAATAATTATTGTAACCAAATATTCCCTAACCTTGTTCTTCATTATTATTTCAAAGTTCATCATTACCTGATCATGAAAGGTATTTTAATTTATATATATTTTTAATGATTTATAAAGTTATAACTTCATTCTATTTACATTTGTGTTACAATCCTTAAATATGAAATCAACGATGTGTATATTTTTGTGATTTTTGAAGAAACAAATTTGTGTCTTAATTAATTATTTTAATATTAATTTTACTATTTCAAAACAAAAATATATTATTTATATACATATTTACATCATATAATATCAATAATAAATTTCCCATTTTCAACCATGATATTATTTAATTTTTTTTGTTCAAGTAGGTGTTTATACCGGCCCAAACATGAACATATCATAATTAATGGATGACTAAAATTAAAAAAGTGGTTTCTTTTGGGAATAATATCATTATTTTAGAAGAATTATTATTTTATTTAGATAGTTTTATTGTGGATAATTATATTTGAAATGGTATAATAAATTAGGAAAAAATTTAAATTTAAATATATTTATTCATAGAGGCGGTAATCTAAAAAACACATGATTATCATTCTCATATATCTAATAATGAGATGGAAATATGGTGGATAATAGGTTTTTTCTTTGAAAAAATAATTATATTATATATTTCAAATTTATTCATAAATTTTATCCTTACAACTAGCTAAGAGTAGAGGTTGTGTAAAACAAAAGTGTCACTTTGTGGAGGTTGATTCCTACATAATAGATGAATGAAAATTTCATTTTTCATAATAGAAATGTGGAAAATAGTTACTATTAGTTACCTTTGAATAAAATAATACTTTATAAAAATAGTTACAATTCTAGTATATAGTAATTAGAAAATTATATTTGGGAATGTAATATGGAAAATAATAACAAGTTTTTTTAAAAGTTCTCACATTAGGGATTTAAGATTTTCCATGGAAGACCCCTTTTAAATGGATTTCTTATTACAACCACTTAGGACCATAGGCTCAAAGAAAAGGAAAAAAAGGGAGGAAAAATGGAATAGTTTTAAGAGGAAACTAAATCTTGGGAGTGTTCTTGGATAGTTGGTGAGAGGGACCCTTTATAATTGGTGAGAATAACAATTTTATTGAATATATCAACTTAATAGATATATATAACATGTAAAACATGTAAAAAAGACTCAAAAATAGAAAATATTGGAGTTTTAGGTGATATGAATCTAGAAATACCTTAAAACCTATTATTGAAATTTTTTTAAATTTATTTTTAAAATATTTCACACATAGAATTTTTACTTTTAAAATTTTCAATTTTGTTATGGTGACTAGTTTTTACCTATGTAAATCATTTTTTAGGTATAAAAATTAACTGAAACATATTATTCAATTTGGATTTATTTATTATAAATATGAAATTAAAATTTTTACATGAAATTTATTCATGTAATGAAGCACAATTCCAATATTAGATCTTGTAACGTATAAGTGATCATTTTTTAAAGAAGTGTATTTTTAGGCTAAAAATTTATATACAGAGTAAAATTATCACTTTCATTGATACCTATGATATAATTTTGTTTATTATAAAAAAACAAATTGTTATTTGTATTTGAAATCAATTGAGAATCAAATTTTACTAAAATAAAATTTAATTAAATGAAAATCCCAAAAATAGTTTTTTGTTGGAAAATATTACTTAAGTATTTAAATTGTTAATAGTAGATTCTATGAATTAAAAATATTTTATTTTTATTATACAATTTTACATATTAAAAAATATTTTTCCAATCAAAATTTTTTACACACTTCTATGTCTTTATACCACGACAACGACATAAAATTCACCATTTGGTAAATGACTATATTTTTTGTAATTCCCCTAAAAATCAATTATTTCAAAAAATTACAAGAATTTATACAAATTTAATTTTAATATAATAAATGAAAAAATGCATACAATCTTTCTAAATTTAAATTCTCAAATTTTTGTTTTTATCTTTTAATAAAAAACATAAATATATAATGAAAACTATTTTCATAAGAAAATTACTTTATTAATATCTTAACTATTATTATTCTTATTTCCTATAAATTACTAATAAAAGTTGGAATAAAAAGTTTATTCGAATGAATTATATCTATAATCTATAATATATTTAGTATAATTGAATAATTCAAATAAAATAAAATATTAGAGGCTTTCCATTTTAATGAATAAACTAGTCTTATTAGTTATTTAGCTACAATAATTAAATTCTTATCAAATAATTATTTTTAATAATGAGATTAAATTTTTATTTCTACATATATATCATAATTTGGAATGTTTTATTTTTACCTTCCAACTTTAGAACTACATCTTTACAGTTATATAAAGGTTCGTTGTTCAATTTTGTTTTATTATATTGAAGTAGGCTATTAAACACATTAGGTTTCAAAGGAATGTATAATTTAAAAACTCTAGGTATTACATATGACATGGAATGTGATTCTTAGTATGTATATGTATGTTTGAGATCTCTAGAGTGGGTGTTTTCCTATGAGTTGAATTTTGATATTTGATATGAGAGTATATGTGTTTCTTCATGATCCATGGCCTATGTGAGTATGGTTTATGGGCTAGAAAGGAGAGCCTAGTGTATATTAGACATGGCTCATGATATTGTTGACATGAGTTCTATGATTTAGTTTTAAGTAAATTTTTTGTTCTATGGTTGAGATGAGTTATGATATACAAGGGTAACCCAAGAGAAGGGTTAGGCTAGACTAGTGAATTTCATACAGTGAAAGAGAATGGATAGATGCTTTAGGTTATAAGATTGATTCATGAGATGTGTAATATAGTTTAGGATATAATCATAAAGATTCCATATATATTGGAGATATGGAAGTATGGGTCATTCTTGTGTTGTGAAAATTCTAACATGTAGGGAATTTATGGTCAAATGAGTACAGGAATAGATATTCCTTCATCCTTATTTATTTAAATCACTTTAGGTGATTAGGTATTGACGTCAGGTTTTAGAGGAAAGGACTGGTTGGATGTATGACTCACTGATTTTAGGCATGGTTTCTAATGAGAATGTGGATTGTGATCCTATATGATTAGATATATGATGAATATAACATGTTTATATAATTTTGTTTTTTGATTGAAATTTGATTGGTGAGTGATCGTGTTGCAGACCTTAGAATGGTTTAAATGCCTCAATTTTGAAGAGAAGAATTGAGGTTGATTCTAGATAGACATGAAAATCATGTAGTGGGTAATGGTCAACTTTTTATTCACATGAGACTATTTTTGACGATGTATGACTTAAGGGATTGTGTGTTAGGTTATATGATCAAATTTCATGGGTGATTATACCCATAGAATATGTATTAGATCGAGATATTACACACTAGTCATCTATGATTTCATTTGTGTGGGGATCAATTAAAGGTAGTGTGTGAGCCGATAACCTATGGTTTTGATGAAATGATTATGGACTTGATTTCTTGGGAGTTTGATGAGATTGGGAGTTGTATTAATATGATGATGAAGAAATTATGGATGGATAATGTTAGGGGTTTATAAGATGTTGAGGATTGATCGATTAAGGAAATAAGAATTTAATATTAGAACATGATGATATTTCACTAAAATACATGTATAAGGAAATATATATGGTGGAGGTCACACCATTTGCTGTTAGAGGTTGTGACCCTCATTAATTATGATTTTTTCGGATGCCAAGGATAATTTTCTTGGTTAGTTAGGAAAAATTATCAGTTGATGTTTTATACCAGTTCTTGAGTTTTAGTGGTAGGATCACATATTGTGATTATGTGTGGTAATGGAGGACTCATATTCCATAAAGATAAGTTTTTAGTTCAATGAATAGATGATAATGAAATCCATTTTGTGGGGAGAATCTTATTAGTAAAAGATGTTTGATCCCCCCAGGATGGTAGGGTTGTGGGTGTTGTGAGACCAATCATTGGAAAATTTATATAGTAGTTGGTTGCTGGTAAGAGGCTTAAATAAATTTTATCTAGTTCCATGGATAATACCAGTATTAAGATTCTCATATTGTATCAGACATAGTATGTGTGTTGGCATTGTTGTTGCGATGGGGTTTTATGTGATCCGATGGAGAGTTGAATTGATGGGGTGTCAGTGCTCGATGCGAGAGTAAACTATTTGAAATAAGTATTTTCCATGTCAATTTTTTTAGTTTTAAACAACGATTAACCAACTATTTATTTTAAGTACAACTATAAATACGTTTTTTCACATCAATAATTTATAACCGATATGAAAAACTATATTTCATTTCAATTATCTGATAAAATATCAAATAAATCATTCCAAAATTTGGGAATGTGATGAGTGTTTCTTGTAGGTTATTGTATAATTGATGAGAAAAACCCTCTATCACATCAATTTTATAATAACTGACACGAAAAACATTTTTTTACAATCTTTCACATTTTTATACAATATAACATATCGTTTTGTAGTTTTGTAAATGTCTTGGTTGAAAGTGTTTCAAATATAAATCATGGAACATAAAGTCAACATTTCTTTACTCCTTAATGATGATAAAAGTTTTGTTTGGAAATAATTTTTCAATTCAAAATAACATTTTAAGTACATTCAGCCAAAATATAGTAATTATAAATGATAATGAAACATTTTGTACACATACTTAATCTTTGTTATCATCTTATATCTTGTATCTCTATAGTAAATTCATTCCTCATTATAAAATGATATTTATGAAATAATATTATATATTGTTTTAATATACAAGTACTCAACTAATAAATCATACATGTGTAATTAATTATGAAACATTCCTCACAGGTTACCATCTATTGAGCATAACAATAAATTTTTCTTTTCTTTTGGAAAAATAACAAACAACATCGCATAAACAATAATTAAAAAAAAATATAATGTCAGTGGTTATTTCGTCAATAAAAATAAATATTTGATAAATATATTTTCCATACCCTTCAAGATAAGGAAATAACCGTCATTGAGTTTTAGTATTTTGAAATATTTCATAAATATATAATGTCCTTTCTGTATCTTTCATTTCTATCTCCATTGTTGAAATAAAATTTGGGTCAAAAAATCTATATTCTAATGCCTTATCTTATAGAATACAAAGTGTATAATGAAATTTTTGCCTAAAAAATCTCCAGTTACAAGATCCATGATATCTCTCTTTAGATCATATTATACATTTCACACCCATAAATTTTACCATTTGTTGTAATATCATATAATTCCTAAAATAAAGATGAATATATTAATAAATTATGATTTCCAGAAGTAGTAGTATATTAATCCTTAGTTCCCAGTAATTTTTTTCATTTAAGCATTATGAATTCAACTTTAAAGTATGATAATAATAAAAAACAGTTAAATATATAAATATAAAAATGTTTAAAAATTATCAAAATATAAAATAAAGGCTATTATCTATACATATGATTGTGGAAATTTTTCAAACTAGTATAGTTGACCAAAATAAAAAATGGATGTTATTTTTTCCGCTATAGTGACATAATTTGTAGGAAATGGTACTCCTATTGATATATTTATGATATCTTAAACTAGGAACCTAATATGATACATCTTTATCAGTTTATGATGAATAGAATCCCTAATATATTATATAATCATATATGAAACAATATTATACTATGGATCTTCAATGTATAACTCAAAATATATGTTAATTCATTGACTTAGAGGTGTAGATAATGGATATGAAGGTGGAGGTGGAGGACTGGGATACATAGATAAAGGTGTAAGAGTGGTATTTGCTATCTAAAACTACCTTTTCATGTTTATAAACATTGAATGTGAAAAATCTCAAATACTATCTTTCATTATCTCACCCATCTTCTTAAATTTGTCTTCACATGAATATATTTTTTCTTTATTTACATCTTCCTTTGAATTATCTCTTTAATGAGAAATAATTTTTTTCGTCGATAGACCCATATTGTATCCTCATACATATCCTTTGTGCTCAGGTTTTTCTAATGTAGTAGAAAAAACATCTTTCTCACCCTTTGGTATGAAGGTCTTCTATATTTTATCTGAATCATGTTATTCCCATATAGAATATTGAAAAAATTCATTTGTGAATCACAATATATAAAGTTTTTAAATGACTTAAATGACTTTAATATTTTCTTAAAAACCTCTCATATATAGCCCTTAGTTTTTATAGAATAAGTTACCTATTTTCTCATTCAAACAACTTTCATTTTTCATGTCTACCTGGGGGGGGTCGACCTCTGTAGATACTGGAGACTCAGCTACCATTTTTTCAATGTTTTTATCCATCACTTGTTGTTACAATAACATATACCCTTTATGTGATAAAATATGGGGGAATAATTTTTTGATTGGATCTCATAATGATATAATCTAAGTTGGTGTAAATTTAGAGTAAAATAATCTTTAATATAAGCATTATTTTACAAAAAACATCTAAAAGCTAACACAGAACATACCAAAAATTATTCTTATTATCTACTTTTAGTAAACATCATTCATATATCTTAATCTATAAAATGATATATATCACATAGTTTTTTCTATTTTATTATAAAAAAACATATTGTGAGGGTTGATTCAAAATCCCTCCATCTCCTAGTAGCCAATGATAAACATATCTTCTTGAATATACTGTTAGATATATCAAATTTCATCTAAAAATAAAGAAAAACACCCTATATTAGTTTAAATATGTAATGATAAGTAAAACTATAATAAATGATATTACTAAAACTGTGTCCCATAATAGAGATATTTTTTCTTTGTTGACACTTTTCCAGTCAAAAGTCTAAATTATAACTTTTCCATGAGATTTCATTTCAAAAAAAGTTTTTAATTTTTTTTAAAATATGGACTCTTTGGATTTTCATTATCATCAAAATCAACAAATATACTCTTTTCATGGCTACTGGAAATTGATAATTTTTGTAAACATGTTCTTCCATTCTTACCAACCTTGGAATACTTGTTTTTCCTTATCGATTTAGAAGAATCTAATATAAAATGATGAGGAGGCTCCTCAGTAGAAGTATTTTTATGATCCTCCATAGATGCTCGAGGTGCACCAACAATTTTATTTCAAATTATCCTAAAAATAAAATTAAAAAAATAGAACAAAAATATTCAAATCCAATTTTTATATAAAAATTAAATAAAAAATGATCCAACAAAATTTTAACTAAAATAAACACATTTTTATTCATATTTATTAAATAATTTAATAAAAATTCAAACAACATTAATGAGAGAAGAAATGATAATAACAGTTGAAAATAAAAATTATCTAAAATATTATTCAAATACAATTTTTATATAAATATTTTCATAATAATTTTAAGATAATACAAACAAAAATAAAATACACAAGAAACCACTCTTTATCATATTCCTTAGAGTAGTTAAAAATAACATTAAAACAAAAAGTAATAATTTTTTTTATTTTTCAGTTGTTCACTATTTTAAAATAATATAGAAAATGATTTCAAAATAGAAAATGATATTAAAAAGAAAATAAGACTTATGTAAATAATTATTTAAATCTTATTGTCACACATAAATCAAAATAATTTAAAAATTATTAAGAAAAACTAGTCTAAACAAAAAATTAATCCCATTTACAAAAAATTATTTTAAGAATGAAAAATCAAAACTAATGTGAAGAATTTTTTTTATAAATTTAAAAATTTAAACATGAAATAAATATCTGTTACCTATAATATTAGTAAATTATTAAAGTATTGTTCTTGCATATTCCTTCTTCATTGTTTTTAGTTATTATCCAAACTAGGCCTATGACAATTTCATCATTATTCCATGATAATATTAACTTTGAATCAGGGATCTCATATAAATCAATATTATCATCATGTTTTTCATGGACAAAATAATGTGTTTCCTTGTAAAATGATAAACCACTTTACATTTTATAGATCAAGAACATAGAAAATCTATTTTTTATTTATTTACATAATGAATGGATTAGATGTGTATTCCTCCTAATCCATTTTTTTCTATTTTTGAATAACTTACTTTTTTGGTTGAGTGATAACCATAAAAATTCTGCCACTGAATAAAAAATATCCCAAATAAAAAAAGCACAAAATTAAAATTTCTTCCAATGCCCAAGAATAATTTTTCCACAAATCTCCCAAAAATGAAGACTGTAACAAATTTTCAAATTTTAAAAATATGAATAAAAAATGTGAGAAAAAATTGAACCAAAAACCACTCACATTGAACCGGTACTGGGAACCTACATCAGTAAATGAAAAACCAATATAAACAAAACCATTCAATGATACTCAAGAGATGACAACATACCTAACAATTGAAAAAGCTTCAGACAAACAACATTGAAAACCTAAAACAAACACCAAGAGATATAAAAAAAATCCTTCACTGATAGAAGAAATATAACCCCATTATAAACATAAATGGAAGTGGAATCCAACACCTGTTGAGCCTACTGAAACACCATTTCTATTTGAACAACAAATCCAAAAACATCTAAGAGAACCACCACACCAAAATGATCTATGGGGGATAAATAAACCTTGAAGACAGAGTATAAAAATAACCAGTCCATGAATTGAAAGCGAGCAATAACAAGACGATACCATCAACACCTAACTTCAGGCCTGGAAACCTTAACATCAACCAGTGAAACAACTAACAAAAAGTAGTTGAAAAAGAACCTGCCTGGAACATCATAAAACACTAACACCTCACATACAATAACCTCTTTTAAGGACACCTCACCTATCCGACTAGGAGAGGAGTAAAGTATTGTGATGAAAAATTAGTGAGTGAGTGGTCTAGGGCCTCAATAGAAAGAAACGCCATTCACTATGACACAAACTAGAGAAAAAACCCGATAAGAAAGAACATCACAAGAAGAATGTTGATAGATCATTAGCTGTGATGAGGATGGTGAAACACCTGAGGCTTTATTCACCAGAAGAAGATTCAAATCATGATACATAGAAATATGGGAACTGAATTCAAAACCCAAGATATAGAAAGAAACATGAACTGAGAAAGGGGGAAGAAAACCCTAAATCAGAATGGACCTTCAAGGTATGGAAGAAAGAGATACATGGGGACATATGAAAAGAAAAAAAAAGCAATGATTGAATACGTTGGAGTGGAATCAAAACCAAAAAATAAATACACATAGGGAGAAAATCAAGAAATGTGAGTTTGGGGAAGGAAGAAGAAACTTCCAAAGGGATAAAGGATAATACTAATGTCAGCAATACATTATAGCTCAAGACGTGAATTAGAGGAATTAGAGAGGAAACCCAAGAACTCCGTATATGGTGAGGAATAAGAAAGGAGAGAGGGAGGAAACCCAACTCATTGAAGAAAAATATCCTAGCTTTGTATTCGAATCTATTTAGATTAACCTGTGTTATACCAAATTCAATGCATCCAATACAATTGTTACCGAGAAATTTTTTTTAGTTAAACCCATGAACTCAAAATATGATGTAATTAATCTCCCATATTTCTTCAATAACACTATAATATGCACTTGACATATATATTGAGTTTTTTTATTTGAAAATCCAAAAATGTATTTCTTTTAGAAACACCAATACACTACTACTAAAAACTACACTTATATTTGTCTGATCTTTTCTATAAAATGTATAGAAATTAATGCAACATTCTTGACCTGGGATCCACTTAAATGGTGCCTCGATATAGTTGTCTATATAGCCTTAAGAACACCTCCATATTTAACCGAGTCTTTAAACTAGAAGAGCGGGTATAATGGTGGAATAATGGGGATAATATAACCAATGCATTAGTGATAAAAAACAAAGGAATAAAAAATAAATAGGAGAACCAATAGATGATGATAACAATAACTTTAATCAATTATAAATTAATATATAAACATGAATGAACATGCTAAAATGTATAATAATAAATATATAGTTAGAAAAAACATATAAACATGAAAAAATGAAGAAATAAATAAATAAAATATTCCAAATTCAGATGGAAACCAAAGTACATGCTTATACACTACTCTCAATCTCGCATGTCCAGTCCTAGTTCATATTGAGAAACATCACCCAACATAACCAGTTTTTATAAACAAGAACAAGGTGATAATTTCTTACGGTACTAATCAGTAGCCCATATAGAATTTGGTATAGACCCTGCAATACACCATCAATGATTTATAATTCAATGTATTCCATGAATATAAAATAAAGTAGTGAATGGGTAAATTAAAATTAAGGCTGTGTAGAAATGTAATGAATTCAAGTTAGCATAGGTACCCAAATGACACATGGCCGACCATACCCTGTTCAGTCATTTACTAAATGTCTCTAAACATTCCATCATGTATATAAAATAATACCTGATAGTATTTATGCCAAGTTATACATTCACTAGCATGGGACCACAAATTAGTCACACAGTATCCATAGAAGGATCATGTGATGAATTTTACATTTTAATTAACGGAATTCATGCCTGAGGATCAAGTAAAAAAAGGATAGTATTCCTGAATGTTATAGATAAAATTGAACACCATGACCATCAATCATATAATAATAAGGGACGCAATTCCATGAGTAATAAGGGATGAAATTTCCATGAATTATAAGGGACACCATGCCTATAAATAATAAGATATGCGATGACCATGAAAAATAAATGAGGTCTTGAAAATGAATAATAAGGGAAACCATTCTCATGAATAATTACGGACACAATGACTATGAATAATAAAAGACTCTATAATCATTTATCATTCAAGAAAATATTTTTATCATTTCAATCATAAGTTATAAGAAGTTTTAAGTTTGATGGTATTACCATTCATACCTCAGTTAATACAATTTACACTATTCGGTACACTCATTAATAATGATAAGGGCCACATACAATAACATTCCATATTAAAATTACATTATAAATAATAAATTATTACATTCATATAAACATTATACATATAGTTTTATGTCTTCTAATCTATTTTCTTAATTTTATTGGACTAGATATTCCTCCTCAAAGGATGTTTTATTATAAATCGTAGGTGTGGTAGTTATAAAAATTTATTCAATTAAATTACTACGGTTGAACAATTCAAAAAAAAAATAAAGCCTAATGAATGTTAACCTGGACCAAGAAGATTATCTAAACCATTTTAATACATTAAAGACATTATAAACATGCCAAGACATTTAAGGATGAGACCCAAGGGGTGACTTATTCACTATTGAAGGACAGTACATAAGCATGGGATTAAACTCACCTCAAGAGGTGGTTTTGGTTAATGTCATAAACCACAATACATGAAAAGGGGTCTAGAGAACATCAAGGTTGTGCTCTATGAATTTAACTTAAGGAATTTTCCATTTTTTAAGTAACGTAGGAAGGATCAACATGCAGTACAATGACAGTGAATTATAAATGATGAATCTTCAAGGTAAAGGAATTTTAAAAACTATATCATGATTATGATGGAATAATAATCCAATATATATCATTTATTTGATAAATTATGATAGAAATTAGAAGAATCATCAAACACATTGAAAATAGGGAAACTTTGTTGGGACCAAGTTGGAAAGAAGTTGTTTTGGGAAGATGAAATAAGTTTCTACTGAAAGTGTGGTATTTTGTTTTGTGAATGAAAAGAAATAAATTAACTTTGTAAATGTAGGTGACTGGAATAACCATCCTAATTATAATATTAGGAATTTTGTTTAAAAAAAATCAATCGAATTAAGAAAAAGTGTTCTGCGAGAAAAGGAACATAAAACTCACTTTGGATTAGAAGTGAAAACATGAATCATAATGAGGAAAAGTATCAGAGTATGAAGGGATCATATATAAATTTGGTGATTATTTAATGAACACAGAGTTCAAATACATCATAATTTTTCAGGAAAACATGTGATGTTATCCTTATGAAGGAAAGGGTGAGAAAAAGTGCTGCAAATTAGTTTGAGGTTTAGTTGGAAAGAAAGAAGATTCTGGAAGGAGGGAAAGTCATAGTTCCTACCATTTAAAGTTATATGATGCAATTATAATCCATAATGTCCTCAATTTCATGAATAAAAATTGGATTTTTTTAGTAGTAAAAAGTTTTTGAAGTCAATATTTTTCTGTCATAGAACATCAGTGTGAAATCATCAGAAGCAGAATTGTTTTAAGGATTTGAAGTTTTGATCGAAACATGAGAAGTCAAAGATTGTAGATTTCACTCATACCAATATGATAAAAGATATAAATCTACATAGAAATAAATGTTTGAATTCCATAATTTTTTGTACCATAATTAGGAATGTATATAAGTTTATGTTGATACAAATCTACCAGATGCATCATGCCATCGATTAATCTATGCTAGAATTTTTTTTATTGGGTGTTATTAGGTCCAATGAAAAATAAAATAATGTGGAGTTTTTTGGGAAAAATCCATGTAAGGAAGTCCTATAATAATCAACCGCATGAATATCTATAATGCAGTCAACCATTTTCATTATGTTGAATTTTTTGTCATTTGGTTTAATTGAAATGAATGATTAGATTTGTTTCCTCAAAAATTGGGTCAAACGAGAAAGAATAAATGTTTTTTGTTTTTATAAAATGGGTATTGATTCATCAGTAAATGTTTGACTCTGATACTTTATCAGACCAAATATCACCGATCTATGAAAAAGTATTAAATATTAAATGTTTTGAAGCTGTTTCAAAAGACTTTGTCAAATGGGTTTTTTTTATTGTTAAAGTAATACCAAGAAGTGTTGATATCTTTTGAAGTTATGTATACATTTATGGTAGAATGGTATCATTTTTTAATGTTTAAAAGTGGTCATTATAATGATATAATTTAAGTTATGATATATTAGCATGTGTGTCAAGAAAATTTGAGTTCCCATATATTTTCATCTTAATGAAAAAATTATAACGAAAAATGAACCCAGACTGAAGAATGGTTAGAATGTTTTAAGAAATATGAATTCAGGAAATGGTTAGATAAGTTTCAAGAAGAATTTAGAATATTATATAAGTGATGAATACATCAAATATGGATCCAACATATCTGGGAAATTCATGTTTTGGGAATTTTGGTTTAGCAGGAAGACTTTTCAGATTCCCACCAAAACCATTTTTGGAACAATTATAAATGGAGGATAGTATATTATAATTTTTGATGGATATAAAATTTTTTCACATGAAGTGGAAGAGATATAATTTCTGAAGTTTTTTTTGAGAAGGTGTTTCCCGATAAATAATCCCTAAAAAATAATTCATGAGAGAAGAAATAGAAAAGGAAGATCATATCCTCGATTATCTGACCATACTGGGTCATCATATATTAAAATCAGACTAAGATTTCCAAACTAAGGAAGAAGCAGTTTAGAATTTTCTTAGTGCTATTCTAGCAGACTAATATTTCTAGACTGGGTAATCAAGCTGAAGAATCAGACTGCAAAATCAGATTGAGTATCATTTCGATGTCCAGAGAAGTTCTTACCCACTATTAGGTTGGAATGTGAATTACTACTTTAAATATTATATTTTTTAATATTGTCATGGTAGCACAAAAACATTTTTTAATGTAATTGGATAAAGTTCGATAGCGTTTTACAAAAACTTGAATTACATCATTTCATGATACTAAAAGCACATTCACTATTGTATTGAACATAGTGCTACACAATTTTATGGGTATATTTTACTTGATGTATCTTAAAAAAGGGATTGTTTTCTAGTATATTTTGTGGTATAGGATTGTTTCCATACCATACTAAATATGTAGATACTATTTTTGAGTAGTGAACCTTGTAATTACTTGTATTCCTATGGGTTTGTGATATTTTTATTTATAGAAATGGGAGAAATCCATAACAGGAGAGAATGTTGTTTTTAATGAATCAGAAATTAAAATAAAAAGGTATCACTGATTCACCCCCTCCCACAATCAGTGATACATTTATATAGATTTTAAATTTATAGTGTTATCGAAGCCATGATTCATTTTGTTTATTGTTTTATGATGTTTTTGATGAGATGTTGATATGGAGAAATTGAATTTTTTGAATAGTAAATGGATTCCTGTCTTCAATGGGAATATCTATATGATATATAAAGATATAGTGTTTACTTATCTTATTTATCCCTGGTATGATTTTCTTGTAGTTGCCAAAAATTAATCTCTCCCTATTGGTGTAAATTGCCTTATTATATATATTGACATAATGAATCTTGAGACTGATGGAAGACATACGAATGATTTAATATCATCACTTTCTAAAATTTATTTTCTAATATTGAAGGGAATTTATACTACTAAGGGTATCTGGGATAAGTTGAAGAATATTTATTAAGACAATACAACAATGAAGAAGGACTGGTTACAAATCAAGAGATTAAATCATTAAGATAACAAGATGTGTGATTATGAATCATTTGGTGACTTATATACTAGGGTGATTGACATTTTCATCACTATTAGATTTCTTGGTGGAAAGTTAGAAGACTCAACCAATGTTAAAAAGATATTGAGAATTATTCTTGACATGTTTTCATGCCAATGTTTCTTTGTTAAATAATAGAGAGCTGAAAACTGTATCTTTGGATGATCTTAATAGTAATCTAGTTTATTTTGAAATGAGAATGGAGAAAGTTATGATGGAGAAAATAGAAGTTGAACATGGAATATCTATCAAGGATACAAAGAACGAAAATCCTAATAATATTCTTGAATATGAAGCTCTAAATTCTAATACAAAAAATGAGGTATTTAAAATTCCTGAAGAATTTTTATCCTTGTTTTATAAAAATATGAAAATAGGTACAGGTAAATATAAATGGAAAATTAAATTATATTGTTTTGAATTTGGAGATGTTGGAAACATTTATATTAATTTTCCTTAAAAAAATAAAAATAAAGAAAATGATAGTGATGAAGATGAAAAAAGACTGATAAGATCAGGGAAGAAACATGGTGATAAGGATATATATTATTTCAAAGGGAAGGATAATAAAATATAAAAATCCAAAAAGAGATTATTTTATATGAATAAGAATAAGAAGATGACATTGAATTTGAATCTAAAACTTCTACTAAGAATTTTGGTGGGAATAAATTCATTACAACATTTAACAATAAAGATTTTTAAAGATGTTGTTCTAAAGAATAAGAAACTCGATAAAAATTTAATCAAAATGATGAACTGAAAGATTGTATAATAAATATTTGATGTATTGAGAAAGAAATCCTGAAATTTAAAAACCAGAATTCCTAAAAAAATCATGAATTTTTTACTAATGATAAAGTTAATCTATTGGAAGAGATTGATGACTTGAGGAAATCTATTATGAAAGAAAACAATCAGAATGAACATATGGAATTAAGATGAAATAAGAAAGAAGAAGTGTTGTAACTTTTCCAAAAAAACTTTCTAATGTTGAATTGGGGGATACAAGTTTCAAGAAATCTAATTCCAAAGTTGGGGAATTTTTTGTAAATGGTAAATCTAAGAAGTTTAAAAAGTTACCTTTAATTTTCTACAAGAAAAATAAAATTGTTTTTGAGAAATTAGAAGCTAGAAAATGAATATATGTGTCCAAAACCAAAAAAAAGTGCATAAGTAATAAGTTTCTTCAAATTATGAGTCCAAAAAAGTTTCTTAAGGTTATTTTTATGATAATTCTAGAAATAAATATGAGTAGAAAAAGAAGAATCTGGGTGATCACCGAAAGGCTGGTGGTCAACAAAGTTCTAATGAGAAAGATAACAATGATGTTGAGAAACATGCTCACAACTTTGAAGAATATGTATGTTTTGAAGGAAAATATTTTTTTATGGAAAATATTGGTATCATGTTGGATTTAGACTGATGGAAAATATGTTCTGCTTTAATCAGAAAAATTAGTACTATTCCATGAATTACTGAAGGAATTTTTTTTGGGGAGTCAATCGTATCATAGGATGAATTTTGAGAAGGATGTTTTGAAGAAACATGTGAAAGTTGGTTTAAAAGTTGAAAATTGATTCCAAATTTTTGCAAATTATTTTTGAAATATGTGAACATCCAATAGATCTTTTAAAGGGTTGCCTTGTTTTGTCACCGGTACAACAACAGTTTGTAAAAAATTCTCCGAACATAGATGTGACGAAAGATAAAGGGAAAGAAAAATATATTGTTGTAGAAACCACTCTCAATTCTACAAAAGTAGAATGAACTTGGATCGTGGATAATGGGTGTTATTATTATATGAATGGAGACTTAAAATTTCGTAATAATATGAAAGACATCATAGAACGAACTATGAAATTTGGAAATGGTGAACCCTTAGAATCAAAGGTGTTGGGTCTGCTATTATTGGGGATGAAAAGTTACATTCCAATAAAGAATTATTTTTTGATGTGAGAAAAAACATAATGATAAGTGTTTCATAACATTTTGATTAAGGAAACAATGTTTTAAAAAAAAAAGGGTTTACTATGAAAATAGATGAATATGGAAAGATAGTTACAGGAGGACAATGTTAAAAAGAAAACTTGTTCCATGTTGGAGAGGTTGAATACTATTGTTTCTTAAGTATGATATAAGAGAATCTCTAGTCTCATAAAATACCGAGACACATGTTTCAAAGAAACATGAAGAAGTTATCAAAGTGAGATAATGTTCGTGGTATTTATGATGTGTTAATAAGAATATATTTGTGTTGCACAATTTTTAGAAATGAAAGATTACAAAATATGTGCATAATAATGTAGAGATTTATTGAAAAGGACCCTTAGAACATATTTATTTTGATATATTTGGGCCAATGAGAAAACAATAAACTCATAGAGATAAGTAATTAATTACTTATAGTGATGAATTTACTCACATTACTTGGGTTATGTATATGAAAGAGAATTCAGATGCTCTGAAAATGTTTAAAATTTTCTCGATAAATATTAGAATAAATATGAGTATTCAGTGAAGAAGTTGAAACCCAAAAATGGTGGTAAATACAAGAATGAATATTTTTAATGATATATTGAGAATCATGTAATCACAACTACAAATATGTCCTTAAATATTACTAGTAAAAGGAAATTATCATAGATTAAGATGCATTGATAATGTGAGCGGTGTCAAAGGGTTGGCTTTAACAGTTCTCAGAAAAAGTGCTATTAAAGGCCCCCTTTAATAGTGATAAAAAGTGCTGATAAAGGGATTCCATTATCAGTCGTTTTTAGTGATGATAAAGGGGACCTTTATGAGTCTTTTTAGCACAATTAAAACCCACCTTTATTAGTGTTTTTTTTAAAGGCCCCCTTTATCAGTGCTAAGAAGTGAACTGATAAGGGCCCAACTGATAAATGACTATAATTCGTTTGGGAGACACTTCCCACCACACCTTTAATTATCACTTCCCACCACCTTTATTAATGCTTTAATTAATTCCATCCCACATGCTCCCCTTACTCCAATGAGTTTCGAACATGAGGCCTCCAACTTAAACCCGAACACCATTTCTACTCCCCTATTTTGTTTTATTTTCCTTTTTTTGATATATCTATATATTTATATATTTTTTGTTACATTTATTTTTCTATATATATACATATATTATTAAATTCATATATAAAATATGTTTTTGTGTGTTTGTTTATAAATGCACACACACACACACACACACACATATATATATATATGTTCATTTACAAATATAATTATACAAATTTATATTTATTTGGATATATTATATATTAATGTTCATATACTAATATTAGAATATATAGAAACATATATATCTGTTTATTAATATACACACCAATATAAAATTATATATACATAAATTGTACATGAATATAAATATTCATACATTATTATTTTAAATAAATTGAATACCATTTTTTATTTATAAAAGGATAATATATTTAGAAATATATTTTATATGTAAATATTTTAAATATTTATTTATATTATTAAATTTTTATTTGTGAATATATAAAAATATGCATAATTTTTTATATATTTTATTATAAATAATACTAGAATATGAAAAAAAAAAAATTTAAAAATAATAATATGAATTTGAACATAATCCTTGGGAGTAAATTCAGCCCCGAATGAAAATAGGAGAACATACCGCTGTAAATGAGGCTTAAATTCCATAGAATGTTAAAAATTTGGGTTACCCATACTAAAAAATAATTTTCGAAGGCCTTATTGGAATTTTTCAACTTGAAAAATGTGACCTTCAGTTCATTTGGGACAATATGGAATATATTTCATCGCAAACATCAAATTGGTATGTGGTAGAGCCCTAACGGACACCCAAATCAGAAGTTATGGATGCTTGAAGTTTGAGTAATGTTTTATATTCATTTTAGATCTTTTATCCATCTTTTTATTTTTTTCATCTTCAAATTGTTATTACCTGACTATTTATTGATAATAATTATACAATTATTAATTATATTTTTTAAATTATTTTATGCTCCATTTTCACTAAATATATTATATATTAATGGTAAATTACCTAGTGTTATGTAAAACATATTTAAAAAATAGATATTATATTTATATCAATATATTAATATTAATATATTAATATATTATTTTTAATAGGTTTTTTTGAAATATACCCTTTAACAGCACTCGTAAATAATCAATGATTTGGGGGGGGGGGGATTTATCAGTGGTTATAAAAAATCATTGATAAAGACTCCCCATTTATGAGTGCTTTTTTTACCAGCACTGATAAATACCCCCCCTTTTTCAGTGCTTTTTTACTATCCTTGATAAAGGCCCCCCTTTATCATAACTTTATTAATAGTGCTACTAGGGGGCTTTGTCAATGTTTTCTTATAATCACTGATAAAGGCCGCCCTTTAACAACAATTGTTTTTGTACTATTAAATACCCCCTTTAAAAGTGATAAAAAGTGATTTTAAAGACTCAATTTAAAAATTCTTTTTCTAGCAGCAAAGATGGGTTTCTTTAGCAACACTTCTTTCTTGAAATGTTAAATACATAGTAAAGAATAAACCCAATTTTTTATTTGTTAATTCAATATGACTTCAGTACACCATACACTCCAAAAAATGGTGTTTTTGAATGGTAAAATAGAAGTTTGGTTTAAATGGGGCGAACTGTATAACTTGAACACAATCTCTCTCATTACTTTTGGAGGAAATCCCCGAGAACTACTATTTATATTCAAAACTGATGTTTCTACAGTCAATGTTCTTATTTGATTCAATATGAAATATTTTATGATAAAACTCCATGTTTGAGAAACATAAGAGTTTTAGGGATTTCATGTATCATAAAGAAGAAAAGTGGAAATGATGGAAAACTTGAACATATAGGTGAAGATGGAATTTTTCTAGTCTATGTTATAGAATAAAGAGGATATACATGTTTCAAAAAATAAAAAATAAGATTAGTTTACTCTTTTGATATAAAATTTATTGAAAAAGGCGGGGAAGATTCTAAAAAAATTCTTGTAGATAAGAAATATGAATAGGATGAAAGATTTTTTTTCCACACAATTCTAATAATGATGCAAAAAATTTTAAAGCTACTTAAAAAGAAGAACTGGAATTAGTTGTTTCCAGTGATGAGTAAGAATCATGGAAATATCATCCTAGGATGAGGAAGAAAGTGGAAGCTCAAAAAATATTGGAGATCAACAAAAAATGTTTCAAAAAATAATAACATAAAAAGTTTTTACACATACTTATTTTTATTCAAAAATTTAGCTAAATTATATGAATGAATATTTTGACTATCAAGAATAGGTTCAAGCTATGAATGATGATTTGGATTGAATTGTGAATAATAATACATGGGAACTTGTACTTAAGGTAATTGACAAAAATGTTTTCAATAAAATGTGGGTTATCTAGAAAAAGATGAATAAAGATTGTGAAGTGATAAGAAATGAAGAAATATCAGTGTGTGAAGGTTACTTATAGATTGAAGGAATTTATTTTGATGAGAATTTTTCACCAATGGAATGGTAGAAAACAATCAGAATCCTTATTTCTATTGCTGTATAAAAAAGTTAGAAAACTTTTCCGATGGATGTGAAGTAAGCATTTCCAAATGGTGATATTGATGACGAAGTATATATTGAACAGCCAGTTGTATTTGTTTTTGGTAAGAACAAAAGTTATGTATTAAAGTTTAATAAATCCATGTATGGGATAAATCAAGACCTGAGAGCTTTGTATTCCAAATTGGACTCCTCTTTACGAAAGATAGGTTTTAAGAATGTAAAGGTTGAGGGTAATATATACATCAAAGAAAGTTAATAATCTTCCCTCATTGTAATTTTTTATGTTGATGGTATTATATTTGTAATGATTGATGAAATAACTTATGAAATATTGAAGAGTTGAAATAGTTGTTTGAGATATTCTTTCTTAGTGAAATGAAATACATTTTTGGGTTACATATATCATAAAAGAAGAAAAATATTTTTGTTTCTCAAGAAAAGAATACTAAGGAACTTCCAGGAAGTTTTGAATATAAAAATCAAAACTTGTTTCCACACATATTTTAGTGGTAATAATGTTGGCTAACGATAGAGAAGGTAAGTAAGTTGACTCTAAATAGTTTTAGAAGTTGATTGAAAGTTAGTAATATTTTACTCCCTAAAAAATATATATTATTTATGTTTTTACCTTATGTGAAGGATTTCAGAGTGCTCCAAAAGAATTAAATCTATTGTTTGGAAAAATAATTATAATTTATATTAAAGTCACAAAAACATTTCAAATTTTATTATGATAGCTTAGAAAGTATTGACTTGTTTGGGAATAAAGATGGTGATTGTGTATGAAATGTTGATGATAGAAGATCCACATATGGTAAATTTTTTATTCTGGAAACATGTTGTGTTAGTTGGTATACTAAAAAACAAAATTCAATAATTATTTGAAAGTCTAATTCAATGTATGTTTATTCTACTCAAGTAGCTACCCATGTTTGTTAGATGAGGACTCAGTTGGAAGACATACTTGTTGAAGTTATGTTTCCTTCTATCTTTGGGCTTGATAATAAATATGGCATAATATTTAAAAGAAAAAAAGTACAATATTCTCAGTAAAAAAATATGGACATCAAATACTACTTCATCAAAGTTCATTTGGAGAATAATTAATTAATACTGTAGTATATTCTTAATTTTAAAAAAATTTCTGACAAATTAACAAAACCATTACTAAAGGAATAATTTTTCAAATCAAGGTTGAACATGGATGTTGAACCTATTTCTCTCCATGGTTGAGGTATGTGTTTCTATCCCCTCTATCATCTAGTATTTTTAGAGTATTTTCAATGTGGAGAATTGTTTCATAAATCTTTTCATTGATACGTGCTAACCCTTTCAAAGAAGTATATATTTAGGGGGATTTGTGGGTAAGCTGTAAACTCAGTATGTTAGTGTTTGTGAACTATTTTATGAGTTTTTTGGAGTGATTTTAGGAAACTTTTTTTTCATGTAAGTGGAATAAGTAAGGAAATATGTGATTAAAAGATGAAGAAGTTTTATGAGTCCTTACTTTTTGTCAAATTGGTTTTTCTATCAATGATTCTTATTTCCTAAAATGTGTTAGATCATTTATGATTTGAATTCATTGATAAGTAATCCATAGATTGATGTTACAAAGTTAGGTGTTTTATGAACTTTGGATGACCACAAAATAAAAATGGGCTGATTTTTGGGACCAAGTTGGACGTAAGTTTCTTATGAAAGTTGAAGGAAGTTTATACTGAAAGTATAATATGATGTTGTTAAAGAGATGAAATGAATTCAATTTTTAAACATTTGTGATCAAAATCATCATCAGAATCAAAATATTAGAAACAATTTTTTTAAGAAATTCTAACATATAGAGAACATATATTTTAGAGAAAAGGTTCATCAGGCTCACTTAGTGTCTGGCATGAAGACTTGAATTTGAAAGAGGAAAATAATCAGAGTTTGAATGGATCCATTTTAAATATGATGATTATTTTTTAATCGTGGAGTTATAATAAATCATAAGTTTTCTGGAAAACTTTTGATAATATCCTTATGATGGAAATTGGGAGAACAATCATTATCAATTAGTTTGAGGTTTGGTTGGAATGGAAGAATATGTTGGAAGGGTGGAATGTCTTAATAATTTACACTGTAATTCATAAGATTCTATACCAATCCTTAATGTTCTCAAAGTTACAATTACATGCAGGATTTTGTAGTAGAATAATGTTTGTGATGTCCATGTTTCCTATCATAGTACATCGATGTGTGATCACAAGATACAGAATTGTTTGATGGCTGTGAACTTTTGGTCAGAATATGAGAAGAAGAAGATGTTGGTTTTCTGTCAGACCAATAATCCAAAAGAAAAACATATTCATAAAAATAAATATTTTACTGTAATAATTTTGTTTGTACTATAATTAGGTAAGGAAATAAGTGGCTGTTGATAACAGTCTATTGAATGTGGTGTTCAAATGATCTTTCAGAGGCATGATTGTTTTCATTGGGAGTTTTGGGGAATAATAAAAAAGAAAATAAAGTGGAGTTTTTTTGGAATTATTAATATAATTAAGTCACAAAATAATCTATTAGATGAATATCAATAATTTTGCCAACAATTTTCACCAGGTTGAATTGTTTGTTGATTTGGTCAAGAGAAAATAAAGATGTGATTTGTTTCCTTAACAAGTGGTTCAAGGGAGAAAGAATAATTGTTTTGTTGTTTTCATTAAATGGGTCAATATTCTTCAGACACTGACATAGATACTTCATTAGACCCAATTTTATTAGTGTGGGTAAAAAGGAGAAAATCTGAAATGTTTTGAAGTAGGTGAAGAAGTTTTAGTTAAATGGGTGTTTTCTTTTTTTTAAGTGCTATCGTGGTGCGATTGTATATTTAGAAGTTATAATTATGTTTATGGTATAACTATTTCAATGTTTTCATGATTAAAAGTTTCATATTAATGAGAAGACTTCATTTATGATATATTAGTTAGTGGGTTCAGAAAATCAGAGTGACCACATGTTTTATTCTTAATGAATAAATCAGAATGTCAATCAAAATTGGACTAAAGAATGGTTATAATGTTTTAAGTGATATGAATTCATGATAAGTTTTGATAAGTTTTTGTAATAATTCATAAGAGTATAGAATCTATAAATAAGTAAAATATAGAGTTGAAATATTTTTGAAATTCATGTTTCAAGAAATTTGGTAATGCGGGAAACCTTTTAATATTCCTGCATAATTTTTTTCATGCACCTACAAAAGGAGGAGAATAAATTTTACTTTAGAATGGATCAAAACATTATTCATGTGAGGTGGAAGAGAGACATGATATAAATTTTTTAGTTAGAAGGTGTTTTTGGGTAGAGCATCCCTGAGGAAGCCTTTTAGATAGAAGAATAAGAATATGAAAGATCATATTCAGTGATTTTCAAACTAGTTTAGGTCATCAGACAATAAAATAAGACATTGATTTCTGAAAAGAGTTAGAAGTAGTTCTAAATTTCTTAAATGGTTTACTAAAAGACTTATATTTATGGATTGAGCAATCGAATTTAGGAAGAACACTAGGAAATCAGACTGAGTGTCATTACAAATTCTAGAGAATCTATAACCTATTGTTGGGTAATAAATTGTATATTTTTTTAAAGATTATATTTTTGAATGCTGATAAGGAAACACGTTAACATGTTTTGACGAAATTTTTGAAGGTTTATTAAATTGTTACACAAACATGTATTACATCATTTAGTACTACTTGAAGCATATACACTGTTGTATTGAACATTATGTTACAAAAGTGTAATGGTATGTATTACTTTTTATATTTACACTGATAGATGGTTTTCTAGTGGATTGTGTGTTATCCGATTGTTTCCATACCATACCAGGGGTATAGTTACTCTTGTTGAGTTATGGACCTTGTAAATACTTGTGTTCCTTTAAGTGTCTGATTGTTTTGTTTTCATCAAAGTGATAAATCATTAACACGAGTCAGATGTTGTTTCTAAAGAAATATATTTAAAAGAAAACTATATCACTGAATTACCACCATCAAAGTGATACATTGATCCTGGAAGAGCAATTTCAATATTAGATCACATGAAGATAAAACTGAATATAGGAATATAAACAAATAATTGTAGAAGGAGGAGTCTTATAATTTCCAATACACTTACAACACACCTTATAGTGTTTAATTTAGAGTTTAAATGAGGGATATCCACCAAAGGGAGAGGATAAGAAGGGGTGTGCATGTGGGAGGCTTCTGGGGAAAATGATAGAGTAAAAATGTTGAAATCCATTTAAGGGTCAGAGGGAATAATTGGTAAATTTTCCAACTTCAATGATGTTGTTCAGAGTATATTACTCAAGAGTGGAGGGGTGAATTGATTAAATATAAAAATTTCTATAAAAATTATTTCTTAAATGATTTCCTCAAAAAATTAGATACAGTGCAGTTAATCAAGGCCATTCGATTATAAGAAATTCGCTGTTTGAATAACTTCTTAGAAGATTGATTAGTTCTCAGTAATATCAATATCAGTTATTAATATTACATTTGATGATATTCTACTAAGACAAAATAGTTTTAACTTGTTTTCAAGAATAACTATCAAATAAAACATTTTGATTTCTAAGTTATATAGAAAAGCAGTAAAAACGGAGAAAACTAAATTAACCAACACAACGGATATGAAACAAGTGTTTCAGACTCAAGCTGAGGCCTAATCCACTTCACATGGTGATTACCTGCCACCAAGAAGTTTATATAATACACTTTGATCCGCACCCTGGATCTGGGTTAACAATAGTACACAGAATGTCCAGGTCACATAGGGACCTCTTCAACACTTTTTGTGGGTACAAAATAACCAGGCCACACAGGGACCTCTTCCACACTTATCCATGGGTATAAACAAGAGTAAAATAATGGGTTGGAAACGATATCTTGTATCCTTCAGTTTAATGCAGGATACAGAGTGTGTTGTTCTATAGGTACACACTTTACTTGAAAGGTAATAAAAAGATACACAACAGAGCATAAATATGAAGATGGGTTTAGAAGTGCTCTGAGTGTTAGTCTTTGTAGCTTTGGACTTCTTGAGATGAAGTAGATACAGATCTCAAGTCCTCATCTATAAAACAGAGTGTCATGAATTAGATTGTGTTCGTCATGATGTTCAACAGAGCGAATATGTTCTCTAAGCTTCAAAAAATTATTCGTGTGTTCTTCAGCAGTGTTGAGTTGCATGCAGTATGCCTTTTTCTTTTGAAACTTTCTCTAAGTGTACTCTAAGTTATGGTGCCGATGGCCTTGATTTTTGTTTTGTATCACACTGTTTGATTCTTGGACACACTTCGCTTTTACCTTGGAGTGCATGTGCTCGAGCCGACAGGTTGCATGGGTACTCCACCTCGTACTATCAGATGATATGTGTACAAATAACCATTAATTATGTCAGTGAATTAAAATCTTCAAATATGACAGTTAGAGATTAAATTAAAAGACAACAAAATCGTTTAAGAAATGGTGTCACAATGAGTCATGGAAATGGTGTCTCCTTCACATGGTGTCTAAATTGATCACGCTGTCTTTTGGTCACGGTGTCTCGTAGTCATGGTGTTTCACGGTCACCGTGTCTTGTTCCCGGTGTCTCGTGGTCACGGTGTCTTGTTTACAGTGTCTACTTCACAGTGTCTGATTCTTCACAGTGTCTCGTGGTCACGGTGTCTGATTCTTCACGATGCCTTGCTTCATAGTGTCTTTATTCACGGTGTCAGAAAGACATAACCAGTGGAAGACTCACAGTGTCTTAGACATTTCAATTTAACTGGGTTCAGACATAAGAAATGATGATAATAGAATGGATTACACTTAATCATTTGTCAAAGAAGGTATTATGACAGTAGATCAAAGATAATATAAAGTAAGTAAACTGAATATATAGCAATTAATATCTTGAATGGATCTCCTTAAATCATGAGACTACTTTAAAAATTAATACAGGTTTGATATAATTTACAGAAGTTAACTAGTTTGAATAGGATTTTTGATCCTTAAAACATGTTTAATACATGAGGAGTCTGCCAATATCCACCTTTTTAATGATCACAAATCATGTGAAGTTAAAGTGTATATTGGATTCAACTATATAAATTTCTTACCGTTTTGGGATTATCAAAAATATGGAATAAGAGAAGTCAAAAAATGAACATTCCATTAATAGAAAATAAGGTTTAGTACAAAAAAAAGAGAAATACAAAAGCAATAGCATCCCTATCAAAAAAGAGTAATCACTGTTCTTCTTCATGGGCTGGCCTTCTCTTTTCCTTTAGTTGCAGTGGTAGAAGATGAAGCCATATGGGTATAGGTTGAGGTAGAAGAAGGCAGTGAGGTGGTTGATAAAGAGGGTAAAGGAAGCCCTTCAAAGACTGATGGTTCCAAAGTAGGAGCAGTAGAAGATCTAGCCAGTTGTTGATCGAGAATGACAGGCCTGATCTGACTTAGTGCTTGGCCGATAGACATAGTGGTGGAGTCTAGAACATAAGTGAATGTAGGAAGCCCAGGTCTTAGAGGTATAGCCGTTGGAGAAACAATGGTTGTACTCTAGACATTAAGATATGGCCTCAGAAGTTTGATGAAATCTGTAATGATCTCTCCACCATATTGCATGGATTTTTCAAAATCATCATTGTTCTCCATAATCTTGTCCAACAATCGAGTAAACTCTGTGAGCTTTTGGACTTGGGTGTTGAAATCTTGAGTCACATGACGAATCTATAGATTTTCTAAAAGATACTTGAAATGATTTATCATATCGATCTTGGAGAAGATTCTGTAGAAGTAGAAATCTACTTTCATGGAAATCTATTATTGAGCATCATAAGTAATTTTTTGAGTGGATTTGGACAAGGTCAAAAACTCTATCAGTATTCCTGACAACTTTAGATAGAGAAGCTGTATTGAAACCACTAAGTACACTCTGATGATCTTCTTTGACAAGAGTTTTTAGAAAATCACTATCCAAGGAGGGTTTAGAGGATTGACCAGATGATTTAGAGGCATTGACAGTTGTGGTCAGAGATTGAGTTGATTCAGCACCTTTTTAAGACACCATGTATACTCATTAGTGAGTTTATTAAGATTGGCAACAAGATCTCTAATTTCCTTCGCAATTTGTTTGTTCCTTTTAGAGATATTTTCATCTAAGGAAGCTAGATAAGGTTGAATATGAGACACAACAACCTGTGGGATTCGAGGAGAAATAGGTTCTATAGGAGGAGCAAAAAGATAAGATCTCGAATGCAACTCTCTCTTCATGTCTTCAACCATACTTCTTAGGGTCTTCACTTCATTACTGAGCAGCTTATTTTCAACTATTACTTCTTGAATCTCATGAAACATATTAGGTTGTATTTTCCAAATAATTTTCTCCAATAATAGTCAGACATCTTTCTCACTTAAGTTGGTCACATGAAGAGCTTGGGTATTCATGGGTTTCTCAACTCCTGAAAAGATGGTAGCACCAAATTCCATCAGATCATTCTTACTCACAAAAGATAGTTGTTCAGATAAAGGATCATGAGTAGGGATAGGTACTGGCTCAGGGTCCTTCTAAGGTGAGATATTGGAGACTGATTTCAACTAGAATATAGAGGAAACATCATGTCCGGTTGCTATAACCTGTTGAGAGTTATCCATATCATAGAAACTGGGGAACTTATACTGAGTGTCTACAGGAATTGACTCAGTTGGATGTGAAGCATAAATAGACTCAAGATTTAGGGTTTTCTCCCCCTCAACAGGTGCTTCCCTCTCAGGACCGAGAGTCTTAGGATCTCGGTCTAATTCCACAGACTCAGCTCTGTGTTCCTCACTCATTACCTGTCTAGCCATCTGAAAATATAGCTATATATTTTCTTCAGCTGAAGGGATGATTTTAGGAACAGATTGTTCCACTGGGAGTTCCTCAAGATTGACCTCTTGCAAAATAGGTGTCTCTTCCACTATAGGCTCTTCCATGGAATGCTTTTCAGATTATTTGACAACTAAATCTATTTCAGAATCAGGTTGAGTTTCCATATTAATAGCTTCTTTAGGAATATAGACTTATTCTTCAAGAACTTCATGAGGAACAATAGTCATGTCTTCCTCAATAGCTTCCCTATGTGGAACATAAGCCTATTCTTCCTCTTCTTCAGGATACTCAACAATCTCATCTAGTTCCAAACCAGGATCAGAAATATTTCATGTTCTTGAGGGATAATCCACCGGATTGAATTTATCATAAGTTCTATCATTGTCTTCCACCCATTCCTTTTTCGAAGGATTCCATTTAATTTTCATCCCCTTGATGATTACTTTTGAAAGGAATAATTCACAATCCTTAATCACTTCCTCCTTAGGTCTAACCATACCATTGGAAAGAAGAATGCCTGAGATTAACTGAGAGTAAAATAGAGAAGTTGACTTGGACGTGACATTGATCAGGTCACACATATGGTGTATTATATACTTGCACATTTTTATCTTGTTCCGATTTTTCATAAGGTGGATCAGAAACACATATTGATATATTAAAGCAAAAAAATCACCTATTCTGGGACTAACCAAATTCTATATAAACTTGAATAGAAGCCTTGATTCTCCATCGAGTTCAATAGAAATAGCTCTCCTCTGAGTTCCATTTTCAGTTAAGGTTTTCAAAGCATATTCTAAATCAAATAATTCGGTTGATGGTGGAGGTCCTATCTGATAATCCTGACAGATGCCATCGTGAGGTATCCTAAGGCATGAAACCCATAACCTCGAAGAGAATGAGCTTCTATGGCCATTGAACCAACATCTTATAATATAACTATCACTAGAATCAAAAGAGAACTGTATGTACTCGTAAAACTGATCCACTAAATTAGGGCAGATGGGTCTATCTTCCTTTGAGAACCATTCTATCCAGCCGTTCTCTTCTAACACTTTCAATACCAGAGACTTACTAGATAGAAGCCATTTGGGGAAAATCTTTTTCTCAGGTACAACAACACGGTTTACTAGATTTGGATTTAAGGGTCCTTCGGGTGATAGATTAGGTGAAATATTCTTCTTCTTCAAGCTACACTTATCATGTGTCGACGATGAAGGACGTTTCATTCTTGGAATTCACTGAATGTTCGAGAGAGAGAAGGGTTGCAGGGATGAGGAAAGGTTCAAAATGAGTAAGTAGAAGAAACCCCAAGTGAAGAATTCTGTGATACTTTATTTATTTTATCATTTAGGAATACCAATGGTCGCAAAAATAAAAGAGAAAGAAAACAAAAAAGGTGAAAATAATAATTACCGTGATACAGGTATTTAAAAAAAATTAGAAATAATGTTTATGGTGAGACTGGGTCTGGCCATTACAGTGACACAGTAGACGCATGTTACAGTGAGACAGTGAACAAACTTCTTAGTGTGCGTTACGGTGAGACAGAAAATGTCAGATAGTAATCACAGAATACTAACTGTGAGACCGTAAACATGAACTTTAGGGTGAGACAGTAAGGAGAGCATTATAATGAGACAGTAAGTCGAGCAACCATAATCATGAAATAGTAAAGTATAAAATAGTAAGATATCGAACAATAAGACCTGAAACAGTAAAAATTAAGGTATCTATTTGAGATTTATCATGCCTGGTTCATTTATGATGCAGTCTATTCTTTTAGAATTTAATGGTTTGGTGAATATATCAGCAAGTTGATATTCAGTACCAATGAATTCCAAAGTGATATCACCTTTTTGATAATGATCTATCAAATAGTGATGCCTTACATTAATGTTATTTGTCCTTGAATGTGAAACATGATTTTTTCAGATGTCAATAGCACTTTTGTTTTCACAATTTATAGGTACATTTCTGAATTGATATCCATAATCTAGTAATGTGTGTTTCAACCACTAAATCTGGGCACAACAACAACCAACAACTTTGTATTCTACTTCTGCAGTAGATAATGCAACCGAATTTTGTTTCTTACTATACCATGATACTAGTGACATGCCTAAAAGGTGACATGTTCTAGAGGTTCTTTTTCTATCTAAATTACAACCACCGAAGTCAACATCAGTATAACTAACTAATTCAAATGATTTTCCATTAGGATAAAAATGTCATATATTGGGTGTATGCTTGATGTATTTGAAATTTCTATTTATAGAATTTAAATGAGATTACTTATTTTTTGCTTGAAAACGAGCACACATACACACACTAAACATAATTTCAGGATGACTAGCAGTTATGTTGAGTAAACTTCCAATCATTCCTCTATTAGTGGTTTGATCAATATATTTTCCATCTTCATCAAGATCAAACATACAAGTGGCACTCATGGGAGTGTCACTACTTTTAGTTCTATCCAATCCAAAACATTTTATATGATCTCTAGTATATTTACATTGAGTTAAAACAATTCCATCATTATTTTGAAAGATTTTAAATACAAGAAAAAATTTTAGTTCACCCATTAAACTCATTTCAAATTCGTTTTTCATAATTTTAGAAAAATAAACACATAAATAATTCTTCGAAGATTCAAAAATAATGTCATCTACATAGATTTGAACAACTAAAACATCATTAGAAGTTCGTTTTATAAAAAGGGTAGGATTAGCTATTCCTTTTGTAGAACCTTTGGAAATAAGAAAAGTACTCAATCTATCATACCATGCTCTTGGAGCTTTCTTTAAACAATATAAAGCTTTTGATAGTTTAGAAATATTATTTGGAAAATGGGGGTTGTAAATACAGGGGGATGTTCAACAAAAACAACCTCAGCTATATAACCAATTAAGAATGCACTCTTAACATCCATTTGATATAATTTGAAATTCAGATGTGCAACATAGGCAAGCAGGATTCTGATGGCTTCAAGTTTGGCTACTGGTGCAAAGGTCTCCTCATAGTCAATTCCTTCTTTTTGACTATAGCCTTGTGCAACTAATCTAGACTTGTTTATAACTATGTTACCATATTCATCTACCTTATTTATAAACACCCATTTAGTTCCTTTGTTGAATGTGTCCTTGGGTCTCTCAACAAGTTTCCAAACTTTGTTCCATTCAAACTGATTATGTTTTTCTTGCATATCCATCACCCAAAATTCTTCACTGATAGCATCATTAATGATTTTAGGTTCATTTTTTGACAAGAATACTTGATTTTCAACCTTATTTATAAGAGAAGCTCTAGTTTGAGTTCATTTGTCTAAGTCTCCAACAACAACTTCTAAGGGATGGTTCTTAAGGGTTATAACAGTTCTTGAAAAAGAGGGTCTAGTGATTTCAGGTTCATCAATAGATTCCGGTTAATTGTGACTTGATTATAAGGAATTTCCAGAGTTGGAAGTTGTCACATATTCTTTCACAGAATAATTTGAGGATTTTGAACTGATTTTTAGATTTGATACATCATCCTCTAGATTCTCTAGGATGGTTTTAGGCTCATGTGGATCTGTTTAATCAAATTGGACATGAATAGATTCTTCCACACATTTAGTTCTTTTATGGGACACTCTATAGGATTTACTAGACATGGAATATCTTAAAAATATTCCTTGATCACCTTTGGATGCAAATTTGTCAAGTTTGTCTTTGGTATTAATAATATCGACTTTTTAACCAAACACTTTAAAGTAGCTAACCTTGGGTTTTCTAGTGTTCAATAATTCATAAGGATTCCACTTAATAATTGGTATGATCAACACACTATTGATTATTTAGCACACTGTATTGACAGCTTCAGCCCCAAAATAAAGTATGTAGGTCATATTCACTAAGCATTATTCTAGAAATTTCTTGCAGGGTTCTATTTCTTATCTCTACAACTCCATTCTGCTGAGGTGTTCTAGGGGTAGAGAAATTGTGACTATAACCAGTTTGTGAGAAAAAGGATTCAAACTCTTGATTTTCAAACACACGACCATGATCACTTCTTAATGATTTAATTATAAGTCCACTAAGATTTTCTATGGACATGGAATACATAGTAAAATAAGAGAAGGCTTCACTTTTGTGAGACATAAATAAGGTCCAAGTATATCTAGAAAAGTCATATATAAGAACATAGACATAGTTATTCCCATTTAAACTAGAAACTCTAGATGTTCCAAACAAATACATGTGAACCAATTTGAGAGGTTGAGAAGTTGACACTTCTTTCTTTGGTATGATGGAATCTTTGTGTTGTTTTCCCTTTTGACAAGGATTACACACTTTTTCATTTGGAATCTCATGTTTGGGTAAGTCTTTAAATATTCCTTTTCTAATTAGATTTCTAAGGGAGTGAACATTACAGTGTCCTAGTCTCCTATTCTAGAGCCAAGATTCATTATGGAATATATATAAGCATAAAGAATATATTGAAGCTAAAGAATCTAAATTAACAGAATAAACATTTTCATTTCATAATGTAGAAAATAATAATTCATATTTAGAATTAAAGAAATTACAAGCATCATTTTCAAAACTAATATAAAATCCATCATCATATAATTGTGAGATACTAAGAAGATTTTATTTTAAACCATCTACAAACAGTACTTTAGAAATTAAAACTGAGTTAGAGTTACCAATTTTGCCGAGGCCAATAATATTTCCCTTGGAATTGTAAGCAAATGTGACATGTCTTCCATATACTTTTATCATGTTCTTGAAGCATGTGTAGTCTCCTATCATGTTCCTTGAACATCCACTATCCAAGTACCATAGACTTTTGCAGGAGCTCTTTAAGTAGCTTTCCTTTAAAAATATTAAGAAAAAAAAGATTTTGGTACCCATTCTTTTTTGGGTCTAGTAATATTAGTACTAAGTGCTTTAGGAACCCATATTTTCCTCATAGGTTTCCTATAAGAATTTTGTAAAGTATTTGAAAAATAAAATATTTTTGGTCCACGAGAACATGAAATAGCAGAATATGTGTAATAGATTGAATTAGTTGATCTGAGTCCAGAACTAGGAGTAAAACTGTATGTTCTATATTTTTAAACAAAATTTTTCCTACCAAGGTTTCTTTTACCAAGTTGATAACCAATGACAGTGTTGTATTTAGGGGCAATTTGTTTACCTAGAATTTGGGTAAGTGTATTTTTCCCTTTAGAACACTTTTCTAAGTCACTCTTTAATTGCTCATTAGACATTTTTAATTCTTTGTTTTCTTTGAGAAGTTGAGAATTTTTCTCCTTTTTAGTTGTGAGTTCAGATTTAATAGTTACAGTAAGAGAATGATGTTTCTTTAATAATTTATATTTTTCTTTTAGTTCATTGCATATTTCTTCAAGCAGGTTACAATATTCTAACATTTCTTCATTAGTCATATTTTCAGAGTCACTTTCATCTTCAGAATAATATGAGTTATGTATAGAAGTGTCCAGTATTAACTCAGATGTGTTTTTCATAAAACACATATTGGCTTTGTTAGGCTTTTCATCATGTGACGTCTCTGAGTCACTTGAACAATCCTCAGAAGCACTCCAGGTTGCTTTCATTACCTTTTTGTACTTCCTATCCTATCCTCATTTTTATTTTTTTACGTGAGCTTTGGACAGTCAGCCTTTATATGTCCTTTACGCTTACACTCACAACAAACAATTTCATCAGTTTTGTCACTTCTTTTCCAGTCCTTCTTCCAGTTTCCTTTTTTGTCATATTTTCCCTTGAAGTTAGGCTTTCTGAAAGAGTTATTATTTTTGTAAAATCATTTTAATCTTATGGCTAGATGAGCCATCTCCTCATCAATATCAGATGATGATTGTTCACTGGTGGATCTTTATATAGAAGCTTACAGTTTCCCTTTTTCTTTGTGCTTAGAATTGGTAGTCTTGAACGCAACAGATTTCCCCTTTGGTTCATCCTCCTCTTTATTGACTTTCATCTCTTCCTCATACATCATCAGTTTCCCAATGAGTTCTTTTACAGGTAGTTTGCTGATGTTTCATGATTCTCTAATAGAGACAGAGGTTCCCTTCCATCTGTCGGGTAGACATCTACGGATTCTCATGATCTGTTCCTTGGATGTGACTTCTCTTCCAAGAGAAATCATTGTGTTGAAAATATCAATGAACCTAAGATACATGTTAGAAATAGGATCATCAAGGTTCATTTTAAAATTATCATATTTTATAGTATAATTATTAAGTCTCATTTCTTTTTCACTAGATGTTCCTTCATGTGAGGCAGACAGGGTATCCCAAATTTCATGGGCAGTTTTACAAGCAGAAATTCTATTGAATTACTCATCTCTTAAGGAGTAGTATAAATCATTCATTTCTTTGTAGTTGGTATTCTTGGAAGTTTTTGTAGGTTCATCCCATGTGATTCTATCAGTTGAAGTAATTTTGTATTCACCTATAATGGATGACCAAATTTCAAAACTCACACTCTGTAAATGCATTTTCATTTTAATTTTCCATTGAGAAAAATTGGTTCCATTGAATAATGGTGGTATTTTGGTTGCAACACCTTCCAATATATTATCCATATTAATTATTACTTTAAAAGAGCTACAAATTTAGGATTAACATAAATTTATACATCATTAAGGTACAACTACAACCACAGTTGAATAAGATTACACAGAGTCTGAATAAACAGCCTCTAATACCAAATATTGGTCAGAGTAGATTAATCAAGAGGGGAAGGGTAAATTGAGTAACTATAAAAATTTCTGTAAAAATTATTTCTAAAACGATTTCCCCAAAAAAATTAGATACAGATCAGTTAATCAAGGTTATACAGTTATAAGAAATTCTCTGTTTGAATAACTTCTTAGAAGATTGATTAGTTCTCAGTAATCTTAATATCAATTATTACTATTACTTTTAAAGCCATTCTACTAAGAAAAAATAGTTATAACTTCTATCCAAGACTAACTATCAAAGTGAATTTAGTGATTTACAAGCTATATAGAAAAGTATTAAAAAATAGATAAATCTAAATTAAGTAGCACAACGGATATGAAACAAGTGGTTCAGTCTCAAGCTGAGACCTAATCAACTCCACTTGGTGATCACCTGCCACCAAGCAGTTTATATAATAAACTTTGATCGACACCCTGGATCAGGGTTAACAATAGTACATAGACTATCCAGGTCACACAGGGACCTCTTCCATACTTTTCATGGGTAAAAAATAACCAGGCCACACAGGGAACTCTTTCACACTTATCCGTGGGTATACTCAAGAGTAAAAGAATGGTTGAGTAAAGATATCTTGTTTTCTTCTGTAAATACATGAGATAGTGTGTATTGTTATACAGGTACACACTCTGCTCAAAAGGTAATAAAAAGATACACAAAAGAGTATAAATATGGATATGGGTTTAGAAGTGCTCTGAGTGTTAGTCTTTGCAGCTATGGACTTCTTGAGATGAAGCAGATGCAGATCTCGAGTCCTCGTCTATAAAATAGAGTTTCACGAATCATCTTGTGTTTTTCGTGATGTTAAACAGAGAGAAGATGTTCTCTAATCTTCAAAAAATTCTTCTTGTGTTATTCAGGAGTGTCGAGTTTCATGCAGTAGGCCTTTTTCTTTTGAAACTTTCCCAAAGTGTGCTCTTAGTTATGGTGCCCACGACATTGATTTTTCTTTTGTATCGCACTGTTTGATTCTTGACCAGACTTCACTTTTATCTTGGAGTGCATGTGCTCGAGCCAACAAGTTGCATGGGTACTGCACCTCGTACCTCATACTGTTAGATGATATGTCTAAAAAGAATCATTAATTATTTCAGTGCATTAAAATCATCAAATATTACTGTTAGAGATTAAATTGAAAGACAACAAAATAGTTTAAGAAACTGTGTCATAGTAAGTCATGGAAACGGTTTCTCTTTCACATAGTGTCTAAAATTATCATGGTGTCTTGTGGTCACGGTGTTTCACGGTCATGGTGTTTCGCGTCACGATGTCTTGTTCATGGTGTTTGCTTCACGGTGTCTCGCGGTCACAGTGTCTTGTTGACAGTGTCTGCTTCAAAGTGTCTGATTTTCACGGTGTCTCGTGGTCATGGTGTTTGATTCTTCATGGGGGCTTGCTTCATGGTGCCTTAATTCATGGTGTCAGAAATACATAACCAGTGGTAGACTCACGGTGTCTCAGACTTTTCAAAGTAACTATGTTCAGAATTATGCAATGATGATAATATAATCGACTAGACTTAAGCATTTATCAAAGAAGGTATTATGAGAGTCGATCAATGATAGTATAAATTAAGTAAACTAAATGTAGATCAATTAGGATCTTGAATGGATCTTCTTAAAGCATGATACTAATTTAAACATTAATACAGATTTGATATAATTTATAAGAGTTAACTAGGTTTAATAGGATTTGTGATCATTAAAACATGACTAATACATGAGGAGTCCAACAATTTAGATGCATGATTTGTATGAATTTTTTTGATAAACATGCACCAAATGTACATATCACACTAATAAATAGACACACCCCACTCAGTTTGGATGCATAGTTTGGGATTTTCTTACACCATTCTTGTGGTGCCATTGGTCCGGTGGCACTAACCATTGGAGCTAGGCACATAGTTTGGAAATCCATATGTAGACTACGCATCCACCTTTTCAATTTATTATAAACATCTTGCATAGATTTTCACCCCACCATGCATGGTTTAATAAACAGTGTGTCACCCATTTAAGGTCTGCACAGATACTCATGGAGGGATTCAGGGTTTAACAAACCATGACCCCAACCTATTTATCTCATAAAGTGAGTTTTTACATCATAACAATCCCAAAACACATCTAAACTCCGAAGTCATAAACCATATCTAGAAAGAATAGTTTTCTATGTTCTATATCATGGATTTACATTATGAGGCTCAGTTTATCATTTTCCCCATTTACTAAACTAAAATGTTCAGATTCCTTCATGAAATCTATAAGTTTAAAAACTTAAGACCTCAAAATCTCCCCATGTTGGAACTTCTTGTCCATGATAAGCTTTTGGTGAATCAATTAAAAACACACCGACATACTTTAGTAATGAACTTTTGTTCAAGTGGTCATGATGCGTTTCTAAACACCCAACATAGCTCTATACGTCACTTAAAACATGAAGCAATTATGCCACTAAAACTCAATACAATGCGAAAAAACCATCAAAACATTAATACGACACTTACGTGAGACTATTATCCCCAAGACATGATCATGTCATCACCTCCATCCATCAACATGATTATATAATTTCCCACCATAAGTTATATAATTTCTCCTAAAAAAATCCAAGTCATAGTGCTCCCAGCATCAAAATGGACTATTTAATACTCTATTAGTGTCTGAGAAATACTCCTAGCCCTTTGACCACAAAACATGAGTGGAAAGAACCTTAGTCCTCGATTTGATTAAAATGGTCAAACTTCATTCGACCAAACTTAGTCTCGTCATGTCAAATTTTCCTTGAAAAATAGTGAATGACCTTTTTACTAAAAATTTACCATCCCATCATCCTAATAAATGTGGTTCCTCACCATTTCCATCAAATTATTTAGAAAAAATAATGTCCTACAACCACTGGAAAACTATTTTTGAAAATGATCAGTTTATATGACCAACACATCACCAAAACCAGATTCTGAAGCATTTCCCCAAAGATCTCTAAGATCATTTTACTCATGCTCATGAAAGCTCATACATGAATTCTAGTGACATCCCTTGACTAAACCTTATCCTTCTCAAACCATCACCATTATGTAACACCAGTAGTGATGCGTACCTGATCCAACCCCAAGATTTCCACAATCCATTTCGGGTTTAATGACCACACTTAGGCTTCAACTAGGTTTGTATTTGATCCTGTTCCTGAAATTTAGTGAAAAAGCTTTCCATACATTGATTCATTTTTTACAATATATGAGTTATAAACTGATCATCCAACAACAGATCTCATAATTCCATAACCCTTCACACAATAGGGATTCCCACTAGTGACTGACATCCTAGTCACCAAGTTATGATCATACTGTTCACCACCCTAATGTAAAGAGGACTTGATTACCACTACCCAATATAAGATTTAATGACTAGAGTAGATGAGAAACCTCACATCCAAATAGATAACATAAATGTTATTAATCACCCATTCTCTCATTATAAGAATAATTTCTTTATTGATCATTGAATTACAACTCAGAATGAGTGTCAACACCCATAAATGAAAAATGGTGTACTCCTCACCATATTTATGGATTTTAAACTAATCCTTGAGAATTACCCAATGGAGTTATTCTATCAATACATAAAATCTTTTCATTCAGATAGATCAGTGTATAGACAATGCCTGGTCTACGCACACTGGACAATGTATAGATAAGGGGTACAATTTTTTTTAGACTACATGTAAAATGATATTTTTAACTACAGTAATTTATTTTCCCACCTGAGTGATTCTCAAATAAAAACAAGATGATCATGGAAATAATTAACCCTCGACACCAAATATCCAGACCATTCATGATGAGGTTCAAATATGGGTCAACCATATCACACCAATAAATCAATTATAGAATTATCCATTCTCACAAGAAATTCATTTAACTTACCCTTAGGATTTGAGTCACCATGCATGAAAGTGTTACTTCATTGAAACCATCAGTCCTCCTCCCACACATGACTATTCACTAATGTTCATATTTTAACAATTAACACCCTCAACCGACATGAATTACTTATTATTCACAGATTGTGTACTATCCTGTACCACCAAGTTTGATACCCAACTCCCATTACCACATGCCATCCATAAACAAGGCTGACATGACTATTCTATACAACACACTAGTTCCTAACATTCTAATATCTCCTTTATTACTCCTCTTTAAAATTATTCACTAACATATGAAATGATTTTATGGAAACCCACCTAACTCAAGTTATCATTTTCGAAAACTGTGGTGTCTGTGGTGATAACACTGGTCAATTGGGATGAGTACCCAAAAGTCCTTCCCATTCAATCTAGTTCTGTATCCAGGCACTCAAGGTACTCATTCAAAAACCCTAGGAATCATAACTCAATATGACATTGAATCAAATCACCTTCTATGCACTGGTCTCAAAAATATTCTAAAACCAATATCATTTCTTTTGAGGAAATCATAAACCCCTGGACTACCTATCTCTCATATTTCCCATGTTCCTTCAAAATGTAGCTTACCCACTAGGGTCTATAATAATGTAATGAAACCATGGTCTCCCTCCCATCCCAATGGTTAATGCTCAAAATAGGGCTACTAGGTCCGACCTCCTAGATTTATGATATCTCAAATGATAAATATTTTAAATTTAAGGGAATGTATTAGAAAACATTTACTGTGACTGAAAAAAACATTTTAGATGTTGTAAAACTAAAACATGATAGGAAGAATCAACATATCGAGGTCCAAACCTGTTGACATAAGCGCAACAAAGTCACCTGCCAAAGATCGGGCTACTTGGCCCTAATCCTCAATTAGCATCCAAATAGAGGATATATCATTAAAAGGTTACAGTTATAACATATAAGGTAATGTTAATACACTCACATGGTATTTCATATAGTAATATCTCATTTTCAGTTTAGCTCAGAATACAGCTACCCATCTACCTAGAGGATTTGTTTCCTTACTTAGGGTCCTACATGGGAGAACAAACACCTAAAAAATACCTTACATATGAACTTTCTCATAAAATGTCGAAACTTTATTATTTACAAGGGTGTTACCAACACTGGGATAACCCCTTACTAACATAATGATTCAATTATAAATAAGGTCATGCCTAAATATTCACTAAGCCTTTTTCCCCAACCTCTTAGTCTAATGAAACCTTGGAGGAAGCCATCCAATATCTATGGGAAATGCTTATGTTCCCATTTCAATAATATCTCAAGGAAATTAAAGCTAACCATTATACCAGGTTCACTCTATAAGCACTGATACAAGGTTTTATTTTAAAGAATTTAAATGATTTTTAGTTATTACAATATCTAGAGAATCTCACCCATAAAGAATATCAAGTTCTAGTTATAACAAAAATTGAACTAAAAACATATTTATCTTAATTCATGTAGCATTAGTGAAATGAAATTATATTTTTTCATTTAATTATAATTTAATAAATCTAATAAGTTCTCAAAACATGTATTGGATAAAGAAAATTTTAGTTCCAAGATACATGGGAAAACACACATAAGGTTTTAAATGGAATTATAATTAATAGATGCCTCAAAATAGTAAAACACAAAAGAAGATAAGGAGACTCTTATTTATTATATTGTGGATAGATCAAGTATAATTACGTCATTTTTTATACATGAAACCATATAAGTGGTTGAATACACTTTAAGTGACCACCCCATTAGTATAACCATACCCACATGGGGTTAGTACCAAAGTGTAAGAAGATAAAGTGACAAACTATATTCCCATCATTTCTATCTAGGTCTATTGAAATGTATCCCAGTAGAAAATTATTTATTCTAGATTCAATCAACCCTTAGTTGGTTTTACTCATAAACAATATTCCCCAATGAACCTACTTGGGTCCAGTTGTGAATTTAAGGATTTAGTCATGCAGGTCATCATTCCGAAGTGATATAGGTACAAGCCTCACAATCCATAGTTAAAAATTTATTTAAAATAATTAATTCTCTACCCAAATTGAAATTCATAATTTATTCATATATAAATCATGGTTTAGTTAGGTGAATCACCCTTACTTAATAATAAAGGTACTTGCCTTTATAAGTTACAATTGGAATTCAATCAATGAAAACATGGTTTTTGGTTTTGGTATTAAAAATAACAAGTCCAAATATGATGGGTCAATTATATGGGTCCCAATCCCACAATTTATAAAGACCCATACAATTTATAATTTTAACACTTTAATACATTTTAATTGCAACTAGTAATGTATTAACTCATGAAATAAATGTTCCATGGATGAAACATTTCATATTAAATTAGTTAATGTTCCACCATCAATTGATATGGGAAACCACCATTTTGTTTGATGTATACACTTTAAAAACCAATTATATATATTATATGTATAAAAAGGCATGTTATTTCCATAAAAATTTCAATAAACATGGGAATAGTCACCAAAACATGGAATGTAAGTAAGAAACATTCTAGATTATAAAATCAAGTTATGGGGCCAATAATTATAAATAATTACCTAAACATGGTAGAAAAATAACATAGAACAGACTCAATCAGTTAAGAAATATGCCTACACTGATGGATTTAACAACACTTCCCTACAATACTGGACATAGTTGAATAGTTATAAATTTGTAAATCAGTAAATAGTGGGAACACATCAATCACCCAAGGTGAAATATCAATCCATTATAATAATGATGAATGTAAATAATTCCAATCCAAAATAGATTATTGTTCCCCTATGATTGGGTTGCCCAAACCCAAGGCCAAGTTATTTACCATGTGAAGACACATGCTATCCTCATATATACCATCCAAAAAAAGTAAGACAAAAGGAAAATAGTTCTGATACCTATTGTAATGTACTGACTTGAAATCCACTGAAATGGTTCCTTATCTGGTTGGATACAAGGCCCCAAGTGCGCCTTCTCATATATTAGAGGATAAAAACTAGCATTGTGGGTCAAACAATGGTATAGTGGGGAGTATATACCCTCCATATCAGTGATGAATAGTGGAGGAATGACAAATGAATAGAAGAAACAATTGATGATGATAATAATCACTAAAAATAAATAATAAATGAACACATAACCATGTATGAACTTGTTACAATATTAAATAATATAGATACCACAAGTGAAAACAAATACAACATGAATAGATTAAGGAAATATATAAATAAAAGACTCCAATCTGAGGAGGAATCCTTGGTACATGGTTAGCCACTACCCCCAAGCTCCCTTGTCCAGTCCTAGTCTGTGATGAGAAACAACACATAACATAACCCATTTTCATAACCTATAGTCAGGAGGCAATATTTTTGTGTACCAATTGATGACCCTAACATGGTGAGAGATATATTCAGTAGTCCACCGCCAATAGTTCCTATCATAATCCATATTTTGAATATAAAATCAAGCACTTATCAAGTATAATAAAAGCAAGACAATGAAAAAATGGAATGAAATCAAATCATATCAGATTTTACAAGGACACTAGGCCGACCATACCTACATATACCTACATTATAATGTCTTTGTTCATGCCATCATGTATATGTAAGCATACACGAGAATATATATACCGAGGAATACCAGCACTGGTGTGGACCCATGTATTATTTCCCAATTATCCAATGAAATATAATGTGATGAGTATTACATTTTAATAAATGGGAAACAATTACCGAGGATCATACATAAGAAAGGGACTCCATGCCTAAGTGTCACATATAATAATGGAAACTATGCCCATTGATCATATAATAATAAGGGATTCCATTCCCATGAGTAATAAGGGACTCCATCAACATGAATACCCATGAATAATAAGGGATTCCATGCTAATAAATTATAATGGATGCCATGTCCATGGATAATAAGGGAGTGGATTCCAATTAATAATAAGAGACACCATTCCCATGTATAATAAGGGATTCTATGATTATGAATAATAATGGGCGTCATTCCCATGAATAATAAGGGATTTTATGACCATGAATAGTAAGAGATGCCATGATCGTGAATAATAAGGCGCACAATTGACATTTAAAATTTATGAAAAAAATAATCATTTCAGCCATAAGATCCAAGAAGGGGTAAGCGAGATTGACTTACCATTTACTCTTCATTTAATAAAATTTACACAATTTAGTACATTAATTAATAATGAAAAATTTCATTTTCTTGATCATTCCAAATTTCAATTTAATTAGAAATAATAAAGGAGTCCATGTATATAAATATGCCACATTTAATTTCAAGTACTCTCATTTTAATTCACCTTTTATTGGATGAGATTGTTCACCTTAAGGATGATTTTTTATAAATCAATGGCATGGTAGTTACACAACATTATTCAAATCAATTAATAATGTTGAAAAATTCACCAATGTAAAGCTTAAACAAAATTAACAACGAACATGAGTTTTGTCTAAAACATTTTAATTCATTAATGTATTAACAATCATGTATAGGTATTTATATAACACACCCAATGGGTGGATTTTTCACTAATCAAGGATGATACATAATCATGTGATAAAAATCACCTATATTGGTGGTTCAGGTTAAGATAATCGACCTCCAACCATATAGAGTTGTATAGGGAACACAAGGTTTTACTGTAGGCATCTAATTTAAGGAATCTTAAATTTTTATGAAATATGCGAAAGGTATGGTGTGTGAAACAATGAAAATTAATTAAAGGTGATTATACTTTAAGGGAAAGGAATATAGACAACTTACCTTATTTTTAGGATGAACCAGTTATCCAATATCAAGATTTCATTTTAGATGAAATGAGAGAAATCAAAAGAATCATCAAATAAATTGAAAATAGGGAGAATTAGCTTGATCAAAGATATCATCTAAGATAGCGAGATAAATGAATAAAGTAATATGAAATATTCTTAGACCTATAGATATTATTCAAGCACACCTAATGGAATTCAATTCGAATATCAAATAAGGGATATGAAATAAAAGGAGAATAAGAGGAAGGGGAGTGAACACAGGAGGCATCCTGGTAAATTTATGTTGGAAAATGGTTGAAAACACTTTATGGGTTAGTGGGGTAAATTAGAAATTTTGACTTTATTAATGAGGTTCTCAATTAGGATAAATGTTTTAGTTAAATGTGTAAATCAAACCACCCAAGAAACACACACTTTCCCATGTGGATGAATGTTTTGGGTTTTTTATAAACCAACAATGTGGTGTTACTGGTAATGTTTCCCTAACTTTGTTGGTTAGGCGCACAGTTTGGAAAACTGTGCCCAGCCTGTGCGGCCACCTCTGCAACTTATTATAGATATCTAGTTTGTTCTTGAGTATCACCATTAACAGTTTAAAAAACCATGTAACATACCCTTAAGGTTTATATGGTTACTCTTATAGGGTTCCATGATTCAAACAAGTCGTCTGACCCTGCTTTCTTCTCCAGGAATGTGATTTTTTGGAGCTCGACTCTCCAAAAACACATCTGAACTATGGAGACCACTCACGGTCCTTAAAACACATCCAAATACAATTAATTTATATGTTCCATCTCTCATATTTAAATTCTGAGCACTATTTTATGATTTTAACCATCCACCAAAATGAAATGTTTTAATTCATTTCAGACATCAAGTAATCCAATAACATGAGACCTTATAATTAATTTCATACATGAACCATGTTATCAAATTTGAACTTGGTCCACCCACTACCAATTTCAATGTTTCTGATGCCTGTGATATACCATGCACGTTCTCTTTAAACAGAAGTAGTTCGAATCTCGTAATTCCAAGTCATAACTCAAATATTGGTAAAATATACAAGGGACCATATCAAAGAGAACGGATTAGATTCACAGTCTTTGGAGCCCAGATACATACATGATTCCCATATTAAAATGGGAACATAATAATATATCATAATAAATATTCTTTGATCCTTTGAAATCATTAAAATTATACTTCTTTATATCCTAAAGAAAAGATAAAAACAATGGGTAAGTATAAATAATGAGTAAGCGAAAATGTATAATAGAAGAAATGATGTGTAGATAAGGCATACTCAATATGGTAGAGTGGATAATAAAAATATATTCCATTTTAATCAAAAACATGAGCCTAAAGTAAATACATGAATAATATCAATATAAAAATTACATGGATCCTTAAAACTAAATTCATAATGAAGGAAATGTATAAATTTGGAAATTCATGAACTCTCCATTGAGGACCTCCAAATAATATATCATAAATCTTAATTTTAATGCCTCTTAAAGAGATATCACTGTTAATAGCTGGGTTAGTGTAAACCAAATATCCATATAATGTGTCCCAATAGTTTTTATATTATGACTGGTCTATGTATCAAGGGGTTATCTATAACTGGGTCTACCCATCACCTACACATATTTTGAATTATTTAAAATTTTAATGGTTAATAAAATTCACTATAAAATTAATTATAAATAAAAATTAACCATAACGAATTATGAATAAGAAATATCAATATTTCCCTAGTAAATGTAATAACTTATATAATAACCTTCCCTCATCTGATACCATATATTGAAATGGATTGTAGTTCAAATATCATCAAATAAAAAAAATTATTTTTAATTTATAAATGATATTAAATATATGGATATGACTGAGAAAAATAATGTTCAATTAATAATGGATAGTGATATAGAACATTTTCATTATAAAAAATGATCTAAAAATATGTGTAATTGATTATTATTAATGGATGATAAAAGAACACAAATTCCTCATAAGTAAAGGTTTTATAGTACAACTAATCCTTTAGGAAATAATTTTTAAGTAATGCATTAAAAACCACTCCTTTGTAACATTGTGTAAAAATGGATTTAAAAATCACCTTTAATAAATTTTTTTCAGTTTTTTAAGAAAATAACACAATTTATTTTGATACCATTGTAAAAAAAATTCCAGAAATATTAATAAAACCTTTTATAATAAAATAATATAAAAAAAATTTCATCAAAATTCTGAAGTAAAGTTTAATCATATGAGTGGGAAAATCTATTCATGGTATGTACATCAAAACAAATATTTCATTAACACCTTTGTTATAAATTACTTCATTCAAAAAATGTCAAGAAGATTCATTTTTAAACCTTTTATTAAATGTAAAATATATGCAAAAAAGCCTATAATAAATATTTTTTGGAATATTGAAAACACTCTTGAATTTTTTTTAAAGAAAATATGGCCATGAAATAAAAAGAGTTTATAGGAAAACATGAAAAAAAATTATTTTAAAGAAATTAAATTATATATAACATACTTGTTTATTATTGATATAACAAGATAATAAATGGAATATAAACATGAAAGAACCTACATAAAAAAGGATAGGTAAATATATGGGTCTTAAAATATTAGTGTCATATAATTTTCCTAAATTAAATCTAAATGTAGACTATCCTGAAATAAAATGAGATTGTAGTAAATATACATTACTAATTTGACAATATTTGAATCAAAACCCCTTACAGGAAAAAATTGAAAAAAAATTAAACACCATGAATAAATATAGATTCCTAGTATATATTTTAAAATGGTAAGTTTATACACCATGTAAAATAAATTAGGTGAAAAATGTATAACATGTCTCCTTAAAGTGGAAATGAGAAAGAATCACCCGTACCATGGGTCTCTACTTAGACGTACATGTTTAATCTTTATGTATAATGAAATTAATTTCTTTTAAAAACTAAATAATAAATTTATCAAATATATTATATTTTTATGTTCCTTTATAATAATTTTAAATTAATTCATTGACTATCTCTTGCTTACATCTACCACTTTAAGGTTGTTTAATGCATTAATCTAAAATTACAGTAGGATATTATCCATGGTGTTTTGAAATAGTTAAATCATGTAAATAATGTTAGCAATGTTATAAATTTAGTTTTTATTCATTATATATAATTTTATAATCATACATGTGTAATGGTATTGGAAAACTGAATCACATAACATCATGGAGGTCACAATCCACATTTATGCACGAGTGGCGTTACCATTTTCAAACGATTGGAAGGGTACGAAATTAAATTATATATTATATTTATAGAATCCAAATTAATTTATATACATAATAAATTTTCACTAATGGAACCTTTATAATCCTCCAAGTAAAATCGTGATAGAAACCAAATTAATCATCTAAGTGGACGCGATAGGTCATATGTATTCATGTGGGATATTTTAATTTTTCACAGGAAAGATTGGAGGTGAATATGGGTATTGCCACTAGAATTATAATATTTTAGCATATGGAATACAATAACTATTTAATATATGTGTATTTATATATTATTTGACTGTGTTAGAAGAGATAATGATTTGGAAACACTTAGTTAAGATTTATAACTATTCTTTGAGAAACCACATCCAGCTTATATCTTAAGGCCGCTTGGATGATAATTTGATGAGAAAAGAGACTATATGTGTCTAATATGATGGTTTTGAAGGTATTTATTCAGGTATTGGTTAAGATAAGGGGCACAAAAATAATGAGGAATAGAGGAGGTGTGTTGTCCTTTTATTAGTGAGGGGAGGGGTACCCTTGGAATTACTTGAGGTATTAAATTAATTTAAATTAATTTTCATGTTCAAGTAGAAAAAATTGATATATATATATAATATAGGATTATTATGTGTCTAAATACTATTATTCAATAAAATTAAATATGTTAATGTGATTGTGTCTCCCTTATCTCTTAGATTTAACCATTGTTAACCCTTTTGACAGATTATAATGATATTAATGTTTTCTACTATTTGGGGGATAAAAAATTTACAATAATAAAACAAAGTGACTCATAAGTTGAAAATGGTTGACATTATAGAACATATCTCCTAAACATATCATAATATATAGTTTTTACTAATTTTATTTCATAAAATAATATATTTTTTAACATAAGTTACCAAGAAAGACGTTTTTCATTATTTTCACGTAGTTTGAATTTAAAGACATCAAGATAGTAATGGAATTAGAATATTAACTTTTAACACATAACTAATATTTTATATGTATCTATATAAATTTTTAGCACAATATTTCATCCAGATTTCATTATATTTAATGTTTTTAATATCATTTACTCGATTTTTGATATTACTTGAAGATGCACCATATCAGCGTTGTATAATCATTTCAGGTAATTATTACATTAATAAAAAATAACATTAGATTACCATGATAATCAAAGTTATTAATATTTATAATAACCATTTATAACCAAACATAATCATGTTTTATTCCTATAGAAAAATATTATAAAATTAGATCAAAGAGAGTGATAATTCTTAACTATGATTACTATTTTTAATGAAAAAAATAAAAGGGTACTATTTAACAAATTTTACCCCCAAAATTCTTAATATAGGATATATATTTTATGATTTAGTTTATATAAGTGAAATAAATAATTTTTAACATAAACATGTAAAACAAAACCGAAATACTCTTTAGAAAAAATGCTTTTTAGGCCCTAAAATGATCTTTTATTAAAATATAGTGGTGATTACTATGAAATTAATTATATTATTTTTTTAATTAAATTATAATTATGTTAATTTATGATAAAATTCAATACATTATGGTACTTTTAGATTACTTTATTTAATGAAAATGAATGTCAATTTTACAATAATTGACATTTTTTTACTATTCACTGAAAAATCAACGTATTTAGTAAAATATAAAAAAATTTAACCTTATTTTATTAAAAAATGATTATTTAGAAAGTGATATATTTTTAAATTTGTATTTATAATAGTGGCATAAATTAATTAAAACATCCTTTCAAAAAATTTAATAAAATCTATTTTTTAGTGGAAGTAACTTTAAAATATAAAATGATTTTTTATAAATCATTTCCTAGTTAAAATAATTAAATTAATGTTAAATTTAATGTTTTAATTAATTATTTTAATTAATTAAATACTTCATATATATATATATATATTCTAATTCATTTATTCCCATTCAAACATAGAAAACGAACTTCTTAGTTATAAAATTTATATTTAAATAATTCTATTTCACGATTTTTTAGCTTGGGGTTTGAATGTGGTGTGTGATATTAAACAAAGTTGTATTTTAAAAGGAAAATATAAAATAAAATATCATGGTGTTACATAAACCATGTTGAGAACTTTTTTTCTTATTCAATATCTATATATCTTTCTTCACTAGATAACTTTTTTTAACACATTAATAAGTAATGGGATATTGGTCCGAGAAACAATTATGTTATTTGATATGTATAAATGCTCATTATTTATATGTTAACATTTCCATTATTTTACTTTCAACAAAAAATACCCTCTTACCAAAAACTTACTCTTTTTTGGGTGATATATTGGAAACCCATTTCCTCCACTCTAGAAAAGTAGTTTATATAAAACTCTAGAACATCCTCAATAATATACTTCTAGAAGATTTTGGGTTATTTTGAATAAATATTATTAAAATTACCCCACAATATATTTATATATATTTCAAAAGGATTATAATAATATAGATATATAGGACCAAAAATTATTATCTACTACACCAAATGAAGCATTAAGTGTGGAATGACATTAAGAAAAGTTAGTGGAAACTAAATTTTGAGTGGAAAAATTATAGAAACAACATCATTCCCCTAATTTTGCAATGAATCAATACCATTCAATTTTTTATAAATTTAATTGTAAAAATAACACACATTAATTATAGTAATTCTAACATTTTTGTGAAGTATTCCATGAAATGCAATTGGTAGGAGTTGTTCAATCATAATGTGAAAATCATGAGATTCTATGTCTGTTGATTTTAAATATTTTAGTGACACAAATATTTTACATTTTAGGAATAACCCCTTGAAACAATGACACCATAGAGGAAGTGTATGAAACTAATTTCACCCTCTTGTATAATTAATTCCAAGTCAAAGGCATGTATGTTCATCCTTCATTAGTTGTTGTAGTTAGCTCTAAACGCATTCCCATTGACAATAAGTTAAATCTTGAATTCAAACCATCCATAGAATTTCATTTAATATCAAACAATGTTCCAATAAAACTATCATAGATATCATTATCCATATGAATATCATAAATTTTATGTTTAACCACATGAAATATAAAATATGGAATCTCAAAAATTATTGATCATTTTTTCAAATAATTTTATTATTACCATTTTTTCCTTCTGAATTTGTCATCAATGTTTTTCAAAATAGTGACAATTAACAAATATTTTAGATAAATATATAATTATTTTGATTTGTTAAATTCCTTTATAATATTTAATATGGTAGGTCTACAGAAAATAATATTTGATGAACCATGTATACTATTTTTATATGATGTTATTATTGATAATATAAATTCCATTCTTCATGAATTGGAAAATCTTTATGACCCTTAACAATATATCGTGAAAAATATCTATTTATAAGGATTTTATTTAGAGTGAAAATAATGATTTCTTATATTTTAAAATGTTCTATTTTTTAAGAATCATACACTATGATATCTTCCTCCCATAAAATTTTCAAACAATGAATTTGTGGTGAAAAGAAAACATCAATATCACTTATAGAATGTTTTTCTATGGAAAACATTAAACTAAACATGATATATTTAAACTTCATAAAAAATTCTAGAATTAAATTATGAATTACCAATAAAAAGATCCATAATCCTTGTTCGATACTAAGGCACTTATATAGATTCATTCCATCTATGCACAGTCTACGATTGAGATTTCTAAATTCATTTATGAACTTTGGAAACTCATAATCAATTTTCTTACACTGTGTACAATTATCTGAGTGATGTAATTTTACATCACATATTTTCTCATTTATATTACATGTTATAATTGTAATGCCCCGACCCCAGTTACCCAGAGTCGGTGCATTATTACATAACATTAGCATGATCACAAGAAAGATAAGATCTTGAAAGACGGATTGGTTTAGTAGCCTTGGAAACACTTGATATATTCACAAAGTTTTACATTACATCATGAAGTGAAAAACTACTACAAAAACATATTATCTCCATAATCCACACTATTATCCCCTCATAATATCCCTGCAGGTCATTCATAATTTACTTCTTCACATCCGGGGAAAAATAAAACATAGAAAAGGGGTGAGCTCAAATGCCCAGTAAGGATAGCAATATAGCGGAAAATTTCATAAATAAGAATAAACATTTAAGGCAATGTATAACTAAAACAAAAGCCTTATAAACATGAACTTCAACATAGTATGGAAAAAATAAAATGAAATAATGCCAATTACATATTCACATGGATATTCTACTAATCGAATATTCACATGCAATATCAATAACCACTTTTATAATGATGGAATGCATAATGCCAGACTATCATAACCACACAGCCAAGGCCTCGTGCCAAGACTACAAATAATATTTTTCCAAGGCCTTGTGCCAAGGCACTAGTTTGTCTCATGAGACCTACCGATGCATCGAGGAGCTATAGCGGGCTCCACACGTCACATATTAAGTCCAATGCATTCCCATATGAAAAGTTCTAAACATAACATAAACATTCGTATTAAAACTAGCTTAAGAAATGTAAATACTTTCTCCATAAACCATGAATGGTATAAAAATAACACATCCACAGTCAAACATATCACAAAACCTTCAATAAAATATAGAAGTTTTGTATCAACTTCAAATAATCATAAAATCTATCAAAGAATGTTGACATAGATGAAATCAAAACTATTTAAGAGAAATATCTCTTTGGTTTTAAATCATTTAAAAGTCACACATTTATAAAGGAAGTAATTTAAAAGTGATTTTTGAATCAAAGTGTCCCATACCACTTTCAATCTTTTTGAAATGAATTAAAATTTTAAAAACATTCATGTCCATATAAATAAATCCTTAAAAACCATTTTTAATACATGGACATTAATTAAAAATATTTAGAAAGATAAATCTTTAAAACATTTAAAATTCTGATTTTGATAAAGAGTACTTCTCAAAAACTCTTAAAATATTCATTTTGAAATCATTTAAAAGTCACATAATTATAAAATAAAACATTTACTTTGAAAATATCCTTATAATCTTGTAAGGGAAACTTTGAGAATTTTATAACGGTGGAAAATAGCTGCACCATCCGTATAAGTTAAAAAACATTCTTACCTTAATTCTGTCGAAAAGGTTAAAAAGGACATTGTTTGGAAAACGACAGAAATATTCCTTTATAAACTTATTATAAAAATTCAAACAAGGGTATAAATGACTTTAACCCATATTATGTAAAATATTAAGAATGTTTTGAAATACACTTTCAAGAAACATGGATGTGGATGATAAAGAGGTCCCAGTAGATAATTACGTATAAACAACTTCGGATAATAAAGAGATTGTGAAATAACCCTTACCAATTTGGTAACTTACGAAATATACAACCCATGAAATAGGTATCAAACAATGAATATGTAAATACACATAAATTAAAGTGTATTACACAAATAATATAATTATGGATAGTACATACACCACACAAAAGGTAATGGTGGCAATATGTCATAAATCTCACGGGAATAAGGAGTGAAATGAAAACCCCTTACCTTGTACTTTTCCTTGGTTGGGGTAGGTTACCCTCCATTATAATGGTGAATAATTTTTATTAAATTATAAAAGAATCATATATATTAATATGATATCATATATGATCTTTTATCATTGCTTTGTTAATAATATCTTAGTATTATCGTCGTTTCGGGTGTTTACTTACTCGTTTTCTTTTATATGTTTTGTTACATAAGCCATGTTTGTCATGGATTGGTTGTATATTATTCATATCCAGATTGATATCAAGTCCTTTAACATTATTTTTAAATCATCAAATGATAATTATATTTGAATGGATACCATGGAGAATGAATCTCATCACGTTTGTGGAGACGGTAGTCCGTACGTACGCACAAGCGACAATATCATTCTTTTGATATTAAAATAATATATAATTGGATGGTATATCATATATACATAATCATTATCATGTTATATTTATTATTTAAATGAGTTACACATCATTATTATTCCCATCCAAATAATAATATATTGAATAACAATTACACCACGACGTGGAGATAGTAAGCCGTACATACGCACGTATGGTGACATGTTATTCAAAGGGTGGATATAATACTGAATATGGTTGTACCATATGTATAATAATATCACAGTATATATAAGATATTTGTGTTATTATTTTATAATGGTAATAACAAAGAAAGAAGAAGTGGAAGAACAAATGAATTTGAAAAAGGGTGGTGAAAACATTACCTCTTTTTCGGGTTCTTCCTTTTGATTTGATCAAAAGGGCTATTTAGGTTGGCTTTATGATCAAACTAAGGCATCTAGGTTGTATTTAGGGAAGTTTAGAGAGTATTTGGGTAGAGTTTTTCCGAACCAAAAGGCTTTGAAGGTGTGAAGTAATGATAATGAGGAGTTCCCTTTTATAAGAGGGGTGAGGGGAACCTTTGAAAAAGCTAGAAATATTAATTTATAATAAATTCATATTCGGTTTCTAATGGCTCCAAAGTTTATTATTCAATGGTTAAGGTTGTGAGAGGTCTAAAAACATTCAACCAATAGAATTTAGACAGGTCTGGGTTACAATATTAACCTTATCTTTTAGTTTTAACTCTTAGTTAATTAGTTTGACATTTACCATGTCACTTTGTATTTTTATATTATACAGTTAATAAACTTACTATATACATCCAATAGGCCCCCATATGATCCATTAATGATACACCTAGCATGATATAATTCTTTTGGCTGAACCTTAGATTTTTAGGAATTTAATATCAATTAATAATATAACATTTGTTTTAAAAACTCTTTTATGTCAATTTTCACACTATTCAATAGTTGATTTTTGTGAAACTTATAACAGAATGATTACTTCGAACATAGTAAATTAAATCAATACTAATATGTCATATTATCCTATAAAATTATTTTAATTCATTAAAAGTCTCAAATTATATTTATTTTGGTATTTATAATATCAATTATTTTATTTTTTCACTATTATGGTAATTACTGCGTCATCATTTTGTCCTAAATAAATTAAATTATTTAATGTTTAAAAATTATAAATAAAATATAATTATGTATGAAAGCGTTTTAGCTTTATAATTAATATTTATAATCGAATATCCAACATATATAACCCTATGTAAAAATTGTTTTTCTAAAAGATATATGCTTGTGTCATTTTTGTATTCATTTTAACTTAATTAAAATAAAGTGTCCCTATCACTTACAAGTGGCTCAATGGGGTCCCAAAATCGACCCAAAGATGAACATGGTCGGACATGTATCCACCAATAAGGTTAGGACACGTTTTAGGGTAATTTAGTATTATTATAATATTATTTTTTAACCCTTATTTACCTGATTTACCCTTAACCTTGTTAAATAAAATATTTACCGCAGTAATTATTCAAAATGTCTAAAAATAAAAGTTACCTATTTACACAATTTGAACATCTTGATTCCAAATATGGAATCCATTTTTCCAAATTCAAAACACAGAAGTGGCAGAAATTAATTTAAAATTAATTCCCGCTGTCAAAACAAAAAGCGTGTTTTTAAGATATAATAACTATCAAAAGATTGATACTTGTTTATGTTCGGTTTAATTGTGAAATTATTTCCAATGACCAACATTGTATTAAATGGTAAAAATATATTCTAAATATACTTTAAAACCACTCAAATTCATAATTTATCAATATAAATTATTTTGATTAAAAAAATTGTTTTTAATTAAAATTTAGTAATTTTCACTATTAATCAAAATATTAAAGTTGCCCGAAAAGTACGAAAATTTTACCCTAGGATAATTTTGATATTCTGAACCAAAAATGAAGTCCATTTTGAGAGATAGAATTTATTAAATTTAAAAAAGTAGGTATTACTATTCATAATGGCTAGTTTGGTAAGTCATGGTGCGCTTTAACTCGGTGTTGCGTGTAGTGCAAGTTATTGAATTATTTTGAAGAAATAACACACTATAAAATCGTGGGGTGTCACATTCTCCCCTCCATCAATAAATTGCATCCTCACAATTTAAAATTGTTCTTCGAAAATAAAAGGTTGAAAATCAAAAATATCTTTGTGGGAAAACCCACATCGAAAATTGGGTTACAAAAATTTAGTCTTAATATGAGGAAAAGAGAAATGAAATGGTCACCACCAAATTATGATCTCAATTAGGAGAACATTATTAGAAATTAGAGACATATAATTGGAGGAAAACGTAAATATTTATAGGTAGTGATTGAGGTCATCAATCACAAACAAGTTTAAAATTGAGGTCCTTAAATTCATCAATCTATGATGATTTGAAATACCATCGGTTCAACAAAACATAGGGTATTAGGATAACACATTTTTGGTTTTAGGATTCCTTAAATAAAGTATAAGAATTAATTTCTTCATAGAATAATAGAAGAAGAAAAAATATATTCTTGACAAGTAGAGTTCCATCCTTTAACTAATTTCTACCACAGACTCATCTTTCACTCTAAAAGATAATAGAACATAAAAATAATATTCTATTTGTCCTATTTGTATAGGGTTAAAAAACTGAATTTATAATTCATCTAGAAAAACCATTAAAAAATGACATTATTCAATCCAGGACATCACGTGGGTTAGTGGTAGGTGATACACCCTTGTCGCCCTTCAGTTGTGGGTTCAAGTCTCGCGACCTTGCCAGATGCGACATGTTGCTGCACGACCTCCGAGTTGTCCTTTTATGGCAATCCAAAATAATCCAAACTAGAACAATCAAAAATAATTCAGTCCAAAATTTATAAGTAAGGTAAACACAATAAAGATCATTTTTCCTGCATAATAACATGTGAACATCTTCATCATGTATTCTTTTAAAACACTGCAACATCCTGAATTACTATAAAACCTTATTGATTACATTCATGATCCCTTATTCCTTAAAAAATAATTGATATACTCCTTCAATCCAAAAATGTTTTAAACCCCAACAATGATGGAATATACAAATCATTAATTAGTTTCAAGGTAGTCAAGAATATCCAATATAATTTATCCAAATCAATAATGTATTATTCCAAAATCACTACCTCGGAATCAGAACTATATTATTGTTTATCATTCTCTCAACCATATATTTTCCAAAAATTTATCATGCTATTGAGTCACTTTTCTTTGTTCCATACAATCTCAAGTCCTTAATGAAATAGTACTGCAGTACAATCCTTATATACTCCATAATTATTATAACAAGTACATTGTTGATACAACACTCAATTGACATAATCAACATAAGAACTCTAATCATTCCTCTTCATCTGTGGTAGTATCATAACTTGATTATTATCTAATAGCATCATTTGCAGCATAGTCTAATGACTGGGACATAGGTTCGCGTAGTGTCAAAACTCCTTGCAAATGAAGCATTGTACATTTGAAACCATTTTCTTACCCTTGCAGTCACGTAGTTTGTGCAATTTTCCTCCACACTTATAACAAACTCCCATTCCTTTCAGGCAAGTTCCAAGGTGTTTCTTCCCACAATTATCACACATGGTAAAATTATTCTTTTCCCTCTTCCCTTTATCCATCTTTCTCTCATCCATCCTTTTCTTCTCTTGCTTCCCTTCAAACCCATAGGACTCAGTAAACTCTTTACGTATCTTATCACCACATGATATTATTTCTTCATATGATGATAATACATGGGAGACTATTTCTCTTATAAGTTCTAGCTTAACAACATGAAAGATATGATCCTTCTTTCTCTTTGGATCGTGTTCATTTCTAGAGTTCTCATTCCTTATACTGGGCGCCATTTCTTGATAATGGCATACACTAGATTAGTTTATGAATAACAATACCTAATCCCAAACTTGTAAGACACATAACATAAATTAAATAGTTTATGGATATAATCCATAATCATAAAAAATTTTCCTTTGAGGAAGTATATACTCATAAACCCCTCATAATGGTTTGTAAAAAAATGAGAATTATCCTAAGCATATCCCCCATGAGTGTCGTAACCAAGAGTGCAGCAAGGCCCGTTGTCGTGAACCAGTTCTCGTTCGAGTCTAGCTCAAAGTGGTGTTTTTGGGTTTTACCCCTAGGTACATCTGTGCGAGAGCCGCCTCTACATGCTCGTATGCAGACATGGATGTATTTCTCGAAAAACTCACAAAATCTCTACAATACCAAAATTCTAGGAAGTTCTTCTATACTAATCCTCAAAGTTCATCTTAGGTCTATGTGCTCTAATCATAGTTTATCTAAATCTAGCTTCCAAGGTTTGTAATAAACTTCCTTCGATATCAACTGTAACGCCCCGACCCTAGTTACCCAGAGTCGATGCATTATTACATAACATTGGCATGATCAAAAGAAAGATCAAATCTCGAAAGACCGATTGGTTTAGTAGCCTTGTAAACACTAGATATATTCATAATGTTTGACATTACATCATGAAGTGAAAAACTACTAAAACAACATATTGTCTCCATAATCCACACTATTATCCCCACATAATATCCCTGCAGGTCATTCATAATTTACTTCTTCACATCCTGGGAAAAATAAAACATAGAAAATGGGTGAGCTCAAATGCCCAGTAAGGATAACAATATAGCGGAAACTTTCATAAAAAAGAATAAACATTTAAGGCAATGTATAACTAAAACAAAAGCCTTATAAACTTGAACTTCAACATAGTATGGAAAAAATAAAATGAAATAATTCGATTTACTTATTCACATGGATATTCTACTAATCAAATATTCACATGCAATATCAATAACCACTTTCATAATGATGGAATGCATAATGTCAGACTATCATAACAACATAGCCAAGGCCTCGTGCCAAGACTACAAATAAGATTTTGCCAACGCCTTGTGCCAAGACACTAGTTTGTCTCATGAGACCTACCGATGCATCGAGGAGCTATATTGGGCTCCACCCGTCACATATTATGTCCAATGCATTCCCATATAAAAAGTTCTAAACATAACATAAACATTCGTATTAAAACTAGCATACGAAATGTCAATACTTTCTCCATAAACCATGAATGGTATAAAAATAACACATCCACAGTCAAACATATCACAAAACCTTCAATACAATATAGAAATTTTGTATCAACTTTAAATAATCATAAAATCGATCAAAGGATGTTGAAATTGATGAAATCAATACTATTTGAGAGAAATATCTCTTTTGTTTTAAATCATTTAAAAGTCACACATTTATAAAGGAAGTATTTTAAAAGAGATTTTTGGATCATAGTGTCCCATACCACTTTGAAACTTTTTGAAAGGAATTAAAATTTTAAAAAAATTCATTTCCATATAAATAAATCATTAAAAACCATTTTTAAGACATGGACATTAATTAAAAAGATTAAGAAAGATAAATCTTTAAAACATTTAAAATTCTGATTTTTATAAAGAGTACTTTTCAAAAACTCTTCAAATATTCATTTTGAAATCATATAAAAGTCACATAATTATAAAATAAATCATTTACTTTGAAAATATCGTCATGAGCTTGTAAGGGAAACTTTGAGAATTTTATTACGGTGGAAAATAGCCGCACCCGCTGTATAAGTTAAAGAACATTCTTACCTTAATTCTGTCGAAAAGGTTAAAAAGGACCTTGTTTGGAAAATGACGGAAAGATTCTTTTATAAACTTATAAAAATTCAAACAAGGGTAAAAATGACTTTAAACCATATTCTGTAAAATATTAAGAATGTTTTGAAATACACTTTCAAGAAACATGGATGTGGATGATAAAGAGGTCCCAGTAGAAAATTACGTATAAACAACCTCGGATAATAAAAGGATTGTGAAATAACCCTTAACAATTTGGTAAATTATGAAATGTACAACCCATGAAAGAGGTATCATACAATGAATATGTAAATACACATAAATTAAAGTGTATTACACAAAGAATATAATTATGGGCAGTACATACACTAAACAAAAGACAATGATGGCAATATGTAATGAATCTCACGGGAATAAGGAGTGAGATGAAAACCCCTTACCTTGTACTTTTCATTGGTTGGGGTAGGTTAACCTCCTGTATAATGGTGAAATAATTTTTATTAAATTATAAAAGAATCATATATATTAATATGATATCATATATGATGTTTTAACATTGCTTTGTTAATAATATCTTAGTATTATCATCGTTTTGGGTGTTTACTTACTCATTTTCTTTTATATGTTTTGTTACGTAAGCCATGTTTGTCATGGAGAGGTTGTATCTTATTCATACCCAGAATGATATCAAGTCCTTAAACATTATTTTTAAATCATCAAATGATAATTATACTTGAATGGATACGATGGAGAATGAATCTTATCGCGTTTGTGGAGACGGTAGTCCGTACGTACGCACGAGCGACAATAGCATTCTTTTGATATTAAAATAATATTTAATTGGATGGTATATAATATATACAGGATCATTATCATGTTATATTTATTATTTAAATTAGTTAAACATCATTATTATACCCATCCAAATAATAATATATTGAATAAAAATTACACCACAACGTGGAGACGGTAAGCCGTACGTACGCACGTATGGTGACATGTTATTCAAAGGGTGGATATAATACTGAATATGGTTGTACCATATTTATAATAACATCATAGTATATATAAGATACTTGATTTATTATTTTATAATCGTAATAACAAAGAAAGAAGAAGTGGAAGAAGAAATGAATTTGAAAAAGGGTGGTGAAAACATTACCTCTTCTTCGGGTTCTTCCTTTTGATTTGATCAAAAGGGCTCCATTGGTTGGCTTTCTGATCAAACTAAGGCCTCTAGGTTTTAGTGAGGGAAGTTGAGAGAGTATTTGGGCAGAGTTTGGCTGAACAAAAAGGATTTTAAGGTGTGAAGTAATGAGAATGAGGAGTTCCCTTTTATAAGAGGTGTGAGGGGCACCTTTGGAAAAGCTAGAAATATTAATTTATAATAAATTCATATTCGGTTTCTAGTGGCTCCAAAGTTGATTATTAAAAGGTTAAGGTGGGTATAGGTATAAAAACATTCAACCAATAGAATTTGGACAGGTTTGGGTTACAATATTAACCTTATCTTTTAGTTTTAACTCTTAGTTAATTAGTTTGACATTTACCATGTCACTTTGTATTTTTATATTATATAGTTAATAAACATACTATATCCATCCAAGAGACCCCCAAGTGGTCCATTAATGATACAAATATCATGATATAAGTCTCTTGGCCGATCCTTAGATTTTTAGGAATTTAATATCAATTAATAATATAATATTTGTTTTAAAAACTCTTTTATGTCAATTTTGACACTATTCAATAGTTGATTTTTGTGAAACTTATAACAGAATTATTACTTCGAAAAAAGTAAATTAAATCTATCATAATATGTTATATTATCCTATAAAATTAGTTTAATTCATTAAAAGTCTCAAATTATATTTATTTGGGTTTTATAATATTAATTATTTTAACTTTTCACTATTATGGTAATTACTGTATCATCATTGTGTCATAAATAAATTAAATTATTTAATGTCTAAAAATTATAAATAAAATATCATTATGTAGGAAAACTTTTTATATTTCTAATGAATATTTACAATCGAAAGTACAACATATATAACCCTATCTAAAAATTGGTTTTCTAAAAGATATATGCTTGTCTCATTTTTGTATTCATTTTAACTTAATTAAAATAAAGTGTCCCTATCATTTAGAAGTGGCTCCATGGGGTCCCAAAATCGACCCAAAGATGCCCATAGTGGGACATGTATCCACCAATAAGGTTAGGACACGTTTAGGGTAATTTAGTATTATTATAATATTATTTTTTAACCCTTATTTACCGGATTTACCCTTAACCATGTTAAATAAAATATTTACCGTAGTAATTATTCAAAATATCTAAAAATAAAAGTTTCCTATTTACACAATTTGAACATCCTGATTTCAAATATGGAATCAATTTTTCCAAATTCAAAACACAGAAGTGGCATAAATTTATTTAAAATTAATTCCCACTGTCAAAACAAAAAGCGTGCTTTTAAGATATAATAACTATCAAAAGATTGATACTTGTTTATGTTCGGTTTAATTGTGAAATTATGTCCAATGACCAACATTGTATTAAATGGTAAAAATATATTCTAAATATACTTTAAAACCACTCAAATTCATAATTTATCAATATAAATTATTTCGATTAAAAAAGTTGTTTTTAATTAAAATTTAGTAATTTTCATTATTCATCAAAATAATAAAGTTATCCGAAAAGTACCAAAATTTCACCCTAAGATAATTTCGATATTCTGAACCAGAAATGAAGTCCATTTTGCGAGATAGAATTTATAAAATTTAAAAAAGTAGGTATTACTATTCATAACGGCTAGTTTGGTAAGTCATGGTGCGCTTTAACTCGGTGTTGCGTGTAGTGCAAGTTATTGAATTATTTTGAAGAAATAACACACTATAAAATCTTGGGGTGTTACAATAATTTTAAAATCATTTTAATTTTTAAATAAACTGTTTAAATGATGGACTATAATTAGATACCAAATTATTTTAGCAAGATTCTTAGAAACTTCTGAATCATCCAATGGTTATTTTTTCAACATATATCTTGATGTACCACTTTTAAGAAAATTTGATAGAAGGTTTTATTCCATATTATGTAGAAAAGGAAATTTAGTCAAGCTTGAATCTTCATGTACCCTACACACATTAGGAATAATATTTTATTTTCATTATAATGTTTATTTGTAATATTGTTATCTTTAGGAAGAACTCATTACAAAAATTGTAGTAACTTTATAAAACATTTGTCAATAAAAACATTTTTTCTTTCTATTTAATCAATCTTCTTAGAATTGATATAACTGTAAATTTTATATAACCTGTATACTAAATTTATTTGGTATCATCATATAGGTTCTTGATCATCATTGATTTTTCTGTTGGATATACTCTAATATTTTAAATCAATTTTTCAGTTTTATTAGACTTATCATCTTGAAAATCATCATCATCTATAGATTGTGAATTCTTTACAATTTGACCATGCCTAATTTAAGGACTCTAAGTCAGAATAAAATGAGGAAATATTAAATGATCTATGATTTACCTTCTTTGTAACTTTTTCATATTTTAATATTTCAAATATTGGAATAAATATAGGATATTGTTTGGAATATTTTTTTAAAATCTCAAAAAAATCATAAAGTAATCCATCATATTCATCACTGGTTTACCTTATATTAATCCAAAGACAAATCATTATTTTTTATTACTAATTTCAAGTACCGAACATATGTTTCTCAAAATTGAAATTTAATTTAAAATTTTCTTTTATAGATATGTATACAAAAAAAGAAATACCATAATATAAATGGACAGATGATAAATATCAATATTTTCTTAATATTTTAACATATAAAATGGATTAAAATTATTTTTCTTGAATTTAAATATAATATTTTATAGAAAATTTTATATATTTAGTAGTAATTATAATAAAAAACAAAATATGATAGTGATACGGCCACTACTGGAAAAATACCCTATACCAACGGTTTGGAGGACCGTTGGCAAGTAAGCCGTGACAATAGGTCTATACCAACCGTTTTGGGAAAACCGTTGGTATAGGGTCTATACCAACGGTTCTGAAAACCGTTGGTATAAGTAATTAGAAAATCTATACCAACGGTTCTCAAAACCGTTGGTATATGTATTTCAAAAAAGAAACATCCGGTGGGATTTGATCCCAGGACCTATATTTTATAACGGAATGACTTAACCACTAACCTAACATGACTTTTGTTAACATAATTTCATAAATATATATATGTATTGTTCTAATTATTTTAAATTTTGATTTATATAATGTTCTCCGTAGGTAGATTCCAAAAAAATTCAAAGGAACTTTCCCAACGGTTTGCAAAACCGTTGGGAAAGGTGGTCCAGAATTCAGCCTATCCCAACAGTTCGGCCAAACCATTGGGATAGGCTAACCTTTCCCAACGGTTTGGCCAAACCATTGGGAAAGGTGTCCAACAAATGGGCTTTCCCAATGGTTTGGCCAAACCGTTGGGAAAGGGTAACTATACAAACGGTTTTTACAAACCGTTGGTATAGAAGCGTTGGGAAAAATCATTTTTCCAGTAGTGGGCCACCCACTGGTCAAATAGTTCTATGGTGTCCTTTATTATTAGTAAAAGTAAATAGTAAAAAATTTATTCCCCATATAATATTTAATATTATATACTAAGAAAAACGAAATTTATAAAATCCATGACATATGGAATGATACAAAAGTATTAATCCAAGTCTTATGGTCCTAAAACCCCTAAATTTTCCATCAAAATCAATAATTCCAAAATCACCTTTTGTATAAATTCATATTTTCCCATGATTTTAATTTATAAATTTATTAATAGACCACAATCAATTAATAAAATATAAAAAAGACTAAATATTATAATTTAGAAGAGACACCTTCCTAATCACAAATAATTTTGAAATTCTGAAATTCAACAATCTAAAAAAACACCATCAAGATTGAATATGTCAATCCCTATAAATGTTGAACAAAATCCTTAGTTATATATCTTGGAATCAGTAAATACAATATAATAACTCTAAATTCATGAATAATCGATGAAATTGAGACATATATTAAATAAGAAAATAAATAATCAAACCCAAGAATTTAATCCCATCCCCCAAAAATCAATCCTCAAAAACATTATATTGTATTTATTTAAGAACATTTTAAAAATACCTTAAAGGTCAATTAATCATTTAATTATCCTGATTTATTAAAAACATTCAAAAAATAAATTAAAAAATCATCTAATAAAAATTAATAAAAAATATAGATTCACGAAATTAATCAAATATTAGATATGTGAAAAATTAGAAGTGTGAATAAAAAAAATGATGAAATATATGAGTGAAGTAGTTTAAAATTATGATGATGTATGTGAAGGTGGTGGTAATGGATATTATGATGTTGAGGGAAAGTAGTGGGGGAAGTTATAGGACATTCATTGATGATAAATTATGATAGTGATCGAAGATAGGGTGAGGTTTGGGAAGAAAATTGGGGTGTTTTGTAGGTGAAATCGAACACGTGGCTCAAAACATAAAATAATATTGATGCTTGAATATTTTATTAAAAGTCATATCTAATTAATTTTTGAAATAACCAATTTAAAAATTGTCTTATTACATCATTTAATTGATAACCAATCTATAAACCCATATTTTCAACAATAGTTTTTTTGTAAAGGATATAGAAAAGAAACCAGCCTGATATTTAACATCAGTTAATTATGAATCAATGTAATATCTAATTTATCATGTCAGTTTATGATAAAAAATGTGATAAATATGATGTTAAAATACCTTTGTCCACTATTGTAATGATAACTAGTTTGTTTAGTTGAGGATACAATAATGGAATTACAAAAACTGGATGGTTCAAAATTTGGTGTGGTTGTATAGATAATCCCATGAGGCCTACTAGGATTTAGGAATCAAGATTGTGTATTGTGATGATGCTTCATTGATTATAGATTAATTTTGTCAGAAAAGGTTATTTATAAGAGGTACACCAAATTTTTTTACATGTGATTGGGTGTGTTTAGAAGGAAACCACAACCAATTGAGTTATCTGACCTCTTGATATGAATTTTTAGTTGGTCATTTCGATAGAGGGGAGCACCCTAATTGGGAATTGGCCCGTGTGAGTAGATATACATTGTGGGAACCACCATGATCCTAAAAATGAATAAATTAAATAAACCATAGTGTATTAGGTTATATGAATACAGATGATGTCTGAATTTATATTGGTGATGACTAAGAGGGGTTGGATTGAATTTGTGTTAACAATGCATTCTCATTTTAAGCGTAATTACAGATACCTTTTCCACATTATGAGATAGGGTATGGGAAGTTGATCATGAATAAATGATTGAAATTGGTTTAGATTTTATGTTTTATTTTTAGGAATAATTCTTGGGGATGATAAGTGTTATATGTTAGAGTTTCTCCCCTAGAACCAAATTTTGTGTACTTAATAACAACTTGTATTCATTGTTTAAAGTATTAATAAAATCCTAATTGCATCATGATTGTTCTTCTACATAAAGTAGTATGTGATAATATCCTAAGAGAAGCTATTACACTGGAAGGTTATAGAATTTCCCTACTATTATGCAAACCTAGAAGTGCCATGACAGTATTCTTAAATACATTTTCTATAGACATATAAAATCATTTTAGGGGAAAAATGATATGGACTATAAGGGTTGGATACTCATAGTACTTTAAGGAACCTTCTCAAGGCGTATTCCCCTGGTAATACCTAGTGTAGGATATAATGATAATGACTCCCCTATAAGAAATCCACAATTATATATGTCATTGGATGTTCCTATATTTGGATGTTTCTATTGACACTAATACCTTATGAATATTATTAATGAGTATTATAAGTCATTTACTTTGATGTATTGATAAAAACTAGGATGAAATATGTTCGCGGTGGGGTAGGATACATTGGGGGCATGCCAACTAATTCACAATTATATGTGTCACAGTATGTTTATATATTTGGACCTTTTTATTGATACTTATACCTTCTGATTATTATTAATGAGTATTATAAGTCCTATTCTTTAATGGAAGCTGATATCTCAATACCTTTCATGGAAATAATATATTGTAAATAAATCCATGGATATGGTGTTCAATAGGCTAGTTTTATATTCATAAATTCAATGAAAGTGACATTGACCACATAGGTTAATGGAACGAACATGCAACCTTCTGGAATAGATATATCATGATAAAGGGATTATAATATATAGTGAGATTCTATATGAGGTATTATGTCATTGTGACAATAGATTCTTTATCTATGGGTGCCTTGATGTGTTACTAGATTCTAACATTGGAATTTAGGCTGCTTCGCCTAATTCCACTTAAAAATAGGCCTATAGGGTCACATACTAAGTGTTTTCAGAATCTCAGTTAAATAATATATTATTTATTTATACTTTAAAAAATTATAATAAACAATATTCCAAAAATGGTGTAATAATTACTCATGTTTTCATTATTGCTTATATTTCATCACTAGTTATTTGAGAGAATATTATGTGAGTGGAATGTTTTAAAAATATTTATTTTCAATTTAGTTAATGTAATATATGTTTATTTATTGTTGAATAATGTAGTGATATTTTTTATTAAATAAACTATAATTATTCAAGGAATGATAAATATTATTGTCTAATTGCGGACCTTGTTTTTAGGTCTATTGAAAAATAATATATATTGAATTTTTTTGATTAAATAATAGTTAATTTAATTCACAAGTTAGGCATATGTTGAGAAAATAATAAAATTATTATTATTTTAGACATGGGGTTCTAAAAGAGATTTAATAAACAATTATGGGAAAATTTTCAATTATTTATTTCTAACCCAAGTGATATATAAAAACAATTATATTATTTTTCAAGAGAGATGATTCATTTGTTTTATAGTGCACAATGAATATGGAGAATCCTCTTGAAGCACTAGAGAACTCCCTTCTCCAAGAATGCTCCCAACAATGGAGAATGATCTTCCTCCATCTTCCACTCTCAATTCTAGAGAGATCAAGGATAACGATTTGCAAGAAATTCTCATGGTGATTTAAGGAAAATTAAATAGGGGATATGATATTCTGTTGTAGCACTCAGAAATTTCCATGACGAAATTCAGAGATTTGTGGAATACATGAGGATCACCGCTAGAGGGAATATGATATTTATTCCTACAATGTAATGATGGTAAAACATAGATACATTGCGAGATCCATCAATGAGTAAATAATTCTCACAATTTGGTTTTTTAAATGATTAAATTTATTATAAACAATATGTGATGATATTATGCTCTAGTTCTGGCGTTTTATCCCTCGACTGTTTTCATTGACTGAATTTTTTTGATCACGACATTTATCTACATATAAATATTGAATTGATCATCAATCATGAAAAAAACAAAATTGGGATAACTGATCCCTTGCTTCCACTGTGCCTAGAACCTTGCAGTTGTATTAGAGGTGTCACATAATTATTTATCATTATTAAAAATCATTGATTGATTGGAACATTTTGCATTTTTTTCATTTCAAGTTCAATAAATCATTAATTTTAATTAAGAGATCCACTTATTTTTCTTTCCTTTATCATAAATATAATAGAATTGATTAATTTTATGAAGGAAATAATGTAGAATATCTTATCCAGAGGATATTTTCAATAATGTTGATCCATCCTTTCATACTAGAGTTTTATTCTTTCACCGAGCAATCCTAAATGCTTCTAAAGTGCAGACTGGTTCTATGAAAAATGATGTTTCCGATTTTATTTTGTTGAGATCACTTGGTGTTAATGGCAGGATGAAAAATCCAAGGATGTTGAAATATATAATATGGATACCACCCATCCCACGCTGGCTGAAGGTTAATGTTGATAGAGAAGCTTCTGGAGCACAGAGACCATCTAGATGTGGTGGAGTTTTTTGTACGTGTCGTGGATTCGTTAAGGGATGCTTCTTTCATGACATTGGAAATGGATATTCCATTGAAGCAGAGCTGTGGGCAGTGATCAAAGCAGTCAGGTATGCGGTGCGATATGAGTGGAATGAGTTATGGATTGAATCAGATTCGTCGGTTGCAGTCCAGATTATCAAAGACTGATCACGGAATGTTCCATGGCGGATGTTATCGGACTGGGGTGACTATCTTAAGCTTATGTAACACTTATCTTTGGAAGTCACTCATGTATATCGGGAGGCTAATCAAGTTGCAGATTCCCTTTCAAAGAGAGCCATCTTGGAGGTCAGTTCGAGTTGGTCTTTCATTCTGCCTGAGTATTGTAACTGTATGGCTCAAGATGATCGTGATGGGGTGATGTTTACTCGTCATTGTAAAGATTCTCCATGAACCTTCATTGTCTAACTTACTTTTTTTATTACAATTTTATGGGATCAGGTGTGCCTGGCTCCTGACATTGGGGGTAACTTATCCAGTGGAACCGAGGAGTCTAGCTAAATTACACAAGAGTACACACTATGTAACTAGGAGGTACATGTCATGTACTAGTGTCAAATGAACCAAGAATTAATTCGTAAATAATTCAATACATTTTCATTTATTATATTGAAGAATTTAATTATGAAGCATGTGTTGACCGGTACATCTTGGTACATGGTCAGCTAGATTACATGTCGTGTAACTGCCGTATATGGTGTGTTTTTCTTAAGTCACAAACATGCCATGTATCTTCTTATATGGCCAACATGACTAGTAACCATGTAACTTAGAGAACACACACTATGTATCCCTTTCACACATGGTGTACACAAATGTTTTCTATAGGGTGGTGACACACCACATCTCTAGGTGAGAGTTATAGATAAATTGTGAGAAATCATACATGATGTGTATCTCTAATATTCACATTGTGTAATTCTAAAAAATTACATATAATTAATATTAATTTACTAAACTATGCAAACCTTATCATATGGTAATTCCACATAGTCATTAAGTTGATAGGACACATCATGTGATGAGTTTTTGTATATACATATTTACATGTTTAATTAATTTCCACATAATGTTCAGATTTTCATATCACTCATGAGTAATATTATGGTTATTAATATATGTAAATTAAATCATAACACCTTATAGAAAAATTATGTAATCCATGTTATCATTTTTTTAATAGTTACTTCATGAATGTATGCAATAATTAGTCAGACCATATATCACAACCGTAAAAAATGTAAGAGTATAATACTTGTTGAGTAGATTCAGATGGGTATTATCCATGTCTCCTCCATGGTAAATTTATGCACGAAATTAGTTTTAAAAAAATTTATATAATTTGTTCAAAATTATTATGGATGATAATCTAAAGGAAATTCAAATGAGAATTAAGATAAATGAATTGATTAATTAAATAATATAATTAATGGATTTGACCGCAATTCAACTTAATTAAGAACAATTATAATTGAACACTAATTTTATTAAATCTATAATTCATCACATGATAATGGATGATCTTGATCTTATACCAAAGATTTTTCATTTGATTTATTTCATTTAATTTATTATTAAATTAAATTGCTGGCTTGTGTGTCATATCTCATCTCATTTTTTAAAGGACAACATGCCCATGGTTTATTTTATGTAAACCCCTTCCCTTCACATAAATGTAAGAAACATTTAATGTAATGGATGGGGTTCCTAATATTGTGGACTTAGTTTATGTTTGGTGTTGACAAAAAAACCAATCTATGATAGATACATAGGAGGACATGTTGAAATATGCAACAAAAACCTTAATTATTTCAAAGTTCTTTTCCCTAGGTTGATTGTTAGCTTATAATTCCCTAGATAAACTAACCATTAGTAAAATCTCATGATCACACTGGTTTATTATTTTATTTCTATCAAGTTTCATGGTTATTTCATTATGGCTATTTTTTCATGATGAGATGAATTAAACAATTAATAAACATTAAAGGCAGAACTAATTTCAATTAGTTTATGTGTAAATATAATATAAGACATGGTTAATCACTTAACTAAATTTAATAAATATTTAGAATCATATAATAAATATAACAATTTTAAATCTGTACAAAAATGTAAAAAATCCCTCATTTATATATTAAGTTTCTATAGGCTTCCATTACTTCAGTTATAATCGAACCATTGTTCAAAGTTCTTAACCGACCAAAGTTGGGGTGATTTCAATTATTGGGGAATAATAAAGTGATTTATTTGGTTAACCTAACTTAGTTCACATCAAGGTTTGATTTATAAGGAAATACTTAGTCAAACTGAGAGGCAAGAGTTTAGGAAATCCAATTTAACAATTTCAAGATTGGGGAGTCCACTTAATAGATCAAGGAATCGGGAGTTAGTGTAGTTAGAATTTGGAATTCTAATATAAATCATTTAATATTACCTGAAGATCTAAATTCAGGGTAATGAGAAGGGGAATATGTATCCTTTTTACTATAATAGTCCTGAAACCGAATATTGTCAAGCAAATGGTGAGGGCTATTGGATTTTGATTAAGTATAAGGCATTTAGTAAATATAATATTTAATTATGTTTCTAAATTTTATCAGATAATGTACTAAACCCCCAATAATCTTATATACATAATCCATAATAAAAATGACTTCAATCATATCCCAAAGATTCCTACTCGAGAAGGATTACTTTTTTACCAGGACAAATTTCCAAGAGTGGCAGAGGCAATTTCACGTTATCCTTCTACATGAAGGAAGTTAAAGGTGATGGAAGATCGTATTCAAGATGTTCTTGTAAGTGATGATAGTGATAAATATTTGTCTCTCTATGAGAAATATTTTAAGGATTCTATCGATTTTCAATGTTTCATTCTATCATCCAAGACTAATGAAATCTTGAATCAACATGAGAACATGGATTTGTATGACGTGATCTCTCACCTTCGTGATCCATCTTAAGAGAAGGCACGACAAGAGAAATATGAGATCAATATTTCTATTTCTAAAACTGATCTTGGAGAGTTAGTTCTAGATTCTCATCAGGGGTTCAATCTTATTGGAAACATTGAACACTTAGATATATTAGGGATTGAATTCATGGATGAGTTGCACACAAATATCTTACGTTCATCACTACCCAATACTGTATCCTATTTTATTATTATTTATAATATGAAAAAAAATGAGAAGAGTATTTCAGAACGTCATAGTTTTATTCTCTTAGTAGATTAGGGCATGGGAAATAGAAAACCCATATTCATTATGGTGAATAAGAAAAGGAAGAAAAAGGTGAACGGTCCGAAGACTCATAACATGTCTTAAGCTCCTGAGAATCCTCCTTTCAAGAAGAGGATGATCCAGAGGCAGGGAAAGGAAAAGGGGGTAGTTTTTTTCATTTGGGATGTAAATCCATTGTTAGAATAACCAAAACAAGAATTCTAGGGATGCTAATGGTGTGTTCTTTATCGAGTGTATTCTTTTAATCTCTACTCGTAGGGTATTATAGACAACTTGTGATTCTCAAATATGTATCCAAATATAGGAATAGAGTAGATTCCAAAATATTGGAGGAAGATAGGTGGATTTGTGAGATTACAATTCTATAAGGATAGTTTCTCAATCCATTGGTGATTACCACCTTTAATTTCCATTTAGAAAGTTTTCGGTTTTAAGAGATTGTTATTATGTACCAACTATTACCAAGAACATGATTTTTGAGTCATTCCTTGATGTAAATGGTTTTGTTTTCAGTCTTGGAAATAAAACCTTTTTATTTTTTAAGGACAAGAAATGTTATAGTATGGAACATTTAAATAAATACCTTTAAGTAATAAATTAGGAAAACCAAGTATAGAGAACATATAATGAATAATGTTCACACGAATCATATAACACCCAGCCATGACATCACCATCTTGGCCAGGTAAACAATAAGTGCTTGAAAAAGCTCTATAAAGATTGTTATTTAGACTCTTCTGAGCTAAAATCACTTGAAATATTTCATTCCATTTCACAAGGAAAATTAACCAAACCTCTATTTGGTGGATAAGGTGAAAGGGTCACATAGATTTTAGTATTGGTGCACACTTATGTATGTGGACCATTTCCAAATGAAGCTATATGTGGGTATTCGTATATAATAATTTTTACTAATGAATTGAGTATATATTACTATGTCTAAATGATGAGGTATAAGATCCAGTCCTTTGAGAAATTCAATGAATTCAAGAATGAAGAAGATAATAAACTTGGAATGAAGATAAGGAAGATTCAATCAGATTGGGTTGGGGAATATCTTAATCACGAGTTTATGATCTTTTATGGGATTTTGGGACTCTATCTTAACTTTCTCAAACATACACACGTCATTGGAATGATGATTGTGAAAGGGGGGACTATCCCTTGTTAGACATGGTAAGGTCGATGATGAGTCATGTGGGTCTTCTATTATCCTTTTGGTGATTTTCATTACCAAATGCGGCGTACACACTAGATCGAGTGCCAAATAAAGTAGAAAACATAATTCTTTTTAAGTTATGGAGTTTAAAGAATTTTTTTATCATTTACATGTGTATGGGGTTACAAGGAATTTGTTGAGACTGTCTTAGGAAACAAACTAGCACCCTGAGGAAAAAAGTGTATATCTATAGTGTATCCCAATGAACCAAATTGATAATACCTATAAAACCACTCAGACAAGAAAGTTCCTATCACTATACAAGCCATATCTCCTGAGAGGGGGCACATCCTCCAAAATGATTGTGGGATCAATATTTAATTTGATAAAGTTGATGCTCAAGATACACAACAGATGGTATTTTAATAGATTCTACAGGTCCCCAGGGAATATGTTGTTCCCGAAACACAAGTACAATGTAGGATCAAAAGATAGGTAAGACAAACAGGGAGATATGGTTTTATAGTCTCCAAATATGGTGACTCATTATTGGTTAATAATTTTGAACCTCAATCTGACAAATAGGAATTATATAGCTCAAAATCTAAAAGATGGAAGGAAGCCATTAATTCTAAAATTTATTCCATGTAGCAGAACTATGTTTGGGTTTTGGTCGATGTGATAGTTTATGTAAATCCCATAGGGTGGAAATGGGTATTCAAGAGAAAACTAGACATGGAAGTTATTGTAAATAGATATAAAGAAAGGATAGTGGATAAAGGATTTAAACATCATCATGAAATTGACTATGAATAAAACATTTCACAAGTTTTCATGTTTAAATCCATCAGAATTATAATTTCTATACTATCCTAACATGATTATGAAATTTGGTAGATAGAAATGAAAACTACTTTTCTTAATGTGAACCTTCAGGATGATATCTATTTGACCCAACCCGAAGTGTTTGTGACTCCTGGTGATTCCAAAAAATACTTTCAAGTTGTAGAGATTTAATTATGGATTGAAGAATGTATTTATTTTATATAACATTCGATTTGATGGATCTTTTAAAAAATTTGTTTTTATAAAAATAAATATTATCTATGTATCTACAATAGGTTTAGTGGGAATTCGGTCATTATCCTAGTAGTATATATTGATGACATATTACTTATTGGAATTGACACACCAGTATTATTCTCCATTAAGGAATGATTAAACAAGGGTTTCTCCATGAAGGACTTAGGTGAAAAATCCAATATTCTGGGGATCAATATTATTCATGATAGATCTAATAGGCTTTTTGTACCATGTCAAAGTACATACATTGACCAGATACTAAATAGATTTTGTATGGAAAAATAAAAGAGGGTATTGGTTCTAGTGTCACATGGTATATATATTTCTAAGAAAATGTGTCCCCAAGTAGAATAACAGAATGATAAAGGGAGTAAGATTACATATGCTTTAGTGATTGGATCAATCATTAATTCCATGTTACGTAGCAGACTCGATGTTTTCTATATATCGAGCATGGTAAGATGAAATCAAGAAGATCTATGATAAAAAAAATTGGTCTACTGTTAAGGATATCCTCAAGTATCAAAGAAGAAATGAGGGTATGTTATAGGTGTATGGAGGAGATGAGGAGCTTATGATCAGGGTTTATACTGATTCTTATTTTAAAATAGACCAGAATGATAAGAAGTCATAGTTAGGATATGGTTTCTTTCACAAGAGAGGATATGTGAGGTGGCTTAGTTCAACATATCTTGTTTTTTCTGATTCTACTGTGGAGTCTGAGTATATAGTGGCTTATAATGAAGCCAAATAAAGCATTTGGATGCAATTATTTTCCCAAGATCTTGTTGTGGTACCTAACTATTAATACCCTATCAAATTTTATTGTGATAGTACCATAGTGGTGGATCTTGAAAAATATTGAAGGTAACACTAAGTGATAATGAATATTATTCAAAAGTTTCACCTCTTGAGGGATTTTTATCAAATAGGTAATGTTGAAGTAATCAATTTTCTGAAGGAATAAAAAATAGAAGACCCATTGACTAAACAACTATCTCAGAAGAACCATGAATATCATCTGAGAGCTAGAAGGCTGAAGATTGTTACCAGTTGTATCTAGTGAAAGTGAGACTCTATTGGAGTTGGTTCCCTAGAAACAAATTCCATGTTATTTATGATAACTTGTATTCATAATTTTGAATAATAATAAAATATTTTTTACACCATGATTGTTATTTTTCATAATATTGTATGTTTTATTGCTCTATAAGGATATATCAAACTGAAAGGTCATAACAGTTCCAAGCTATAGGGAAGACCCAAAAGTGCCATGATAGTATTCTTAAATATATATTCCATAGATGTATGAAATCAATGAGGGAGAAATTATATAGGATATTGGGGATGGAGACTCACTAGACATTGAGGAACCTTCTAATTGTGTACTCCCTTGGTAATATCTAGGGTCAGATATTATGAGAACGAGACCTGACAGCAGGAAATCCACATTTATTTGTGTCATTAGATGTTTCTTTTTTTGGACATGTGTATTAATGAGTATTATGTGTCATGAACTTTGATGTATCGATGAAATCCATTATAAAATATGTTTGAGGCAGGGAATGATATGTTGGGTGGGTCAAAAATAATATTGCATTAATGAAGAATGTGAGAAATGAATTTTTACCGTTCTATTATTTAACAGAATTTGATATCATAGGCCCTTTTATGTAAATAATATAACATAAATAAATCTATGTCCATGATGTTAAATAGATAAGTTTTGTTTCAAAAAAATCAAAGAAAGAAATGGTGAGCACATAGGTTGATGGAACTAGAAAGAAAATTGATTGATTAAAGATATGGTGTTAAATGGATTGTATTACATAATGAGAATCCATATACAGTATTATGTCATTGTGGCACTAACTAATTCTTTTATGGGTACCTTGGTGTGATTCTAGATGCTAACCATCGATATTATACTACTCCTCCTAATGCCACTGAGAAAGAGGGCTAAATGTTCACACACATAGTGTATCTAGAATCTCAATTACATAATATATTATTTATTTTTTATTTAAAATGTTTAATAGTTATTATTCCTACACGTGTTTCAATAATAATTCATGTTTCCTTGATTGAATATATTCCATCACTATTTATTTGAGACAACATTATAAGATCTGAATATTTAATAATTTTTTATTTTTTATTTAGTGAATATAATAAATGTTTATTTATTAGAGAATTATGAATTTTTATTTATTTATTAAATAAATCATCATCATTCAAGGCCTGATATGTGTTTTGGAGGAATAATGGTCTTATATTTTAGGTCTGGTGTAAAATAATATATATTGAATATTATCTGATTAAAAAATATTTAATGTAATTCACAAGTTTAGAGCATGTCAATAAAATAATAATATTATAATTATTTTAGTAATGGGGTTCCACATGGGATAAAACAAATAATTAAGGGAACTCGTGAAATTATTTATTTCTAACCCTAGAGATATATAAACTCAATTATATTATTTTTCAAGAGAGCCAATTCATATGTTTTTTGAGCATAAAGAATCCTTGGAATCATCTTTAAGCCTGTGAGATTTTCCTTCTCCAAGAACGCTCCAAAGAATAGAGAGTGGTCTTTATCCATCTTCCACTTTTAATTATAGAGAGATCAAAGAGAATTATTCGAAAGTGATTCTTGAGATTAGCAAATGAAAATGACACATGTGATGTGATCTTTTTTGCCTGTACGCATAGATTCTAATGGCATTGTTCAGAGATTTATGGAACACATGAGTATCACCACATGAGGGAATCTGATCTGGATTCCTACAATGCATCAATGGTAAAACATAGATTTATTTTTGAAACATCCCTATTTTCAGAAGCCCCCTAGAGGCGCCCTATACCCAGTTGGTCAAATGGCCTCAAGCACATTTCCCCAAATGCCAGAGGCTGCCGACTTGCATCGAGGGCCTTGGGTGTGATAGTGGGGAAAATATGCCCTCATTGGAAGAGTAACACAATAGAAGTAAACAAATATACAATAGTAGAAGAAATAGTAAATCCAAACAATAAGAAATAACATAAGACTGAAGAAATAAACAGCTGGAGCACATATATAAAAAATGATGCATGATACATATGTCTAGAAAAGCAGCCAAACAAATCAAAATGTTGGAATACAAAATAGTACAAAACCCAAGTACCAAAGAAAACAGATAAAGAACTCCTCAACATTGCATGCCTCAGCTTGGTCCCATGCTCTCTATCTCCAAAGTAGTTAAGTACTTGAAGTAGAAGGGTGCTTGCCCTTATCTATACATGTAAGAATATAATCTGTTTGGGCCTAAAAGCATGGCCCAAAAAGGGTGTCAGAAAAAATCTCAATAAGAAACCACCACAATATTTGTTCCTAACAATCAGTGAATATATAGTAGGTAATGAGTAAAGGAAGTAGTAAACAAGGAAGTAATCAGTAGTAACCAATCCATAATTTTGATGCATTCAGTTCATATATCAAGAAACAACTAAGCATGTAGGTAAACACAAACAGGTAACCCTCTAGGAAGTACTCACGACCTATCACCTCTGGTCCTACCTCATAGCACAAGAAAAAAACTAAACACAAAAGGTAACCCTTTGGGAAGTACTCATGGCCTATCCCCTTTGGTCCTACCAAGAAACATAAGAAACCCTCTGGGAAGTAAACTGAGTCTAACCCCTCTTGTTCAGCTTAATTATATACTCCCTGAGGAAGAACTCGCTGTCAATTCCTCCTATAGTGTCATACCGTAACTAAAGGCACTTTGGCAAAGCACTTACATCACATTCCCCCTATGGCCCATGTCAAGGAACTGCACACACTTTGAGTAATCACTTACATCAATTCCACCTGTGGTCATGCATCATAAAAGTAAATAGAATCTCTGGAGAAGCCCTTACGTCCATTCTCCCAATGGTCTATACATTGGGTTCTCATGGCCCTGTGTAAGTCAAGCAAGTACAACAAATCATATCGGCCAAAGTAAAGATCAAGAACAACTTAAATAAACAGTCTATAACATAACAACATGTCAGAACAACAATCACACCATCCTACAATACCAGGAATGGGAAACACAAGGCCACCTAAAAGTCTAAGCAAGACTACAAGGTCAAAACCCAAACATTCTTGGGAAAACAATTCCAAAGCATAAACATAAACACTATTCACATTCAATTAACCTCTACTCAAACATACAAGTATAATATCATAAAAACATGGCTAAAATAGTAAACACGCAATACCCTGTTCAAGGGTATTGAAAAAATTGAACTTATAAATCAAAGACGCTCAACTGAAAGGAAAAAACCACCTACCTCTATATTGTACGATCGATATACGTGAACCTCAAGCCATGAATCACCCAAGAACACTGTAGATCTATAAAATGATAAAAACTCTCTAACAAAGATAACTCTTGAAAAAGGAAGAATCTAGAAATGAAGCTCTAGAAGAATGAAGAGCTTACCAAGGTGATTCCAACACAATTGAAAGAGGTCGATTTGGATAATAGATGCTCGATCGGGAGCTCGAAGGAAGATAGACGTCATTCTCTCACTCTTGGACGAACTAATCCTAGAAGGAGGTGGTTCTGTACTTCAGATGCGACCCCTGTGCATTTAATGAAAAAAAAGTACACGGCGTGTACTTTATTAGTACTCGGCGTGTACTTTCGTTCACTTAACCCCGTATTAGGCAGTTTCTAGGTAACAACGCACAGCCGTGTGCTTGGCCGCTACATAGCCAGCACCCAGCTACCCGCGTTAACTAAGTACACGACGTGTACTCATAAAGTTCATGGCTTGTACTTCAAAAATTTCCAGAAACTCCGCTTTTTCAAAAACACCATAAAATGGAAAAAATACCTTAAAAGAAGATCCGAGTTCTTAAAAATTTCACCCCTTAATGAAATTTGTGCCTGAATTTCCCTAGCAAGGTGGCGTAGAAGAAGAACCATCAAACCGCACCAGCCACTGTGATCATACAACGACCTCCCTCTTCTAGGTCTCATCCTGTACCCACCCGTGATGCCATAGCACTCATACCATAAGAACAGACCGACCATAGAGAACCTTCGTACTGCGATCGACAATATGGATAGGATTCTCCTCGAACGAGGCATCCAACTCTAACTCAACCTCCTCAAGTTGAAAAACATGAGACGAGTCCGAGAAATAACATCGAAGCTGAGAAACATGTAACACATCATGCATAGCCTGATACCTCTGAGGTAACTGCAGTCGATAGGAAACCAGCCTCTCTCTCTCTAAAATCTCAAAGAGCCCGACGTACCTCAGTGAAATCTTACACTGTCTCATAATACTCTTGTGTCCCATCCTCGGTGTGACACATAGTAAAACATGATCCCCAACCTCGAACTCCAGAGGTTGTCTCCTCTGATTAGCATAAGACATCTGTTGAGACAGTGTAGTTTCCATCCTCTTCTAAATCAATTGTATCTGCTATGTGGTCTTCTGGACAACACGAGGTCCAAGCGTAGCTGTCTCTCCTTCCACCAACCAGCATAAGGGTGATCGGCCTGGCCTACTGTACAAAGCCTTATAAGGTTCCATCTAAATATTTGTTTGAAAACTATTATTGTAGGAAAACTCCACAAGAGGTATGTTCTTCTCCCAAGAACCTCCAAAATCCAAGATTTATTCTAGAAGCATGTCCTCATGCACCTAAATAGTACGCTCGGACTGTCCATCTGTTTGGGGATGATAAGATGTTCTCATAAGTACCTTTGTACCCAAATCCTTTTGAAGCCCCTTCCAGACCCGTAAAGTAAAATGTGCATCTCTATCCTAAAAAATGGTGTGTGGAACTCCATGTAAGCACACAATATCTCGGATTTATAACCATTCCATCTCATCAACACTGATGGCCTCCCTGACTATCAAGAAGTGAGAAACTTTCATGAGTCTGTTAATGATATCCCATACCACATCATTCTCTCAAGGCGACCTTGGAAAACCCATCATGAAATCCATTATGACATCATTCCATTTCCACTTGGGAATGGGAATCTATTGCAGAATCTCGGTGGGTCTCTGATGCTCCTCCTTCACCTTCCGACAGGTGGAATATATCATGAAAAACTTATCACCATCCCTCTTCATACCTGGCTACTGATAATGATGGTGTATATCACAATACATCTTGGTGACACCAAGACGAATTGCCGAAACTGAGGTATGAAAGTCCCGCACCAGCTCCTCGCGTATGTCTACTAGCACCAGTACGTGCCCCTGGAAATGCAAGATATCAACCTCGCATATGGTCCATCCAGGAATAGGGTCCTCTCCTGACAAACTTTCCAGTAGGACTAGGACTTTAGATTCTAACAGATGCCTCATTCCCACTCGATCAAGAAGAGTAGAGGTAATAGCTACTGAAGAAATAAACGCCTACCCCTTCCTGTCATCCACCTCCAAATGCATCTCAGAGAACAGAGCCATAAAATCCCACTCACTACTGGCCTCCTAAACTTCCTATATCTAAGTCATACTACTCAGCGCATCAGCCACTATGTTTCCTTTCCCTGGCATATAGGCAAGCTCAAAGTCAAAAGACTGAAGGTACTCAACCCACATTCCCTGTCTCAAATTCAGACCATACTGAGTGAAGATGTACTTGAGACTCTTGTGATCAGTGAAAACAAAACAATTCTCTCCTAGAAGTTAATGTCTCCAACAACTTAAGGCATGAGCAACTACAACCAACTCAAGATCATGCATCGGGTAATTCCTCTCATGTGACCTCAACTACCTAGACACGAACACAGCGACTCCTTCCCTTGCATAAGAACTGCTCCAAGCCCGATACCTGATGCATCAAAGTATACAGTATATCTCTTGCCCAGATCTGGAAATACTAGTATTGGTGCTGAAGTCAGCCTCCCTTTCAGCTCCTGAAAGGCTAACTCACTAGAATTTGACCACAAGAACTTTGCACCCTTCTTAGTCAGACCCGTCAGTGGCACTGTTTAGCATGAGAAGCCTGGTATGAAATGTCTGTAGTATCCAACCAGCCCTATAAAACTTCATACCTCAAATCCGTTCTTCGAATTCTCATAGGAAAATACTGATCACACTTTCTCTAGGTCTACTGATACTTTTGTCTCTAAGATAACATGACCCAAGAAGTGAATTTGGCCCATCCAAGAGTGGAATTTTGAGAGCTTAGCATATAACTGATGCTCTCTCAGTGTACTCAGAATGATATTAAGATGGGTAGCATGGTCATGTTGATTGTGAGAGTACACCAAGATATTGTCCATGAAGACCCCCACCAAGGAATCTAAGTATGAATGGAACACTCAGTTCATCAGTGCCATGAAAAATGCAGGCGCATTCGTGAGACCGAATGGCATAAATACATACTCATATAGACCATACCTACTCCGAAAGGCTACAAGAGGTATATCAGATTGTATAACGTGCAACATATGGTAACTGGATCTCAAGTCAATCATCGAGAACACCTGGGCTCCTCGAAGTTTATCAAAGAGATCATCAATCCTTGGCAAGGGATATTGGTTCTTGACCGTCAACTGATTCAACATCCGATAATCTACACAAAGCTGGAGGGTACCGTCTGCCTTCTTCTCAAATAGGATAGGCGAACCCCAAGGAGAAGTACTAGGTCAGATGAAACCCTTTGCCTGCAACTCCTCCAACTCTTTATTGGGATCTTGCAACTCTAGTGTAGCCATCCTATAAGGAGGAATGGACAATGGTGCCGCACCTGGCACGAGCTCAATAGAAAAGTCCACCTTTCACTCTGGAGGAAAACCGAAAAAGTCCTCTGGAAAGACATCCCTAAAACGATCCTCCACTGGTTGAAAGTAATTATAGGAAGTCCCCTAGTCATCTAGATATAGACTAGAAATCTGGGTTTTAACTCCTCCCAACCCATGATGCTCGAGTCTCGCTCTACTCGCCTAGACATATCATTTTCCCTTATGAAGGAACGATCTTCCCTCGGGTGATGTGAAACTCACCCTACGACGATAGAAATCAACAATAGCCTGGAAGGGAACTAACTAGTCTATTAAAATAATGAATTTATAGCCCACTTCTAGAAAAATACCCTATACCAATGGTTTGAAACTGTTGGAATAGGCCTCTAAACAGTTGGTATATCCTATACCAACGGTTTGGAGAACCGTTGGATAGTAAGCCCTGGGGATCGGTCTATACCAACAGTTTTGAAAAAAACATTGGTATAGACCTATACCAACGGTTTTAAAAACCATTGGTATAGGAAATATGAAAAATCTATACTAATGGTTTCATAAAACTGTTGGTATATGTATTTAAAAAAAGTAGCATTCTGTTGGTTTTGATCCCAGTACCTTCGGACTATGAATGAACGTCCTAACCACTAACCTAACTTGGATTTTGTGAACATAATTTCATAAATATAAATATGTATTATCATAAATATTTTAAATTTTGATTTATTTAATGTTTTTTGTAAGAAGATTCCATAAAAAAATACATGTAACTATACCAACGGTTCTCAAAACCATTTGTATAGACCTATACCAATGGTTTTGAGAACTTTTGGTATAGATTCATTGATTTTGGGACCTATACAAAAGGTTTTGGAAAAATCGTTGGTATAGGGGGGACCTATGCCAACGGTTTGTCCAAAACCGTTGGTGTAGGGTCTCTATTATGGACCTATACCACGGGTTTGGGAAAACCGTTGGTATATGTCCAATTTAGTGACCTATACCAATAGTTTTGGCGAAACCGTTGGTATAGGTCCATTTAAGTGAACTATACCAACAGTTTGCCCATAAATGTCGGTATAGATCTTATTCCCATTAGTATCCCATCATCTCCAAGACATAGAGGCCCCAAGAGAAGTGACACAAACAAACCTCAAGAGGGCACTCCTTGCACTGATGTACACTAGTAATTTTTGTCCCCAACGGTGTGTCCAACATCAAGACATAAGCGGAAAAAAAGATACAGAGCCTAAGGCTCTCCACAACTGCAACAAATATAAAGCTATGGGAATCCCCTGTATCAAAAAGATCTGAAGCAGAAACTGAGGAAAATAAAATCGTACCTTGAACTATAGATGGTTTGGGATCTTGCTCTTGCTGGGCCTGCTCCACCCCAAATGTCTGACCTGCACTGTGGCCCTATGACCCTGCTTGACCACTCTGAGCTAGTCCACCCTATTGTCACTGAATGCCTGGAGAATAATTACCATGGCCACGACCTCCACCTCGGCCGGAATGGCCGAAATAACTCCAGTTCCCATACTAATTAGAAACTAGTGGAATGGATCCTAAACAAGGAGTCCTAGAAGAACCCCTGTCACCAGCTACTAGTGAGAGGATCTGACAGAAACATTGAAGATGACCGAACTTACCGCTAGATCGGAACCCCACTGGCTCTCTCGGGCAATGTGGACTTGTATTCCCTTTCTTTCCACCCTGGTATCACCCCACATTGATATTAGAAGATGTGTCTTTCCTCCTTGTATCCCTGCAAGAAGACCCTATACATTGCTTCCTGCTGTCAGTTGAAGGAATAATAACTCCAGATGTCGAACCGCTAGGGCTCGAAACTCTAGAATCCCTTAGATTGTGCTCTGTGATTAGCACCTGGTTGACTATAGATGTAATGGAAGTCAGCCTAAAGATGTTCACCTGCTATCGGATGTCATGCCTTAGACCATCCTCAAACTTCCATTCCAGGAATAACTCATCACCTCCTAGAATTGGGGTGAAGCACTGCAGCTCTGTGAAGCAAGAAGAATACTCCATAACAGAAAGATTACCCTGCTCCAGACTCAGGAAATCTCAGGCTCGATCATCCCTCAAAGTCTCCATGAATAAGTAATCGTATAAGGCATGTTGGAACTCATCCTAAGGCATATCCTATTGGTGTCCTGCCTATGAGATCACATCCCACCATCTCTTGGTAGAATCCCGAAGCCTATACATAGCTAGATTCACCCTCCTCTCTGGAGGCATCTCCATATGCTCAAAGATAGAAAGCGTGGCTTCTAACCATGACTCTATATCCTGAGTTCCTCCTTCCCCTATAAAGGTGGGAGGATTCTGCTACTGGAGAACCCACGTCAACTTTTCCATAGATGGGGTAGGATGCAGTACTCCACGGAAAGTCTGCATGAACCTCATGAAGCACTCTCAGAACTATGTATCAGTACATTTTTCCAGAATGATGGCCAGTTCCAAGACTGTAACTTTAATAGGATCTTCTAGAACTCCTTTATCAACCACGTCCGGTGTTTGATCGTGGAACTATAACAGGCATACAACTGGAGGACATCTTAGTGACATGACTCTGCAAGGTCAAACACACACCTTAGATCAAATTATCAAGGACCCAAAACTAGAAGAGGAAGGAGGGAACAAGAGAAAAAAGTGTTCAAGTTTAACAAACCAAGGATACATGGCGTGTATAATTCCTACATGATGTGTTCCCTTAAGCCTTTAACATGGGCATGTACTTCTGCCAACACTAGTCATGTAACACCCCATACACGACATGTTGTCTTAACACACGGTGTGTACTTGAATCCTCTTCCCCTGCCCGAGTCCTTCTACTTGACTAATCTATATGGTTATCCTCGAACAAGTCTACATGATAGGTATGTTCCAGACATGACGTGTACTAGACGAGCTTCACTGACCCGTGTTGTTAGTGACACGACCAGATACACTACTCACACTACACGACTTGTTCCAGATGGACACAACATGTACCAAAAGATTTCCACGAACATGTGTTGTTAGTTACACAGCCGGATTCCATGGATTAAACTACATGGCCAGTTCAAGACTGAAACGACATGTATTTATTATGTTTCTATCCATCTGTGTTGTTAGTCACACGGGTGGACACATGGTCTACTCCACACGACATGTACAACCGGTACACAATGTGTTCTCCCAAGGATTTCCCTATCCTATGTTTCTGTCCACATGGCAGATGACATGGTTAGAGACTAAACAGTGTTTACATTCGGTTCACAGTGTATACTTAATAAAAATAGTTTCTTTCGGAACAAAAGAACACTTGGCATGTACTCATCATTACACTCAGTGTATTCAGGTTTTTTGTAGAAGGTAAGCCTCAAAAACTCCTCCAGAACCCATAAAAACACTGAAAAGAACACTAATGTTCCAAATTCTGATTCGTGAGGGCCCACACTCCTCACGAATCAAATCTTGGCATCTTGTACATGTCATAAAAAATCATAATAGATCAATTATCCACCAAATTATGATCCATGAGGGCCCATAACACCTCAAGAACCAATGTTTGGTGTCCATTCCAGCAAAAACTTACACAAAAGAATACCCTATCAAACAACTGGTATTCTATCAAGGCATCTATCACAATAGAATTCATATCTAGCACAAAATCTATCACAACAACATGAAATTGCTAATGCACCCTAAATGGCATGGAAAGAATTCATGGCATGTGATTTCTAGCAACTGCCTATATGATGCATGAGATGGCATACCCTCATCTCATCGGGTTGCAATAGAAAAATCACATCAATAACATCAACAATAACAACACAAAACATGTGAATCACCCAATGGTGAAATAAAATCAACTATAAATTTGAAAAACTACAAAATATGCAGTAACGAGGAAGATTGGCTTTTCCTTGTACATGGGCTGACTACTCCCAGAAAGAGCTTATTACCAAGTACCTATTCAATCCTATCCCTGGTTATAGGCTCCAAACAGTAATTCAAGAGAAAATAATCCCTCTGTTACCACTTTTTATCTTCCCCGATTTCGGAAGCTGCCCTGAGGCGCCCCATACCCAGTTGGTCACATGGCCTTAAGCACATTTCCTCGAATGCCAGAGGCTACCGACTAGCAGCGAGGGTCTTGGGTGTGATAGTAGGGAAACTATGCCCTCATTGGTAGAGTAACAAAATGGTAGTAAAAAAATATACAATTGCAGAAGAAATAGTAGTTCCAAACAATAAGAAACAGCGGAAGACTGATGAAATAAATAGCTGGTGCATATATATAAAAAATGATGCATAATACATATGTCTAAGAAATCAGCCAAACAAATCTCAATTAGATAATACCAAACTCTACTAAACCCAAGTACAAAAGAAAATAGTTAAATAACTCCTCAGCATCGCAATCCTCTACTTGTCCCCATGCTCTCCAACTCAACAACAGTTCTGTGCTTGAAGTAGAAGGGTGCTTGCCCTTATCTATACCCACAACAGTATAATTGGTTTGGGCCCAAAAGAATGGCCCAACCAGGGTGTGAGTCGAAATACCAGTAAGAAACCACCACAAGATTTATGCCTAATAGTTAGTGAATATATATTAGGTAATGAGTCAAGGAATTAGTAAACTAGGAAGTACTCAGAAGTAACCAATCCATAGTTTCAATGCATTAATTTATTATATCAAGCAACGACCAATAAAGTAGGTAAACACAAATAGGTAACGATCTGGGATGTACTCATGGCCTATCCCCTCTGGTCCTACCTAATAGCACAAGAAAACACCTAAACACAAAAGGTAACCCAATGGTAAGTACACAAGTCCTATCCCCTCTAGTCTCACCTAGAAACATAAGCAACCATCTGGGCAGTACACTCAGTCTAACCCCTCTTGTTCAGCTTAATCATAGACTCTCTGAGGAAACACTCTCCATAAATTCCTCCAATAATCTCATATCGTACCTAAAGGTGCTCTAGAGAAGCACATACGTCACATTCCTCCTGTGGCCCTCATTGAGGAACTACAGACACTCTAAGGAAGCACTTACATCAATTCCCCCTATGGTCTCACATCGTAAAAGCAAACAAACTCTCTGGATAAGCCCTTATGTCCATTCTCCTTATGGTCTATAAACCAGGTTCTTACGACCCTATGTAGGTCAAGCAAGTACAGCGAAGTGTATCAGTTATAGTAAACCTCAAGGACTACTTGGGTAAACATTCTAAAACATAACAGTATATTATAATAACAATAACACTATCCTACAATACTAGGAATGGGAAAAACAAGGCCGCCTATCATGCTAAGAAATACTAAAAGGTCAAAACCAAAACATGCATGGGAAAACACATCCAAAGCATAGCAATAAACCCTATTCACATTCAATTAACCTCTACTTAAGCATAAAATCTTAGTAGGAGAACAATATGGCTAAAACAGTAAACGCACAATACCCTATTCAAGGGTATTGGAAAAATTGCACATATAACTCATGGACTCTCAACCAAGTGGCACAAAGAACCTACCTCGGTGTTGTAGGATCGATATACATGATCCTCAACCCTTGAATCTCCCTAGAACACCGTAGATATAAAAAACACTAAAAATTCTCAACAAAAGATAACTCTGGAAAAAGGAAGAACCAGGAAACTAAGCTCTAGAAGAAGGAAGAGCTTACCGAGGAAATTCCAATGCATTTGACGGTGGTCGATTCAGATTATAGATGCTCGATCCGGAGCTCAATAGAAGATCAACACTGTTCTCTCACTCTTGGATGAACCAAACCTAGAAGGAGGTGGTTCTGTCCGTCAGACGCAACCCCGAAACATTTACTAAAAAAATAGAAAGTACACGGCATGTACTTTATAAGTATAGGTCGTATAGTTTCCATCACCATCCCCTGCAATTGGTGATCTCCAGCCGTGTGCATGGCCGCTGCACGACCATCACCTAGCTACCCACGGTAACTGAGTACACGACGTGTACCCACAAAGTACACAACGTTACTTCAAAAATTTCCAAAAAATCCTCTTTTCTCAAAAACACCTAAAAAGAGAAAAACATACATTAAAAGAAGATCCGGGTTATAATAATTGTCATATATATAAAAAATAAATAATTTTCCCAAGATAATTATTTAATTGATTAAATTAGTTATAAGTAATATGTGATGATCTTGAACTATGGTTCCAACATTTTATTCATTGTCTACATTCCATGATTCAATTTTTTTGATCACTACCTTTATCATTGATTAAATCTTAGATTGATCATTGATCATGATACAAATAAAATTTGGTCAAAAACCATCTCATTCTTACACTACACCCAAAACCTTCATTATAAATGGGTGATTTTGAAGACACGTGTCTCTGTTGGCTTTGAAATTCAAATGGAGTTTGAATTTTTGACTCCCATGATGGGTTCATTTAAAGAATTGATATTTAGATAAGAATTTTGATAGCTAGATCATCTAAAGGATATGTTGTTTTGATATAGGTCATGGCCTAGGATGTGTTTCTGGTGATTGGGTGAGTATTAAGAAATTAGGGTTGAATTAGAAAATTTTAGAAAGAGTTTTACATTGTTGTATAGTTTCTCCATGGTTATGGGCAATCATAGTAGTGAATCATGTGAGGTGGATATTCCTAGGGGTGCGGTACACTGTAGGAAAATAGTTATATGAAAAAAATGAAAAATAGAAAATTTAAGTTACTCACAGAGTTAAATAGTTGGAAAATGTGTTTTTAAACCATGAAACCAAATTGTTTGATATTTGACACATGAAATAGTGGATATGGCATGGTTGTTGAATAATATGGAAAATCATGTGGCCAAAAAATATGATGGGTCATGGGTTGAGGAAGTGTGATCCACACGGTTTGGAAAACCATTCTATAACTGTGAAAATTACCATAATTTCTTAGAATGTGTTAAATGACCACTTTGTTTTAATGATTGTTTAGAATCACCCCTCTACCCTTCTCCCTCAAGTAAAACCAAACCAGGGGGTTCCCCCTATACACTTCACTTATTGCCTTTGAAAATTAGGTGTTCTTGGTATTTTTTTATGGTGATTTAAAGTGAGATACTCTATTATATACTTCTTTTTCTTCTATTCTATTATTTTTACTCATATAAAATGTTTTGGCTCATGGTTTTGTTGATAATTCCAATAGACCATGGTAGAATAATCATGATATTATGGGGGTTTTCTGTGGGATGGATAGAGGACATCTGAAGATGGTGAATGTGTACCGTTTCAACGAATTTACATCACCTGAGGAAATTATCTCTGATTTTTTTGGTAAATTTAATTTAATTAAATATTTAAAGGGTTTTGGGTGTTAAGGCCTTTCCCATGATGGGTTTTGATTTCTTCCATAAACATATGGGTGTGATTGGTTATAATGTTTTGGAGTTAGGTTAGATTAGTGATATTTTAGGTGATTATTCTTGTTAGAATCAAATTAATAAGATAAATAAATTTTTTATGTGTCTGTGGGATGGTATAAGGAATGGTAGAAGTGAATAATTTCATATGAGTTATGTGGTACCTTAAACATTACCTCATGTTATATTCATTTGGATATATAAAATTTGGTATGATGTCTCAAAACTTTTAGGTGACTGATATTATATTTAAAACTAATTATTTGAAAATTATCAATAATATAATAAAAGTCATCAGGGACAAGATTGACCCTTGATTAGTAGATTAGTTCCTTGAATTCAGATGTATGATTTCATGATGAAATATATATTCTAAGTTAAATAAGAAAAAATGAGGAGTATGGATTAAATAAAAATAATAAATATAGTTGAATGAATGATGTGGGGGTTTGAGCCCTATGATCGAATAAGGATGTCCAATTATTTTATTAGTTTGAGATCACCCGATTAATATATCAGATAGGGATGAGATGTTGGATGGACCAATGACAGAACATATATAAGTCCTTTTATTTGAGGTGAGACATTAATATCCTGGATCTTTTTCTTGAGGTCAGTAAGGTAGGATTAAAAAGGCTAAAGTCTAGTGGTGATTGGTGAGATGAATGTATATGTCACTTTTAATAAAGGAAATGCCATTGTGGGTGAGTTGGATTATTAATACATTCTGTGAGTGTGATGATCCCTCTAAGGATATAGATAGTTTAATATGGGGGATCTCCTCCAGGTTTTTGTATTGATCGATTTATAAGGGGAATGCTGGGTGAGACTAATGGTGGGTTGTGGGACTTATCCTGATAAATTTTCATAATAATTATAGTGTATTAACTATAAAATGGCTCAGGATGGTTCCTAGGGATCAAGACCATATTTTTATGAGGACTTTAGTAGGCCTCCTGATGAATAGAGAATACATGTCTTGTGGGATGATAGAATACCTAAAGGTGTTGGATGTGGGTTTGTGCAAGTGAGTTGAGATTTAATGGGTTTTATAGACCCTAATAGATTCCATCTATGGTCTAGGTGAGGGTATCAATAGTTTTAGAAGGATGTGCTAGTGATACTTAGTCTATTTGAGGAGATTATTCTAGGTTGTTAAGAGGACATAAAGGTTCTTACTTGAGATGTGTTTCTAAGGTTTTTTTCTAGCACCATAGTAATTATATTGGGAGTTTAGGGATGGTACGTGTTACCTGATGTGGATGTCATATGTGATGGTCCTAGGAATATTGGATACCCCTAATGTGTGTTTTGTTTTATTTCCTGGTAGGGTGTGGATAGGACCCTATGATCCATATTACATGTTTCTTTTATCAGTGTTGGTACACCCATATGTTTCCAAATGATGATCATTGGTTTCCTGATAAGGTGTGGGTGTACCGCTGAGTTTCCATATGATTTTTGTGTTTTATACAATAAGGAGAGTCACCACATGAGTTCCCGATAACTTTTTACCTTGAAGTGTGTTGGAATTCCACTAATTTTCAAGATGAGTATACTTGGTCTCCCAACATGATTTTTGTATTCCCAACAACATTATACTAACATGTTTTCTTAGGTTGGGAGCATCTTCCATTGGATTTCTATTTGATATATGTTTCACCATCAAGATCATTTAACTATGATACTCCAAATGAATGACTAATTTTATCATTGAATGTAGAGTGTATTCAATTGGGTTCTAGATAATGGTATAATTTTTGAAGGCACCCTGACACTATCTGAAGAAGGCATGGCTGATCACGAGTGGCACATTTGAACCCAAGAAACAATGGTTTTTATTTTTATTATATTCTTCTCCCATTATGTATTATGAGAGTATCATAGGTGAATACAATGTTATACTAGTTATGTTTGGGACACCATGGTGGTTCCCTACCGAGTTTTACTCACACCTTTCTTAGGAGGTCATGGAACATGGGTACGTAAGTAGATATCCTTGTTCATGGTTTCAGGTAGGGAGGAGGCCCCATGAAACATGATCGATCGAGATAACTCAAAAAGAGTTGGGTGATGGATGATTTGGGTCTTGGGATTGACAATATATCCTCTTGATTATTTTTGTAAATTTTCTATGTGGTCAACCCAATGGGTGACCATCCTTGATGTACAATTGTACACTTCCTCATTTAATCTATTATAGAATTATTTTTTTTCTACTCAGATTATAGTTATGTTGAAAATATCGGTTATTTATGCTATTATTTCCTTCTCTGATGTGAAGGTTTATTCCCCCAATGGTAACAACTTATACCCTCTCTACTAGTTCACAACGTCTAGCATATGGGTAGGTGTTCCTGAGGTCACATGACAACAACGGTCTGATTACTATAGAGTGAACTAGGGCATGGGGTCAAAATAATCTATAAATAAATCTTAGACACCATAGAGAAATAAATTAATGTAAAAAATAAAAAAAATATTCTTATAAATTCTACTGTGTAATATAATCCATTTTTCAATCAAATCCCATTAATCATTACATATACCGGTGCCATCACAAGATATAATCGATTTATTTTATTTGTCCTTTTGAAACAAACCTACCTATAAACAACCATGGATATTGATTTTATTAGATATTCCATTCTAATAAAAGGTCAATAGATATCATATTCCTTTAATAAGCAATGTAAAAATAATTTGATTACTGTTCCACTAATGTTATATCATTTATGATGCATATGAGGTATACTACTTCACTAATAGTTTATGTTTTCATGGTTTTCATCAATTCTTTTAAGTAAATGATTCATAATACACATTAATAATGGATTTCCGTCTAATTAATAATACATATTACTATATAAAATAATATTCAATTGAATATGAACATGTGGAATTCATATTAAGGAGTCTTTCCTCATAACCTCCCTACATAGAGATTATCAAGTGTGAACTTCATGATAATAATCCTCAATGAATTTTGAGCCTCCAAAATATGATATCCAAGATTCATCTATGCCCCAATAGAAAAATATATTTAGAACATATGGAATTTTTATTTAAGGATATTCTCATACCATCTATATGTTCTCATTATATCGGGGAACTACTATAACCTATTAATATAATGAATATTCCAAGGAAAATATCACATTAATGTTATGTAGAATAATAATCACTGAATGATAATAATAAATAAATTTATATTCTGGTATCAAATATTTAAATGTTAGTTGGTTATAGGATATTAACTTCAATAGACTCCCATGTGCACTAGATCTAATTGTTAACAACCTTTAACCCATTATGTATTACATTTTATTTTGATATAATTTAAATCAATGGTTCTACAATGTTTTTTCCCAATGAATACATTGTTAACTATGAATTCATCTATTTGACAAAAATTTATCAAGGAATGATAATTCTGATGTCTATATATCATCTCTTTGTGTGACATGTGATCTTTTACTAGAACTGATATTGCATTATTATCACTATACAAAGTAATGGAATTTGAACTGCTGGGTATAACACCAATATTCTATAAAAAGTTATATTTCCAAATTTTTATTTATATGCATTAAAAGCTATAATATAATCAAAAAATACTATTGGGTTGGAAACCAGAGGCTTCTTAGAACTCTTCTAGATAATAAACTCTCTATTGAGACAAAACAGATATCTCGATTTTGATTTTGAATTATTCTATTTTTTGGATACTCGATTATATGTATTCCCTCATTACTAGTTTCACATATTATAAAAATAATTGAAAAATATTCTTTTTATGAATAATTTACTTTAATATAGGCTTTTCAGTTGATGAATGTGGCTCTCCAAGATCTACTTGATGACTTTCAGCCATGATCAAAGCATAGGAAACAACATGTTTGATATATTTGATGGAATACATAATTGATCCAATCATTGATGCATAAGATATTATAAACATTTTTTATCTTTCTCTTATTATGTATTTGTAAAAAAATTTATCATCAGATTCATACCATATGACATAGGAAACAATCATCTATTGGATTTTTGTACCTTGAATATTCTAAACACCTTGTCAATATATTTACCTTTCTATAGCCTAAATAGACTCTAAGATATTTTTATAGAGATCAAGATCCATGGAATATAGGATTGTTCACTTAATTATTTCATGAATAATCATTTATTCAAAAAAACATTAACTGATTGTAGTATTGATATCTCATTTCCAATTAAAAATATATCATCAAGAAATATTACCAGTAAAAAATAGCACATCAATTAAAATATTGAAATCACTGGGCTCAAATTAATTCACAATAAAACCAAAACCACTTATGGATTAATAAAATAACGATTCCATGATATTTATGCTTCATTTAACTGATACATTGATCTATGAAACATATATACCTTATTGGCATCATTTGGTGTCACATGACCTATTGGTTGTGTCATATAGAAATATTCCATAATATTTCCATTATGTAAAGTGTTCATAACATCCATTTTACAAATTGAATAATAATTTAAATATACTATGACATGTAGAATTATAATAGGTTTTAGGATAGTGTTTGGTAAAAAGGTTTCATCATAGTATATTCAATGAAATGTCTTAAAAACATTAGCAAAAAATCATTCCTTATAGGTACTAACTTTATCATCTATGTATAAGTTCTTCTTTAATACCCATTTACTCCCTATGATATTTACATTAATTAGAGGATCTACCAAAACTAAAATTAGATTTGGTGGATAAAATCCATTTTATAACACATTTATTCTTTCCATTTTATAAATTATGAGCAATTTACTACCTACTTATTGGAAATTGGATTTTTTATTCTAAACCAACAATGAGTCCCCTTCCTGATTGAAAAGAATACTATATCTCTTTTGTTCTATAACCTATCTTAAACTTCTACACAACATATATGTCTCTAGATTAAAAACTCCACAAGTTATTATAGAATTTTTTCTTATACCAACTCTTGTTTATCATGACCTTCAACTTAATCCATGCATAACTTTCTTCTAGTATCTATTATAGATATGTGTTCCCTTTCAAGAAATGTGAAAAATATATTGACTATTAAATTTTTCTCTAACTTATTTTTTAGGAAATATACTTTGGTTACCTTAATATATCCTATTAAGATTCCTTTGGATCCCCAAAATTATAATTTTTTTCAATATTAACCTTAACAGCACCACACATCCCCATACGTGAATTTTTATAAAGATTATTTCTCTTCATACCATAACTCAATAATAAATCCATGTGATTAGTTTGTTGGTATTCAATTTAGTGTGTATTCTTTAGTATATAATTTATATCCCCAAAAGGAAAATATAATCTCTATATTACTCTTCCATGATCCCACATAGTCCAATAGGTGTTATTACAACCTTCAATAACAACTTTCTATTGTATTTTATAACTAGGAGTGAGTTGGGAGAATATCCAAAATGATTTTAGATAATCAATGTATTTTTTGTTAAGATTATTCCCACCACTATCAAAGTTTATTTTATTTATCTTATTTCTAAGATGATTCACAATTCATTATTTTATTCCTGAAATTTATAAATGAAATCCTACTTATACCTATTCAAGTATATATATCCATATCTACTTAAATCATAAATAAAAGTAGTGAATCATGAGTATCCGACAATAGATTCTAGTAGAAAATATCTCCAGAAATTAGTGTGAAAAAATTCAATAGTTTTGTGGATATCTCACTAATTTCAATGAAAGAATATTTGGTTATTTGACTTATAAACAAATATGATATATATCTAAGGGCTTTAGATCTGAAGAATACACACATCTTTATTGATATGATTTTTTTTATAATGATTCTAGTTTATAAGGAGAATTTAATGATTCTGAGACATGGTGTGATATGAGACATGCGATATTGATTCATTATAAAATTCCATGAATTGATTTTTATTTTCTTGTATATAAATAATGTTATTCACATGTTTTATACCATAACTTATGTTACATTTTTTTAAAGAATAAGCTTTCATTTTTAAACATTACAATATATCGATCCATGACTAAACTAGATACAGATATTATGTTTATGGATACACTATGAACATATTTAGATGTTGTACCATGTGATACCATTGAGTTACCAAAGAGGGGTGAACATATTAAGATGTTATACCCTTTGGTCCCACTAAATACCCAAAGAGGGTGGGTGTGAATAAGGGTGATTGAACATTATATATTTTTGTTTGAATTAATTGGATATGGTCAACACATTAAGAATGATACATTGAATATAATTTTAAATCTCAATCAAATGATGAAATGTAATGATACTAAAAACAATTATTTTAATTTGGTCACCTAAAAAAATATAATTCAAGGATTACATTTTAATGATGTGTTAACAAGGCCTATTAACATGTACTTCACTAGTTTGAAGTTACAAATTTATGAATCTCTTAATGTTCCCCCAAGTTCCATGACCTCTTCCTTTCATCCACTCATTGATTCTAAGAGGGGTGAAATGATAAAATTGAGTAACATGGAAGTTTTAAAAGGTTTAGATCAATTATAACAACATGAAACACCAAAGAGTTTTCTCCATAATGAACCAGTATTCACTTCTAGATTTTCATTGATATGCATTGCATGATATTCTCTCAAACACATTCTTCAATGAAATTTTGTCTAATAACAATTTACAAATCAATATATAATATTCAATGATTCCATCAATATTTATCATTTTATCCTTGATCTTCAATCTATCTCTCCACTATTAATTTTATGTTGAAAAACTAAAATTTTCACAAAAACATTTTATTTATCTTGAAAATGTTTGAATTTAAAATTTCAAATTCAAACTTCAATAAAATTTCTATTCAAATACAAACCTTTGTTTAATTTCCAAATCAACCTAAAACATTGAATTTGAATTTGGGTGTTTTTTAGTTTAAATATTCACCAAATGTATAATAAATATCCACATCATCATATTTTTTGTATTAGAGGGAAATAATATATCACAAAGAAACATCCATTTCTATATTATGATAAGTCACTATTTATTTAACTATTTTAAAACTATCAAGATGACTTGGGAATGGAATTTTAATTCATTTTCAAATCTCTTAAAACATTATAAATAACTTAAGTTTGTATCTTTTCAAAAAAACAATACACAATTCTATAAGTACCCTATAGTGTGGTCCTACCATTACTATTCATAGTTTGTGGCACAACTATTTTATAAAAACTAGATAGCACCAAATCTATATAATGAATCAAATTATCCAACACATCTATATGACATAGTGTTATTCTTTAGGTTGTGGATACCCTCAAATCTCCAGTGATCCAAAAAAGTTCTTGAGCACCGTTATGAAACATTATCTTGATATGTGATTTGTAATAAGGCCTTCGATGTTTGGAAAATGAATATCTGTAACCTTAAGTGTTGAAAATTGGATTACAGAGTAAAGTATTTTGGCTGAATCTAACATCATTATTTCATATGGTAATACTGATGCTTAATGAACCTCAACATGTTATTCAAGCATAAGAAATATCCAATGGTTCTTCTTGGCACTTCAACCACTTATCCAGGGTGCTTCCCTACATCATGGTTCCACCTTCCACCTAGCATCTACATGCAGTGGGATCTACTCTCCCTATTCCCTTGTGTATAGTTATATTATTAGGATTTGTGCTTCCTCATTACAATGACATTTTCTTTCATTTCATCAAGTTCAGTCCCTTATTTTTTTATTAAATTATACGCATCACTAAGGTGTAATAAAAGGCATGACAACACTATGCTTTCATACTTCATCCAACACCAAATGTTTCATATGATTTCTAGAAACAACTTTCATTATCAAATAATATTCTTAAAACTTCCCAACAAGTTAATTTATTAATTGAAAAAAATCCAATAAAAAATACCTCTTAAATTTTAGTAACTACATTATCCCTATTTGTATTATATTAGAAATTTCCATTCTTCAACCCTTAATGCAGCTCATAATATAATGTCTCCATGCACAAAGTGTTTACATTTGATAATTAAATGCAAAGGGTCCTATAGTTTAAGATATTATGAAGAATATTTTAGAAAATATTTCTATGATCCATTAAAAAAACTATCTCATACTATATGAGCCAAATATTTTTATATGAAAAAAATAAATCTTTCATTTTCAAATTTTCTGTCAATAGTTTCAAAATTTCCTCATCAAGGATACAAATTCACTTGGGATAATATATCCCCACTTCATTGATACCAAACATAATATTTCATCTTACAATAAAAAATAAATTCCTGATATAGAATATTATATCTTAGGGAGAGGTGTAAATTTGAACCTCCTTAGTTTAAGAACATTAGTTTAACTCATAGATTCAACATATGCCTTTTGAATACATGATATGAAAATGGTTTCTTGAAAATATTTTCCACTTTATGATGGTTTCCAATGAATTCTGATCTCACTATGTTGTTTTTCACTTTCTCCTTTATGAAATTGTATCAGATATCAATGTTCTTCATATGATAGTATAACATCTTATATCAAAACCAATAAATAATTACATGTTTTAAAAAATGGGTTTCACTTTATAATATCTCAAGGATCATAACAGTTTAGTGTTATAGAGAATTTAGAAAATCATTATATAATAAAGAAAAAATTTGAACCCAATATACATTATTTTACACAAAAAAATAGGTTCCTATGTTTACTCACCTATTTAATTAGTGACACGTTTTCTTCATTCTATATGGGTCAACCTTATAATTTATATAATACCAAAACATCCTTAATCTGTCTGAAAAGTATTTTAAAACATGGGATAATAAAAACAAAGATCATTATGGGATATAAAAAGAAAATGAAACATGTTAATACTATTAAAATTCCTCTAAACCAATAAGAATGTTTTCCTTTTTACATAATAAACTTTGAGCTAAAATTATTTTTTTACTAACTCGTGAAGTAAAATTCAAACCCCAAATTATTCATAAAAATTTTTCTATGGATAAATTAAGAAAAATCCTACATTTATAGGGTTTTTTGAAAATCCTAAAATCTATAGGTTCCGGGTGCACCAGAAGCGTGTTGGTGGGTGTACCCAACTATAATTTTTGTCGTTAATGATGTTTAATATGAGATCCATCACATTGGTAACATTCCAGATCTTTATAATAGAATAAATAATGAATGAAAATAGGGGAGTCCCAAAACCGTAGAGTGGATCATCATATGTTGGGTATAATTAATTTAATTAAAATACAAGAATTACCATGATGTAATTGCTTCTCTGTTGATGTTTTCGCTCACGATCCGATGTGATCCATCGTTGCATCATAGAAACCATGTGTATGATTCCTCTAGGGGTGATCCACATGTGGTCTATGTATCTCTGGACATCATCGAAGGGATCTCCGGTTGCTAGCGCAGAAGATCCTTCACTTGCGATGTCCGCGTTCGATCTCCTTGATCCAGGGGAGGATGATCTCTCTCTCGTTTCTTGAGAGTGTTCTTGGAAGAAAAGAATTCTATCTTATCTTGAGAGATTTCCCTAGATCTGTTGTGCACAACCCATAAAATGGCTAGGCTATATAATTGGGATTTTAAATACATAGAATAAAAAAATGAATTAATTACCCAAAAGCATTTATTCATTTCATTTAATACTTAGTAAGACCCGATGTCTAACAATTATAGTTGACTATTATTATTACATGGCATGTGCCTAATGAATTAAAACAAATATTATTTAATTAAATAAATAATATTATTTCCAAAAAATTCTCAGAAAGAATTCATGGCATGTATATTTGTATACACAACGTGTATTTTTGTTTTTCCATTCTCTTTATTTCCTCCACCACATTTATTAGACCTAGAATAATGGTTATTTATTTCTCAAATAAATATCATTACATTACTCGCTAATAAATATATTATATCGCCCACAACATATTTTCTCAAATAACTAGTGTCAAAATATATGTTATCTAGTATCCTTGAATAATTATTAAACCACAAACTGAAAAAATCTTTATTAAACTTGTCAAATTAATATTTAATTGAGATACTTGGACACACATAGTGGGTGACCCACTAGGCCTCTTTCTTAGTTGCATTTTTTCAGAGCCTACCTAAAGTCCAAGGTTAGCATCTAGAAACACACCAAGACAGCAATAAAGAAAAAAGTTAACACCACAATGATGTGTCATCTCCAAAGAAATCTTATTATGTAATTTAATCCCTTTTTCTTGATATCTTGAATCATGCGGGTTGCAAGCTGGTACCATCAACCCATGTGCTCGATTATTCATTCTTTGACTTTTTGAAATTGAACTTGCCCACTCCTCACCATGGCCATGGATTTATTTAGGCTATATCAATTCCATCAATGGGCCTAAGATATCTACTTGTATTATGGAATAGAAGGGACAAATCCTTTATCGCATTATCTATTAATGAAGTATTATTTTTGACACAACCAACATATCCTACCTCACTATGAAAAGTGTGTTTTCATTGTTTTAATCAATACATCTAAGTGCATGAGTTGTATTACCCATTAATAGTTATCTTAAAGTCTAATGACCAATACACACGTCCGCAAATAGGAACATCCAATGAAACTATGAAATGTGTATTTACTACTGACAGGTCTCATTCTCATAATATCTTGTTGGATATTACCAAGGGTGCACAGCCGGAGAATGTGCCTCAAAGTTTTATGAGTCTTCACACATAATGGCCTGTATTATTTGTTTCCCTCAAATAACATAATCCAGTCATATAACATATATTCAAAAAAGTGTTATGGAACCTCCGAGTTCTCATCATAGAAGGTATACTCTATGACCTTATAGTGCACCAACTATTCTTTGTACATTATCACATGCATTATCACAAAGAATAACAATCAATATGTGATAAGGTATTTATTAATTAATAAAGTAAAAAGTAGTTGGTTCGAACTCACCAACTCCAAGAGACTCACGGTTGGACTAGATCCATCTTTTAACAATATTTATCCCACTAGCTCTCACATGATATTAATGATTATGCTGAGATAAGACTTTATTAAATGGGTCTACCACCTTCTGTTCCATGGAAACTCTGCTCATTGAAAATTCACCCCTTTGATAGAAATCCCCCAAGAGGTGATACTTTCAGAGTATATACTTTGTCCGTTGATGTGGCCTTGGTTGTTTCGCAGGAGCCACTACTGCAGTATTATCACAATACAATGTGATAGGATCTTTACTACTGGGCACCGCATCAAGCTCTTAGACAGAGTTTTGAATCTAGAATGCTTCCTTGGCTACATCGGAAGACGCTAAATATTCAGACTCTGATGTAGAATTGGTGGCAACTGGTTGCTTTGAACCCTTCCTACTCACAACTCCTCCATTGAGACAGAAAACATATCAAGATTCCGACTTTAGATCCTTCTGATCTATAAGGAAACCAACATCAGCATACCCTCTGATGACAATCTCCTCTTCTCCTCCATACACCAGGAACATATCCTTAGTTATTCTTAGATACATAATTATAGTCTTAACAATAGTCGAATTCTTCTCTCTTAGATTTTCCTGATATCTTCCTACCATGCTCAGTGCATAGGCCACATAAATCCTAGTACATAACATGGCATACATGATGGATCTAATAGCCAAAAAGCATGTGATATTACTCATTCTATCATTCTCTTGTTGTGTATAAGTGCACATTTTTTTAGAAGGATGTAGGCCATGTAAAACTGCAACCAATCCACTCTTGGTTTGTTCCATACTAAATATATTTAGTATCTAGTCAATGTATTTTCCTTGACTTAGTCCAGGAATCCTCTTGGATATATCACGAATGATCTTGATCCCTAGAATGTAGGATGCTTCACCCAAGTCCTTCATGGAGAAACACTTTTTCAACTAGTCCTTAACTGACTGTAAGAATGGTACGTCATTTCCAATAAGCAATATGTCATCAAAATATACTACTAGGATAACGACCACATTCCCATTAAACTGCTTATAAACACATAGCTCACATTCGTTTTTAATGAAACCAAATTCTTTTATGGCTTCATAAAATCAAATGTTTCCAGACTTGGATGCTTTCATTAATCCATAAATGTATTTCAGCGACTTGAAAACCATTTTGGCTTCACATGGAGTCACAAACACTTCTGGTTGGGTCATATAGACATCTTCCTGAGGGTTCCAGTTACAGAATGCTATTTTGACATCCATCTGCAAAATATCGTTGTCATGGTAAGATGCTATGGATAGTATGATTCTTATGGATTTAAACATGGAAACTAGAAAGAAGGATTCATCTTAGTAAATTCCTTGATGCTGTCTGAATCCTTTATCCACTATACTTGCTTTATAAGTGCTAACAAGACCTTCCATGTCCAGTTTTCTCATGAATACCCATTTTCATCCAACATGAATTACATCAACTGGCTCATCGACTAGAACCTAGACTTGGTTCTGAAACATGGAATCCATATCAGAATTCATAGCTTTTAGCCATCTTGAAACTTCTGAGATTTCTAATGCTTACTTGTAGGAGAGAGGTTCATAATTGTCCAACAATAAGGATTCACCATCCTTGATGACTAGAAAACCAAATCTCTCGGGTTCTCTTACCTATCTTGAGCTCCTATATAGTACATAGATTTCTGGAACCTCTTCCATGGGGACCTATTGAACTTTTTATTGTACTAACTCCTATGTATCTTGAGAATCACCTTCATCGAAGGCATTCTTTCTCCCACTACCCTTTTAGAGGATGTGCTCCCTCTCAAGAAGGATGACTTTTTTGGCGATAGTCTTTTTCTTATCATAAGGGTTATATAGGTAATATCATTTCTTTTACTTTGGATATACTATAAGGATACACCTATGCCCTGGGGTGTTAGTTTGTTGCCTGAGAAGGCCTTAACAAACTCCTTGCATCCCCATACATTTGTGTGTGACAAAGTGGGTATCTTTCTATTCTATAACTCAGAGGTAATTCTATTTTCCACATTATTTGGTACCTGGTTTAATGTGTATGCTACAGTTTGTAATGAATATCCCCAAATGGATAATGGAATATCTAAATGACTCATCATTGACCTCACCATGCCCAACAAGTTTATGTTTCTCCATTCACTAATACCATTCCACTGTGGTGTATAATGAGGATTGAGTTGAGATATTATCCTAGACTCCCATAAAATATCGATGAACTCTTGGTTCAGATATTCTCCACCACAATCCGATCATAATTTCTTTATCTCCTTACCAAGATGATTCTCTACTTCATTCTTTAATTCCTAAAATTTATCTAAGGATTCTGACTTATACCTCATTAAATATACATAGATATATCCACTCAAATCGTTAGTAAAATAAATGATGTAATAATATCCACCTCTAGCTTCTACTAGAAATTGTCTACACACATCCGTGTGAACCAATCCCCAAAGATCGGTGGCCCTTTCACCCTGTCCATTGAAGGAGGCTTGGTTATTTTACCTTGTAAACAAGTGTGACATCAATCAAGTCATCTTGGCTTGGTAGTGTCTAAATAGCCATCTTGGTAGAGCTTTTTCGAGCACTTCTCATTTACATGACCGAGACGATGATGTCACAATTGGGTGATGTATTAGTCATTTGAGTTTGTTTCGTTATCAATTCCCAACACATGGTTTTTGTAATTTAATACATACAAACCATTATTTAATTTTTTTATACCCTAAAATAAATTGTTCTTATAAAAGAAAAAACCCTTATTTCCAAACATGAAAATAAATCCATCCATATCCAATCATGATAAAAAAATTGTGTTTTTTCTAACACTAGGCACATAATAACAGTTATGTAGAACCAAAATCATCCCAGTTGGCAATGAGAGGTGGTAATCTCTAATGGATAACATAGCTAGTATCACGCCATTGGTAGCTCGAAGATTCACCTCTCCTATGGAGATATTTCTAAATCTACTTGGTTCCAACATTTGAATATAGATGTGATCCCCACAGGCTGTATCTAATACCCAATGTATTTAAATGGAAATTTTACACCTGATAACGAATGAACCTTTAGCATACCCATGCTTTTGGGGGAAATTACTCATCCTGTGGCGTGGCTTTAAACATGAAAAACATACCACCTCCCATTCTTTGCCCTGACTCTAGATCTTCCCCTTCTTAGAGGGATGGTGCTCGGGGGCTTCAAACCATTTATAAGTCCTTGGACCCTTTTCCTGGTCCTTCATTTTCTTATTCACCTTACTAACTCTGGATTTTTCACTCCCCATGTCCTTATCTACCTAGTGTATTATGGTCAGAATTTCCAATAGACTATTCTCATTGTTTTTCATGTTATAGTTGACAATAAAGCTAGAGAAGGTCTTGGGTAGTGATGATAGGATGAGATCTTTACACAACTCATTCGGGAAATTAATCCCAAGATGTCCAGGTGTTCAATGTAGCCAATAAGCATGACTACATGAGGCCCAACTAGAACAGACTCTCCAAGATTAGTTGTAAACAAAGCGTTGGAGATATCATATATTTTCTACATCTCCTTCTCTTGGTATAAATCCTTAAAGTGAGAAATCTTTCTATATGAGTCCATGTTTTCATGCTGCTTCAAGAGCTTATTAGACATGGATGAAAATATGAAACATTGAAAATCTATGGTATCATCCATATGTTACATATAGAGAGATAGATCCACATCACTGGCCTCTTTTCCAGCCACAACAGGGATAAACTCTTCTAGCACATATAATTTCCTCTCATGGTGAAGGATGACGCGTAAATGCCTCTGCCATTCATAGAAATTGGTGCTGGTGAGAACGTTTTCCTTCTCTAGTATGGTTTGAAATGATATGTTTGAAGTAAATTTTCTTTCCATTTCTACAAATTAATATGAGAAAAGGTTTAGTAATTTATTATGATAAAACTAAGACAAATAAATAAAATAATACTTTTTTGTATCCCAATATTTTATCAGAATTTAATAGCCCTCATAATTGACTTTGGAATATTTTGTTTCCTTAATATTTTAGTGAAAAGAATCCATATTTCCTTTCGCATTAGCCATACTAGGTTTGGTCAAGAAACATGAAGGGTTTTAGGTAAGAATTTCAAATTCAAACTGCATTAACTCGCAGATCATTGATCCACTGAGTGGACTCCCCAACCCTAAAATCCTTTTATTTTGGATTTCCTCAACATTTTCCTCTTGGTCACACAAATTCCTACTATGGTAGTCAACCCTTGATGTAAACCAAGTCATGTCAACCCAAAAAATTGTATTAGAATTACCGAATAATTAAAAGCACCTCAATTAGGGTTGGTCAAGCACTTTGGACTATGGTTTGATTCTATCTACTATAATGGAAGGCTATACTAACTTAATATTTTCTTTGAGGGATTTTTTCCTTATACATAAATTTCCATTTTATTATCTTTGATTACAACATTTTTAATATTAAGTGTGATATACTTAATTAATTAACCATGTCTAAGACAATATTTATGCATAATCTCATCTTATTTTAGTTCTATATTGAATTATTGTTTAATTCATTAATTGTGTGATTGTGAAAACACACCCAAAATAAATAAACCATGCAACTGACCAAAATAATATAAATGGTATTATCATGAGCTCGTTATATTGGATAGTTTATTTAGCGGCTGATAAATTAACCCAAGTCCTAGGGGAGAAATGAAGGTTCCGGGCGCAGTGGAAGCGCGTGGGTGGATGTGCCCACTTGGCTTTTTGTCATTAGCAATGATCAATCCGGGATCAATACGACGATAAACGCCAGTCTCCACGGATCGAATCACAGAAAAAGACAAAGAAGATGGGTTTTCCCGGAACCACAAACAAGGATCGTTACAGGTTGATTATAATTAATTTAATTAATTATAAAGAAATACCTTTTGGGTGTTCTTTCTTCGTTGATGTTCTCAATCACGTTGTCAATGTGATCCGTCGTTGTGTCGCAGAAGCCAAGTGTAGACTCCCTCTAGCGGTGATCCACACGTGTACCTCGTATCACTGGACGTCGCCAAAAGATTCTCCGGGTGCTAGCGTGGAGAAGCCTTTGCTTGCGTTGTCCGCCTTAGATTGTCTTGATCCGATGGAAGAGGATCTCTCTCGGTCTTGAGAGCGTTCTTGGAGGAAGAGGTTCTTTCGGCCTTGAAAGAATTCTCCAGAGATGTTGTGCACAACGATTCTCTTGTATCAGAAAAGAGTTGGGGTTGTGAGGATATTTATAATCGGGTGTGTGGGGTTATAGAGTTATGACAATAAATAAACGCGTTACGCGTTTTATTTATTTCATTGACTCTTTATTTAAAACCCCATGTCGAATAAATAATTCCTTGACATGCGCCCACGCTGATTATAATAAATATCATTTAAAACAATATTATATCCTCAAAATCCCAACTAAAAAAAAACTACACGGAGTGTATTAATAAATACACGGCGTGTACTTGTTTTTCATTGAAAACTACACGGTGTGTACATTAAATGTACACGGCGTGTATATCTTGTTTTCATTTATTCATTTCCTTTCCAAAATAAAACTACACGGCATGTAATAATAATACACGACGTGTACTTGTTTTATTTTCTTTTTCCTCCATCATTTAAAACAACTTAGGCTTCCTTGAATAATTATTAAACCATGTACGAGAATAATCTTTATTCAACTTGAGATACTTGGATACACTTAGTGTGTGACCCTCTAGGCCTCTTTCTCGTTGGCATTAGGCGGGCTTGCCTAAAGTCCAAGATTACTGTCTAGCAACGGGTCAAGGCACCCAAGAGAAAGAAGTTGACGCCGCATTGACGTATCACCTCATACGAGCGCTTACTGTGTAATTTAATCCATTTGTCTCAATATCTCATCAAGCAGGTTTCATGGTAGTGTCATAAACCTATATGCTTGATATGTCGTTCTTTGACTACCTGAAAAAAACTCATCGTTTACACCATGGCCATGGAATTTAATGCGACAGTTCTATTTCAATCAAAGGGCCGAGATATCAACTTCCATAAATGGAAGGGACAAATCCTTCCTTGACTTATCCATTAACAACATGTCACTCCTGACGCACCCAACGTACCCTACTTCCCGCCAACTATCTGCGTGACAGTTTTCGTCATTAAATCTAAGTGCGCGAGTCATGACATGAGTTAATGATAATCTTCCAGTCCAAGGACCATTACACACGCTCGTAGATAGCAATATCCGATGACACCAAGACATGCAGAATTACTACTAGCGGGTCTATTCTCATAATCTCCCATCTTGGAGATTACCAAGTGCGAACTCCATGAGAGAGAGTCTCGTCTTCTTATGAGTACTCGCACATGATGGTCTGTATACTATGTGTCCTATCATAGTATGTCATCCAACCGCAGAACTTTATTTAAGAATATTGTTATAGCATTTCAAGGTTCTCATCATAGCGGGGATCTGCTATGACCTTATTAATGCAACAAATATTTCAGGACATTATTATATTATAGTCATGCAGAACAATGAACAATATATAATAAGTGAACATTTATGTAATCAAAGTACAAAACAGTTGGTTCTGAGGACACCAACCCTTACAAACTCCCACTTGGACTAGATCCAACTGCCTACGACTTTTAGTCCGCTAGACCTCACATGATGATCATGTTTCTGCTGAGTCAAGGCTTTAGTCAATGGGTCCGCCACGTTGTCTTCCGTGGAAATACTGCTCACTGCAACTTCACCTCTCTGAGAAAAATCCCTCAAGAGATGATACTTCCGAAGTATGTGCTTTGTCCGCTGATGTGACCTTGGCTCTTTTGCAAGTGCCACCGCTGCAGTATTATCACAATAGAGTGTGATAGGATCTTTACTACTCGGTACAACATCCAGCTCTTGGACGAAGCTTCGCATCCATACTGCTTCTTTAGCTGCCTCAGAAGCTGCGATATACTCGGACTCCGCTGTAGAATCTGCCACCACACTTTGTTTTGAGCTCTTCCAGCTCACTACACCTCCATTCAAACTAAAGATGTATCCAGTCTGCGACTTCATGTCATCTTGACCAGTCTGGAAACTAGCATCTACATGTCCTCTGATGACTAGTTCCTCATCTCCTCCATAAACCAAGAACATATCCCTAGTACGCCTCAGATACATAAGGATAGTCTTGACTGCCATCCAATGGCGGTCTCCTGGATCAGCTTGATATCTGCCTACCGCACTTAATCCATAAGCAACATCTAGCCTCGTACATAGCATAGCATACATGACTGACCCAATCGCGGATGCATAAGGGATCCTTGCCATTCTTTTTCTTTCCTCATGTGTCTGAGGACACATTTTCTTGGAAAGATGAATGCCATGTGACACTGGCAACAATCCCCTCTTGGACTGTTCCATACTGAATCTCTTCAGTATCTTGTCAATGTATGTACTTTGACTTAGGCCCAACATTTTCTTGGATCTATCACGATGGATCTTGATCCCAAGAATATATGCCGCCTCGCCCAAGTCTTTCATGGAGAAGCATTTATTCAACCATGTCTTAACTGACTGTAAGACAGGTACTTCGTTTCCAATTAGCAATATGTCATCGACATATACTATTAGGAAAACGACTGCACTTCCACTAAACCTTTTGTAGACACAAGGCTCACATTCGTTCTTAACAAAGCCAAATTCTGTAACAGCTTCATCAAAACGAATGTTCCATGACCTTGATGCTTGCTTTAATCCATAAATGGATTTTTTCAACTTGCATACCTTGTTGGCATCCTTTTAAGTCACAAACCCTTCAGGTTGTGTCATGTAGACATCTTCCTGGAGGTTCCCGTTAAGGAAAGCTGTTTTGACATCCATTTGCCAAATTTCATAGTCATGGTAAGTAGCAATGGCCAATAGGATTCTGATAGACTTCAGCATTTCAACTGGTGAAAAGGTTTCATCATAGTCAATTCCTTGACGCTGTCTAAAACCTTTTGCAACCATTCGTGCCTTGTAGGTGCTGACTTGCCCCTCCATGTCCAGTTTCTTCTTGAATACCCATTTATTACCAATAGGCTTTACATAAACTGGAGGATCTACCAAAATCCAGACTTGGTTTTGGTACATGGAATCCATTTCAGAATTCATGGCTTCTTGCCACTTGGAAACGTCTGTGCCTTCAACTGCTTCCTTGTAGGTAAGAGGATCATCATTGTCAACCAATAATGAGTCACCATCCTCAGTGACAAGAAAACCATATCGTTCTGGTTCTCTCACCTCTCTCGTGCTCCTACGCAGTTCTTGTGTCTCTGGAACAGATTGTTCTTCCACGGGGCTTTGTGGAATCTGTTCTTGTACCAACTCATGTGTATCTTGAGCCTCGACTTCATCGAAGTCTATATCGCTCCCACTATCTCTTCTGGAGATGTGCTCCCTCTCAAGGAATATGGCGTGTCTTGCCACTGTAACCTTTTTGTCTGAGGGGTTGTATAGGTAATATCCCCTTGTTTCCTTGGGATATCCTATAAAGATACACTTTGTGCCTCGGGGTGCAAGTTTGTTACCTGAAGAGGCCTTAACAAATGCTTCGCTACCCCACACGTGTAAATTCGATAACATGGCTTTGCGTCCACTCCATAACTCGTATGGAATACCATTTATCGATTTAGTTGGTACTTGGTTTAGTATGTGTGCTGCTGTTTGTAATGCATATCCCCAAAAGGATAATGGAAGACTCGCATGACTCATCATTGATCTCACCATGTCCAACAGGGTGCGGTTCCTCCTTTCACTTACACCATTCCACTGCGGTGTGTAAGGAGGAGTGAGTTGAGATAGAATCCCAAACTCCCGTAAGAAATCAATGAAGTCTTGATTAAGATATTCTCCTCCTCTGTCTGAGCGGAGTTTCTTAATCTTCTTACCAAGCTGGTTCTCAACTTCATTCTTGTATTCTTTGAACCGATCAAAAGAATCTGACTTATACCTCATTAAATAGATATATCCATATCTACTAAAATCATCAGTAAAAGTTATGAAGTACGAGAACCCACCCCTTGCTTCAACTGGAAATGGTCCACACACATCTGTGTGAACTAATTCTAGAAGCTCTTTAGCTCTTTCACCTTTCCCACTAAATGGGGCTTTGGTCATTTTGCCTTGTAGACACGCATGACATACACCAAGTGGTTTTAGTTCGAAAGAATCTAAATACCCATCTTGATGTAATTTTGTCAAACGTTTCTCATTGACATGACCTAGCCGGTGATGCCAAAGTTGGGTGTGGTATGAGTCATGTAAATTAACTTTGTTATCAATTGCTATTACTTGGTTTGTGTAGTCTAACACATAAAGGCCGTTATATAAATGTGCCCTACCAAAACAAATGATATCTTTATAAAAGTAGCAACATTCATTTCCAAACTTGAATATGAATCCATCAGTATCTAATCTGGATACTGAAATAATGTTTTTGGTTACAGAGGGTACATAATAACATCCTTTCAAAACCAAGACCATCCCGGTAGGCAATGTGAGGTGGTAGTCCCCGACAGCTACAACAGCAAGTCTGGCTCCGTTGGCTGCTCGTAGATCTATCTCCCCTCGATCAATCTTCCTGAATCTACTTGGTTCCTGTATTTGGATACATATGTGAGCACCACAAGAAGTATCTAATACCCAATTAGTAGAAATAGATAGATTGCATTCGATAACAAACGCACCTGAAGCTTCCCCTTGCTTCCTCGACTGGGTGCAGTTTTTCTTCCAGTGACCCTTCTTGCCACATGCGAAACAAACAGCATCCTGTTCCTTTGCCTCCCCTTTGATCTTCCTTTTCTTGGAAGGCCTTGAAGAAGCTTTGGGCTTAAAGCTCTTCGCCTTCCCTTTCCTTTTATTCACCATAAGGACAGAAGGTTTTTCACGCTTCATGTCATTGTCCACTTGGAGAATGAGGATAAGAAGATCAGATAGAGACTTCTCAATATTGTTCATGTTGAAATTAACAAAAAAGTTTGAGAAGCTCTGGGGGAGTGATGCGAGAATGAGATCGGTACCCAGTTCTTCAGGGAGTTTAAACCCTAGAACCTCCAAGCGCTCAATGTAGCCAACGAGCTTGACTACATGAGGCCCAGCTGGGGCACCCTCTCCAAGCTTGCTCTGAAACAGAGCCTTGGAGATCTCAAACCTTTCCTGTCTTGCTCTCTCCTGGTATAAACCACGGAGGTGCTCGAGCATGCTGTAGGCATCCATGTCTTCATGAGACTTCATGAGCTCACTAGACATAGATGACAACATCAAACATTGAACGTCGAGAGCATCGTTCAAATGTTGATCATAGACTAGGAAATCTTCATCACTTGCCCCTGGGGCAGGAGAATCAGGAAGTGAGGACTCCAGCACATAAAACTTCCGTTCATGGCGTAGGATAACCCGAAGGCGCCTAAACCATTCCTGAAAGTTACTGCCGGTGAGGATGTTGTCTTTATCCAGAATTGATCGCAGAGAAAATGTGGTTGATGTGTTTGTCATTTTGATTCTATAATTTAAAAAAGCAGATTCATCAGTACTTTCTTGATTACATTTTATGAGAAATAATAAATTTTATTAAGTCTCCCACTATTTTATCAATTCCCAATGACCCTCACCATTGAACTCGGAATGTCTAGTTGCTTTGACATTCTAATGGCAAGGATCCATATTTCCCTTCGCATAACCCCAACAAGGGTTGGTCAAGCTATTTAAAGGTATTTAGGTAGGCGGGTCTTTGCCAACTGTGAGCTTACAGTTCCTTGATCTGTTGAGTGGACTCCCCAATCATGAAATCCTGACTTGGATTTCTTCAACTCTTGCCTCCAATATTACATCAAGTCTAGCAAGGGCTACTTCTCTTGATGTAATATGGTTAAGTCAACCCGAAACCTTTCATAAGGGCTTCCTTTATAAAAGTAAGTGTCCCAACAAGGGTTGGTCAAACACATAGTTTTATTGAGTCTTGCCCTTAATCAAGTAACGGAAGGCTTGGTCTGACTTAATATGGTATTTGAGGGATTTTATTCTTTATGCGTATCTTTGCATTATCACATGCTTGTTAATATTAAGTGATGCTTTCTTAAGTGATTAACCATGTTCCGATAATGTATACGCATAGACCGGTTTTTATTTTATTCCATCTTTGCATGCTTGTTCATTTTATTAATTATGTGATCGCGACAACACATGCATAATATATAAACCATGCAATCAGACAGAAATAAAATAAGATGGCATGATCATGAGCTTCTATTTGGTTAGCTTATCTAGCGGTTTTGATAAGCTTACCCTGACCTAGGGAAAACACCTTGAACCTGATGGTTCATGTTTTGCAGCTCCCACCTGTCCACCTTTGTATCTTCTTGTGTCGTTTTCGCCTTGGCTTCGGGATTTGAACCGTCTCCTCTGGCTTGGGAGATCCTCCATTACATGGGTTTACATTAAAGAAACCATGGGCACGCAGGCCCTACATTTTATTGGAAGAAGGCTCGCAGGCCAACAAATTTAAATTAAATAAATTTAAATGAAACCATACACATACAAAGGGTCTTTGGTCTAGCTCATGATCATCCATAGTATGCAATGACATTTACGCATATTTAGAATTCAAATTCTTTTAATCGTTTTATTTAAGATAAGACGCGCTCGAATTCAATTAATTATGATCTTATAATTAATCAATTCTTTATCTTAAATTCCTTTCTGAATTTCCTTGAGATTCTTCTCATCCATATTCCTTGTACGGGTCTTTGTACATTGGAGGAAACCTGGTGAAATTCCATTTCTGGAAAGTACACGGCGTGTAGTTTATAATTACACGGCGTGTATTTTTCTTTTCACCCTTTGTCCAAAGTACACGCCGGGGCTTTGGCGTGTTTTTTCTGTACTTTGGAAATTTTAGAGTACATGGCATGTAGATGAATCATACACGGCGTGTACTTCCTTGTTACGCGGTAACCGGCCTGGTGATCCCGTATACGCGGTACACGACTTATCTTTGTACACGGTTTCACCTGGGTCGGAACGGACTACACGGCGTGTTGTTCCAACATACACGTCGTGTATTCCGGTTTCCACGCGCCGTTCTATTCTGGTCAACACAGCGTGATTAAAACTTAGGCATAATCAATTCACACGACGTGGTTTGGCGGACCAGTGCCGGTTCGTTGAACCTAAGTACACGGCGTGTAGTTTTAATTACACGCCGTGTAATCCCATGTTGTACAGACAGAAAGAGCGGCTCCTCCGGATGAGTTCCTCGTTTTTATTTTAATCATAATTAAAATTAAAAGGTCGTTTCTGTGATATGAATCGAGAAACGAAGGAGGAAGAATAGATCTCGTTAATTCAGATTTATAGAACGATTTATTTCGAATTGAATCAAATATGAATGCGTAAATTATCAACGAAAATTAAATAACTATAATCAACGTTGTAACCTCCCTTTGATACCATTTGAAGGTTCCGGGCGCAGTGGAAGCGCGTGGGTGGATGTGCCCACTTGGCTTTTTGTCATTAGCAATGATCAATCCGGGATCAATACGACGATAAACGCCAGTCTCCACGGATCGAATCACAGAAAAAGACAAAGAAGATGGTTTTTCCCGGAACCACAAACAAGGATCGTTACAGGTTGATTATAATTAATTTAATTAATTATAAAGAAATACCTTTTGGGTGTTCTTTCTTTGTTGATGTTCTCAATCACGTTGTCAATGTGATCCGTCGTTGCATCGCAGAAGCCAAGTGTAGACTCCCTCTAGCGGTGATCCACACGTGTACCTCGTATCACTGGACGTCGCCAAAAGATTCTCCGGGTGCTAGCGTGGAGAAGCCTTTGCTTGCGTTGTCCGCCTTAGATTGTCTTGATCCGATGGAAGAGGATCTCTCTCGGTCTTGAGAGCGTTCTTGGAGGAAGAGGTTCTTTCGGCCTTGAAAGAATTCTCCAGAGATGTTGTGCACAACGATTCTCTTGTATCAGAAAAGAGTTGGGGTTGTGAGGATATTTATAATCGGGTGTGTGGGGTTATAGAGTTATGACAATAAATAAACGCGTTACGCGTTTTATTTATTTCATTGACTCTTTATTTAAAACCCCATGTCGAATAAATAATTCCTTGACATGCGCCCACGCTGATTATAATAAATATCATTTAAAACAATATTATATCCTCAAAATCCCAACTAAAAAAAAAACTACACGGAGTGTATTAATAAATACACGACGTGTACTTGTTTTTCATTGAAAACTACACGGTGTGTACATTAAATGTACACGGCGTGTATATCTTGTTTTCATTTATTCATTTCCTTTCCAAAATAAAACTACACGGCATGTAATAATAATACACGACGTGTACTTGTTTTATTTTCTTTTTCCTCCATCATTTAAAACAACTTAGGCTTCCTTGAATAATTATTAAACCATGTACGAGAATAATCTTTATTCAACTTGAGATACTTGGATACACTTAGTGTGTGACCCTCTAGGCCTCTTTCTCGTTGGCATTAGGCGGGCTTGCCTAAAGTCCAAGATTACTGTCTAGCAACGGGTCAAGGCACCCAAGAGAAAGAAGTTGACGCCGCATTGACGTATCACCTCATACGAGCGCTTACTGTGTAATTTAATCCCTTTGTCTCAATATCTCATCAAGCAGGTTTCATGGCAGTGTCATAAACCTATATGCTTGATATGTCGTTCTTTGACTACCTGAAATAAACTCATCGTTTACACCATGGCCATGGAATTTAATGCGACAGTTCTATTTCAATCAAAGGGCCGAGATATCAACTTCCATAAATGGAAGGGAAAAATCCTTCCTTGACTTATCCATTAACAACATGTCACTCGTGACGCACCCAACGTACCCTACTTCCCGCCAACTATCTGCGTGACAGTTTTCGTCAGTAAATCTAAGTGCGCGAGTCATGACATGAGTTAATGATAATCTTCCAGTCCAAGGACCATTACACACGCTCGTAGATAGCAATATCCGATGACACCAAGACATGCAGAATTACTACTGGCGGGTCTATTCTCATAATCTCCCATCTTGGAGATTACCAAGTGCGAACTCCATGAGAGAGAGTCTCGTCTTCTTATGAGTACTCGCACATGACAGTCTGTATACTATGTGTCCTATCATAGTATGTCATCCAACCGCAGAACTTTATTTAAGAATATTGTTATAGCATTTCAAGGTTCTCATCATAGCGGGGATCTGCTATGACCTTATTAATGCAACAAATATTTCAGGACATTATTATATTATAGTCATGCAGAACAATGAACAATATATAATAAGTGAACATTTATGTAATCAAAGTACAAAACAGTTGGTTCTGAGGACACCAACCCTTACAAGAAACACATTGATCCTTTTGGGTTTGTGTTTACAGCTTTCCACCTATCCACCATTGTATCTTTTTGGATTGGTTTCTCCTTGGATCCTAACTTGAGTCGCCTCCACTAGATTTGGAGATCCATCCATTGCATATGCTTTTATCTCACATGCAGGTGAGGGGTAAAGTGGGTTTTTACATAAAAGAAACCTTGGGCACACATGACCTATATATTAATGAGGAGAAGGCTCACATAAAAACAAATTTAATTTAAATTAATTAATTAAAATAAAACATTCACATATAACGGTCTTGGTCTAGATCATGATCATAAATACATGCAAATATATTTACACATAAATAAAACAAGCATTCAATTATTTAATCATTCTTTTTTAAGATAAATCAGGCTTGAATCAATTAATTGTCTTTATTTTATCAATCCTTTTATCCTAAATCCTTTTTCTGAATTTTCTTGTGATTATAATCCATAATAATTTTTAAAAAAATAAATTCATTTAAAATTATCTTTGTATGTAACTTGTACCTTAGAGGCAACCTGTTGAATTCCCATTCATAACTACCCAATAAGTAGAAATTAACATTACACAGATGTTAAATTAAACATATATATATATATATATATATATATAACACCTATCATGTGTTGTGCTACAACTTTATGCTTGTACTTTGTTACACATCTCAAGGGTTTGTATAATATAATAATAATTGTTAATAAATCTATGTAATTTGATGGAGTACACGACATGAAGTTCTGAATACATAGAGTTTACTTTTGTTGACCTTCCATCTGAAGTACACGCCCAGGGACATTTCATGTAGATGTACTTCGGAAATCTTCTGAGTACATGGCATGTTAAATGGGACACTCAATGTGTAGTATCCACATTACATAGTTTCTAACCGGGAAAGCCATGTACGAGGTACACAGTATAACCCTAACCTGAAAGGAATACATTCCATATTTAGTGGGTCATATAGCATTTAATCCAGAAATCATGTTCCAAATATTCATGGTGAACGCACATAGACATAAATACTCTGATAGGATCCAATGAAATGGCCTGGTTCTGCGTACCGTCCCGATGCATGGAACCTATAATACATGGAATGTACTAATGAATACACACCATTTGTTCTGGTGTTGTATGTCTAGGAAGCGTTGGAACCTCCAGATGAGATACTTTATTTTATTTAAATCAAAATTAAAAGAAAATAATTGTTTATGAAAGGTGAACGATAAATGAAAGAGGATGAATAGAGCTTACAATTCAGATTTATAGAATGATTAACTTGAATTTAAATAACTAAATTACTAAATCCATAAATAACCAATGAAAAAATAAATAATTATAATCAATGATATGACCCCTCTGATATCACTTGTAGGTTTCGGGCGCAACATAAGCTTGTTGGTGGGTGTACACAACTTTAATTTTTGTCCTTAATGACGTTTAATACAGGATCCGTCCTGATGATAAAATACCAAATCTTCATAATAGAAAGAATAACTAAAGAAAGTAGGTGAGTCTCGAAACCATAGAGAGGATCATCATATGTTGGGTATAATTAATTTAATTAAAATACAATAATTAACTTTAGGGAATTCTCTCTCTGTTCATGTTTCCGGTCACGATTTGATGTGAACTGTTGTTGCATCATAGAATCCAAGTGTAGGATTCCTCTAGCGGAAATCCACATGTGCTCCACGTATCTCTAGAAATTGTTGAAGGGAACTTTTGGGGATATCATGGAAGAGCCTTCGCTTGTGATGTCCGCCTTCGATTGCCTTGATCCGGGGGAGGAAGATCTCTCTCTCGTAGCCTGAGAGAATTCATGGAAGAAAAGAATTATCTCTTAGTATGAGAGATTTCTCTAGATCTGTTGTGCACCACTCCCAAAATGGCTAGGCTATTGAGAATCATATAATTGGGATTTTAATTACTTAGAATAATAAAATGAATTAATTACCCAAAATAATTTAATCATTACATTTAATTCGTAGTAAGACCCTATGTCTAATAATAAATGTTGACTATTATTATTACTTGACATTCACCTAAAGAATTACACCTAATATTATTTAATTAAATAAATAATATTATTTCTCACAAATTCCTAGAAATAATACATGGCATGTATATTAAAATACATGGCATGTACTTTTGTTTTTCCATTATCTTTATTTCCTCCACCACATTTATTAGACCATGAATAATGACAATTTATTTCTCAAATAAATATCAGGGCATTAATCACTATTAAATATATTATTTTTCCCATGATATATTCTCTTGAATAACTAGTGTCAAAATAAATGCGATCAGGCATCCTTGAAAAATTATTAAACCACAATCTGGAATAATCTTTATTCAACTCATTAAATTAATATTTTATTGAGATACTTAGACACACTTAGTGTTTCACCCTTTAGGACTCTTTCTCAGTGGAATTAGGTGGAGCCTGCCTAATGTCCAAGGATAGAGTCTAGAAATACCCCAAGACACCCATATAGAAAGAAGTTAATGCTTCAATGATGTGTCACCTCCTACAAAATTTTACCTTGTAATGTAATCCCTTTGTCTCGATATCTCGAACCCAGCGGGTTTCATGCTAGTTCCATCAACCCATGTTCTCCATTATTCTTTCCTTGACTTTATGGAATTGAACTTGTTCATTCTTCACAGTGGACATGGATTTATTTAGGCTATAGAAATTACATCAAAGTGAATGAGATATCTATTTCTGTTATGGAATAGAAGGGACACATCCTTTGTCTCATTATCTATTAATGCAATATTACTCGTGACACAACCACCATATCCTACCTTGCTGGGAACAGTGTGTCATCATAGTATTTTTCAATACATCTATGTGCACAAGTTATAATACCCATTAATAATTATCTTAATGTATAAGGACCAATACACACGTTTGCAGATAAGAACATCTAATGACACTATGAAGTGTAGATTTTCTACTAGCGGGTCTCATTTTCCTAATATAATCCAAGATATTACCAAGGGAACACACCATGAGAAGGTGCATCAATGTTTTATGAGTCCCCACCCCTAATGGACTGTATTATTTGTATCCCTCAAATAACATCATCTAACCATAGAACATATATTCAAGAACAGTGTTATTGAACTTCCGGGTTCTCATCATAGAAGGGATACACTATGAAATTTTAGTGAAACATATATCCTTATGACATTATCACATGAATTGTCATGCAGAAGAACAATCAAGATGTGATAAGGTATTTGTTAATTAATAATGTACAAAGTAGATAGTTCTAGGCCACAAACTCCAACAAAAACAATCCATTGAGATTAAATAATTATCCGTTAGAAAATCATGAACATTCTATCACGACCCGTCCTTGGGGCCCGTGCCGTGACTACCCCAAGTCTGCCTTCCATAGGCCAGGGGATGGAAACTAGAACCAAAGGAATAAATCCCAATAAAAGGGAAGGAATTTCCTTTTATAAAGTAAACAAAAACAAAATAGAGTACGCAAGTGAAGTAAGCACAAATTAAAACTGGGCACAAGGTAAGTGCTGAAAAGTAAATGGGCCAGTATACAAACCCAACTGAAAGTATAGTATAATTGAAAGAAAAGTACAACAACAGTAAGTAAAAAAGCAACACCGAGTCATCCTCTAGAAATCCCACCTGAAGGGTGGGTACAGATAGTCACCTTAGCTCCTCGGGTCTGGCCATCCGCTCCGTGTACATCCCGCCAAGTGGTCCACCTCCGGGTACCACCCAGCTCCACAAGCCTCCACCTCGATCAGTGTTGTCCGTTGTCTGCATCCAACACAACGTAGTGCGGGCATAGCCCATGTAGGGGTGAGTATATGATACTTAGTAGGGACCCCAAAATCCCTGAAGGTCTCTTAGAATCCACGAAGGATAAACTACAAGGAAAGGTACAATCACGAAGTATCAACCGACTCTACTTAGGTATATTCCCATACATATACCTAAGTCATTAATTACAGTTCGTCTCCAACTCGAGAGCCCAAGCACAAATATTCCACACAGGAAAACAAGTCAATCCCACCACGGATAAAGATTGTAGTAAAGACTCATCTCACACATGTATACACTTCTTAAAGCGATAGAGATGATCTGATGTAGCCACTGATTCATCTAAGCTGTCGGACCCACACAGGATACAAGACCATTTACATTGCCGGACCCACACAGGATACAAGTATAGAGGTCAATAGTTCCGGACCCATATAAGATACAAGAACAATAGTCATATCCATCGAACCCATGTAGGATTCCAGTACAGTAGTCCCCGCTGTCGAACCCACGAAGGATTCCTGTATAGAAGTCGATGTAGTCGTAGCCAGATCTAGGGTTCCTGCACACAACATGCTCGATTCCGGGAGGGTCTGCTCATCGAGAAAAAGAGTCGATACATCGACTGCCACGATGTCCAGAGTTGATGTATCCCAAAGTTCCTTCGGGTCAAAAGAAACCCAACATGACAGATGATGCGTCAATCGAACGCCCAGTCTGAGAGTTATTGGGTTTTCCGTTCCAGGGGCCCGATTGTTTTTTAAGCTAAAACAAACCCGAATGTACTCCGACTGCGTCCAAACCTCAAGTGGGGTAAGCCAAAAAGACTGTCTCATCAAGAGGAATTCAATGTAGTTTAGGGCAAGTAAAATGGACGTCTGTTCCTTATGTTATAAGTGTTTCTACTCCAAGGGAATGGTTGGTTACAAGTTCGAACTAACCCGGCCATACCCAGACTTTGCATAAACCTTGAGTGTAATATACTGAAACAACCGTCTCAATCCTAGGATTCCTATGCAACTAATGGTGCATCAATCGGAGGTCCGTAGCTCAAGTTATGGGCAAAAGCCCGAAAATGGTCCGAAGTGGGGGGGTCTGGGCCCGGGCCGACCCGGCCCAACCCCCCGGAGTCGGCCCGAACAGGGTCAACCCGACCCGGGTCGTAGTCCGGCCCTGTAGGGAAAGACAAGGCATGGTGCAGCTGGCGCAGCTCGGTCCATGTCATCCGGCCCGACCCAGTTCGGGTGCTGGCTCGACAAGCTGGCCGAGCGCGGGGCGTGGCCCCCGTTTTCCGCAGACGCGACGCCAAGGTGGTGCCGCTGGTCCACCAGATCCCGCGCGACCATGGGATCCTATGACCTTTCCGCCACAGACGATGTCGTGGCGGCCTTCTTCTGGTGGCGTGCCGGGGCTCCGCCGCCTCCAGGCGGCCAGCCGGTGTCAGCCGCCGCGGTACTTCGCGGGCCATTAGAGTCATTCTGGTGATCCGTTTTAGCTCCCGTCTGCGCCTACGGTCATCTTGGGACACGAGTTCCACAGCGAAGGCTTAGATTTTCCGTTGCGGTCCCGTTTTGTCATCTCCAATCACCATGCGCATCATGAACAAAATATCGGTGGGTTCAGGCTTGTTCGTTAACCCGCAACCACCGCATTAGAGGTTTAAATCGTCGCCCAACAATTTAAATGCCAAGAACGAGGGTATAATTTGCATAAAAGAAAAATATACAAATTTTCGCCTACCTCAAAAATTGATGTCGAACATCGGCATCGCAGTAGACGGCGTCGCGGGGAAAGATATCGTAGGCGTCGACGGAGGGCGTCGAGGAGGAAGTTGCATCTCCTCTCTTGTCGCGGAGAAGAGAATTGGCGGCATGTCATCGTTCTTCGAGGAACCAGCGTTCTTCGTCGTTCTTCGTCAGAGGCCAGCATTCTTCCAAAATCTCAAGATCTCTCCTGATCTTCCTTCTCCCAATGAAGGCTCTCCCCTAAAATAAAATAATAGGCTCCTCCAATTATTTTATTACACACGTAAAGTAACTACCCAAAATTCAAATCACCACATTTAAAAAAACGTGTTGACAATAAATCAAGGAAGTGAGAGGGAAGGTCCCCTTTTATTAAATGCATTGGTAATTAAATAAAATGGGGGGAAAGAGGAAGGATCCTCAATAATGTGTGGGTTGACATGAATTAATGGAGAGATGTGGAGAGATTGGCATTTAATGGGGGGTTTTTAATGTGTTTATAGGAAATTAAATAGTTGGGGATCGTGTGGGACCCACCTCTATAACATCCACACATGGGTAGTTAGGTGGATGTGGGCCCCACGCTTACCTACCCACGAGAGGGAAAAAACTCCTTATAAAATAAAAAAAATTTCGAAAGTTTTTATTTACTTCTTAAATAAACCCCAAATAATTAACCACTCCTCCAGTGCGAACACAACTATAGTCAGGATCATGTTATGAAATTACCAGCGTTGCAAGTTCATCGGTGCCATTTGATTTTAATTCCGAGCACCGATTCAAAAGATACAAAAACCCGCTCATTCATTCACTGAACGTACCCGAGCTAAACTTCAGAAATTGATTCCGGGCACACCAGGCCTCAGAATCAAGTGCCGTCAGAAGAAACATACTCGTAAAATTATAAAGTATTTAAGAAAAATAATTTTCCTTGAAATTTATGGGTCTTTAAATTACTACCACCTCAGGGATTTACGTCCCCATAAATCTAAAACATAAACTAGGGAAACAAATGGGGGTACTGAGAACGCATCTGAGCCTCCCTCTCCCATGTGCTCTCCTGGAGGTTCCCGTGCTGCCAATGAATGTGCACCAGAGGAATTGACCATCCACATGTGACTCACTCCTATCGATACTCGATCTCCACCGGGACCTTCATAAAAGTCTCCCCATCATTGATGTCCAGCTCCCCGTGGTCGATGATATGCATCAGGTCGTTCACATATCTCCTCAGATGAGATACGTGGAAGACGTCGTGCACCCGGTGCAACTGAGGTGGAAGGGCCAGGAGGTAAGCCACCTCGCCTACTCTGCTGAGGACCTGAAAAGGCTCAATGAAGTGCAGAGATAGCTTCCCACCCTGACCAAATCCTCATAATCCACGCTGAGGTGAGACCCATAAGAAAACGTGGTCGCCATACTCGAACTCCAGTGGCCTCTGTCTCCAATCAGCATAGGAATTTTTTCTGCTCTGTGGAGTCCTCATCCGCTCCTGGATGATCTACACCTTCTCCGTCGTAGCCAGATCCATCTTTGTTCCTACGAGTGGTGACTCCCCCGGGTCAATCCAGCAAAGATTTGATCTACATGGTCGGCAGTACAATGCCTTGTATGGTGCCATCCCGATGGTGGAGTGGTAGCTATTGTTGTATGCAATCTCCACCAAGGGCAGGTGATCCTCCCAGCTGTGACCAAAGTCAAGGACACATGCACAGAGCATGTCCTAGAGTGTCTGGATGGTCCTCTCTATCTGGCCATCCGTCCGAGGGTGAAAGGCAGTGCTCAGGCATAGCTGCGTCCCAAAAGCCTCATGCAACCCCTTCCAAATCCGGGAAGTAAAGCGAGCGTCTCGATCGGAGAAGATAGACAATGGAACACCATGAAGCCATACAATCTCCTAAATGTAGAGGTGTCCCAAGATGTCTATAGAGACCTTCTCTCTGATCGATAGGAAGTGGGCTGACTTGGTGAGTCGGTCTACGATCACCTAGATAGAGTCATGTCCTCTGGAAGTATGTGGGAGCCCCATCATGAAATCCATGGATATCCCATACCACTTTCACTTCGGAACCCCTAAGGGTTGTACCCAGCCTGTTGGTACCTGGTGCTCCTCCTTCACTTGCTGACAAGTGAGGTATGATGAAACGAACTTTGCTACAACCCTATTTATACCCGGCTACCAGTACTGTCGTCTGAGGTCCTGATACATCTTCGGTAATCCTAGATGTACTGCTAGTGGGGAAGTGTGAAACTCCCTCAGAACCTACTCCTGTAGTAAAACTGGTACCATGGTACGTCCCCTGAAGTGGATGACGCACTCCCCCCTTCAGAAAATACACCAGTCGCCTGTCCTATGGAAACCTGAGCACGTCGTGTCTCATAGTCAACATCCCCACGCTATGCCTCTCTGACCCGTAGAAGTAGTGGTGGAGTGACTGTGAGGGATTGTAGATAGGCTGTCCCATCTCTATCCATGAAGGATATCTACAAAGCGACTAACTGCCCTATCGCCTCTTCAAGTAGCTGAATGCCCGACCTCCTTCTGAGAGCATCAGCCACAACCTTCTCCTTCCCAGAAGTATAGACAATCTCAGTGTCAAAATCGTGGAGGAACTCGAGCCATCACTGCTCTATCAGGTTCAGGTTCTTCTATGAGAAAATGTACCTGAGAGTCTGGTGGTCAGAGTAGACTATAAATCTCTCACCCATCAAATAGTGCTGCCACATCTTCAGGGAGAAGACCACTCCTGCTAACTCCAGGTCATGGGTAGCGTAGTTCTGCTCGTGCTGCCTCCACTGCCGTGAACCGTAAGCGATCACTGCTCGCTCCTACATAAGGACACACCCGAGTCTAGTCCCTGATGTGTCGCATTAAACTACATACCCTACTCCCTCCTCTGGTAGCATCAAGATGGGCGCACTGGTCAATCTCCACCTCAGCTCTTGAAAGATCTACTGACATCTTTCTGACCACATGAAGGCTTTCCCCTTCTTTGTCAAAGCTGTAAGTGGTGCTGCAACTCTGGAGAAGTCTGGCACAAATATCATATAGTACCCGGCCAGACCTAGGAAACTCCACACCTCCATCAAACTCCTAGGTGGCTCCCAAGAAAGTACTTCCTTGATCTTCGCGGGATCCACAAAACTCCCACCTCTTAGATGACATGACCCAAGAAGTGAGCCTCTCGAATCCTAAACTGGCACTTCAAGAGATTACCATAAAGTTGGTTCTCTTGGAGTGTATCCAATACAACACGCAAGTGGTAGGCGTGCTCCTCCTCGGTAGTCGAGTAAATCAGTATGTCGTCAATGAAGACTAAGACAAACTGATCGAGGTAAGGATGGAAGATCTTGTTCATGAGACTCATGAACACTGCTAGAGAATTGGTCATGACAAAGGGCATAAACAAGAACCCATAGTGGCCATACCGACATCTGAAGGTCGTCTTCTACATATCCTCGTCTCGAACTCTGAGCTGATGATAGCATGACCTAAGGTCTATCTTCAAGAACCATCGTGCTCCCTTGAGCTGATAAAATAGGTCGTCAATCCTCGGGAGTGGGTACTTGTTCCTTACGGTCACCTGGTTCAGGTGACGGTAGTCTACACATAGTGTCAAGCTCCCATCCACCATCATGGCGAACAAAATCGGAGAAGCCCAGGGTGAAACACTGGGTCAGATGAAACCTTTCCCCTGTAAGTCCTCCAACTGTACCCGCAGCTCACGAAGCTCGGCGGGATCCATCCGATATGCCAGAGTAGATATCGGTGATGTCTTGGGGTATAGGTATATGTAGAAGTATAACTATCTATAAGGAGGTAGTCCTGGAACGTCATCAGGAAAAACGTCTGCATACTGATCCACCGCAACAGGAAAACTCAGACTCCGCACGTCAACTACTCTGAGGATGAGGCTAGCCAATTGAAATGTGATCGGTTGCCCTCTCCTCTACGTGATTCCATCCTGTGATGCGAAGGATCCCTTATCACTTGTGAAGGTGAACCTGGTCCCATCCGTGAGGACACATCACACCTTGCACCTAATACAGTAGATCTAAGCATGAACTGTAGATAACCAGTCCATACCCAAGATGACATCATAAGGCCTCGACACCGCTACAAGAAGATCCTAGCCGAAGCTCTCGCCTCCTAGAGTAATCTCACACTACCGGCACCAGTGCGTATTCGTCGAGTCTGCTCCTATAGGAGTCTATAAACGTAAGGATCAAGCCAACGGCTCCGTCGGAATCTCCGAGCTCCAAAAAAGGGAAGAGGCAATAAAATAATGACTCACACCTGTGTCTATAAGAACTGTAGAAAGGGTGGAGTAGACACAGATAATACCTCAAATCATCTCGGGTGTTCCGTGGTCATAAGCCTCTGCTACCTGGAGCTGATCCTGCCTCTGCCCGCCAGCTCCATGTGGTCGGGGTGGACCTCCTGGGGGTGGACCTCCTGGGGGTGATGGTGGTGGAGCCTCAAAATGTCATCCACCACCTGCTGCTTGGCCAGCTCCTCGGCCTCATCCGCCTGCTCCCTGCGGACCACCACGGTCGAACCTCTGCCTCTGCCTAGGAGGTCCCTCCACTGTCTACTGCTCATCTGCATGGCAGGTCGGGCAGTCATGAGCCATGTGGCCCTGCCCGCCACATGTATAGCACTGTCTTCTCCTCGTAAGGCTGGCTCAATGCCGTGTGCCCCGCACAACTGAACCAGTATCCTGAGGTCTCCCACCTGATGACCTGGTCCACTTGGACCCCTATGACATCTGTCGACTGCTGGTTAAAAAAGACTCTGCTCCATGCCGTCCTGTGGTGGGTCTCACTGCTAGTGGCTGCTCGGCGAGAAAGCTCTCTACTAAAAGGGATCGGTCCAGCACCCCTGCCTATTTTGGGATGATGATGAGATTAATTGAATCTCTGATCTCATGCCTCAGTCCTTGATCAAGGGTCTGGGCCCGAAATAATGGGTCACATACCATGTCTGTGGAGTAGCGCGAGAGGTTAGTAAATCTCACCGAGTACTGGGAAAATGTAATGTTTCCCTATCGTAGCTGCAGTAACTCCCGGATGCACACCACATAGAGGGTGGCTGGAACAAACTCCGAGTGGAAGAGGCTCTCGAAGTCCGTCCAAAGTAGGGATGCTTCATCGTGCACCTGGAGCATCAGTTCCACCATCTACCTGCTACTACATGCAGGAGGCTCGCGGCAAGGACCACCATAAGGTCTGCTGGTGTCCCTATCAATATTAAGACTCTAACAATAGCCTCCATCCAATCCTCAACTGCCTGAGGATCCATCTCTCCACGGAACCTGGGCGGCCTCTGTCTCTGAAACTCATGCAACACGCTCAGGCGGCATGCACTCTCTACCGCTGGGGCTAGTAGCATCGATGGCTCAGCGGGTAGTGGTACCGCTGGTGCCTCCACTGTAATGGGGCCTTGCACAGAGGCCTTGTCTCTCGGTGGGCTGCCATCCCGCACGTATCTAGCAACCCTGGCTAGCTGCCTTCGTGGGGCCATCCTGAAAAGAAACAGGTGCGCGATGGTCAAACAGTATACCCGGTGAACTGACACAAAGTAATCACAAAGAAATTTTTTGATAGAAAACACACACACAATCAGTGTTTTCATGCAATGAGTCAGAAATCAGAGGTCAAGGTCCTGGGGTATGGATACATCGGCCACCACAACATCACTGGACTCCCTGGACTGAAAACCACACTCAATACTCTTAACACTATTGCTTCGCAGAAAGGAAAGATCAGAGTCCTGAGTTCCGCATTAGAACCGACTCCTCTGATACCAATTTGTCACGACCCGTCATTGGGGCCCGTGCCGTGACTACCCTAGGCCCACCTTCCATAGGCCAGTGGCTGGCGACTAGCACCAAAGGCATAAATTGTGATAAAAGGTAAGGAATTTCCTTTTATAAAGTAAACAAAAACACAACAGAGTATGCCAGTGAAGTAAGCACTAAGTAAAACTGGGCCCAAGGTAAGTGCTAAAAAGTAAATGGGATAGTATACAAACCCAACTGAAATTACAGTACAACTGAAAGGAATGTACAACAATAGTATGTAAAACAGCAACACCGAGTAATGATCCGGAAATCCCACCTGAAGGGTGGGTACAGATAGTCACCTTAGTTCCTTGGGTCTGGTCATCCACTCCGTGTACGTCCCGCAAAGTGGTCCTCCTCCGGGTACTGCCCAGCTCCACAAGCCTCCACCTCGATCAGTGCTGTCTGCCGTCTGCATCCAACATAACATAGTGGGGGCTTAGCCCGCGCCGGGCTAAGTATACGATACTCAGTAGGGACCCCGAGACCCCTGAAGGTCTCTTAGAATCCACGAAGGATAAACTACAAGGAAATGTACAATCACAAATTATCAACTGACTCTACTTAAGTATATGCCCATACATATACTTAAGTTATCAATTACAGTTCGTCTCCAAATCTTGAGCCCAAGCACAACCAGTCCACACAAGAAAACACAACCCATTCCACACATGAAAACAAGTCAATCACACCACTGATAAAGATTGATGTCAAGACCCAGCTCACACAGGTATACACTTTGTAAAGAGATAGAGATGTTCAGATATAGCCACTGATTCATCTAAGCTATCAGACCGACATAGGATATAAGACCAGCTTAGCTGTCGGACCCACACATGATACAAGACCAGCTACTCTGCCAGACCCATAGAGGATACAAGACCAGCTACTCTGTCGGACCCACACAAGATACAAGTACAGAGGTCAATAATATCAGACCCACATAGGGTACAAGAACAGAAGTCATCGCCGTTGAACCCACAGAGTATTTCAGTATGATAGTCATCGTTGTCGAACCCACAGAGGATTCCAGTACAGAAGTCGATGCAGTCACAACCAGCTCTAGGGTTCTGGCACACAACATTCTCAATTTTGGGAGGGTCCGCTCCTCGAGGGAAATAGTCGATACATCAACTATCACGAAGTCCAGAGTTGAGGTATCCAAAAGTTCTGTCACATCAAAAGAAACCCAACGCGACCGACGGTGAATCAATCAGATGCCCGGTCTGAGTATTATTGGCTTTTCTGTTCCAGGGGCCCGGTTAGTTTTTAAGCTAAAACCAACCCTATTGTACTACAGCTACATCCAAACCTCAATAGGAGTAAGACAAAAGTACCTTCTAATCAAGATGAATTCAAGGCAGTTGACGGCACGTCAAACGGACGTCCTGTCCTTAAGTTATAAGCGTTTCCGCTCCAAGGGCCAGGTTGGTTTCGGGTTCGAACCAACCCGGCCATACACAAACTTTGTTGAAACCTCGAGTTTAATATACCAAAATGACTGCCTCGATCCATGGATTCCTAAACTACTGACGGTTCTTCGATCAGAGGTCTATAGCTCATGTTATGTGCAAAATACCACAAACGGTCCGAAGTGGGGGGGGGGGGTCTGGGCCCGGGCGGACCCGGCCCAACCCCCCTGCGTCAGCCCTATAGGGCGCGGCCCGCCCCCGCTGGCGTGGCCTAGTCCACATGACTCGAACCGGCTTGGCCGGGGTGCTGGCTCGGCTAGCTGGCCAAATGGGGGGCGCCGCCCCCGTTTTCCGCGGACGCGGCGCCAGGTCGGTGTTGCTGGTCATCCTGATTCTGTGCGGCCGCGGGATCCTCTGCCCTTGCCGCCACGGACGATGCCGCGGTGGGCTTCTGTTGGTGGTGCGCCGGGGCACCGCTGCCTATAGGTGGCCGGCCGTCGCCTCTGGCCATCGGCGCCACCGCGCTGGCACCCTGCACCGCCGTGATACTCCGTGGGCCACCGGAGTGATTCCCATGGTCCGTTTTTGCTCTCGTCTACACCTGCGGTCATCTCGGGACCCGAGTTCCACTGCGAAGGCTTAGATTTTCCATTTCGGTCCCATTTCATTGTCTCCAATCACCCCGCACATCAAGATCAAAGTAGCGGTGGGTTCGGGCTTGTTCGTTAACCTACACCCACTGCGTTAGAGGTTCAAATAATCGCCCAACAATTTAAACGCCAAGCACGAGGGTATAATTCTCATAAAATAAAAATGTACAAATTTTCCCCTACCTCAACAATTGATGTCAAACGTCAGCATCTCAGTAGACGGCATCACGGGGAAAGTGATCGTAGGTGTCGCCGGAGGGCACCGAGTAGGAAGCGACGTCTCCTCTCTTGTCACGAAGAAGAGAATTGGTGGCGCGTCGTTGTTCTTCGAGGAATCGGCATTCTTCTCCGGAGGTCGGTGTTCTTCCAAAATCTCAAGAGCTCTCCCGATATTACTTCACCCAAAGAAAGCACTCCCCTCAAATAAAATAATATGCTCCTCCTATTATTTTATTACACACGTAAAGTAACTTCCCAAAAATCAAATCACCACATTTAAAAAAAACGTGTTGACAATCAATCAAGGAAGGGAGAGGGAAGGTACCCATTTATTAAATGCGTTGGAAATTAAATAAAAAGGGGGAAAGAGGAAAGATCCTCATTAATTTGCGGGTTGACATGAGTTAATGGGGTGAGGTGGAGAGATTGGCATTTAATGGATGGGTTTTAATGAGTTTAGAGAAAATTAAATAGTTGGGGCTCGTATGGGCCCCACCTCTCTATCATCCACCCTTGGGTAGTTAAATGGTTGTGGGCCCCACCCTTAACTACCCATGGGGGGAATAATCTCCTTATAAAATAAAAATTGTTCCGAAAATTTTTATTTACTTCTTAAATAAACCCCAAATAATTAACTTCTCCTCCAGTGCGAACGCAACTACGGTAAGGATCACGTTAAGCAATTACCGGTGTTGCGAGTTCATCGGTGCCCTTGGATTCTAATTCCGAGAACTGGTTCAAAAGATAGAAAAACCCGCTCATTCGTTCACTGAACGTACTCGAGCTAAACATTAGAAATTGATTTTGGGCACACCGGGCCTCAGAATCAAGTGCCATCAAGAGCCACATACTCCTAAAATTCCAAAGTTTTTAAGAAAAAAAATTCCCTTGAAATTTCCTGGTCTTTACACATTCCTTTATATAAAAACCACAATTAATTTCCATTTTAAATCAATAAATATCCGTGAAAACCAATAAATATGTCAGTAACTTGTTTTATTATCTTCATATCCCTATTAGAACCACTCTTATAAAGGAATAATGTTCATTATTAATTAAAATTACATTGTAGAATGAATTTATAAATACTCAATTCTATCAACATCCTAGGAGTAACTTATAGATAGTATAGTTTATCCACTTCATAGGAGTAACTTATAAAAAATTAACTATGTCCCCTTCATATGAGTAACTTATAATCTGCAAACTCAGTCCACACTACCCAATGCATTGGAGGGCTATATCAAACCCATCCATCATCATAAAAAATGTCCAAGAATCATAACTGGTATAAAATATTTAAAATCTTGAATTTTATTCATTACACTCATAATAATAGTCATTTGACCCCTAAATTAAAACGTCTTTCAATTTTCTCATAAAAATGAAACAAATATTCTTTTCATTATATTTTTTAAGTAAACAAATTCCAGAAATATGAGAAAAATATAGTTTTTGAAAAAACATATATATATATATATAATACTATTGAAAAATAATAGAGGACAGTATGTTAAGAAGATATATTCATCACACATACGATGAATACCAATTCTATTTATAATTTAGTAAAGAAATTAAAAAAATTGACCTTTACAGAAGATTCATAGAAGATTCCTTTTTGGAACTATTGTAATGAAATTGAAAACTAGTTAAAAATGAAAATTTAAATATTTTAAATATTAATATTAAAATTATTGAATATTTTAATGTGACATGATTATGGAATATAATGTGTATAAAACATTTAAAACTACGTTTTAATGAAAAATATATTTCCTTGTCTGCCGAATCACCTGGTAAATCCTTTATTTCCATGAGTAATAAGGTTGTACTAGTTTTATACAATATTAAAAAAATTTAAAAGTTCATAACCTTATTATAATTATTTATTTTTATTTATAATAATGTTTTATTTAGTTACTAAAACTGTTAAGTTCAAATTAGACATTATGAACTCATTTGGTTTATAATTTTAAATTAACATTTGTGTGTTGACTGTGGTCAAATAGTTGATGGTTAGAAAATATTCATTATATTAAACCAATCATAATTATTAGTTTAGAAAATTAATATACATTTGGACCAATATTGTATGGTGCTAATGAAAAATGAATTTTATAATTTCATGGAGACGTATTCAAAACATACACATTAGTAATGATTTCATTTTTCTAATGAATTAAAATTAAATGATGTAGATAAAGGATTAATTTTATAGAATAATAATAATAATATCATAAATATAATATTTAATCATTAATTCCAAAAATATGACTATCCATGTAAAGAAGAAATGAAAAATCATTCACATCATTCTTTAGAGGGGGTAGTCCACACGTACACACATGAGATGTTATCATTTTCCAGTGGATGATAGCATGAGAAGATATGTAATATTTCATCTTTAAAGAATCATATATATGCTATAAATATGATATATATTCATTTTGTCAAACCTTTTTTTACCATCTACATGTGGTTGTGATAAAAAAGAAACACAACACTTTGGGGACATGGTAGTGTGTACGTACACACAAGCGAAGTGTTCATTTTACTTGGAATGGAAAAGGTAATGGAAATTGGATTTACTATAAAAGTAAAACATTTAATTATACTATATATATATATATATTATTATACCATCATGGTTATGATATATTTGAATGTGGAAGAATAATAAATAACATAAAATGAAATTAGTTTGGACTTATAACTAATCGTTCGATATTATCATTTTTATTAAGCTCAAGGTTTTTTATAGAGAGATTTTTTGTCACTCTAGGGTATTTTTGATAAGGTAATGGAATCATATAGAGGTATTTGGGTATTCTTTGACAGAAAAATAAAATGTAGTTGTTTGTTTTTGAAAAGTTTTAAGTGATTCCCTTTTTATACTAAAAATAAATGGCATTTTAATAATTATTCAATTTTTATGGGAAATGAATGTAATTATAAAATGAAATATTGCACATGTATGGACCATGTAATAAAACATCAACAAGTTATCATATACTTGAGTAACTATAATATTTTTTTTAATAATTGTAATGATTTTAAAAAATTAAACATTAAATACCATTTAAGGTCATTTGTGGGACTATTCATAAAATCTAACTTTAAAAATATCAATAAAATAGTGGAATTATAATTAAAAACATAATTAATAAATTAATCTTGATAATTATCTATAAAAATATGAATACCCATAATTTTTTCAAAAATTATTACTTTCAATGTTTTTAAAACAATTTACAGGATTTTTCTCTTATTTTTATTAATGGTGCATTAACACCACAAAAGTGTTTTAGAAAAATAGTCTATCTTTTAAAATTAAAAATATTTTATTAATATTAATATAAATTATTTAAATTAGTTATAATCATCATGTTTCATTAAAATATTACATTAACTCTTATCATTACCATGAAAACATATTTAATATATTAAATGATTGAAAATAACAATTTTGTTAATATAATTTTATTACTATAGAAAGGGACTCATAACCATGTCATGTGGATCCCAAAGAGATAAAAATTAACCAGTAATATGGTAGTGTTTGATCAAGATTCATCCAAAAGCTTGGAGATAAGATATATTTGATCACAATTCATAGTTTTAACATTAATAAACTAGTTTTACCCATCACCATGGTGACAAATTTTTACCTAGGTAGATTATTTTATCGATAAAAGGGATATATTTAACAAATTTGACTTTTATTATAAAAATATGAAATAAATTTCAAAAAATTAAATTTAATTAATTATCAGAATTTAGTTTTAATATTTCTGTGCAAAACACAATGATTGTTTTAGAAAATATATTTCTTAAGTATGAAATGATTTTACACCAAAATAAAGTATAATGGTAACTAATATAAAATTAAATGAATTATTTTTAATAAAATGAAATTCATCTATATTTAAAATAATATAAAACAAAATGTAACATTGATATTTCTTTAACTAAAATAAATTGTTGGTTGTAGTATATTACTCAAGAGGGGGTGAATTGAGCATCTATATAAATTTCTGTTAAAATTTTTTATTTGCAAATTTCCCTTAATTTTAAAAAAATAATCAAAGTTAATTTGTAGTGAATTTATAAGAGTCCTAAATGTACAATTAATTTCTTAGAAGATTTATTAGTTCTCAGCTACACAAATGAAAAGATTTGTCTAACATTTGAAACAAATCTTTTTGTTCAAAAAATATATAAACACTTACTAAACTAAAAATCAAAGTTCAATTTAGGTTTATGTGTAATGTAATGAACACATATCAGATTATACTAAAATGCCAAGGCATAGCGCAAATAAATAAGAGGTTTAGTCTCAAGATGAGACTTAGTCCTCTCTACATGGTTATCACCCACCACCTAGAAGATTAATTTAATAAACAAACTGATCCACCCCTTGTATCGATGTTCACAATAGCATACATGTCTATGTAGGTCACACTTGACCTCTAATATAGTTTTTAATGGAAAAAACAACTAACAGGTCACACTTGACCTCTTCCACTATTCTATATGGGATATAAGAATAAAATTAGTGTGAGTATAAGGATATCAAGTATCCTTTAGTTAATCACATGAGACAATGTGTGTGAGAGAGAGAGATACACACAATGCTAAAAAATATAGGAAAATAAACACTACAGAGCTAAGATGCAGAGGGAGGATTAGAAATCTTTGTGTGTTGTGCAGTAAAGCTCTAGACACTTTTCATCTAGTGGAAATTATGTTTGATTCTTCTTCTAGAATTGAATCAGAAATAGAGTATCATAGCCTCTGTGTTCTGGCTTCTAGGTGTGAAAAGTTCAGCTCTATGGAGATAGGCTGTTCAGTGCAGCTCAACAGATCTTTTCTTGTCTTTTTGATCTCCCCATATGCTATTGCTTTTAGTTATTGGGAATTAGAAGAAGGCAACGAAAGTTGCATGAGTTTTCATTTCATCCATTCTCTCATCTTTTCTGCATATTTTTCATCGCATATTAAATGATTTAGTGTGTAATTATTTTATACTTTGAGGTCAAGAAGGCATGAATATCTCCCCACATGTATTTACCTCATACTATCTATGGGTAGTCCTACATACAACATTAAACAATTCTAGAAACATTAATTTGTGTAAATATGACCGTTATATATAAATTTGAATTAATAAATTAGAAATAGTTTGTATGACTATAGGTGAGTCATAAGTATCGGTGACCCACTGGGATCGGTTTGTTAGTATCAGTGACTCTGTGTATCGATGAGTCTTTTCCATCGGTATTAGTGACTCGGTGAATCAGTGAGTCGTTTGTGCTATCGGTTTGTCTCTGCATTGTTGAGTCACCATTGGTGACTCAATTTGAACTATCAGTGTATCCCCCATTAGTTACTCATTCATTGGTGTGTCATCCATCAGTTACTCATTCATTAGTGTGTCGTCCATTAGTGATTCGATCATCGGTTGGTCATCCATCGATGACTCATTCACCAGTGTGTCGATCATTTGTGTGCCGATGATCGGTGTGTTGATGATCGGTGTGTCTTCCAACATTGACTCTTTTTGATCTATCGGTGTCAAGGACTCTGAAAAACATAAAAGTGTCTCTATTACATAGAACACTACTAGATTTAGTGATATTGATATATACAAGTAAATATAAACTTCTAAATATATTGAAGCATTAATATTCATAGTTTATTGATCTATTGAAATGTATTATACAATATGACATAATTTATTTTCTTATATATATATTAAATGACATGTTCATGTTTATTTATTAATTAATATAATAATGAATAGGATCTACATATTGACATGATTTGTGATTATGAAAACCACTATTTATCAAAGGGTCCAACAATCACCCCCTTTTCGATAATCGCAAATTGTGGAATAAATATGATGTAATAGAGGTAATATAAACAGATCCCCCTCAATTATGTAATAGGGGATATATATATATATATGTATATATATAAGTGACTTTATATCAAAGAAGGGTCATTTAAATTAGATATTTTTGTATTAGAGGTATGATATATACATATATATATATATATATTATGTTGAGTACATTCCATGTGTCCTCTTAGATGTTTACTCTTAGAGTTTCTCCCCCTAATATTAATAATTTTTTCCTATACCATGTATACAGCCTATACCTTTCTCCACCTTTTGAGATTAGAAAAAAAAGTTAAGAGAAAGAGTAATAATAAAGAGAAAGAATAGAAAGAAAATGAGAAACACATTAAAGACAAAAAGGATTTTCATTTAGGCTGGAGAGAGTAAAATAAAAAATAAAGAACAAATCCCTATCAAAGAATCAATCCACTAATAAGGGTTTGGATTCTGAAGAGCTTTGCCTTTGTTTGAAGGATCAACTGGAGTTCAGGAGGTGGTTTTGTGGATGTAGGAAAAGGTGATCTGAAGACCTCACCAGGAAAGGCAACACCTATTGGGGAATTGGCTGCAAGGGTAGGTTTCCTTTCTGAAAACAAGTGACCCAGAGGTTTCTCTATAATTACAGGTCGAATTTGAGAAAGATCCTCAAATACAGACATTTGAGCAGGAGGCCAAGAGGTAGTTCCAAAGGAAGCAGCAGGTGGAACCACTATGGCATCAACATGAACATGAAACTATGGGTTTAGAAGTTTTTTGAAGTCATTAATGATTTCTCCTACACATTTTGTAACCTTCTCGAAATCAATATTGTTATGCAGGAACTTATTTTGCAGAGGAGTAAACTCTATCAATTGTGCCACTTGTTTTTTAAAGGATTCTATAACTGGGTAAATCCAATGTTTTTTGGCCAAAAACATGATGTTAATGATGAGATCATACTTAGTATTGATCTTGTAAAAATACTTATCCACTTTCTCTCTAATCTCATTCTGAGCAGCAAAGGCTTCATTTGTACACTACCTTACCATATTTTAAACAATATTGGTATTTCTATTAACCTTGGAAAGAGTTTATTTATCTGAATCACTCTCAAGACTCTTGAGCTCTTCCCTCATTACATCCCTAAGAGACTCCATATTAGCACCAGATTCCTTTCTTCCTCTAGAACTAGACGGATCAGAGATCATTTGGCCGAGTTCCTCCTTCAATTTCATCAAATCTACACTAACTAGATGTGTCACTAGTATCCTAAGAAATTCCATAACACCTCTAAAATATGTCTTGAAATCGGTGGTCAGAGAGTTCAACTCATTTCTCATTATCTTAACTTCTTCTCTTAGAAAAGTATTGTATCTAATGATAGTATCAACACTAGTAATGAGATTAGCCTGAATCTCAAGAATCACCATCCTTACAGTTTTAGCAGCATGAACATCTAAAATACTCATGGATGGAGAGGATTCACTTCTGGATCCAACTGATGCTCTCACTAACTCACAAATATAAGCTATTAATTACTCTAAATCATCCATAGTGACATAGTCACTAGGCACTGTTTGTGCTACTCACTCAACTGTAGGAGGTGCAATCGGTGAAGCATGTGAAATAGGTTCTGCTTCATCTTGAACATGTGGAGCAGGAGGAGGTGCTTCCATCTCCTCATCTGAGTTATAATACAATCCAAAAATAATGTATCCTGGATCTCTATTCCACTCACGAGTACATGTCCATTCTCTTGGCTCTACAGTGTAAATCCAGAATCTTCTTCCCTGAGGCTCAGGTAAAATTACATCTTCATATTATTCTTAATCATGTATTTTATGCAAAATAACATTTCTGGGAATAGATACCAATGTAACTTGAGGTTTTACTTGAACTCAATCCACTTCAACTTCTCCAAGAACTTCCTCAACCTAAGAAAACTGTGAAACTTGATCCTCAACCACTTCTTCTTGGACAACAACCATAATTTCATTCAACTCCTAAATGATTTCAGGATTTTCAACATCAGCATGGTCCGGCCTATCCTCATTACCTGCATCTCCAGGATCAGCATCCTCCTATTCAACAGTATCAGCACCATCCTTTCCATTATCTCTCTCAGTAGCTCCATGTAAATATTTCTCACTGGATTTGTGAATCACTTGTTGAACAACATTTAAAGAATCACTGAAATTCTCATCATCACCATCCTCCTCCTCCTCCTCATCATCATCAGACTCCTATCTGACATACTAACATAGCCTTCCACGACAGTGACTTCTCTCTCTTCCTCATACTCATCATAGAACAAAGGTTCCCTTGAGGGTATATCCAATGGGGGAATAAAAGGTTCATAAGACAATTCTTTTGTGATCTCAGCAATTTCAGGATCACTCCTGCCGTCAATAGGAGATCCTTCTTCTCTTGGTAACTCAACTTTAGCTTCATCATCTGAATAGACAACTTTCCCTCCTAGTTTTATGCTTGGATAATCTTGATTCTTTGGTCTAGTAGGTTGGTCAATTGGATGGTAATCTTCATATAGTCTTTCCTCATCTCCTACCCAGCATTTCTTCCAAGTGTTCTGGAAAATCTTCATCCTTTTTCAAATTTCATTCTGAAGATGGAAACCACTATAGGCACTGATCACTTCATCTCTATCATCGATATAGTATAATTTCTTTATCATTTTCAAAATCATCCTAGGATAGTAAAAAAATGTTTCTTTATTGGAGGGTTTTATCATGTAAGAAATATGTACCATTACGTACCTACATAGATTCAACATTATCCCATTATTCAATCGGTAAATCAGGAATACATCACGATACATCACAGTGGAGAAGTATCCCTTCATTAGAAAAATATGATGTTGAATGAACTTAATAAGAAATCTTGCCTCTCCTTCTAACTCACTGGCAGTACCCCTCCTCCATTTTTCAGGTCCAGTCAGCTCCTTTAGAGAATCCTTGTATGAAAATAAATTAGAGGAAGGAGGAATTTTACCATGATAATCTTCATAGATAAATTGATGAAGTATTTTCAATCATTCATACCATTCCTTTGATGAAAAATAAATATCTCCTCCCTTTACTATTGACTTAATTCTTTCTTCTTCTGCTCCATCTACGGATATATTCAATTTGATGTAAAACTCATGAACAATATAGGGATAAAAATGCCTTTCATTGTTCGAGAACTAACTTAGCCAACATTGAGATTACAACACTATCAGAAAAAATTACTTTCTTGATAGAATCAAATCAGCAGACACTTCCTTCTAAGCTTTAACAACTTGACTTCCCAAACCTAGCTTTGTAGTACCATTGGACTCACTCTTATGATGATTAGCTAATGGGGATTTTCTCTGCTCTTCCATCGCACAATTTTTCCTTGCCATGTCTTAATATTCAAGTCTAAAAGAAGTCCAAAGGTCGCATGTAGAGATATAGAGTGTCTAAGAGAATAAGGTTAAAAGGATAAGAACGAGGTGAAAGGTCGAGGTGGATTGAATTTATTTAATCATTTAGGGATTGAAAATTTTAAAGAATAAAATTGAAAAAATGTTAAAATAACACCAAACTGTGTCATTTTATTTAAAACAAAAATAATTACAAAAGGTTCCTTTAATGCATCAGTTTCACACAATCGGTTTCAAGTGCTTAGTTTCATAGGATCAGTTTCACATGATTGGTTTCATGCGAATGGTTTCACATGAAAGGTTTCACTGATCGGTTTCACTAAAAACAGTAACACAAATAAAAATATTTATTCCTAATGGGAATGAGGTTGAAAGGAATTTAGAGATTTATCATTCCTAGTTCATGTCTGATGTATTTTATTCTCTTAGATTTTAAGGGTTTGGTTATTATATTAGCAAGTTGATGTTCAGTCCTGATAAACTAAATAGTTATATCATGTTTATGATAATGATCTCTCAAAAAGTGATGTCTTACATCAATATGTTTTTTTATATAATAATAAATCAGATTTTTAGAAATTTTAATATCATTTTTTTGTTATTGCTTATAAGGACGTGTCTGAATTGAAATCCATAGTCTAATAAAGTGTGTTTCAGCCACAAAATTTGTGCACAGAATCTACCAGCCACTATGTACTCTTCTTCAATAGTTGATAATGAAATTGAATTTTGATTTTTACTACACCATGATATTATAGACTTTCCCAAAAAGTTACATATTCCAGAGGAACTCTTTCTATCTAACTTACATCCACCAAAGTCATCATCTGAATAACTAATCAAATAAACTTGTTATCCTCTTGGATAAAACAATCCAAAATTAGTTGTATATTTGAGGTATTTGAAAACTCTTTTATCAATATTTAAATGTGACTCTTTTGGGCTTTCTTGAAATCTTTCACACATACCCAAACCAAACATAATATCTGGACTACTAGAGTTATGTTTAGTGAAATCCCAATCATTCATCTGTAAGTATTTTGATCAATGGATTTTCCATTTTCATGAGGATCTAACTTACATATTGAATTAATAGGGATTTCACTACTTTTAATTCTATCAAAGCTATATCTTTTCCAAATATATTTAGTGTATTTAATTTGATATATAATAATACCTTCTTTATTTTGAAATATTTTAATTCTATGAAAATATTTAAATTCACCCATCAATATCATTTCAAACTCGCTTTGAATCATTTTTGAAAAATCATTACACATTGAATTTTTAAAAGATCCAAAGATAATATCATATACATATATTTGACATATTAAAAATTCTTTTAAAATTCTTTTTATAAACAAAGAGGGATCAACAACTCCTTTTGTGAAACCTTTAGAAATAATGAAATTACTTAATCTTTCATACGAAGCTCTTGGAGATCGTTTCAACCAATATAATGGATTAGATAACTAGAAAAATTGATTTGGAAAATGAGGATTTGTAAAGCCTGGGGGTTGTTCAAAAAAAATATTTAATTATATAAACATTTAAGAATGCAATTTTAACATCCATTTGATAAATATTAATGTCCCCGTGTGCTGCATGAGAAAGTTAGATTTGAATGGCTTCAAGCCTAGCTACTGGTGCAAAAGTTTTTTGATAATCGATTCCCTATTCTTGATTATATCTAAGTGCAACCAATCTATCTTTGGTTATAACTATATTTACAGCTTCATCAACATAATTCTGAAACACCCATTTGGTTCCTATGGTCAAAGTATCTTTTAGTCTATCTACAAGCTTCCAAAAATTATTTCTTTCAAACTGGTTAAGCTCTTATTGAATTGGAATTACCCAAAAATTATCATTGATTTCATCATTGACATTTTTAGTTTCAAGATGTTTAAAGAACACTTCATTTTCAAACTGGTTTCTCAAGGAGGCTCTAGTTTTTGTTCCTCTATCTAAATGTCCAACAGTTGCATCTGAGGGATGGTTTTAAAGGGTCTTGGTTGGTTTAGTAAAGGTGGGACTTGTTATTTCAGGTTCATAATTTTGATTTTGTTCATTGTGGCTAGATTCTAGAAAATTTATAGAATCCAATGTTTTAACAGATTCCTTCATATAATGATTTCGTGTTTTAGCATTAATGTACAGATTGGACATATCGTATTCATGATTTTCTAGTGCGGTCTTAGGATCATGTAGATATGTTTCATCCAACTTGACATGTACAGATTCTTCCATACATTTGGTCTTATTTTTAAATACTCCATAGGATTTTCGTGATGCATAATATCTAAGGAATATTTCTTTATCACTTTTGGAGGAAAATTTTTCTAAAGTTTCTTTAGTTTTCAGAATATAAACTTTACAACCCAACACTTTAAAATAACTTACTTTGGGTTTCCTGTTGTTCCAAAACTCATAAGGGGTTTTCTTAAGGATGGGTCTAATTAAGACTCTATTTATTATGTAACAAGTAGTATTAAAAGCTTCATCCCATAAATAAATTAGTAGGTCATATTCATTAAACATTATTTAGGCAGTTTCCTGTAGGGTTCTATTGATTCTTTCTACCACATCATTTTATTGAGGTGTACTAGGGACAATGAAGTTGTTCCTATTTCCATTTTGTGGGAAAAAGTTTCAAATTCGTGATTTTCAAACTCACGACCATGGTCACTTCTATGTATTTAATCTTAAGTCCACTAAGATTTTCTATGGTCCTAGCATACTTAGTATAGTGAGAGAAAGCTTCACTTTTCTGAGCTATGAAAACGGTCCTTGTATAGCTAGAGTAGTCATCTACTAGAACATAAACATGGTGCTTCCCATTTAGACTTGAAAATATAGATGGTCCAAACAAATCAATGTGAACCAACTCGAATGTTTGAGAAGTTGTTACTTCTTTCTTTGGTTTGAAATAGATTTTCTGTTGCTTTTCATTTTGACAAGGATTACACACCTTATTGTCTTGGAACTCTAATTTGGGTTGGTCTTTAAATAAAAATATTATAGTTAACTTCTTATGAGAGTGTACATTGTAATGTCCAAGTCTTCTGTGCCAAAGCCAAGACCCTTTGTGAATGTCACTTAGCCATGAAAAATTTTGTGATCTTAGTCTGTCTAAATTTATAGTATATACATTATCATTTCTAAGAGTTATAAATACTATGTTATTATTAGCATAAAAAACATGGAATTAATCATTTTTAAATTTTACAATTAATCCATCATCACACAATTGAGATACGATAAGCATGTTATACATTATTCCATCAACATAACATAATTTGGAAATTGAAATAGAGATAGGGTTACCAATCTGGCCTAGGCCAATGTTTTTTCCGTTACCATTGTCACATAATGTGACATGTCCTCAATCAATATTAATAAGACATTTAAATATTGAGTAGCCCCCTATCATATGTCTTGAACATCTACTATCTAAGTACCAAATATTTCTATAATAACTCTTTAGACAGTTTAACTACGTAACAGTTTATCCAATAAATGATTTTGGTACCCAGATTTTTATGAGTCCATGAACATTATTGATAAAAACTTTAGGAACCCACAATTTTCATATCAGATTACTATATATAGAATATAGAGTATTTAAAAAAACACTATTTGGTCGTGATTCACAGGATGCATTAAAATAATTCATGGAACTGGTAATTTCAATAAAGTTATGGTTTTCGAAGAAAGATGTAGATTTTCTAGATATTTCTATAAAATGTGTTTTGGATAAATTACTTTTACTTGGTTGATATCCTATCCCAGATGTGTACTTAGGAGATAACTATTTACCAAGAATTTGAGTAAGGGTATTTTTCCTATTGGTACATTTTTCTAAGTCCATATATTATTGATCAGTATATATTTTTAATTATTTTTTTACTTGAGCAATTGATAATCTTTGTCCTTTTCAGTTGTAAGTTCAGATTTAACACTAATAGTTAGAGAATGTTTTTTCTTAAAAACTTATACTTATCTTTTAACTCATTACATGTTTCTTATATCTTGTTGTGATACTCAAATAATTCATCATTTATCATATTCTCAGACTTACATTCATTTTCATAATAATAATAATTTTGAACAGGAGACTCTACGATTACCTGAAAAGATTTTTCCATAAAACACATATTGGCCATATCATCTTTCTCATCATGAGAAGAAGCAGATTCATTGGAGCTATCCTTTGAGACACTCCAGGTGTCCTTCATTACTTTCTTATATTTTCTATCCCAATTCTCATAAATCTTTTTTTATTTGAGCATTGGATAGTCATCTATGATATTTTATTTCTTTTAACATTCATAGAAAATTATCTCTTCTGATTTATAATATCTCTTCCAACCCTTTTTCCAATTACCCATGTTGTCATACATTCTTTTATAAGTGGGATTTTTTCAAAAAAAAAATTTCCTATAAAAAATATTGAATCTCTTGGATAGCTGGGCCATTTCTTCATCACTCTCAGAATATGATTCTTCACTACTAGAGCTTTCAACATAAGCATGAACTTTTTCCCTACCTTTACTCTTAGAGGAAGTGGTCTTGAAGGCCATAGACTTTTGTTTTGGTTCATCTTATTCTTGATTAATTTTATGTTCCTATTAATACATCATTAATTGGCTAATCAATACCTTCATTGGCATCTTATCAATGCCCCATGATTGCCTTAGAGACACAGATGCCCCTCGTTATCTCTCTGTTAAACATCACCGAATCCTCTTAATATGCTCTTTGGTTGTAACTCTTCTCCCTAATGAAATCATGGTATTCATAATTTCATTAAACATGAGATACATATCAGAAATAGATTCATCAGGATACGTTCTGAAGTTTTCATATTTAATAGTATAAGTATTTAATCTCATTTTCTTTAACATTAGATGTTACCTCCTTAGAAATAGACAAAGTGTCCCAAATATCATGTGTTATTTTCTAAGATGAAATATGATTAAACTCTTTATATTTTAGTGCATAGTATATAGAATTAATTTATTTACAATTTTTGTTATATGAAGTCTTGGTAGGTTCATGCCAAGTGTTTCTTGCAGTTTCAAGAATTCCATATTTACTTTGAATAGCAGTCTAGAATTCAAATCATATGTTTTCTAGATGTATTTTCATTTTAAGCTTCAATTGAGAATAGTTATTTCCATTGAAAAATGGTGGTCATTTAGTAGTTGATCCTTCAATTCTATTATCCATGGTATAAATTGTAAAAGAATATCAAATGGATAAAAATTTAGAAATAACTGATATTTTATGATCATTGAAAGAAAACTACAATCACAGTTGAAAAGCTTAGAAAATGTACAAATTTTTAAAAATAATTTGATAAACAATGTTGGTCAGAGTAGTTTATAGAAGAGGGGGTGAATTGAGTATTTATAAAAATTTCTGATAAAACCGGTTCTTTGAAAATTTCCCCCAATTTTAAAATAATTATCAAAGTCATTTTTAGTGAATTTATAAGAGTCCTGAATGTTCAATTAATTTCTCAGAAGATTGATTAATACTTAGCTATACTAATCTCAATATTAGTATACCTTTTGAAACTAATATACTGGTTCAAAATAGATATAAACACTTTTTAAACTATCTATCAACATCCAATTTAGTTTTATGTGAAATGTAATAAACACATATCAGATTAAACTAAACGAAAAAGGCACAACCGAGATAAATAAGAGGATCAATCTCAAGCTGAGACTTAGTCATCTCTACTTGGTGATCACCTAACACCAAGAAGTTTAATTTAATAAATAGTTCAAACCAGACCCTTTATTAGGGTTCACAACCACACACAAGTCTTTCCACATCACACTTGACCTCTATAACATTTATTCATGAAAAAAAACATGTCACACTTGAACTATTCCTCTATTCTACGTGGGATACAAGAATAAAATTAGTGTGAGTATAAGGACATAAAGTATCCTTCAGTTAAGGATAGGATATTGTGTGTGTGTGTGTGATAGATACACACACTGCTCGAAAAGGTAGGAAAATAAACATAACAGATTTACTATGTAGAGAGAGGATTAGAAATCAATGTGTGTTATACAGTGAAGCTATGGACTCTTTTAATCTAGTGGAAATAATGTTTGAGTCTTATTCTGGAATTGACTCCAAAATAGAGTATAACAACCTCTGTGTACTAGATTCTTGGTGTGAAAAGTTCATCTCCTTCCACAAAGGATGTTCAGTGCAGCTCAACAGATCTTTTCTTTTCTGGTTGATCTCCCTGTATGATATTACTTTCAGTTCATAGAAATTGGAAGAAGGATTCAAATGTTTCAGGTGTTTTCAGTTCTTCTGTTACCTCTTCTTTTTAGAATATTCCTCGTCGTATCTTAAAAGAACCAGTGTGTAATTCTTTAGACTTTGAGGTCTAGTAGGCATAAAGATCTCCCCACATGCATGTACCTCATACTGTCTATGGATAGTCCTACAGAAAAAATTAAACAATTTCTGAAATATTAATTTGTTTAAATATAACCTTTAGATATAACTTGGAATTAATAAATTTGAATTTTTCTTTGACTATCGACAAGTCATAAGTATTGATGACCCATTGGGATTGGTCTGTCATCATCGTTTTGTTAGCCTTGGTGACTCTGTGTATTTGGTGAGTCCTTTCCATTTGTATTGGTGACTCTGTGAATTAGTGAGTCATTTGTGCTATCGGTATGTCTGTGCATCTGGGAGTCATCATTGCTAACTCAGTTTGTACTATTGGTGTGTCACCCATCGATGACTCATTCATTGGTGTGTCATCCATCAGTAACGCATTCATCGGTGACTCATTCATCACATTGTCTTCCATTGGGGAGTCGATCATCGGTGTGTCATCCATAATGGATTCGTTCATCGGTGAGTCAATCATCGGTGTGTCGAACATCGATGTGTCAATCATCAGTGTGTTGTCCATCAGTGACTCCTTTTGAGCTATCAGTGCCAAGGACTCTAAAAAACATATATAGTGTCTGGATTACACAAACACTACCAAATTTAGTGATATTCATAAATACATGTAAATATACACTTGTAAACATATTGAAGCATAAATATTCATAGTTTATTGATTTTTAAATGTAGTATACAATATAAAATAATTGATTTACTTAGATATATTAAATGACATGATCAAATTTATTTATTACTTTATATAAGAATGAATAAGATCAATGGATTGACATGATTTGTGATTATGAAAACCACTATTTCTCAAAGGGTCCAACCCAAATGAAATGACAGTTTTTGTAAAATCATTATTTCTCAATATTCACCCAAAAAATAAACCTTTTTAGAAATATCTATAAAATTTATTATAAAATTATTTATAAATGAGAAATTTAAGTATTATTTAAATTTAGTCAAATAAAATTTCTAAAAGTGACCAAAATAAATGATACTATCCTCCAACATAATGTAATTAAAACCATTTTTGAACAAATGTATTTTTGAAGTATACAATGAATTTATACTCATTTCTTTTCTAGTAACCACACTTACTTTAGTTTTAATTTATTTTTTAAAAAATTATTTTATAGATTTTATTCAAATTATTATTATATAGTTTCTAACATAATCTATATTAATATAAATACATTGATCATATAAATTAGTTTTGAAAAAATATCTCATTCAATATTATATTATTTTGACAAAAATTGTGTTTTTATTTCCTAGGGATTACTAAACACACTTGTATTATGGAAAAATTTCATTATATGTTTAATAATTTGGTCACTCCTATTACAATTTAACCACCCAACATCTAGGTTATAATAGTAATGTTTAAACTATAATATTTTAATAGTATATAATAGATCATTTTAATCCCTATATTTCATGTGTTACACACAATCGAGCATAATATTATTATTAAAATAAAATTTCAGGTCATTACATTCTATGTCAATTAAATAAATTGTTTCATTTTAATTTTTTTTAAATATTACTATATAGAGAGTATCATGACATAGTAAATAAAATAATTTGTGGATTTTATCATGATCAGTAATTTCTAAGTTACAAATTTCCACTTCCATTTTTGTGAATGAGTTTCCAAAAGAATAATTTGAAAGTAGAGTGATCAGAATCAGTCGATTTATCTTCCTTATCTTGAGTTAGGAAATTATATTTATCATCATGATAGACAATATGAGAAAATATACTTACTTAATTTCATTCCACAATTTCATGCTTCATTTTTATTTTGATCATTTTTTCAATTATGTTTCATCTCATATTTTAAATGACATATAGTCATTATGAATTTATCATGCTTGAAGAACTGAAAATAAATTTATAAAAATAATAATATTTAGAAAAGGATTACAAGTTATTTTTATAGTTTGAATCCGTTAAGTAGAACAAAATGGTAAGAATAAGTACATCCAATATGAATGAACCTTCATATTAAAAAAACAATACATTAATCCTCAAAACCTCAAATATAACAACCCATGTACAAATTTAATGATTCCAAAAATAAAGATCCCTAAAAATCTTCAAAATATTCTAGAGAAAAACTAAAACCCAATTATTAGAATGATTTGATCAAAAATGATTACAAAATGTACATGAAATCTATCTCCAAGTAACATCAATCACTCATAATGTCAAATAAAAAAATGGATATAAGTTAATTATATATTATCAATGATTATCTAATATTTTCCATAAAATACTTGAATTACTATAAATCCACAATAAAATCATATATGATTTTATAAATCAAATCTATATTTATTCCTCAAATTAAATTCACTGTATTCATTTAATGTTCCTAACATATAATAACCCATTATACAAATTAACCTCAATTACCTCAACATCAATGATCACATTGACCCAAATGGTTATCTTTACATCCCTAAAATAATCACCTTATTCCCAAAAAACTTTTATATTAAATAACATGATAAAATTAAGGGTTATTTATAACCCAATAAGTTATTAAAATCCCAAAAAATATCTCCTAATGTATCATTAACCATATTAAACTCCATAAAAAATCTAATAGATATCATGGCATATAAGCTTATGATCATCCATAAATTTATATTCATTAAATAAAATACCACAACACCATAACTTTTTAAACCTTATAAGTAGATACTTAAATCATAAAATCCCTTCGTAACCTTTAAACAACAATTTTTTATATTTCTTCTTAATACTTCCTACAACTAATAAAAGAACCTTTCATGTCATATGATTTATGAATATCACTTTAATAACATGGTAAAAAATATTAAAATAATTAATATATTTTATATATACTTTTTAGTTTATTTTCTCCAAATTTAATAGAATATAACTCTGCTAAACCTTTATATATTTACTTTTTATGATTTAAACCCTTTGTAATTATATTTGGGAATATATTATAAAACTTCACCATATCATAAAAATTAAAAAATTTCAATACATTATCTAAATTACTAATTTGACTGTTACCATTTCTCATTTATTTGCATCCTTGAGCCAAATGTACGATCTTACCACACCGAAAAAACATCCTTGATTCTATCAGACACTCACATGAAGGATTATTATCACAATTATTACATGGGAAAATTTACCTTCACATTTCCTTATAGAAAATTTCACTATCACTTTCTACATTTTCCTATTCTTATCCTTATTGTTATGGGAGAAAAAAAATCATTAAACTCTATCTTAACCTCCACAATACAAAAACAAATTCTTCATCGCTCCCAAATCCATGAGTATCTAGGGCCACTCATAAAATTGGTTTACATCTATGTAAAACCTATCTATATTACTTATGAGGCTTAGAACAAAATTCATTTCATACCTTTCCAATATAGTAAATGTTTCTTCATAAATATCCATAGAGTCCTCTTCCTTTTTCTTAATATCTAAAAATTGTGTTTCTTTTATACATCAAAGAACATTAGGAAAATATTTTTCCATGAATAGATCTTATATACCATCCACTCCATGGTATAGATCACATTCTTCTCCATGGTATTCTTCAACAAAGAAAACCCCTAGTTAGCTTCAAATTAAGGTTGATAAATAGAAATACTTATATTATGATGTTTTGAACAATAAGAGACATAAAAAAATATTCTCCAAAAAATTTATCTATCCTTTATCTATCATTGGGCCTAACTTTCCTCCAACATATAGTTGATGTTAGAATTTAAAATAATATACTATTTATATGTTCCTTTGTTGATTATTTGGGAATTACATTGCATGGGTTCAATTTATATATATTTTTAATTTATTTAATATTGCTGAAGGTTTCTTAACCCTAACTCCAACCATTTAAGGTTACTGGTTTAGAAGGACATTTACTATTACTGTTTTGCTACTCATTTATCCTTTTTCTTTGGTGGGGAAAAAATTCTAAATAGGTTTTGATTAGATGAAGTAGAATTATACCCATCAGACACTATTAAATGATAATATAACCATAGATCACCATCACTAAAGTGAAATTGTTTATATATCCTAACCTCAAAATCTATTTAAATATTTGTTCATATTACAACTAAAATGTCCCATATCAAAATAAACCCATAATTACATGTTTTATTATAGGGGTTTCACTTTTTTAAATTCATGTGATATTTTTCCTTTATAGTTTTTGAGAATTTGTAAAATAATTACATTAAAAAGTGGATATTACCACAAAGAACCTTTTTTCACCTAAAAATATATTCTTAAGTTTACAATCTTATTTCATTCAGGGTGCATTTTCTTCTAACAATATGTGTCTCAATTAAACATTCTAGAATACCTACACATCCTTAAGAACTAAAAAAACATTTAAAAATTTGGGATGAACAAAACAAAGCTTAGTAAGGGATATAAGAGGAAAATGTAACTTCTTGAACTTCTAAAACCCTTCCCTTTATGTTTGTAGATCTATCATCTTGGTTTAAGGTAACCTGTTTTAATGTTTGGAAGTGTTTTTTCGGTTCAATGTTATTTAGAGTTGGTTTGATCATTTCCCATAAAACCTGGACCATGAATTTCATGTTTTATACATTCATGTTATGAACTAGTTACATAATGTAAATTTATTTCCTTGAAGTAGGTGTGAGTATGGTTTTGTGTGTAAAAAATTTAAAATCCATGAAAAATATTCATTTCTTAAATTTTTCAATCAAGATTAATTTTACCTGCAGCAATGACTTTTTCATCCTACATGCAAGTCAAAGGATTCATGACATGAAGCCTGAATACACATCCAGAACCACTCATGGTCTATATGTTTTTTTAATAACTTGTATATCATATTTTTATTATTTCAAAGCACATTCAAATACCTCGATCCCCAGGGCTATGCATAGTGATTTTGGGTGTCACTAATCCTTTAATATTGTATTTTCCACACATGTTCTCCATGGTTGTTGCACTACATCTATCCTGGTGAGTGACCTTTCTAATTATTGATTTTCATTGGTCAATACATAAAAAAATCAATAAATTTTTGGATCCTTCAATATTTTGATGATGTTTCTATTGATCTTTCTAGATATTTTGTGAGATATTATTCTAGGGGATGGTACTTTGCTGATTGTGGTGTGGTGGGTAGATTTACTTGGAGATATATTGTGACCCATCCCCTCAGTCATCAGTTTTTTTGTTTAATGTGATTCTATAATATAAGGATCAATTCTTAGGCCTCTATTATTGCCTTTTCTTTCACTCTGATGTCGGTGGATACTACTGGGGGCATGGGTCACCAGAGTTTGATGTAGTTGACTTTTTATCTAGCCTATATTAGATGAAAACTAAATCCTATTATTCAATAAATTGGTTTATAAATCAATCGACATGATTTAATTATTTATTTGTGAGTAAATAGGGTTTTGAGAAAAGATATTTTTCCCTTATTTTGGTTAAATAAAATTGATTTTCAAAGAATGGGTTGGATGAACTGATTTTGAAAATATAGCATATGGAAGGCCTTAGGTACTTAGGAGGAAGGTGTAAAAATTAAAATTATCCAATGTAAAAATGGGGGGTTCACTCATGTGGTGGTCTTCTACAACCTATGCCAAGTGTCATAGGGAATTGTTAGACACTATTGGGAGATTTTATTTTTGGGGTGTTCCTCTACTCCATTGATTCAATGCATATGACTGGGGAGATGCTACTAGTCCTCTTTAACTCCCACCCTATACACATTTGGTAGCGTTTAGAATAAGTTATTTCTTTTAATGTAGGGATAAAAAAGGTGTTGCATTGAGGTGGTGTGGTTTTAGTTTGCTAGGCTCAGGTAATTGGTGGTCAGATAGTGGTACATTATATTCTTGTCTCAAGTAGTAGCAATTTCTAATTTTCTGTTCTATCCATTTTTGTTCTCATAGTTTATATTTGTTTAGATGAATTTGAGTTGTATCATTTCTATTTATTTATTTTACTTATGTCATATATATTTATTTTTGTCTCCTTTCACTTTTTCTTTCTATTATATATATATTCTAGTTTTTTAGTTGAAGGTTGTGAAAAATAATTCCTTATAGTCATTGTTGATTCTTGTGGGCTAGTCCCAAACCCCTAGGGATTGGAAATGAACATTGGGTATATCACATAATGGGTCTTGTTCCATTTGGGAGGGTATCACGGGTTTTTTAGACTACATCTAGGATTGCTGGGACATGAGAGGTAGGTTGTGGTGAGTTCTTGGCCATCTCTTACGACGATGAGACTCACATTACCATTGGATGTTGGGATACGTTTCTCCTATATTGAGTTCCCAATCTAGATCTCTATTTTTGCCAATATATTTCTAGTTATAACTGAGATTATACTATCATATGATCATTTATTTAGTTTTTGGAGTGTTTTAGTATACCACTGAGATGTCTTCTATAGATTCCCGAAGTGGGTATAATGGATTCTCTTTAAGGGAATATTCCTTTGGACTTGATTCGTATGGTATATATCAAAGATAGGTTTGTTCTATGGAATAAAATGTACGAAAATTAAAGAATATTTTTTTAATGTATATCCCAAAACTGGAGGAGAAACAGATTGATCTTAGGAGTTCTTACATGATAATATCCCATCATATAAAGGCATGTAAAAGTATATGGTGTTTCTATATTTATATTGGGGAGAGAGTTCTATGTCAATTTTTGCCAATCGATTAATGGAGGCTGTTATTTTTTTATCAAGTGGTAGTGAAGAATAATAATCTGAACGATCATAAGAACCTATATGTTTTTCTACTATATATTAGATCCCAAAATATTTATGTTGAATCTTTCCTCCTATATAAAGATTGCAGAAAATGCTATGGTGGAATAAATGGAAGTGGAAGGAAATATTGGACATTCTTCCCATACTCTTTTACTAATAATTAGATTCAATGGAGTGTATGGGAGGAATATGAAGTGGCATTAGAATCATAGGAGTCATGGATATGGTTCTTAGCTATATTCCTCCTTTGTATTGTCCATTATAATAAGTAGTGTGCCCATGGTGTTCTACCTATTCGGTAATGTTTGGCGCACCTGACGCTCTTGTTTCCCAGCTGAAATGATATGGAATGGTTATGGACACAATGACCATTTATAGAGATTATGTAAGGTTATTTATACACCTCAATAGGGTCATGAATCATCTGTTTAAGATGACACTCTGGTATAGTGAAATGATTCAAGGTCTAGAGGGCTCTAGCCGTAGGTTTCATGTGTGAACCTCCTTCATGAATTAGATGAGTTTGGTATAGAGGTTGACATAAGAACAATGATAGTTAGAGGTACAATAATTATTTCACATTCCATAGTGATAGATTAATTTGATACTGGTGGCTCCTAATCATTTATATTTTTCCATTTTTGTGATGTGTTGCAAATTCTGACATATCTCATGTACTTTGTTATAGAGTTAGAAAAACCACTTCGGAAGAGGAAATAGAACGATTTTAAGATAAATTTTTTTCACTAATAATATATGATGTAGTTTACTCTCAGTTTTCCTCATTCTAAATTTGGATAAATTGGAATTTGTCCATGGGATGGGTTGTCTTGAAACTCATTATACCGAGGTTGAATAATTTCATCAGAATGTATCGTTATTTACTTTCGATGGAAGATAGTGGTTGTTTTGAGAGTGGTATTCGAGGTCTCTTTATGTTGGGCCTTTCCACCGAGATCTCAATAAATTTTCTTCTTCTTTTTTTTGAGCCTGATGTTGTCTCTTCTACTGGAATGATTCCCTTGGTTATTAGGGATATTATTAATGTTTTCTCAGACGTCTTCTCTTATAATCCTCCAAATATGTAAGAAGATTTAATGAATGATTTGATATCAGGTACACATATGATCTTTATAACCTATAATAATATGGAACCATTAGAAAAAAATGATCTTATGATTCAGTTTATTATTTTATAGAGAAAAGTTTTGTTCACCCAAGAGTTTCACTATGGGTATCCCTAGTGCACTTTGATAAGAAGGGTGAAAAATAACTTTGATTATTCATGGAATTCAAAATCTAAACCAGGTGATAGTAAAAAATATGTATTCTTTACCCAATGGAGATAATGTTTTATCAATTATAGGTGGATAAAGGGTTTTTTTCTATCTATCTTTGATTGAGTTACCATCATCTCAGAGTTTGAAAGTTTGATATAATGAAGATGAATTCTAGGAGTAGGTATGGACATTACGAATGTCTTGTGATGCTATTTTTTCTATCTTATACTCATGTAGTATTTATGGATTTTGTAATCTAGATAATCCATTATTATATTAACACCTTTGTCATTGTATTTATAAATGATATTCTTGATTAATCCAGATCTAAATATGAGAACAAGAACTTTCTGAATCTTGTTTTGGGAATATTGAGGAATCACTATCTTTATAGAAGGTTTTAGAAATAATTTTTTTTGGATCCAACAATTTAAATTCTTAGGGAACATGATTTCTAAATGTGTCTTATCAGTTGGTCTTGAGAAGGTGAAAACTGGCTTTTCATGGGAGGATCCATGTAATGTCTTCGAGATTTTGAGATTCCTCGGTTCTGCTGGCTACTATTTCCAATTCGTTAAGGGTTTATCTAAGTTAGCATCACCGTTGACAACTATTACTAGTATTGGTATGAGTCTTACATTGGACATAAAAATTTTGTATTAATTCAATAAACTAATACAATTTATGAGATTGACTCCTATTCTGATCTTACATGATCTCAGTAAAGGGTATATGTTATACTATAATTATTCTAGTGATGGTCTAGGAATTATTATTAGGTAGGAAGATATTTTTGAGACATAATTCTCTTTCCATATTCATCCATATAAGAATAATTATCCCATTATTATTTAGATCTAATAATATTTATGTATATACTTAATTTGTTTTCGAGACTATCTCTTTTGGGAGAGTTGAATAGTATTTTCTGTCCATAAGTTTCTAAGATATATCTTTTCTTAGAAAGACTTGAATATCTTATAGATACATTATGTGGAATACCTCCATACATTCGACTTCAATATCCCATATACCCTGATTATGGGAAATTTTAACAAAGATAGTGAATGCAGGAATGTTCCATCAAATGATATTTTTGGAATTCAAGGAAGATCAGAACCTTCTGGGGCTCTTCACTCAATTGAATATAGATGGTCATAAGGATATTTTAGGTGTGTTTCTAAAAAAATGTTTATTTTTCATGATCTTTCCATAACTCTATTATGTAGGTTCAACAATATGATTTTTAATTCATGGGAATGTAAGAAACCCTATATGGAGGGGATATTATTTATATTTAGTCTCTCCCATTAAATTTTAATATTAATTTTGCAGATTAGTTTTTCTTCCTAGTATATGTGGGGAGTTTTTTTAACAGTCGCTGTTTTTTATTGTCCATTCATCCAAGCACTATAAAAATGTATTATGGCTTGGGATGATTATTCTGGTGGGTGTGTATAATCCATGATATTATAGATTATCTGTTCTACTCTTATACATGCTAAAAGATAAAGGAAGGTAATATAAGACCTTCATACATACTCCATCCTCTTATGGTATTGGTTTGAAAATGGGATGAGGTGTCCAAGGGATTTTTTTTAATATTAAAATAGACTCCTTGAGGGAAGAATAATATCAGGGTGGTGATTGATTAATTGGCAGAGTCATATTAATTTATTCATATCAAGGAGACCACTAAAGATAAAGATATGGGTAAGCTTAATGTGTAGGAGATTGTGAGGTCACTTGAGGTTCCCTATTTTGTTATTTTATATTGGGATCCTAGATTTACATCCAATTTATGGAAGATTATATAGGAAGTGATGTGGAATCATGGTAAGGTGGAGTATAACATACTATCCACAGATAGTCAGTAATACGTAGATTTCTATAAAAATTCTGGATGACATGCTCTATGCATGAATCATGGATTTTTATGGATATTGGGATGTCCATATAGTACTAGTTGAGTTTTTGTTAAATAATATTTATCAATAGTTGACCATAATGACTCCCTTTAAGGATTTGAATGGTCACCCATACAGATCACCTCTTTGTTGGGAAGAGGTGGGTGAGTGCCCTTTTGTGGGACTAAGTCGCATTTAAGATATTTCAATGAGTATTAAATATATATATAAGTATCTAGTAACATATCCAATTAGAAAAAAATCATATATATATCTTTGATAACACCCTTTTGATTTTTCCATTGGTAAAGTTTCTCCTCAGTTTGGTCACCGTCCACTTGGAAATTAGGTAAAGTTGGCTCTAAGATATCTTAGACCATTTGAGGACACTGAGTGGGTTGGGAAGGTTGTAAATATGTTTTAATTACCATCACAGTTAATATGTACTCAATATTTTTTCCACATTTATTATATTAGGATGTAATGTATTGATCCCTCTAATGTTCTGAGTTGGGAAGAGACTGAGTAAGATATATGAATTTTAGTTATAGTGCAGCTGGTTGAGATTAATGATTCTCAAGTGAATGTATTTCATGGGAAGTTTATCCCATTGGTTAGAGTGTTATGGTGACATGTATTAGATTATCAAGAGATTTGGGAGCAAGAAATGTCATTGAGGGAGCAATGGACTCATGTCTTTATAGAGTAACCTTCTTCCAAATGACATCCTGGGGTTGAAAATTCTTATGGTATAGAGATTTTAATATCCTATTTTAACATATTATATTTCAATTTTTAATATTATTTATTAGTTTTTGAGGTCGTTGGGGTTAGTTTTGAGATTTTCTATAGATCATGGATTGTGAATTTCTTGATGTACATGTTGACATCATGAAATAGTTACTCGATGTGATTCCATTACCGGACAGATGCTATGAGCCTTGTTTAGAGAGTAAAATATTTACACACCATGGTATATGTTCACATCATGAATGAGTAAGTGTGGATAAATTTAACATGATGTTACACATTTTTCAAAGTGCATGTAAGTCTAAGAATTCATAATGTGATTTATGTATGGTCTGTTGGTTTTATACACGACTCACGTAACTTGGATACATTATCTTGATGTGTAGGAATACTCTTCAAACCATAGGGATATTACAAGTGATTTTGGGTGTCTCAACACCTTTAAGATCAAATAATTTGGTTACTGATCTCAATAGTGGTTACAATGTGTCTCCCTAGGCAAAGAGACCTATCTACTTCTTCATTAACATTGGTCATGGTAGCGCTTTTGCACTATGTTTGTGGATCTATTGATCTTTTATGATGTTATTCTTGATCCATTCAAAATCTACTGTGTGATATTCTTCTGGGGCCTGGTCTTTTATTGTATGTAGTGCGTTAGGCGCGTTTTATTTGATGTTTGTTGTGACTTATACCCTATGTTATTATTTTTTTGTGGAATTTTATTATAAGGTGTTCAGGTCAATTTCGGGCCCTCCATTATTGTCTATATTTTTTTGGTGTTCGTGGATCTCACAACGGTAATGTGTGACCCAAGTTTGTGGTTGGTGGTTCCATCTTTAGCCTCTGTTGGTTGAACATTGAATGATATGGTTTTATAAATTGTTTGATAATTGTATTGTAATGATTTATAGATTTTTTTGTGTAAATGGATTTTTGAGAAAATATGGTTAATTATTGTCTATTTTAAAGGAAATGAATTTTAAATTCATCTTGAAATGTATTTATGAAGTGGTTTTCAAAGAATTGTTTTGAATAAATTATTTTGAAAATGTAGTACATGGGGATCCTTGGGTACTTAGGAGGAATGTGTACCAACATGCCTTATCCATTGTTATTGTTAGAGGGTTTTACTCATGGGGTATTACTATGATATGTAGTCCATGTGTTTTAGGGACATGTTAGACACTTTTCAAATGTTCACTTTTTGGTTTGTTCTTCTAATCCCTAAATTTGAGGCATTTGTCAAGGTTTTTTAGGAAGGCCATTAGATAATTTTGGGTATAACTGTTATAGAAAGTCTAATGTGTAGTGATACTTGGAATGATTTTACCTATTCTTTGGGTTGTTTTAATTATCTTTGATTACCTATTTTTAAATATGTTATATGTTTTGAAACTATTATAACTATATTAATCTAGAATTATGGAAAAGGGAATTTTTTGACAATTTTGTTTCTCTAACATATTTAAATGATTATACTTCATTGTTTTATTAAAAGTTGAGCATATTCATATTTTAATATAGAGAGTTTTTTAGTAACGCGTAGGTGAGATCTTGTTGATCATGTTTATCTCAAACGCTACACACCCCTTTGGAGGTGTGTGGACCTGGTTATGTATTTTGATATGGGGATACTCAAGGCACTACAATGAGCTAGTGAGTATTAAGTCAGCTGGTCTTGGGTAGCAGGTGGTGAGATAGTAGGACATTATCCTATTGTCACAAGGTGTCATCATTTAATGTTTTGGGTTTTTTTCCTTTTTTGTTGGAGTTGTATCTTGGATTAATTTAATTTCTTTATATTTCTTTTCATTCAAATAATGTTCTTTTTTTGGGAATATAGATTTATTTAGGTTTAATCATTCCATTTATTTAGGCTATATATATATATATATTCCTTGTCATCAATTTGTGTTTGGGTGATATTATTCCCCATTTTTGTTGTTGATTCACTGGTGCAAGTCACCAGTATATGGTGATAAGAAATTCCCTTCATTTATGGCAAAAATTAGGTCCGGTTCTAGTTGTGAGGGTATCATGGGACGATTCTTGACACCCATGTTTCAATGGCATTGAGAGGGAATTTGACATTAATTTAGCCTTTATTTTATATGTTTTTTATTATTTAATCAGTTTATTTATTTCAGGATATCATTTAATTGTTTTCCATGCAGTCATTTGATTTTTTATGAGGTTATTTTTTTCAAGTGTTTAGTTAATGTTGTTCATGAATTCATTTTCTTATTATGTGGTCTGTGTAAATTTTTTTACTCAATTAGTTGAATTTTTTTCAAGCGATCAGTTCACCCCCTTTCCAAATTTATGGAAGTTTATTGTTTTCTGATTTTTTCCAAAAAGTCATAAATATTTTTTTATATCATAAATATTATTTTGAATCCTTAAATAAGATAATTTAAATTATTTTTCAAATAGTTTATTTATATTGTTACATTATTAAAACCCTGAATCTTTTATATGGGCATTTCTAGGTTAATTTAATGTGATCTTCCTTAATGTTTGATTAAATAATTACCTTTGATATGAATTTTTTATGGTTTAATATATTTAATTATAACAAATACACTTTCTTTGTTTTTTTCAACTTATTACTATAGTATTTGAAAGTGATAACGATTCTTCCTAGAGTCATGAAACCCTCCTATTATTTGTTTGCGTTCCTTCATATGGCATTTCTAGACTTATGTCCTATATATATATTTTGGTGATTAATCAGGTTAATATTATTTCTTCAAGGAAGGGGATATCTTAATTATCATTTCTATATATGAAGAGTGATCATATAATTATTTGAATTACATTATTTTAATAGGTGTGATTAACTAGATTAATATAATCATCAAGTTATTTTTCATGAAAGATGATTTTATAATGATATGGAAAATGTACAAGAATAAGGGAATGATTACCTTTCATGTTTTAGAATATTTCTTATATATTCTTATGATCACTTCATGAATTGATGTATGTTTATATAAAATTCAGTATATTTATTTTCTTCGATAAATTAAAGCATAGAGTAAATGAATTCTACACTTTTACTTATTTTGAGTTCAGATGCGGTAGATTTATATTTTTATCTAAAGAACCTAAAAATGAAATGTTATTAATGTTAATTAAAGAATCACCAAAAAAATTTTACGCATAAAGTGAAATATTAATTAATAATATTGGGAATGTTTGATAAAGTGATAAATAATAATTACTTGAAACAGTATTGAACTGCTTAATAAATTGATATAAAAAGCAATTAAATAATTCTGGATATGTTAATTGGAAATTTTGGGGGTTTCTAATCATATTTACAATTTGATGATTTTGATTCTACTTAGTTTTATTTTTTTATTATGAAATATGTTTTGGGATTTATTTAATTGTTTTTTATCATTCTGAAATGAATAAAATTATAAACAACATAAATCCATGGAATGTTATGTTTTAAATAACAGAGGTGTGAGTATAATGATTCATTCCCATCTTGAATTTGAATAAATATAGAATTAATGTTCTGGGATGATCAATTTTATTTTATTATGAAGGGGATTAACAACCCCAATACTATAGCCATAGTTCTTTCTTCATATATTTATAATTGTGTATTGGAAATTAATGTCTACTCTAGTGTTTTAGAGCCTTGTTTTATTACTGAAATATTTTCTATAGTTAGATTCCTTTGACAAGCTATGGGATTTGTGCCCATTGTTATATTGATGATTTGATTACAAGCGGGCAGTTGTCTAGGAGCACAAAAACTTAGTGATGATTGATAATAGTGATCGAAGGTTAGATGTTATATTATTCTTGAAGGTGTGGGACACCTGACATTCTACATGATTTCAGAGAAAGGATTGCTTTTCGATATTCATAATTACTTGTTGATGTTTATATGATGGTCGAAAATCCATATGTCACTTATATGGTCATTCATAGACCCTTAATCTAGTTTTTTCCTGTACACTATAAGTGAATATTTAGATTTGGTAGGCCAGGGTATATATTAGAGTACATAGATTATATGAAAGGATAAATGAATTATCAAATTAATAGGTTTTGATAGTGGTATTTATAGATGATTATAATATACTGGAGAACATATCAAAAGGATTAATAGTTCCAAAAACACTTTAACAAAATATTAATGTATTAATCTTGGAAATTTAATATTGAGTAATAAAATAAATTAATGTCTAATTATTTAATTAATGTTGAAGTTAATTCTTGTATACTTTTTTGAAACCACTCTATGTAGACCCTTTACTCTAAATTAACCCCTCCTGGCCCAACAGTAAAGGAAGAGGGATAATGATACCTAAAGCCTTCTTTAAATAGTACATGAGTTGGATGTTACTAGCTTAAAGGTGTTCTTGAGTAGCTATCATGAGTTTCTAGAGTTTTTGGTTCCTATGTATGGTTTATATTGGTATACATAGTTTTATTCAATTGAATCAAATCATGATTATTTTCATATAACCACAAATTTTCTTTCACATTATTCAAAAATAGAAATAGATATCTTAATGGTGACACATTAGTTTGATTTAATCCTTCCAATAATATATCATCAACTTGAATCCATATCTTCTTCAAATCAAATGGGTCCATCCGATATTCAGACATTGATATAAAATAGTCACCTAGTTGTAGATATATCCTAATATCAATCCCTCATCGAGGGGGTAAAATCATGAATTATTTAGGAATACATCAAGGTACTCTTTTATAACCTAGAGAAATATCATTGAATGAAACTTTGTAAAACTCAACATTAACTTAGCTAATATGGTAGATAAATATTCAAAATTACTCTAACCCGTTCAAGGTTCTTACGCACCATTAAAAACAAGCTGATGTCTTTTAGTGTCCTAGAATATGACGTATATAGTAAATCAATCCATGATATCCTACACTAAATACAACCAATCCGTACTGAGGGTGACGACTTATGGCTATATTCATAAATATAGTAAGTCCCCCTAAGAGTGGTGATTCCCTAGAACATAACTATAGTCTCTACACACTTTTAATAGGCTACATCAACCGTCTATTGGCATACTCAATTACAAGAGAATGATAACTCTCTCTACCTCGAAACATAAAGAATATAAGGGAGTGGTTGAGACAATGGAGTGTGTCGCACCAAAATAAAATAAATAATAAACCCAATTAGAAAACATGAATATAATACCTCATATGATGTTTGGATTTCTTGTATTTAGTAACTTTAAAGAATAAATTTGATAACAACCTCCACTATGACCTTTATGGGCCTAGTGGAGACTGTAGATACCCTAACCCTAGTAGCTCAGAGCCTGTTCACTAATTTATTACATTGGTATGATTACAAGGAAGTCATATACCGAAGTATTGAATATTTTAGTAGTTTTTGAAAAATATATAAAGTCATAATATTTAAATTAAAACTTTAATGGAAAATACAATATAGTAATTCCATTGGAAAAATCCACAACTCCTAGATTATCCCTACAAGTCATTCATAATAAAAATCATATTTGCATCCTCGGGGGTAAATAAGAATGGGGAGAATTGAGATGATTAGTAAGGGTATGTAATATATTCGATGCTATCATAAACATAAACATTAAGCATTGAGAATAACTAAAAGTAGATGCCTATTAAAATAAACTTGAGTATAACATGACAGGAATGAAGGTTGAGTAAATAAATCCTAATAGATGATCACAAGAGAATGAAACTTAATCATGAGTATTATTATATTCAAATATAACATGTTTTATCAATTAATAATATCATAATGAGAGAATGAATAATTTTGGACGTCTGAAACATATCGTCAAAGCCTCAGCCAAGATGTCTGAAAAAACTTGGGTAATTCCTCCACTAAAACCCAATTCTGGTTTCTCTCATGTGTCCTACCTATGCATAGAGGGGATATAATATACCCCACCCATCACATTCTAAGTCCAATTAATTCCTAATATGAATGGGGATAAACATAAACAACATGAACATATTATATTTAAATTATTTTCCCCAATCTGTTAATATAATCACTAGCCAAAATGAGTAGCACAGTGAAAAATATCAATATTGCACATCCATAGTCAAACTGGTCATAAATATTATAATAACATATGGTAGATGAAAATAATAAGATATAAATATCAATAAAGAATAAAGTTCAATATATGAGTTGAAATATATGAAAATACTCTAATAAAATCATTGATGTATTCTTGAGATAAATACCCGTTCTATATTGCAAAGAAGAGTTCTTTGGGAAAAATCATTTTTATTTGTCATGATTTTTGGTATAAAACAAGTAATGTACAAATATAGTTTTTAATTTAAAATATTAATGATTTTAGAAAAATAATGGTGTCTTAAAAAATAATATGGATGGTACATGAAAATTGGTAATAAATCAACATGTTCCCTTTAATTGGTATTGCGTATCAGAGAGAATTGAAAATAGAACCTTGAAAAAACATGTATTTATTATAAAATAAAGATGAAATGATCTGAAAACATGATTATAGAATGTTTACATAGAATTTAGGAGAATTATATAAAACCAAATATTAATTAAATTGGAGTATAGATGGAGAAATCATAACCTGAATGAAAATGGAGGTTCGGGAAGAAAACCCTTACCTTATGTCCAAATGTGTTCTGAAATTGACGTTCAAATACTAGATAATCAAATTAAATACATTAATTAATTATTTAATAACCTTAAATTCTTGTATTTTATTTATTATAATTTTATTAAGTTCATTTTTTACCTTTTTTATGAGTTATAAGATACAATTTTATTTCATGGGATCATTATTTTCCGTGGTTTTCACCGTCGGTATACTTGTATATGAGTGTGGAAGTTCATATAGAAAATGTATAATTATATACAAATAGATTTATATTATATAAATGAACATACATAAGTGTAAATAGTTATACATATCGTTTGGTTATATGGTATTAGGACAAATAATAAGATAATACATTTATTGATAATCATTTTAATTATTATGACAATTATTAAACCAAACAAACTAATTTTGTTTTATTGTTTAGTATTATGTAAATATGTCACTTATAGAATATAAAAAATATTTTAATATAAATGTTATAGTCTGTTTTAACCATATAAATGGTTTTGTTACCGGACTTCAATGAGAAATTGAAGAACCAAAATCTATTGTACACGAAGGTTATAAATCTGCACCTCTTGAAGGATGATTTCATTTTGAAAATAAATGAGCGATAGAAAGAAGTTTGAGTAAGAATATTCCGTTAAAATGACATCATTACAATATATATATTATAATAGTGTTATCATGACCATTTTTATAGAGTTGGTGAGGATATATTAATAAATGAAATGAAATTTAAATGAAATTAAAAGAAAAAGGGAGTGGATTTACCGCATGTATTTTAATCATTGGGAACCTCCTTAGGGAAAGGGGTTTTGGAATTTGGGAAATACCATGAACTCCAAGAGGTGGGGAGAGACTAAGGAATAGTATTTGGGTAGAATTTGGACATGATTCATGGCTTAGAGGGGCGAGGATAGGCGGGGGTGAGTTGTGGTATTTGTAGTTGATGAGAGGGGTGATTTCCCACTATTTTATTCACAATTTTATTATTTTTTTCAAGACAACCAATAGTGTAGATTATTTTGACTAAATAAAGTAATAAGTGAATGAGAGTTCATAATAATGGTACTTATATCATCCAAACATCATCTATAACTAAATAAATCATTTATTTACCATTTATCATAAATTATCATATTTTACTATTCATAAAAAATTCATGTATTTTATAAAATTAAAAAAAGACAACCTAAATATTTTTTATGTGTAGAATTAAAAAATTAACTCCATTTTATGAAAATAATTTTATAAATATGGGAAAATTATATTTTAATTAAAATCATCATTTATTAAAAAAATATTGTTTTTTAAAATTATAACTAAATTTATAACACTCTAAAAAATTAACTAAGGTCTAATTAAATTATACTAAAAGCATAAGAAAAAAATATTGATTTATGAATATGTTTTATGAAAATTAATTTTCTTTTAAATCATTTTATTAATTATAAAATTGAAATTAAATATTTATGACTTACAAAATACAAACACTTATTTTAACAATTTTTAAAATATTCAATTACTTATACTATGATATAATTATATACTACTTTCATTTATAATGTTCATGAATTTCATTTATTATTTCATGGGTGATGTTACTATTTATTAGTCTGATTTACTTTTCTTAAGGTTAGTACTACTATTTCTAAGTTCAAGTGACTAATTCATCAGTATAGATTGCTTTATTTCTATAAATAACTTTTATTTATTTAATTAATCATTTATGATGCTTGTATTGTGATCTATAAGTGATTTGATGTGATCTATACTATATAAAATAAACATAATAAGATAAATATCATTAATATAATTCTGGTTTGTTACATTCTTTTCACCTACAAAAATTACATCCTTGAAATTTAGAAATTATCACCCAAAAAAGATTTGTAGTTCTTAATCATAAGTTCATTAGTCTCCCATGTCACCTCTTCAATTTTACAATTTTTCTGGTGTACCATTATTAGTCAAGTTTTTTGATTCCTCAACACATGTTCTTTAGTGTCCAAAATCCGGATAGGCTCTCCATAGTAAGATTATTCAGTATCTAATTCTATTCCTTCAGAAGTGAGTACACGTGCTGGGTATGACATGTAATTTCGTAAAAAGGATATGTGTAACACATTGTGTACAATAGAAAGGCTTGGTGGAATTTCCAAAAAATAATCCAAAGAATTTATTTTCTCCATAATTTCAAAATGTTCAATGTTCCTGGGGAACAGTTTCCATTTCTTCCCAAATCTTATAACACCCTTCCATGGAGATACTTTCAAGAAAACCATATCTCCCAATTCAAATTATAAATCCGTAATTTGACTATCAGCACATATATTTTTTGTACTTTATACTGCCTTGATATGGGTTGTAATAGTATTTACCTTTGTTGTTGTTTCCTCTATAATCTCTAAGCCTACAAGCTTCCTTTCACCAACTTCATTCCAACATGTTGGTGTACAAAATCTCTTTCTATACATCAATTCATATTGTTCAATTTGAATACATGAATAGAAACTATTATTAAATGAAAACTCTACCAAAGTTAAATTTTGATCCCACATACCTTGAAAGTTGAGGGAGCATGATCTCATCCTGTATTAAAACGTTTGAATGGTATTTTCAGACTGCCCATCAGTTTGAGGGTGATTATCAGTACTCAAACATTGCTCAGTATCGAAAAATTGATGATTCCATTTCAGTTATTTTTATTTAAATAATGGATCATGATGATAATTAATAGAAAACGGTGCTCTATGATGTTTTACAACTTCATTAATATAGAGTCGTCTAAAGAACTATAGTGTAAAATCCTCCCTTATAGTGAGTAAGTGTTAAAAAATTTTAAGTTGATAAAATATCACCCATACTATGTCATTACTTATTGGTGTTTTTGGTAATCTAGTGAAAAAGTTCATTGTGATGTCATCCCATTTCGATTCAGGAATAAGAATGGGTTGCATGAAACCTCTAGGATGTTGTCTTTCAGCCTTCAACTATTGACATACTAAACATCTTGGTATATAATCATCCATTTCCCACTTCATATTAACCCACCAAACTTGTTCCTTCATATTTTTATACATATTACTGCTACTAGGGGGTATAAAGAAATTTGATCTATGGAAATTATCTAATAACTCCCTTTTTAGCTCAGGTATAGAGGGAACACATAGCCTCACCCCAAATTTCAGATTCTATCCTCACACATGAATTCTGGAAACATTCCATCATTCAAAACATTAATTTTATTTTGAGGATTCTCATTATTACACTGATAAATTATAATTCCATACAACAAAGATTGTAGGAAACAAATTGAAATGGTAATGATGTTTCACCTCCTTGATAATTCCCATATCAATATTTTCTAAATCCATTTACACATGATTCTTTTCAATCCAATTTTTTTCATAACTTCATGATCCATCCTTCTCAATGCATCTGCAACCTTATTTTCCTTTCCAGGGTGCAAGTTTATTGAAATATGATAACCCTTGAGAATCCATAGCCATCTTTACTTCCTCATGTTGAGTAATTTCTATGAGAAGATATGTTTAACCTTTTGTGATCTGTATATATTTCACATATTTCACCATAGAGATAGTGTCTCAATATTTTTAGAGTAATGATTATAGACGATAACTCAAGATCACGAGCCGGATAGTCCTGTTCATGAATTTTTAACTACCTTGATGCATAGTCAATAACACTATCATTCTATATAATGACACACCTAAGTCCCCTCTTTTATGGATCAATATAAATAAAAAATCCACCTTTTCTGGATTGTAGAGTCATGATTGGAGAATTCATTAATATCCTCTTCAATTCTTCAAAATATTCATCACATTATTTTTTCCATTAAAATATAACCCCATTATGGTTAAGCTTGGTTAATGGGTTAAAAAATCATGTGAATTTCTAAATGAAACACCAATTATAACCTTCTAAAACAATAAAACAACATACCTTAGGAATATTAATTGGGGAAGGTATTTCTTGAACAACTTTCATCTTTGAAGGATTAATGAGATTTCATCCTTATAAAAAACATGGTTAAGAAAAGAAAGTGATTGAAGCCAAAATTCCAACTTGGTAAACTTATCATATAATTCATTTATTAAAAGATTATTCCGAACAATTCGCAAGTGATTCTTATGGTCTTCTTATATTTTGGGGTATAACAAGATATCACCAATAAATATCATAGCAAATCCATCAAGATATTCCTTGAAAACTCCGTTCATTAAATCTATGAAAACTGATCGTATATTAATCCGTACAAATGGAATTAATATAAACTAATAATTTCCACACCTTTATCAAAATATTGTCTTTGGAATAACTTCCTTCTTTGCAAGCAATTTACAATATCCATAACGATGGTCAATTTTAAAAAAAAAAATGAGCTTTGTGAACTTAATCGAATAAATCATAAATACAAGGTAGGGGATACTTGTTCTTTATTTTAATATAATTGATTTATCTATATTCAATGCACAGCCTCATGGATATATATTTCTTATTAACGAAGAGAATAAGGTCTCCCTGAGAAGAAACACTTGGGTGGATAAATCATTTATAACTCAATTACTCTAGTTGTTTATTCAGTTCTACTAATTCCAAAGTGTCCATTTTATAAAGTGTTTTTGATATAGTCCTTGAACCAAGAATTAAATCAATAAAAAACTCAACTTTACTCTCTAAAAGATGTCGAGGTAAATCGTTTGGAAATACAACAAATTGTTTTTTTTTCACAATAGGTACATCATCAATTTAAATATTTCATTCCTCACCCATACATATTGCAATATATTCCTCCCCAAGAATTGATTTCAGTAGAGCTACTGGGGGGGGGGTCAAGATAATAATCAGATGGCGAGGTTTCTACTCTAAAAAATGGAGTCTACATAATTTCAATTTTTTTACTTCCTTCTTGAAATATATTTTTGTATCATATTTTGAAATCCAATCCATGACGAGGATTTTGTCTAATTCAACCATAGGTATGACCATAAAATCAGTAGATAAAGCATGTTTTTATGCCTTAATGGGAACTTCTTACCACATATTGGTTGCAATAAGGCTTCCCTTTTGGGTTTTAACTGATTAACCCCTTATTAAGGATAATTGGAAATATATAATATCTAAAGAAAACATTGAAGATGTAAATGGATCTGTTGATCTAAACTCAAATGAAGCTTAATTTAAATTTGAGGAGATAATTAATGTACCTTCAAACACATCATTTGAAACCTCAACTAGAGCTGTTGAGATCACATAAGCTAGTTCTTTATCTCATGGTATTTTTTTATTAAAGCATCCTTGATGCTTCAAATAATAATTTTCATAATGTTCCATATTTTTACAATTGTAACATTAAACATTGTTAGATTATTTTATTCCCATTCAATCATGATCTTGGTGGACTTTTTCTCCACACTTGTAACATACCCATTTTTTTAATTAGGCTCTAGGGTGAGTCATTCCCAAAGTATCCCATCTTGAGAAAATCCATTTTTATTCTTCCATGAATCCAATATTTAATCTTCCACCCTCTTTTTTCTTGATTTCCCATCAAGTCACAAGACTTAAAGAAATTGTCTCTATCTTGATAGCACATGTGACTATAAAATCATATGATAATAATGTTTGGGAGACACATACCCTTCATAGTAATGGTTTTAAACCATCTAGTAATCGATCAATCTTTATCCTCAGATTACATATGTAGTTCGGGCATGCCTTGCTAGACGTGAAAATAAAGCTTTATACTTAGCAACATTTTCCTCCTACTTTTTCCCCATATTTAAGAATTTCCATCCATATGTGCTATTTGTTCATTAAGAAAATATTTTTCTAGGAAAATTTCCTTTAAATCCCTCAATTATATATTTTGTATTTCTTCCTCCTCCTTTGTATTTTGGAATAGTGGCCACTATTGATCTGCATCTCTGGATGGAAAATAAAATTCCATTACAACTTCCTCCATTTCCATACATCCCAAAGTACAGAATATCTTATCTAAGGAAATTATCTACTACTCAACTACAATTAGGATAGTACACCTATTAAATAAAAGAGGTTTTTGTCACAAAAATTGGTCTAACATTTATTCTCCACCTTTTGGATAAGGATGATCTATATAGGTATGTCTATTGTTTATAACTTAAGTCGGCTATCCCAGTATAGTTATAAGTTTCTTAGTACTTGTTGGTACTCTAATACTAACATTATTATTTTTCATCGGATGGAAATACGCACACAGGATATGTGCATTGATAGAGTTTCCAATCCTTTAACTAGGAGACAATTCTAAATTATTGAATACATAAGATTAGGTTATGAATCCTAATGGATAATCTCAAACTAGAAAAATACTTTACATAAATTTTATTTTTATGCATATCCAATATCATAATAATAATCATAGTTTATTTGAGGAAAAAATTAATTTAAAACCCAACATTTTGGTTTGTAAGGTAAATGTGAATTATTAAAAGATTATCCCCCAGGAGTGCCAACTAGGTGCACAGTAAGTATTGTTGTTGTGTACCAAGTTACCCTGAGTCTAGTATTAGAAAACTTGTTGGAGCTGTTACTTCTAGATACATATGTACAGGAACCATGTCCACTTGTAATATACAGACATAGATGTAATTCTAGGAAGACCCACATGATCAATAACTTACTGAAATTCTTGTATATTTATTGTATTCTTATCCTCAATGTCTATATTTTTTCTATATTCCCTAATGTATGTTTTCTAAATCTATTTTCCAAGGTTCATACGTAAATTCCTCTGATACCAACTATTGAGACCCCTAACCCGGTAGTTCGTGGTGGGTTCATTACATTATTACATTGTAATGATTTCACGGAAGTCACATCCTAAGGGAAAAAATTGTTTTTAAGTTTTGGAAATCCAAATACAAACATAAGATTCACATTATAACTTTAATTGAAAATAAAATATAGATATTCCATTGGAAACATCTATATCTTTTATATTATCTCTCTAAGTCCTTCCAAATAATATTAATCTTTGTATCCTAGGGAAAAATAAAACATAATAAAAGGGTTAGTTCATATTCCCAGTAAGGTGAAGTTATGTAGAAAAAGTTAACAAAAACAAAAACATTGGGCATGTCGTATAACTAAAAAGAAATTCCTTTTCAAATAAACTTGAGCATAATATTAAAGGAATGAAAGCTGGGTAAATAAATCCATATAAATGATTCCAAGAGAATGAAAATTAATCATGGATATTATACAATTTAAATAACACATGTTTTATCAATTACTAATATCCTAATAAGGGAATTCATAATGTTATACATCGAAAACATATCGTCAAGGCCTCAGCCAAGACATCTGGAAATACTTGTGGTAAGGACTCAGCCAAAACCCAACAATTTTTTGTCTCATAAGACCCATTGATGAATCAAGGGGATTTAGTGGGTCCCAATCATCAATTTATAAGTCCAATTAATTCCTCATATGAATGGGGATAAATATAAACAACATGAAAATATGACATTTATATAAATTTATCCAATCTATAAACATAATCACCAACCGAACTAAGTTGCATGGTGAATGGTACAAATATAGCACATCCCAATTTAAACCAGTCATTAACCATTTAATAAAATATGGTAGTTGAAAATAATAAGATATCAATATAAATAAAGCATAAAATTCATTTTTTTTCAAATTTATGAAGATACTCTAAAAAATTCGTCAAATAATTCTTGAGAGAAATACCCCCTTAAACTTTGCAAAGAAGAGTTATTTTGGAGAAATCATTTCTATTTGTCATAATTGTTTGTATAAAAATAGTAATGAGAAAATATAGTTTTCATGAAAAAAGTTTTTATTTTGGAAATATAATGGTGTCTTAAAATATATTATGGATGGAACTTGAAAATGGGTAAGAAATCAAGATGTTCCCTTCAATCGGGCATGCATATTAGAGAGAATTGAAAAGGGAACCTTGAAAAAACTTGTATTTATTATAAAAAAAGATGAAATGATCTAGAAACACGAGTTGGAAGTGTATGAATAGAATTTATAAGAATTATATAAAACTAATGATGAATTATATTGGTGTATATAGGTATAAATAACAACTTGAATGAAAAGTGTTGTTCGAGAAGAAAACCCTTACCTTATGTATGAATGTGTTATGAACATGACCTTAAAGTTCTAGATAATTAGATTAAATTCATTAATTTACTAATTAAGAACCTTTTATTCGTGTATTTGATTTATTATAATTTTATTAAGTTCATTTATAGCCATTTTTTTTGAGTTATAAGATACAATTTTATTACTCGGGAGTGTTCATTTCGTTGGTTTTCATGATTGGTATAGTTGCATTGAAGTATGGAATTTCATGTGGAATGAGTATAATTATATAGAGTTTAATTTAAAGGATACTAATGAACATAAAAAAATTTAAATGGTTATATATATCATTTTGTTATATGGTATGAGGATAAATCCTGAGATTATATATTTAGTGATAAACGTTTGCAGTTTCACGATAGTTATTGATCATAACAAAACTTTTTATTTTATAATTTAGTATTATGTAGATATGTTAATTTCATAACATAATAATGGTTGTAATAAATATATTATAGTTTATTTTATCCATAAAAATGGATTCATTAGCAGCTTTGAAGGAGAAATTTATGTTGAAAAATTCGTCGTCAACAAAGGTTGTAAATCGGCACCTCTTGGACGGTGATTTGTTTTTTATCATAAAAGAGTTCAAGAAATGAGTTTGAGTAAGGATATTCCAATAACATCACATCATTAAAACATGTAGATGATACTAGAGTTATCATGATCATTTTTATTGAGGTGGTGAGGAGAGAATAATAAATAAAAATAAATTGACATGAAATTAAAAAAAAGGAAGAAGCACATCCACAGAACATGGTTTTATCAGTGATAAAAAATGCATCTTTTAGTGAAAAAAGAATGTTTAAAATCGAGGTTCTATTAAAATTGTTCTTTTATCAGTTCTGATAAAAGGGTCCTTTATCATCAGTTTTTTAGTGCTAATATATATATATATATATATATATATATATATATTAAAATAAACTTTTAATTGGAGACCCCTTTTAACAGCACTTGATAACCCCTTTAACAGAGCTATAAAGCCCCAACCGTGCCCCTACACCCCCTTTAGGTGAAGTAGGCGCACCCACCCAACCTTTAATAGTGCTATCCCCACTACACCTGCCTACACACCCCTTCCTTTGCTTGGATTCGAACTCGAGACCTCTCCCTTACGCTCCTCCAACTTTACCACTCGCCCATATAGTTTTTATATAGATTTAATGGTATATATATATATATATATATATTCAGTGGTACTTATTATCTATATATTTATTCGTATATTAAAATATATTTATAATATTAAGTTTAAATAAATTTATAAAATATGTTTTGTGTGTGTGTGTTTATAAATAAATAAATACATACATACATTAATAAAACATACACACATATGTATATATGTTATATACATGTGTATAGGTAAGTGTAATTATACATATTTATATATTTTTTCCATATATTATATATTCATATGAATATTCATATGTAAGAATATATAGAAAATATATATCAGTTTATTAATATAGACACACACTAATACACACACACACCCATTATGTAGGTATATAAATATCCATATGTTTTTATTTTAAATAAAATGGATATTATTTGTTTTATATATTTAGAAATATAATTTATATGTAAATATGTTTAATTATTTGTTTATAAAATTAAATTTTTATGTATGAATATATAACAAATTTGGACATATTGTTATCTATTTGATTACAAATTATTGTACCTTTTGAAAAAAAAAAAATTAAAATCTATAATATCATTATGAATGTAATCCTTGGGAATAAATTTACTCCCCCAAACAATGGAAAAGGTCCCCTGAAATAAGACTAAAATTCCATTTAATGTTAAATTTTTTTGGTATCCTGACAAACAAATCAGTTTTGGAGGACTTATGGACCTTTTCTAGCCATGAAAAACGTGACATAATGTGTCCTTATGTTATTATCATGTAGATATCTTCATAGTCTTAGATTCGATATATGGTAGATCTCAAATAGATACCCGGATCAAAAGTTATCGTATTTTGAATTTTGAATTACATTTTTAATTTATTTTAGATATTTTATTAATTTCATGATTTTTTGTGTCTTTAAATTATTATTAAATGATTATTACTCAATGATAATTAGAAAATTATTAATTAATAATATTTTTTTTAAAATATTTTATAATTAATTTTCACTAAATTTATTATATATTACGTCTAAATGTCTATTTATACTTATCTAATATATATTTAAAATATATATATTATATTTATATAAATTTAATATATTTATATATTTATATATGAATATATTATTTTTAATGTTGTTTTGAAAAACAGCCTTTATCAGTGCTAGTAAAAAAACACAGATAAATACCCCCTTTATTAGCGCTACTAAAAAAATCCCTGATAAAGGGGGACCCATTATCAATGCAAAAAAAGCATTGATAAAGGGGGTGCCTTTATCAGTGATTTTTTAGCGCTGTTAAAGAGTGGCATTATGAAAACCTATTTTTATGTTATTGATTATTTACCACTTGAATTTTCCTCCTTGAGAACCTCCTTAGCGGAAGGGTTTTGGACTTTTGAAATGACCAAGAGCTCGGGGCATGAGGAGAGACTAGGGAAGAGGATTTGGCAGAATTTTTACAAGATTCAAGGCATAATGGTGTGAGGAAAGGAGGGGTGAGGGGTGATATTTATAGTGGAGGAGATGAGTGATTTCTCATTATTTTATTCATTATATTAATATGTTGTTGATGACAAGTAATAGTGTTGATTCATCTGACTAAATATAGTAATAAGTTCATGTGAGTTTTAACCACGGGTTCTTATATCATCCAAACATCACCTATGACTCAATAAATCCTGTATTTATCATTTACCTTAAATTATCGTATTTAGTATTCTCTAAAAATTCAAGTATTTTAGAAAAATACCAACAAAATCACCCAAACCATTTTTCAATATGTAGAATTAAAAAATGACCTTAAATTTATGAAAATAATTTTCTAAATATTTCAAAATTATTTTTTAATTAAATTCATCATTTACTCAAAAATATATTTTTTAAAAATTATTACTAATTTAATAACACTATGAAAAATTAACAAAGGTCTCACTAAATTATTCTATAATAATAAGACGATAAAAATATTTACCTATGAATACATTTTATAAAAATGAGTTTTCCTTTAAGTCATTTTATTAATTATAAAATTTAAATTAAACATGTCTGACTTACAAAATTACCAACACTTAATTTTACAATTTTTAAAATATTCATTTACTTATACAATGATATAATTATATGATACTTTCATTTATATGGTGCGTAAATTTTATTTATAATTTAATTGGTGCTATAACTATTCATTAGGATGATTTTCTATTTATAAGGGTCATATTAGTATTTCAAAGGTGAAGTTACTATTTCATCAGTATAGATTCCTTAAATTCTAGAAATACCTATTATTTCAGTCATTATTCATTTATGATATTCGTGTTGTGTTCTATAAGTGATTTTATGTGATCTATACTATATGACAAAAACATAATAAAGGAAATATCATTGATATAATTTTGGGTCCTTACAGATACCACATCTACTGTCCTGCCTATCCCGCTATCCTTTATAATGAAGGAAATCATGGCGTTATCCTCTTCTTTCTTAATCCCCTATCCACTGCTCAAAATATTAAATTCCCTACTGCAAATAATTTCTCTATTGAAACTACTACAAAGGATAGGACTGAAATGTGCCACTGACCACATGCTAATTATCAAGGAAGGTCGAACATGCTTACTTCTGATGGACACAACCTCCATAAGAAAATAAAACCATTCTCAGCCCCCTGGAAAGAGCCCATGAATTGGTAGGTGTGGTGAAGTGGGATGGGTAGGGTTGAAACCAACTCCAAAATAATTTAAAATTATTTTGACTAAGAAACCATGATCCCAAAACATTGATCTTTTATGAGAAGAGTACCGAGGACTCCCAAATTGTGAATCCTATGAAAAAATTAACTTTAAAAGATTAATAATTTATGTGGACAGATTAGTGAAGGAAGTATTTCAAGTATGTGATAAAGAGGTTGTTCATTGGTATGAATCTTTTCCTTATGGATGAGTGTAATGTATTCATATTTTATAGAGATGATTTTTGTCTTGGATTTGGATTCCTATTGATGCAGTAGAGGGAAGTAATCTCTTATGGGTATAAATAGTTATGACCTCATTAATGTAATCATGCAACCCATGGTCTTGAGATTTGTGCAGGAGTGTTTCCTCTAAATTTTGGGTGAAACTATCTTATCTTTGAATGTTTTTTTTATTTATTGATCACCATAGTTTGAAGTATATTTTATCTCAAAAATAAATAAATTTGAAGAAATGTTGGTGGATAAATATTTTACAGGAATGCAACATCTAGATTTCTAGAAAAGGGATTGTTGGGGATGATTCATTGAGTGGTAAGTAAATTGGTGGTGATATGCATGAGTCTAGAGACTCTTGGAGAGAGATGTAGGAGTTGGAGACATTTCACCTTGATATGGGTGTAGTTGATTGTGGATTTTTTCTTTATAATATGATACTGATGTCACCGTTACTACAATAGGTAGATGAATCCTAGTTTGGGGATCTTGAGGTTAAGGTTTAACATGGTCATGTATTCTATGGAGATGATCAGGACAGATGGATTTTGGATTTAGAACATTGATTTATATTCTATGGATTTATTTTTTTCTTACATGATGGGAAATATGGTTCTATGTGATTTAAATTGTTAACTTATAGTGATACACCATGGTATGATTAATTTGTATTATTCTCCAGGAGACCAATTTTAGCAATCATGGTTAATTATTTTGGTTCTAGAGTTTGTATCTTGATGTTTAGTCTTCTAGAGATTCCATGCTGAGAATTGTCTTCATGGTGTTTTTATTCAACTGTATGATTTTCCGAAATGGGATTGGAAGGATATTTTGGTGAATTGTTTCTAAAGTTTTCTTAGTTTATAGGTTGGATATGACACTATATGGGTGATTTTACACCATGTGATAGAGTTACCTTTTTAATTATTATGGATTCGAGCACAAGGGTGGAGTTATTAATGTAGTACATGGATGAGTGAATAAGTTTTTATAGGGTTTCAAATATAAAAATCTCTGATCATGATACTTATTTTACTATCAAGTTAGAGAGAGGCCAGGTGTGTGATTTTTGATATCATATTCGCATTTAAACTACTTTTCATCCATATAAAAATAGTTAAAAAGAGAGGAATATCCAAACATTATAATAAAATTTTCAGGAGTATATTCTATATTTTGGAGGTTTGGGGGTGTGAAACCTACCATTAGTGGAGTTTTATTTCAACAACCACTACCAGTCCACTATTGGTATAATGCCTTATGAATATCTGTATGGTCAAATTTATGTTGTCCGTTGTGTTTGACCAAATTTGGAGAGTTTGTTGTTCTTAGACTAGAAATGGTGAAGTGTATGACTGAGATGGTTTTAGTGATCAATAAGAGAATAGAGGTATCACCATATAAAAATAAATCCTCTGATAATCATAGAAGGAGGAATATTTATCCCGATGTTATAGATCATGTTTTCTTGATAGAGTATCCTCATATTGCGAAGTTAAAGTTTGGTCACGAGAGTAATATTTACAATAGGTTTATTATTCTTTTCAAGGAGATGGAATGAGTTAGATCCATGAAATATCTATTATCACTACCCCATATATGAGAAGGATTTATGAAATCTTTCATGTATCATAGCACTTCCATTGTATTTATGAAGATTCTCAAATAAATGACTAGGGTGAATTGGATGTTAAAGATAATGTGAACTTCATGGATTTACCCTTCAAGAATATAGACCGTCATGATAAGGCGATTCATAGGCACACTATTACTTCATTTAAAATTTGGTAAAGTCATGGAGGATTAGTGGGGAGAACCTCGGAGTGGGAGTAACATATGTATTCTTAGTTTATTGAGTTATTTGATGTTTTATTTCAACTTTGATATATTTTGAACTTTTGATATTGTACACAATATATTCTATTACCTGATCGATGATGTTGTATATTTTAAATGCTATGTTCCTCCGATTGGATGATTTTGTTTCTAATGTAGTGAGATCCTTGTGATGTATTACATGGGGGGTTATATAGATCCCTTTTCTCATTCTTATGGGATTTTTTAATTTCATAGAAAAGATATTTTGTTGATAGGATTCTAATATGGTCTCCCGGTTTTTGAAAACATTTCATCGTTTGTTTCCCATTGTTTTGAGGTGTCGATAGGGTTATTGAGGGTATTTTACTTTTAAATTTATATGTTTTAATTTTGTTTATATGGTCATTTTTTCATGTGGTTAATTTTTTTTTTGCGAATTATGTTTATTATTTTTATGGTATGTTTATTTTTTCATGTGGTTAGTTCATTATTTTTCTAATTTTTTGAGAATTTTGGATTTTTTATTTTCTTCCCAGATTGTAAAAAATAAGACTATATATCATTAATATGTTTTTAAGCCATAAAAGATTTTGATTTAGTAGTTTTCTGATAGGGGGTATATATATCCTTGAATTATTAAATCTTTAATGCCTTTATATGGGTCATTCTTTGGGAATTTAATGAGATCTGCATTAATGTTTAACTAATGTTTGATATGTGATATAATATATTGATGGTATCATGTCTCTATTACTAAAATTAAAATATTTCCTTAATTCATTATTTTTTTTTTCATCTCAATTATAGAAATTGAAACATTTCCTCCTAGAGTGATGAAACCCTCATGCAATTTGTTCGAGTTACTTCCTTTTCTGCTTGTAAGTCTACGCACGACATCTATTTTTTGTCCCCAATCATGTTAAGCTCAAATCTTAGAGGTAGGAAATCTATTACTTCTCTTTTATTTATGTGAAGTATGCTCATATCACGAGTTAACTTACATTATTTCAATGGTTTTGATTAACCATAATAAATAATAATAGAGTTATTTTTCATGAAATATGATTATATAGTGAACTACAAATCATACAAGAAGAAGAAAAATATAACCATTCATGATTTTAAAGATTTCTAATATATTATTATGATCATGTAAAGAATTAAAATAAGTTTATATCACATAAAAAAGATATCTTATCATCTAATATTTAAAACATTTAGTGAATCTATTCTACCATTTCCTATATTTGGGGTTTGCATGATGTAGATAAATATGTTTTCATAAAGAACCTAAAAATCATATGATATTAATGTTAATTATATAGGATCCCAGAATCTATTATGTATTCAGTGAAAAATCAGTTTTTAATCTAAGGATTATTCATCAGAGAGAAATATAATTATCAAATGAAGTAGTGCAGAACTAATTAATAAATTAAGAGAAGAATAGATTAAATTTTTTTGAATAAGTTTATCCGAAATGATGGGAGTTTGTAATCACATGTACTATTTGATATTGCTGATTCTGCCTATTATTATTTACTATTAGTGTGGTATATATTAGAGCTATATTTTAGTTTTTATCATAGTAAAATTCTAAAAATGGTGAATAATAAAAATCCATGGAATGTTATATTTTCAATGGAAGAGGCACATTGAGAATGATTTATGGTCATCTTGTATTTGAATAAATATACACTATGGTTTGGTGTTGGATAATACTATTTTATTGTGTTGTGTATTAAATTCCCCGATGTTATGGCCTTAGTGCCTTATGCGCATGTGTAGTATTAAACATTTGAAATGAATGTTTGATTTTGGATTTTAGAGACTTGTTTTAGTGTGATATGTATTTTCTGGTTGGGAATCTTTGAAGGGTTATGTTATGGAATTTTAAGTTATATTTTTATATGATTTCCTTGTAGAGAACAGGTTAGGAACCTCCCAAAATGTTATGATAATCAATTATGGTAATGATAGATCATGTGTTATGATTATGTGTGAAGGTATAGGACCACCAGAGGTTGATATGAGTTTAAATCAGGGCATACTTATCAATATTCATAATTATTTCTTAATGTATTTATGATGGTTGGATGACTGGATATTTCTTATATGATTTGATCAAACTACTAAATGTAGTTTGATGCTATTCAATACAAGTGAATATTTTAAATTGGTTTCATAGGATGAGTCCAATAGTACTTGGATGATATAAAATGATAAATGAATAGGGATGGTTCATGGTATTTATGGATGATGATAATATAATTGACAACATATAAAAGGGATTAATAGTTTAATCTATACTTATAACAATGATTAGATTATTAGTCATCTAAATTTAATATAGAGCAATCATGTTAATTAATATAGAATTATTTTATAAATATTGAACTGGAATATTGTATTCTTATTTTATTTTTAGTCCATAGTAGTGATAGTCAGGGGTCTTGTGTGATGATAACTGCAAATGTGTCTAAGAATGAGTTGTTTACCTTAGTGTGTATGTGCGTTATATTAATCTACATTTTTTATTTCATTTGATATCCCACCTACATAATTAGATAAATTTACATTCAAAAGTTTTATAGGGTGTTTTATCTAACTTTCATGATGGAAAGGGAACAAATTACAAAATTCTCCCGCTTCCCAGATCTCCCTTAAGATATATATGAGTAGTCATATCTTGGTCTATAATTATTTTTAGTATAGGGGGTATTCCTTCTAGGAATAGGATAGATCATGGTAAACTCTATGTTTAGGTTTGATCAATTATAGATTGAGGTATATAATATACTTGTGTCCAAATGTGGTGGACCTGACTTCCTATAGGCGTTCATTCGTGAGATATGATGACTTGAGCTATAATGCATATACGTAGGCTATAATGTCTTCAAATAATACAATTGTTTGTGGATGGGATAATTATTATGATGATGTGGATCTATAGACTAATTCCAAAATGAGATGTTGATCTGTATGAATGATTGGGGTAGGTATTGATGAGGCCTGACTCACATTACAAATGACTTAATTATAGAGGGGATGAGCACATGATGTTGGCATTGGTTCATGAGAGTGAAAAACTAGTAGAGATGTGTAATCATGTTACCTTTATATATATATATATATGATTTCTATATTAAAAGGTTATCTTATATGTGCTACCTGGTGAGTGAGTCATTGTAGGGATGAGGAAACATGTATTACCTTTTCAGGTAATAAGTTAGTATCATTCCCTTATTCGTTGGAATTTAATAATTTTTTACATTTTCATGAGACATTTTTTGGAGGATCGTACTAAGTATACATGTTATTCTCACCATTTTTTTTAATCAATTTTTATCCAATCTGGAGTATGTTGGTGATAGGTATGGAAATTACTAGATTTTATGAGTTATTAAAAAACACTCATGAGTTTTTAGAATTCATTGTCGTTGTGTAGTCTTATATATGGTACTTGTAATTTTATTTAGTTTTTAATGATATCACATGTATCATGATTTTTTTTTCATATTTCTAGTAGATAGTTTTTCCTTATCATAAAAAAATCCTTAAACTATTTATCATGAAATTCCTCCAATTGTTGTGACTAATATTACCTTGGTGGTAGTCTCTAAGTCAAGGCCTATTAGAGGTAGGCTTTGAGTATTATATCTCTCTTCCTTCTTTCCCAACCAAGGTGGGGTACCATGGAAGCAGGGGGTCATGATAGAAAATGGAACCCATAAACTTATTTAATATTCCTAAAAACCAATAATATAGTTTGCCTTTCTAAATAATAAACTTTGATATCAAACTAATCATTCACTTACTCATGAAATTAACTTCAAACCCTGATATTTTCATTAATTGTTTTAAGAAAACGTAAATGAAAAATCATAATTAACGTGGTCTTCTTAAAATAACATGAAAGGATTTCATTTGAAACAATACATTCACCATTATAAAATCATAAACCTTCTATTAAATCATAAAATCATTTTCTTACCTTTTAAAATGAAAATATTTCCATGAAAACCCATAAACATATAGGTTATTTGGGACACTATCTTTATAACACCCTTACGATCACTATTAAAGAGGATTAACCTACCTAGTTAATTACAAATATTTCATAGGTATAATAAATAAATTTTCAATGAAAACAACTTCACAGGTGGAACATATAAATAATTAATTCCATCCAATTCATAGGAGTAACTAATAATAAATTTACTCTTTCCACTGTATAGAAGTAACTTTTAATTAGTTAGCTCTATTTATTTTACCCAATGAATTGGAGGGATATATTAGACAATCCCATCATCACAGACAATGTCCAAGAACCATAAAAATTAACGAAACACATAAAATATTTCATTTTCATTATAAAACATTAAAATATTTTACATTCGATCACATTATAATTTTTTTTCAATTTTAAAATATAAATGATTAGAAAATCTCTTTTATTCGGATTTAAAAAAAGAATTATAGAACAATAGGAATATGATATTATTTTAAAATACATATAAACATTCAAAGGAATTTTGATAAGGAAAAGGGAATGATATTGGTAAAATCCATTCATGTGGTATACATAAAAAAAAATTATTTTTTACACATTGGATAAAATTTAAAAAAAGACCATTATGAAAAATGATGAAACAAATTCTTTCTATATGTTTTTAAGAAACTAAAAAATAGTTTAAAAATGACCATGAAAAAATTTATGTATAATTAATAACATTCTTGAAACTTATAAAAATACGTTGATATAGAAGATAAAGAGTTTAAAACATCCAAAACAATGTTTTAAAGAGAAATCTCATACCTCTTATCCGGAATCACCAAAAAAATCCTTTATTTCCATGATTAATAATTTTTTATATTTTATTTTATGAAAACATTATTCAATTACATTAATTTATTATTATTCCTTTTATTTTATTTACTACCATGTTCTATTTAGTTATTAAATAAAATGTTCACATTGGATTTTTTGAGGTCGTTTTGTATATAATCTCTAAAAAATCTTCACTGAATTGAGTATAATTAATGGTATTAATCATGTCATAATTATGATTTATATAAATTTAATTTTCTTTTATAAACGTCTATGTAAGGTCGTCCTAAAAAATAATATCATTTCATTGAGACGATAATCCATCCATGTGCATAAGAAATGTTTTTTTATTATCTAATGGATGAAAAGTAAATGAAATAGATAGAGGTTAAATTTTATAGAGTCATAATAATAAAATAAATATCAAATTTATTCATTAAAACCATACTTATGTCAATCCATTTAAGAATAAATGAAAAATCAATCACATCACATCATGGAGGTGGTAGTCCACATATATGCACAGGAAATGTTATTATTTTCGATCAGATGAGAGGGTATGAAGTTAGGTAATATATCATTTTTATATAATCATAATTTTTGCATAAATATTATAGGTATTGATTTTATCCATAAATTTAACCATACATATTATGAGGTGATGATAAGAACACATCACTTTACAGATACGGTAGTTTGTACATATGTACATGTGAAATGTTTATTTTCCATTATATGGAAAAGGTGTTGTAAATGGGTTTTAACATCAACATAATTTTATTTAATTAAATTATATATACTTATTTTATTATATTTTAATGATATAATAAAATTTTCGGAATTATAAGAAGAAATAATATTAAAATAAATTAGTTAACTCCACTTTTGATATCCTCATATCAATCAAGTTTAACGATTTTGAAGGAGAGATTAATAGTCACGCTTGGGATTGGTAAAATGATAATGTATATTTATTTTGAGATTTGGGTGATGTTTTTTTTGATAAAACTAAATTTTTATTTTCGTTTCTAAAAGGTTAAAATGAGTCTCTTTTTATTGCAAAAAATCAATGACATTTTCATAATTTTTCAATTTGTAAGAATCATGAATGTACATTTTAAAATTAAAATTGGAAGATAAATGTAACATACATTATATTATTGAAACATTACTAAACACTTGATTGAAAATATGATTTTAGTTTTTTTATTGACTCAAATATAATATTTGATCACTAAATTTTCTTTAATGTCATTTTAGATAGTATTCCTAAAATATAACTTTAAACATGTGAAGATAATAATGCGAATAAAATTAAAACAAATAAATAATCACTTATCCTTCATAATTATATATAAAAAATACTATTATTCAATAATTTATCCACAAATATTACATTTAATGTGTTTAAAATTATTAACCATATTTTTACTTTATTTATAAATGTTGTTCTAACACAATTTAAGAGTTTTAGACAAAAAATACAAGTTGTTAATTTTTTTTAAAATAAAATAATTAATATAATTTTTTTCCAAAATTAAATTCATTTACTTTAATTCATAATTTATATTTACTCTTATTTTTACCATGGAAACATATTTATGATATTAAATGAGGAAAGCCATATTTTAAAAAATATAATTTTTTTAATATAAATGGGAAGTTAAAATCCTATAATGTGTATCCCTATTTTCCATGTATAATGTGGTGGTCAATCAAGACTCATTCATCCACTTAGGGATGTGATTTCGGGCCCATATAACATAGTTTTAACCTTAATTAACTCATTTTACACATTGTTGTAGTGACAACCATTTACCTAGGTCAATTATTTATATGTAAAAAATACAGTGATAGTTTTACCTAATTTGACACTTCTGGTTCCAAATATTAAATCCATATTACAATACTCAATTTTCATATGTGTTAAAAATAACTTTTAAAATAATTTTTTAAAACAAAATGACAAAATGTTTTCATAAAAATACTATTTTAAGTATAAAATGATTTTATCCCAAAATCATGTAAAATTTTGATTACCATGGAATTAATTGTACTATGTTTTTCGATGTGAAACTTATTTAATTTTTTTAAAAAATAAAAAATGAAAGGTAACATGGAATATTTTTTATTTAGTGGAAATAAACTAGAGTTTCTACCATAATAATATTTTTTTACTATTCACCCAAAAATCGTCATTTTTTTTAAATAACAAGATATTATCTTAAGATAATTTTGAAATTAGTATTTAAAATTATTTCTGTTTTAACTTATTAATGTTCTAAAATTGGAAAAAATTAATCCTAATATTCACACATTAAATGAAATTAATATTAATTTTTTATTGAAAATGTGCTTTAGCTTTATAAATTGAGTTTTTTCTCATTAATTATCAAGTAAACACAAATCGATGAATGTTAATTTATTTTATTAAATATATGATATATAAATATCATTAAAATCATCCTTCTATTGTGATTAACATAATTTAATTTGATGAAAAAATAGTGCATTAGAAATCTCTTTTATGAAAAATATCTCCATAAATATTATATGATTTTCTTTGAAATTGAGTTCTTATTTCCAAGGGATTAATGAATAATATTTATTAAGGATTTTTTTAACATATAATTCATAATGTAGTCACTTATATTCATAAATTCTAGACCATACTCTCTCATCCAACAACTAGGTTATAAGAATTATATTTAATTAATATAATTATAATAGAATATCGAAGTTTATTTTTGGCTTGGTATTGAACCTGACACAAAAATAAACATAATATTATTTTTAAACAAAAATATCTAGGTGTTAGTTTTTCTCCCATTAAATAAATTTCAACCCTATAATTTTTTAATTTTTTCATACAAAAAAGAGTGTATCATGACATAGTAAATAAAATCAGATTTATATTGTGTCATTATAATTAATTTATATATTACATATATATTTCCAAAATGATTCCTCTGAATTTGTTTCCAATAGAATACATTGATAGAAGAGTAATAAGACTTTATAGATATACTTATTCTTTGTTTAGATGAGGAATTATATTTTCCATTGAGAATGAGAATATGAGAAAATATACATGATTCCCTCCATAATTTTATTCTTTGACTATTCTTCGATCAATTTTCACCTATAATTCATATTTTATTTTAAAACATAAAAAGACAAGATAATATTTTTTTCCCCAAAGTACCAAAATTTATTTTTTACAAATTATATGATCTATAAAAGAATGAAAAATTATTACCCCCATTTATATCCATTAACCCAAAATAAAATAGTTAGTTCAAGATGAGAAAATTTGAAATTTGAAAAAACCATCATATGAAGAAATAGTACCTTAATATTCAAAACCAAAACAATGGCACCCGAATTTTAACATAAATACTTCCATAAATATGTAACTATATAATTATTCAAAATATACTAGAATAAAATTTAAATCAAAATTTTAGAGTTATTTGATCACATTTTCTTCGAGAATCAACATAGGATTTTTCTCTAAGTAACATCAACCAATAATAAATTAATATAACAAAATTGTATAATCCCTAATCATATAATATCCATGATAATATAATATTTTCAAAAATAAACATAATTACATTATATTCACAATAAATGAACATATGCTTCCTTAAATTAACTCAATATTTATTCATCAATGTCTTTTTTCCTGAATTATAAAATGTAACTTACAGGTAAAAACCCATTATCTGAATTAACTATAATTTCTTCAATATCAAATTCACATGAACCCTAGTGATAATATTTATATCCAAAAAATAATTACATTCTTCCCAAATAAGTTTTATAGTAAATCACATGACATATCTAAGGGTGATATGTACCTTAATCATGTATTCAATCCTAGGAAAATGTCTCACAATGTATCCTTAATTATTTCAACTCCATCATATAAAAACTCATAAGAATACTAATGAATTTTAACATATGATCATCCATAAATTTATAAAACATTAAATAAAATACCACTACATAATATCCCAGGAACCCCGATATGTAAACGATTCAATATTTCAACTTCCTTAATATTATTTATGTTTTATTTTTCGTCTTATTTCTCAATAATTCATTCATAAAATCATAAAAAAATACTGAGGTCCTATAAATCACCAATATTAATCTAATAACATGGTGAAACCTTTTAAATTAATTCATTCCTTCTATATATACTTTGAAATTTCATCGAATTCAACTATAATTGAATATGAATTTGATAAAGCTCTATATTTAGGGGTTTTATGATTTCCAACATTAATACATATATTCAGGAATGAATTATAAAATTTTATTATCTCATTAAAATTAAAAACTTTTACCATTTTCTTATTATTCTTAATCCTACTACTAACATTTCTCATTTCTCCACAGTCATGAACAAAATGTCTGATCCCACAATGTTGGTAAAACATTCTTGATCCCATTAGAATATATCTAGAATGAATCTTCCCATAATTAGAGTATGTGAGGAATTTACCTTTATATATCTTTTTTTGACTATTTATCCTTTTATTTCAATATTTATCACTTCTTTTCATTATCACAGGTTACAAAATTTAAATAAAAATCATCTTAAACTTTTCATCCTAATGAATAATTTTCTAATAACTAAAAAAATTCATTTCTAATCAAGGACCTTCATAAATATTTTTATACCTATGAAATATCTACCAACCATATTTTCATGTTTGAGAAAAAAAATGGTTCATAGGCTACCAATCTGGTAAATTTTATCTCATTAATATCGACATAGTACTTTTCTTTTTCCTAAAATCTATAACTTTTCTTTCCATTTTAAGTGAAATAATATTAAAAAAAAAAATTTGAATAAAAATATCATTAAATAACTCCCACTCCATGTTTCCAATACCATTCTTCTTCTTTTTATTCCTAATAATATATTATTATTGGTTAGCTTCAACTTGAAGATGATAAATTGTAAGAGTTAACTTTTAATGATTTAGGAAACACAAAACTTTAAATATATTCTCCAAAGAATTGATCCATCATTCAGCTACTAATAAGTATGACGTTCCAACAAAAGATAAAGTTTAATTACCCATAAAGTGTCAAATATAGACATGTTTCTCAATAGTTAATTTGAAAATTCACTTTCATGGTTTCCATTTAAAACTTTTATTAATTGAGTAAATATTGTAGAATGTTTCACATCTCTAATGCTGTATTTTTTAGTTTCTAGTCTGGAAGGATATTATCCTCTTACTATATTCCATCCTCATTCATGATATATTTTCTATGGAAAACCATTCTAAAATATGAATATACTAGATAAATCAAGATGATAACCCATCAAAACTATCTCATGATAATATAACCATATATTCACTTCCATAAAGTGTCTTTACCACTAAGGTTATAGAAAATTTTTCTTTGATACCAATTATAATGACCTATATCAAAATAAACCATTAATTTTATGTTTTATAAAAAGGGTGGCACTTTATTACATTTCATGGATCTTTTTTGGTTTAGAGTTAATGAGAATTTGAAAGAACATAACATAAAATTGTTGAAATTACCACAGAACATTCTTTTTTTCTACAAAATAGGCTCTTTTGTATAAAATTATTCATATTCATTAAAATAGTTATTCATTCAATTAGTTTCACCATTGACATTCCAATAACCCTACATATCCATATCCATGTGAAAATAATTTTAAAAAATTAAATGAGAAAAATAAATCTCAATATGGGATGTAAAAAAAATAGAACCCATTGATCCATTTAAAATGATAGAAAATCCATAAGGAATGTTTCCATTTTACATAATAAACTATAAGATCAAATTAATCATTGACATAGTCATGAAACCAACTTCAAAGCCCAATGTTTCTATGACACAATCTATATGCAAGCATAAAAAAGTCATAATTCTTGAGTGTCTCTTTAAGAAAATGAGATTTTTTCCCTGATTGTAAACCATTACCCATTATAAAGTCTTGCGCCATCATCTAAATTGTAAAATCATTTTATTACGCTTTTAAATCAAAATATTTACATAAAAACCCCTAAATATATAGGTACATTGGGGATTTCTATTTACATAACTCCTACAATAACTCTTAAAAAGGAATAACCTTCCTTGTTAATTTCATTTACATCAAAGGAGTAACTTATAAATATTAAAATCCATCCACTTAATAGTTTTAACAAATAAATAGTTAACTCGATCCACTTAACATGAGTAACTTATAAACAGTTAATTATATCCACTTTATATAAGTAACTTATAATTCGTTTACTCCATCAAAATTAGCTTTAGAAACCTTAGTAAATTTAAAATAAATAATTTTCATTTCTTATTACCATTCATTAATTATATTTTATAGAGTCATATCCATTTTAATATTAATAGTTACTTTAATAGTCAAATGGAAGAAATCGTCATTTCTAACCAAATTGGTTTTTCGTGCATCACTAGTTTTTATTTAAAAGAATGATTTAAAAATTATATAATTTTAATATTTAAAAATTAGAGTCATTTTTTAATTTATCATCTCAAAATTTTCTTAGTATGAATTTTTTTAATTTTTTTGAAAGTTTGATTTTTCAATGAATAGTGGAAAATATTGATTAATATTGAAAACCATATTTTATTTTCAAGTACATACAAGCTAAAATTAAATTCTAGATTTGTTTTAAAATTTAAATTGTTCCTTTTTGTTTAATATGATTTAATTAGGGATTTTTTAATGAATTTTATAATTTAATTTCTTATAAAACCATTTTTATTATCAAATGCATTTTTTTGAAAAATTAATTTTCATCATGTTATGCACGTTTAAATTTAAATTATATTTTGATTCATCTAAAAATTAAATCTTGAATTTTTTCCAAAGTTGAAATTAGCAGGTCAAAAATATGGAATGCGGGTTTCATTTTATTTTTGCTCTATATGAATAGTAACTATAATAAATTTATGTTACCATAGTAAAGGTAAAATGGTTTAAGTAGGGTTTAAAAGATGTGATGTGGCTTAAAATGCATTAAAGATCTTGCATTTATATCACTAAATGAGTATAATTCATCCATAATAACACAATCATTGATCATATCACCTTTTCCACATATATTTTAATTTTACATTTATACATTTTTCTGTAAATAAAAATAAAAATTGTCACCCTCCTGTTTTTTAATTTAAATTATATATTTACCTACGATTAAAAATAATTTATGAATAAATATTAATTGGTATTTTGAGTATAATTAAATTATTATTTTTTTATTCTTTTGATACTTTTTATAATTAAATAATTACTTTAAATGTTTATGCAAAATTGATATAATTGTTGTGAAATTAGCTCAAAAATCAAGTAAATATTTTTTGAAACTCTAAAAATAAATTTTTTCTGGTGAGTTATAGTTTAAAACACACACCGATATATATGACATATTAGGGTTGTTTTAAATTTTTATATTAAAATTTTATTACTATATTCATGTCATTAATGTCAAATGAAATTAATATTTCAAGAAACGACATTGAGGATATTTTATAACAAATAATTTTTTTTAAATGTTTTAAAATACATAAAATTATTATCATATTCCAAGAGAATCGAATATTTTTTAAAATATATACCATGGTTTATTTATGGGACCCTTTTCCTTTTATATTTACTTTCATGAAATCTAAAGAGTAAAAGAAATTAATAGTATGGTAATCAACAAAAGGGTTAATGGGGGTTAAAACAAATAGATAATGGTTCTAACATCACCTAAACCTGTAAATGTTTTGTTTTTTGAAATTATTTCAACTCATCCCCATCCTATACTTGAATTATATCAATTTTAAAACCTTTTCACTTTGAAATTAATTTATATTAATTTAACAGTTTATATAATTCCAGGAGGGACCCTCCTCTCACTTATAATAGAGAACCACCTATCCTATTTTCCTCGTAGTTTTTGAGAACTTTATCTCAGGGAATACATGAAACAATCAAACCCCAATTACACTAGAACATCCAAAAGTCCTTGTAATTATCAGGATACCAACGTTGGAAGGCCATAAGTATAAATTTAAATGGTTGTTTCAAGAAGAGTTGTAATTCTTATCCAAGTGGTTTCAAAATATTTCTTATTATATTTCCTTAAAATATTCTTTAACCATGATAAAATAATAACATTAGAATCTTAAATATAATTAAATTTATATTTTTAATTTGATAATCAATATCCCTTTCCTCTTTCATGAAATGGGAAATGAAATGGTAGTTCGTGTGTATGGCGGACTAACACCTCACGAATCGATGTATTTTTTTCCATGACCCCCACACTTGGATTTTATAATGATGGATCAAATGTATATATTTGATAATAAATATGTAATTATTATTCTATAATTTTAGTATATATTCTATTATCATACCTTTCAATTCATTGAAAAATGATAACGTCATTCGCATGTATGTCTAGATTACCACTTCCGTAAAGCGATGTGTTTCATTTTTCAGGGCCACGTAACGTAGATTTTATATATAAGGGTATTAGAATAGAAAATATGATATTTATGACTTAACAATAATCCTAAAATGTTTAAATAATACATACCTTCTTTCCATCATTATCCTTGAGAAATGGAAACGTTACTCTTGCGTACATATGACCTACCACCTCCATGGTTGTAACGTCTTTCATTTTTCCTATACATAAATCATGGTTGATTTTAAAAGTATAATTGATGTATAAAAATTTTAATTATGTCATTATTATAAATCTGTGTTTGATAAAAAATGATCGAATTGACTATAGTAAACCTTCAAAATTAACTATGGACTAATGGGCCAAATATCATCAAAACATCTATCGTGAATTGAATTGATTAATTAATTAAATTAAAAAATTTAATAAATAAAATAAAAGGAATAATAATTTTTTTGTTTTTGTTAATAAAGAAAATAATTAACATAATTTAATTATTCTGGAAGATATAGAATTTACATGATGATTCAGTCTCAAGGTAAGGTAAAATTTACCATAAAACATAATTTTAAATATTTTAAAGATTTATTGTATAATTTTTTTATTCCATGTAAATATTCATTAAATTATATTATGGAAATATTTGTATGGAAATAAAGGAATGATAAATTATATTTTAAGTTTATTTCTTTTACGTTCTTTCAAAGGGTTTCGAAATTAATATTTTGATTTATTCTTTATGAAATGTTTTGATTTATATTACCAAAAGTATAAAAGGAATATTCTATTTTATCATGCACGGAATCAATGAGGTTTACCATAAAATTAAAATCTATATAATTTTTCGATTCATTTAAAATATTGACTATATTATTAAAATAAAAACCCTCATTTCCTTTGTTATAGGTATTGATGTTTTGAAAATGGGGTTTTAAAAGAAAATAGTATTTCGATATTGGAAAGAGTGTTTTATATGCATTAGGAATAGTATTTTAGGGTATTTATGAGGAAAAGGTGAAAGCGTAAAATGTTTTATTCAGGATATGGTCCTTGTAAATTTCTTATAATGAAGGTTTATCCTAATATATGTTTTGATGACAGGTGATCTCGATATAGATCATGATAGTGAGTTATCTCAATATGGATATCTAATGTATTATGTAACGATTATGTTACCCAGAGAAATATGATGTAATTTTATCATATTGATTATTCCACATTAAATGGTTCATTTAAGGCCTCTATAATGATTAGGTTAGAAGGTACCTATATAAATCTTATGTTTTTTTCAAATGCGTTTTCTTTGAAATCATTTGATTTCATAAGGGGAGGTTAATGTTATTTCGTTTTAAAGTAAAGATTATTCCATTTTAGGAAAAAAATGGTGTGTTTTTATGAAAAATAATTTTCATGGGTTCTCCGATTTTATAAAAAACCATCGTTATTACAATATTACTTTTATGTTTTTTATAATGTGTTTTATGAAAAAACATTGGGAATTAATGTTTACTTCATGTATACGTAAATTATTATTTTAGATAAAATCTTGTTATGTTTAAGATTTTTTTAATTTTCTTATTGTTTAAAATTAAAGAATAAGTTGATTTATTTTTCTTTTATTTTATGTCTCTAGTGAGTTTATTAGGCTCTTCCTATGTTTTGAAATGTTTTTTCACTGGGTTTTGGGATGCGTAATATCAAATAATAATTCATGTTAAAAGTCATGAATATTTGTCTTGAAATTTAAACGTGTCTCATTTTAAAAAATTTATATAGTGGTAAAAATGGATACTAAGTAGATTTTTTTCATTTATTAATATATAGTTATTTTATGTAATATTTTCGAACTATTGTTATAAAAATCTATTCTATAATGTCAATCAAAATTTAAGAAAATGAATTCATGAATAAAATTAAAGATTAAGTATCGTATTATGGTTGGTTCTTATAATTGATATCCTTAGAAATGATTTTATAATTATATAGGGTAGGATAATGGAAGATAATACCATTAAGATATTATACATTATGGTTTTCATGATATAGAAGTTTAATAATTATCATATTTATTTATCTAAACAATATCTATTTAGATTGGTTTTCCATAGGAGAAACAAGGAAGCTATTGTAGGAAGACAACTGAAGGTAAATATCCTTCCAAACCAAAAACCTAGAATGCTTGGAATGGGAAGATATTAATTTTTTTCTATGATGGCTTATTTGACATAATCTATAAATGGTGGTGCTATCAATATTTGAGAGATACTACGTTCTCAATAAAAGAACATGCCTATAGTGGGGAATTTCAAGAAAAAATACCCACTAGTAGTCTGTAGATAATTTGACTCAATGATATCTAAGGGATGGGTATGATCCATAGAGAATATATTCAATGTAATGGGTTGTTCATATCATCAAATGGTTACTCTTTCTATTTACCATTTTGAAGGCGAAGTATATTTTGGCGCCAAAATATATTCTGGGAGAAAAAATGAAAAAAGAAAACCAATTCCAAAGTGGCTACCTCACAAATCCCATTCGAGGAGCCCCTCAACACTGTGGCCAGCATAATGCAGAAGCCCCCTCTCTATGGTAACCACAATGTAAAGAGGTGAGAGGCTCCGTGGTTATGATGCAATTGACCGGAAGCTTAGTGATACTGAGGAAGCCAAATCGACATCCACAAGCCTGTTGAACTTGACGGAAGCCTCCGTGAGGACTACGCTGAGACCCCAGGAGAGCTTCTCGCAGAGGAGGGGATGCCAGTCAACTCTGCTGGAATGAATAACTTTACACAATCTGTGTACTATTGTGAAGTGCTACGTGGCCTCACACCAAACTGTCCCTGCTTCACGCCGCCCTTCGCCTTTAAATAAAGAGATCCCATAAATCCTAAAGGATGGATCCTCCAATCTTTCACATTATCACCTCTCAATTCACAAAGACCCTTTTTCTCTGTGAAACCTCAAAAAAATGAGCTCTTCCAGGTACTTGAGCATTGTGATGTACACTTCCCTTAGCTCAAATACAACCACTCTCCAAGCTGGGATACCATTTTCAGAGCCCACAGGCCATCACAAAGGAAGAAGACCCCTAAGGGGACTCGAGTCTTCTCCAAGAACTCCTGCATTCCGAAGTCCCCTCCATACACATGTGAACCATATGCTAAAGCAGGGTCACTGTGCTACGAAAATCACATTGCTTTACAGTGCTATTCTTTGTAAGGTACCCTTACTTTGTGAAGTCCTACTCCACGAAGGCCTTTACACTTCATGAAGAACCCTTCTTAGGACCCTATACACTATTCTGAGGGTAGGCCACTCCACTTCAAGAAGAATACCCCTTTGTGAATCCCCTCCAGAAGATGGTTCACCAGAGCTTCACAAGGTCATTTCCCATGAACCCATTTTTTCCAAAAACCCTTCTCCCATACGACCCTCTAGGTTTGTACGAGGTGATTTCAAGGTCCCTTGGGAGGTTCTTTACGCTGTGTTGCTTATCCTTATGCATATTTTTATAGTCATGCTAATGACTATTGCTTTTTTTCATTGCCACACTAACACAATTCCCTCAATGGATCACTCCACAACACCCCCTCACCATGGCTTTGCTGGTGGGTTACCTTCACAAAGGGTTAAAGGGAACGAGTTATGTATGTCATAGGGGTGCAGAGTGAACCTGCCTCATCTAAGATGTAGGATGTTAAACTAACATGCACCGTTATCCCCAGTGCATGATGTTAAACAGTGGCCTTTCCCCATGCATCATATGCGGGGTGCCCCACCTTAGACATTCTCAACACCCACTCATCCCCACAAGAGTGAGATCTTCCTCACATATAATGAGATCCTTTTTGTAGGAGAGGAGAATGTATGCAGGGAAGAGAAACCTTCTTGGTGAGAGTCCCTAGCCTTTCTTGCTGGAGGTAGAACCCCTACCCCTCCTCTCTTTTCCAGTGCCATTAAATAGCGGAGAGATGAGCCTAGGGTCATGTGTTACCCTGTCCCTATCCCTATGGTCTTTGTCTCCACTGGCCCTCCAACCTAGAGTAGGTACCAATATCCATCTCCCTAGGATGCTAACCACATGTATGCCCCATTTCAAATTTGGCCTACAAACCATGCTTAAGCCCCGCTCCACATCCCGCATACGCACCTTTCATGACGTGATCATCAAGTCTTTTGCTTCATGTTGTTTCTCACACTGAGCATGACTCATGTGGTATTAGAGTAAGCACCGACCGTGACATCCTCTTTGGGCCACCATAGTGTGTCAGCCATGTATTATCTCGAAATACATGTACTTTGATACTTTTCTCCTAAGCGTGGTACGTAGGAAGCCTACCTGGGGTTCAAGCCCAAAACCTACTCGTCCCGAACCCTTTACATTGGTTCATCTTCATCCGGCATGACATTAAACTATATTATCCTAAACAATGTGGACTTTGATCCTTGCCTCCTAGACAAGGTACGTAGGAATCCCCCTAGCAGTTCAATCCCACACCTATTAGTCCTGAACACTTTATGTCGGTCCACCCTCATCCTGCATGACGTTAAACTGTACACCCTATTTTTTTCCCGAAAGACCTTAAATTGTACCCATTAAAACTACATGGGATTTAATCCTTCTCTCATATACAGGGTATGTAGGAAGCCTCCCTGAGGTTCAATCCCATCACTAATATCCCATAATGGTCTCTCCCTTGAGCCTTTGTGTTTTGGTAAGGTCATACCCCAACTCGAATGTTCTCCTTCCTCTGGTTCCCATCCATGTGTCCAATATCACCGACCACCTTCGCTAGCATCCCATGGCCCCACTGAATTATGTGGACATTGATTCCATGGCACGAGGTTATGTATGAAGTCTCTTCGAGGATCAATCCCAATATCACTTTCATCCTCATGTCAGTTCCAGGTCATCCTCCATCCACTTCTCTCAACCATACATATCCATCCTAATTTTTACCCAGGCCGCCACATCCCTGTGAGATCATCTCACCCACATTCTTGATGCTCCTAGTAGCCATTGGGCTACGAACCACGTGTAAGACCCAACATCATCTTTGGGTAATTGTACTCTACACACACATCGATTTATCACCCCTTAAAACTATGTGAGTTTTCATCCATATCTTCTAGACATGGTACATAGGAAGCCTCCCTAATGTTCTACCCCCATAATGGTAAACCATGGTGTCTCCTTTACAGGGACCCAAGCATCCTCAAATCCATATTTATTAGACGTTGTGATCCACCTATCTAATATGACTCTAAGGTGCTCCCTCATGGGGTTTAACTCCTCTGATGCACTCTTATTAGTTTTCTGACCAGCCTGATCTTTCAACGCTAGATGTTAAACTCATGACATACCCTATGTTAAACATGGGAAGATTGGGAAAACCTCAGATACATGCATATGGAAAAAATCACCCCACATTCGGCGTGGGATGCCTCACGATTGTACGCCCTTGGGAAGACCTATCATAAGCGGAAGAAACCCAGACACGTCATGTTCCAGTGTCCAGACATGCTGGTGATGTCTAGCATGACTACTACCCTGATCGAAGGTTACTGCCGTGACTGGACCCCTTAGAATGTCCTAACAAGAGTAGTGTAATTAACCGGCATCCATGAAGACATGGAACTGGGAAGAGTTTCACGATCAAAATCTTAAGTATATGAGGGAGAATTACACTTGGTAATGAGCTCTGAGGAGGAATGCATAGAAGGAGGAACCGAAGTCCCATCATCCCATTTCAATCAATGAGAAAACTTCCCTGAATAAGCCACAGATGTCACCTAACACTGGAAAGTAAGAATGTGGGGCAACATTCAGTGTGTCCTCCGAGAGACAGATGTGAACCCTATTGAAAGAATCAGAAACCGAAATGGTGAACCGGATGTGAAACTCTTCTCTTCAATTTGGAGATTAGTAGTACTTGAGACATCAGTAGATTAGCATGTCACTAGATCGATTTATCTGGTGCCATGACCCACCAAGAAAATAGTAGGACTGGCATGAAACTCACTGGAAGTTGCGGTTGTTGAATGTTTGACATCCCAGTCAGCAACATTTTCAGTGGGGATTCTTCTTACCAACCACTAAATACAGAATGGAACAAGGGCAATGGATGAAACTTTAATCCTTTCAATAATAATGGTTAAATCTCTCTACATTACAGGACACAAGCTGTCATGATAGGAAACCAATCACCACCCACCCACCAACACAGGGGCTGAAGAAACATCAACACGGAAATCTCATGTGGCCCCATATATCCCATGGAAACCTCCATTTCCATAGCTACTGGGAGCCCATGCACCATCTCCCCTTATAAATTCATTCTAAGATGGCTAATTAACGATCTCATTTGATGATACTTGGAAGGGGGTATTATCCCAACTTGGGATATGGCCCGGGAAGACCTAGAGGCTTATGCGCCTCGTCACCACCACCCCCCCCAAGGATCGGGAAGGGATCCATTGCTCCACACATTGACTTATAATCATTTCAGGAGCCTCTCTATAGAACTCTTCAATGAATCCCTCCCATATGAAAATGAGGTGATGGATGTCGGGGCCAACCGCACTGGAATCCCATTCCAGGGGATCCCAAGGAGGCCTTCCACTAGGCTATATCAGCACTACCACTAGACCCCATGGGCTAAGGGGAAGGTGAACTATGATCCTACACCACCATCCCCAATCCAGTTAACTCGACGCTAGCATCCGACACATGGTGAGGAGGACACCTACTGAGGGGCATCAGTGTCAATGACTACCATGGCATGTGCCAACCCTGACACATACCATCAATCCCATGTTTATTCCGATCTTGGGGAACTCATATTCCAGGCCCAGGATGAGGCCCCAACAACCCCACGGGAAGGCTAGGTTGCCTCTCCTAGTCTCTAAATCAAGTGTAAATCTCTCATGATGGCAAGCCATATCTTGCGTGGGTCGATGATATGCCAGAAACCCTGAGTTTTGGAAACCCCACCTTTCACCCTTTTAATGGGACAGGAAACCCGTTGCAGTATCTGGACCACTTCATCTCAATGTATGAACCCATGATGGTAACTCTAGCGCAAAAAGAGGCCTCCAAACATCGAAGTTTCATACAAACGATTGAAAGGTATGCGTTTGTCTGGTACAACCAGCTACCCATCAGGTCGGTCTCTAGCTTGGAAGATCTTTGTAGATAGTTTCTTTACTAGTTAAGCCCTAACTCCCATAAGGAGAGTATTTCAGACCTCTTCAAGTGTAATCCGACACCTGACGAGTGCATTGCGAACTTTGTCTCTCGGTGGAAAGGCCTCACCTAATCTCTGAAAATGTCGCTGACTTAGGAGCAGCTGCTGACAATGTTTGTCAGAAATTTCAAATATTAATTGGTCCCCTCTCTTATTACCCAGAATCACCCCAAGGGATTCTGAGACTTCTCTGATAAGGCTCACCATCTTTACTAATCCTTGCAACATGCCAAACTGGCGCATCCGTTGCCTCCTGCAGTTCACGTGAGAAGGACCGCTAAGGCTGAGACCACAGCAGTGGCCTAGATAAAGGCCCTAGAGTTATTACCAGTGGATCCACCTCTACAGCCTCACAGAGGCCCACCTCCTTAGGCATAGCCTCCAGCGCTGCAGTGACCACCCCAGAACTGGTAGGCACCCCCACCCAATGCGCCACCACCACCTAGGTGAGATAACAAGGTTACACCTCCTCTATAGGATCCTCCAGACCCTATTCAGTGTTATGATCCTAGAACTCCCTTCCAAGACAGAATAAATCCAACATACTCATTCAATTAGGCTTAGGTCCTTCGTTATTTCCGAAATTCCTTGGAATAAGGAATTCTATTGTTTCCCGAATGCTGGAGGCCCAAAGAGGTGGATCTCACTAATCTCCCTAATTACTCCCCCTATCACGGGATCCTGGGGCACACCCTTAGGTAGTTCAATGTGTATAAAGACTGGATTCAAGACCAAGTTGATAACAACATAGTCAGGTTAGGCCCAACTCCAGTATATATGGAAAGTGTGTTTGTGAAGTCGGACAACGGCAGTGACAGAAAAGGTGAGTAGAATCAGGTTCCTTACTACGGGTCCTAAAAGAATGATGATTGGATGGCTTATAAGAAAGTCACCCGTGGTCATGGTATTATCAGTGCACATCTAAATTTACATGATCCTTCAAAAGATTCTGCATCACCAACAGTGAGTACTTCGTCATTGGCATCCCAGCCTTCCCCCTCTTTAAAGGGCCAGCATCAGTGGCACACGGGGAAAAAAATACCCCCCACTGATGCCATCAACATCCCGTACTCTCAAAGACTTTATGCCCCCATAAATGGTGATTACCCCCCCCACCCCTGAATATGTCTAGTGGTGGAGAATTCTTTGAGTAACGATCATGGGTATGCTTCGGTTAACACCGTGGAGATAGTAAAGCCCTACATGATTTCTGATGGTGAGGAGATCCAGACGGATCCTACCAAAATCCCCAGCCATCTTCAGCATAGACGAGGTCATGGATATATAGGTCATCAGAGTGCCTCTATTAGTACTTCCATCAAGGATATGCATGCCACCAAAACCTGATAGAAGGCCCAACACAGAGCTCAACATGTGCAGCCTTCTCATCTGGTGTCATCAGTTCCACCTCCATCGTTGTTTGTGTTACATGACCAGGTAAAGCCACCCAGACCACCCTAATGTCAAACACACTCTGTTACGAATAAACCACATTCATCCAGCCCACATCCGATAGTCACTCCACAATTTGTCACTATAGAGAAACATGACATTACCAACAGCAGTCAGACACCGGTTCAGCCGGAATGGCCCATCATACCCCCTGTTGCAGAACAAAATTCTGTAAGTAGAAGTTCATGCTTGGAAAAAACGTATGACATCCTTAATCATCATACCATCATTCATGTGATAATCTCTATCCTTGAGGCCATTAAACTATCAGCGGATATGCATGTCACCATCAATGTATCTTTAAGAAGCCCCCTTCAGTTTGAAATGGATGTAGTAGCTGCAAAAGCCTTCTATGCTGAGGTATATTAGCATGCTAAATATTAGTCCATTATCTATTTCTCAAGAGATGATGAATGTTTTCCCATAAAGGGGCACATCTGCAAACTATATATCACCGACCACTTCAATAGTGTGGAGGTTCGTCGCTGTCTTGCCAACACAAGCTATGGGATCAACCTAATACCAACCTAGGAACTTATAAAAATGGGATTGTTAGAGAATGATATGATTCTTTATGACATGAAAATACAAGGTTCTGATATGATGAAATAGACCCCGGTTGGCAAGATCCACCTGAGAACCCAGTTCAGTGGTTTGGTAGACAACATTATGTTAATGGTTGTTTCTCAGGACACCACATACAATGAATTGATAGGTAGGACATGGCTTCAACTTAATTTTGTAGTCCCTTCATCGTATCACCAGTGCCTTAAGTACTCCCTTAATGGTCTAGTGGGTGTACTACAAGGTGAAACATATCTCTTAGCCTCCTGTGAATCCCTTTACCAAGATGCTGACTATTACAAGATCAAGGACAAGAAGATAAAGGATTACTATGTTGAACACGCTACGACTACAACTGACCCATGGAAAGACCTGGATGATGCCTATATTTTTTTGATCCGCCGATTAGAGGATATGACCCCAGATCTGGGGAAATGTTTCTTTTTGTTTCTGAAAAAATAGGGAGCATATTCCAAAGTCCATGGGGCACCAGAAGATAACCTCTTACTCTAACATTAATCAGGCACATGTGATCCCAGATACCCCTACTCTTATAAGGTATCAGAATATCAGCCCTATGGAAATGACAATACGTCATACTTTCTAGTTTCAGTGGGATATGATAAGTTGGCTTCAGATGACATGCCAATATTGTTCTGATATCATCAAACATAGACCCTTGGGCTGAGGACCCGAAGTGATCGGGTTGATTGCTTTCATCGCTATGGTTTAGGTAGCACATGAGTTCCTCGGTGCAGTGTCTACCGCCATTTAGGCTAGTACTAAATTTTCAATAGAATATTTTTATTTGGAGAAATTGCCTCTTGCTGAGGGTCCCTCCTCAACATGGGAAGAAGTGTATTCAGAAGATTCAACTCCTGAATTTGAAGAGGGTGTATCCACCACGATTAATGAATTGGTACAAGTGATCCTCGGTAACGAGATGGATACAAAAACTTCGTTGATTAGTGCCAATATGACTTTCAAAGAGCTAGAGTAGTACATGGACTTCCTGAACCTACACCATGATGTATTTTTCTAGAGTCATAATGATATCCTACGAATAAATCCTGTGGTATCCGTCCACCACCTTGGTGTTCCATAAAATCATTGTAGGTTCAAATAGCCTCCCAGAAAGATTCCTTCTTCCCACAGTGCCATGGTCAATGTAAGGGTTGATAATCTCATTAGATCCAATTTTTTCAAGGAGATCTAGTACACCATATGGTTATCAAACATTATTACCTTCAGAAATAATAAGAGAAAGATCATAGTCCGTTTCGATTATCAGGATCTAAACCGTCACTGTTCGAAGGATGATTTTCTCCTTCCTATGATGGAACTGTTGATTGAAGCCACCTCCTGGTTCTAGGATCTCTCCTTCAGGGATGGGTATTCTAGGTCTAACCAAATTAAAATGGCCCTTGAGGAAGAAGAGTCTATATAATTCATGGAACCAAAAGGAACTTTTTTCTACTAGGTAATGCTTTCCGCTCTAAAGAATGCAGGTTCCACTTGTTAGAGGTCCATGCATCACATATTTAAGACGATCCTTAGGACATTTGTGGAATGCTACATAGACGATATACTGTCAAATCTCTCCAATGTGAGGACCATCTCAATGACCATAAGAATGTGTATTTCTTCCCCCGTTATCTTCATCTGATGATGAACCCATTGATATGTGATTTCAGGGTCCCCTCCAGAAAGTTTATCAACATCGTTTTTGTATATTAAGGAATCAAGATCGATTCAGAGATGATTAAGTCCATTAGTCAGATATCTCCTCTAAGAAACATTCGGGAGCTTTGAGGTTTTCAAGTTCACTTTACATACATTAGCTGATTTATTACTAAATTTTCCAGAATGTGTAAGCCCTTTTCATGGCTCATGAAGAAAGGAATTTTTTGTTATTGGGATGAGGAATTTTAGACTGCTTTCGAAGAAATCAATAAGCACCTATTACAGTCTCTGGTCTTGATGGCACCCAATTCTAGAAAGTTGATGGTCCTTTATGTGACCACCCAAGAATGATGTCTCGGTTCCCTTCTATCCCATAAGAACAATGATAGAATGAAGAAAAATCTTTATTGTATTAGCCAAATGCCCCTCAATATAGAGATCAGATACTCCCTTATCGAGAGGAGCTTCCTTGCACTGGTATTCGTGGTGTAGAAATTGTGGCATTACTTGTTTCACCATGAGATACAGCTAGTGTCCCAAGTGGGTCTGCTGAAGTACATCCTCAACCACCCTATATTGACTGGACATATAACTCGGTGGGCAGTGATCCTCCAGTAGTTTTACATTAGGTTTTTTTTTCTGAGAAGGCCATCTAGGGGAAAGCATTGGCGGACTTCCTTGCCACCCGTCTAGCCTCCGCAGACCAATATTTGGTTCTTGATTTTCTTGGCAAGGTAATCTTGTCAGTAGACCAAGACATTATGTGTTGGAAAATTCACTATGATGTTTCTTCTTGAATTCCTACCGATAGAAGACTCATTGACCAACGACTCAACAAAGTGGGCCCATCTATCATCTTCATCAAGCTAGCATAAGACATTCTGTCATATTCATTCCTATTGTTAGAAGACTCTTCCAACAATAAAAAAGAGTATCTGGATCTCATAATATGTCTCGAGATGGCCCCTGATATTAATGTTCCCCACTTTCATGTCAAAGGGGACTCTGAACAAGACATCAAATAGATCAATGGTGACCACATCATTAGAAATCCAGAGCTCGCACCCCTGTTGGAACGCTTCTTCCAGTTGATGGCCCCGTTCTCCTCTCGGCCAGAGGTTACCCATATCCCTTGATCCCAGAACGGTGAAGCTGATGCCTTGGCCAGCCTGGTTGGGTCTCTTACAGATCTTGATTAGGATTATTTAATTATTCACATGGAACACCGAAGAGTTATCACCCCTGTCACTCTGGACGATGATGATAGCCCATAAGTAAGAAACCATACTTTCGATGCCTCTACTTTAGGACCCCCTATCCCCCATGATGTTGTTCTAGAAGTGACCGCTTTTAGGAGGAACCCCTTTATCGAGCACCCCCAATATGGTAATTTCCAACAAGATCGATATGAGATCAAATGAATCCTATGTTTCTCATTATAGTTTACCCTCTGGAGTTGCCCCGATCTAGAGAAGATCCTCTACAAGCATGATTTTGATGGGGTTATCCTATTTTTCATTCAAGTATGTGAGATATATTAGGTCTTGTCGGAGGTTCATGCCCATTCTTGTGGAGCTCATCATAGTGGGATGAAACTATCTCACGAGATCTGGAGGCTGGTGTATTTTTGGCCATCCATGATCCATTATTGTGTTGAGTTTTCAAAGAGGTTCCATGGATTCCAAATCCAATATAACATTGTACATCATCCGCCAGAGCCTCTCCACACTACCAAGTACTCTTGGCCCTTTGCGGTCTGGGGACTCAACGTTGTGGGACCATATCCACCAGCAATAGCTCACCAATGGAGGTTCACCTTGACTGCTAGAGATTTATTTTCCAGGTGGGTAGAGGAAATTCCACTCTAGGAGGTCAAGGTCCGTTCAATTGTGGAATTTGTGGGCTCCAACATCATCTAACTACTTAGAGTCCCTCATGCTATCTTCACCGATAACATCACCAAATTCTGGGAAGTCGAGTTGAAGAAATTTTATGCCAAGTACAACTTCGATTCAAACCATACCTCCCACTATCACGCATAGGAAAATGGGTAGATCGAAATGTTCAACAAGTCCTTATCTAACATTCATAGAAGATGGTTGGTTAGAACAAGAAAAGTTGGCCAGAAAAACTCCCCAACATGGTCTACGCTTATCATATGATGAATCACAATTCCACCAAGGTGACACCATACTCCCTGGTGTATGAAACAGAGGTCGTCCTACCCATCAAGATTCAATTTCCTTCATTGCGCACAACTATCTACGATCGACAACCACCAGATAAGGTAGTTGAAATACATTTGGCTAAATTAGAAGTGCCTGACAAGAACTGGCTTCCAGCCCTGCACAACGTGGAAAGGAATCCAAACAAGATAGAGAGATATTTCAAAAAGAATGTTTGCCTCGGCTCTTTTTTTCAAGGTGACATGGTGCTAGCCATGAGAAAACCGATGATACCTGGAAGTAAACCAACCAAGATGGATCCCAAATGAAAAAGACCTTACATCATTCATAAGGTTTACCCAAATGGAATGTACTCCCAGGTTACCATAGATGGAATTCATATAACTCCTTACATGAATGGAAAATTCCTCAAGAAATACTTTTTTTGTGTAAGCTACAGTCTTACATGACTTTAAAATGTTACGTATTTCCTAACATTAAACTGCTTGGTCATCCCATATGATGATAAACTATTAAACGATCCAAGATAATGACCATAAACTAAGATCTATAATGTCCCAAATGACCTTAAACTTTTCCTTCATCACCACATGATGTTAAAAAGTGTGATTCGTCTAAACTGGAGGGCATAAAAATCCTCATCATTCCAACTGCATGACGTTAAAATGTGAAAGATAGATATACCAATATAGTCTGAGATATATGACCATAAAATAATATCTATCTATATCCACATCCTCACATCATGAAATTAAATTGCATGACACCTCAAGAACTATGCATGGATTGATTCCAATCCTCATGGGATATGTAGGAAAGCTCAGATGCCTCATCTTAGAGTCCAACCACCTAACTCTTCTCTTTGAATATTCCCACTAGGTGTAGTTCTCTTGGAGGATACCACATGGTGCAGTGTAGGATTTTCCCCCCACTCATGTCAGGATTAAAATGATCACACCATATGCCCCTCCCCATTCTTCTATACCACCACGTCCTTACAACTCGATATTAAACTGCATAGACCTTTTAGAACTATGTATGGATTGATTCCCATCCTTATGGGACATGTAGGAATTCTTAAACATTTAATCAATAGGCCAAGCCCCAAACATCATGATCTCCCCATGGGTTGAAACACATGGTGTGGTGAAGGGTTTTCCCCAAATATATGTTGAGTTCATCATGACCGCACCATGTATCTATCTCTTTGGAGATCTCCACCTATTTCCTCATCGTGCATGATGTTAAACTACACGTGAATATTCAATCATAACACACAACCTTTATTTGGGTATTAATCATCTTTCAAATTAAAAAGGACCCCCCAAATGGCCTAGATTTTAAGCCCTAGGGATCTCATTCCATTTCAGGCCAATGAAGTCTATAATTTTGGATGAGAGTTTGATACAAGTAACATGTTGCGAATATAGTCATCAGTTGACACTCATTTGTTGTTCCTATTCCATGTCACACATTGTGGATGATGTGTTTTGAACATGGTCAATAACCATCCTAAATAATTTTCACCACCCCTATATGTCCCAAATATTTGGTGTGGTAATTCCTTTTGTCTTGCTATCCCTTCAAACATCAGTATGCCTCAGGCATGAGTGTTAGTCTGGTTGGGGCATACCCTTCCAATTATTCTTCCATCATTACCATACCCTTATATATTGGGGAGAGACTGATCTTATTCCTTGTTTGTCACCCAAAGCATTGTTCACAAAGTCTTAGGATATTTGGTAAGGAAATACCCACATAAAGGTTCATGTATCTATAGTCTGAGCCCTATGACCATAAACTAAGATCACCATTGTCCTCACCACAAGACGTTAAACTTCAAATTGGATGGGACTTTCTGCCTTAGATCCCTCGACATTTTCTCCCCCCCTGGGCCAAGTTCTCATTTCAGATTGTACAGTGTGGTATGACCTTGTTTCCTCATTCATGTCGGGTTACTCTCCATACAATACACACTCCTCATCAAGATACCTTACCCCTATCGACATCTTTCCAACAAGACGTATAACATCACATCATATTCCATAACTACGTTTGGATTGATTGACATCTTCATGGGATATATAGGACTTCTCGAACATTTAGTCTTCAGGTCAAGCCCAGTTTCATATTAACCTCATATTTCTAGCCCCATGGCCTATGTTCCTTGGGAGGAGGTATATGGTGCGGTGTGGTCCATCATCCTCATTCAATTTGTGTTTTTAACAGCCACACCATATACCTCTCCCTCTTAATAGATCTTAGTCCCACAATTTTACACTAATCTTTGTGAGTCTTCTGTCCTTGAATTGGGTCCCTCAACCTTCTTTGGAAGATCACCAATGTACCATGGAGCACTCAAGTTCAAGACCTGGAGATTCAAATTCTACATAGACATGATATCACCCATTTTTGTGCTTCATGTTCCCCTTCAGTTGGTATTTCAAAATCAGTCAGTTTAAAAAGGACTCCTTAAATGGAATGGATGCTTGGACCTAGGGATCTCCTACTATTTTAGCCCAATTTTCTTGAGGATCTTAAACGAAAATTTATTACAAGTCCTGAATTGTGAATATGGTCATTGGTCGATTCTCATTTATTGTTCCCATTTAAGGTCACACAATATCAATGATGTGTTTCAAAAATAGTCAGTAGTTATCCTCCATTATCACACCACACCCATTAAGCCCTAAATATTGGTTTCATGATTGAAATCATTTTCTACTCCATCATGTCCAAGTGGAATTTTGACACTCATGGTGCAATCCCTTAGTGCACATTTTCACATTAGGAGGACAAAGCCACGACGAGGCAACATTCGGGGCCCCACACCATTTTCCCCTTTTCTTGTATTCCAGGTGTTGTGAAAATCTTCTCTACCCCTATTTCCCTCATCGAGCATAGCACATGTGGGCTTAAGGATTTGGTTGAGGTTTGCACCCATTTGGAAGAGTATTGCTTATCTATGATCTGAGCTCTGAGACCTTAAACTAGAATCTCTCTACATCATTTCATCATGGAGTAAGAATCACATCTCCTAGAACTATGTACAGCTTCATTCCCATCCACATGGGTTACATAGGAACACCAGGGCATTTGGTCTTCAGGTCTAGATCAATTTCTCGTTATTTGCCTCTTTTTTTGGACTTTTTGCAATGACTTTCATTGGATTTCATGGGGTGGAATGTGTGGGCTTATGTCCTCACACACCTGGTTTTATTAGTTGCACCACGTACTCCCCTCCTAGGAGCTAGCCTCTCCATCCTCATTTTTCCTACATGACATTAAACTACACCCACTAAACCCCTTATTCTCTGACCTTTTCTGGCCCCTCATCCCAAGGTTTCTTCCCTGAAATTTCATGTGGTGTTGTGTGGGCCTCATCCTGAATCACATCAGGTATGAATTATCATGCCATGTATACCCCCCTAAACCTCGTTTCTTTTGTATTTGTCCATGCCATATGACTTTAAACTATGATGCATGGTCCCACATGACTTTAAACTATTTCATTCTTACTTCCCAATGTTAAAATGCTTGGGTTGGTTTTATCATATAACCCTAAATTATAACATTATCGTCATGACCGCCTAACAAAAAAAATATTGCATTGTGATTCCCTAATTCGATGGGACATCATGTTTGGTAGTGGTTATACACCATATCGTTTTTCAATGTCTTCATATGTCTTGATTCTTGTAGAAATTCTTGGATTATCCATACTAGGTTTAACAGTTCCCCAAAAAAACACACACATCCATCCAAAATAAAAAACAAGATCTATAAAATGCCACTTCTTTTGGTGTGTGGGAAGAAATTGCAAAATTGTATTATCCTAGGCATTGGTACCCAACCAGGCCACCTCTAGAACTACGTATGGATTCATACCCATAATAATGGGGTATGTAGGAATTCCTGTGAACCTGGCCTTGGGCCCAGCCCAACATTCATTTTCAATCCCTCAACCTAAAACCTCCCCACAGAGCTCATGGTGTAAGATTGACTTCTACCATCCCCATTCACATCGGGTTTCTCAATTATGTCAGCATGTGTCTCCCTTGCTCCTTCCAATCTATGGTCCAAGCTCTACGACCTTAAACTAAGAACTAACTATGGGAACTATGACTTGAGTTGCAATACATCACCACCCTATGAGCATTTCATTAAATCAGGTCCCCTTTTAATAGTCCACTCTATATCCTTAAGCTAGGAGTGTGTGACCCAAGGACCCTTGTCCTTGGAAATGGATTCAACTCCCTCTTTTTGATATGTCTTATTGTCGTACTCAAATGCATCATGACAAGGAGCCAAATGTGTGTAATTTTCACATGTTATTTCTCCAGTTTCATGTCCAGGCTTCATGAGATATTTATTTGGATCCTCATCCTCTTCTATATCTAAAAGAATCCACTTTACAGCATGGTATCATGCAATATTGGCTCACCTACCATCATAGGCCAATTCACCCAAAGATCTCAGACAACTTTTGCGATAGGTCCCGTGTTTCAAACTTGGTCAGTGGTCAACCCTCATTTGTTTGTCCCCATTCTAGGATAATGTGACACATATACTGTGTTTCGAACAAGGTCAAAAGTTTTCCTTTATAATCACACCACTGTCATTGTGATCCACATTTCAGGTGCCATGACTCAGGTCTTTCCACTCCCTTATGTTCAAGTGGAATTCCAGTACACTCGGTTTTACACCTCCACGCATCTATGTGCATTGAGAAGGCAGGTCAATTATAGTGGGAGGTCACTCACCTAGTGTCTCATCACTCCTAATGTGGGGCTCCCTGTACTGGGGAAATCTTGCTACTACTCCTAGTTTCCCACATCGAGCATGACTCAAGTGGGCTTAGTGGTTTTGGAAAGATGTGTACTGGTGTAGTAGTTTCACACAGTATTTTTGTCTGGATTGATGTTAAACTGTGATCCCAGAGCTATATATGGTATGATTCCCATCTTGATGGGGTATGTAGGAATACTCGACCATTTTTCCCCAGACCAAGCCTAACTTTCACTATATTGGGTTTGCTGCGAACTCCTTATGTACTCATTCACATTGGGGTTATAGCTACTACATCACATAATCCCTTTTTAGATATACCCTTTCACTATCCGTCTTACCATATGACATTAAACTACATGAGCCCACATATCCCTAACACACAAAATTAAATTGCAATTCTACCCTCAATAAGTTCAAGATGCTCCATGATAATTACAGGATGCATCAGCTTCCTCACGAGAGAAGAATGCCCATGCCAACATTGCTTCTTAACCAAGATGTGTTCATGAACTACATCTGGCTTGATTCTCATCCTTATGGGATACATAGGGACCCCCAGGAATTTCGCCTCATGCCCAGCCCCAGGGTAAATAACCCTTCTGGCCCCATATCCCTGATTACGGTCAAGTCTCTCTTATCTAAACTAAGAGCCTAAAATCCATGCAATACGACTTTAAACTATTAGCCTTGCTCCAGGTATTATGACCTTAAAACTATGTGCAACTTCCTGGTCAGATTACATTAAACTATTCCATTCATCGTCCTCAAATTTACAAAGACTTATATAATTATGTTTATTTAAATTCACTATTTCATCCATATATTAATGGGATCTTCTCTTAAAATTGACAAAGACACCTAAAATCCAATTTTAATTCAAAACAAAATATAGAAACATAAATTAAATGAATAGTTTATTTTTATAAGTATCACCTATAAAATTATAATGTAAGGATCACATATTAATGATGTTTTATATTCCTAATTAACCAGTGCTTCATTAGTATAGGGCTACATCTTTAGGAAGATCTTAGTTCTTCACCAAGGTCCACATCATCTTCTTCTCTTCCACTCACTACTCTTAAGACAGATACAACAATGACGTTGACTCATAGGTAATTCTTAAAACGTTGTAATTAATTATAAAAATACCATAAAACAAATTTTGTTCTCTATAATTATTATTTCTTCACATTTACATTTTCATAGATATGCACAACAAGATATTCTCTTAGGAAAATTATTTGATGATCCTCAGTCTGATCACACTTCACTAATCAATATCTTATATTCAATTATTCCACCAAGGTTGATACAAGGATTCATGACATTCAATCTCCCTCTCTAATAGATGTTCGTTGTGTAGTAACGAGGATCTTCTAAATAAATTATCATTACCTAGAAAATGAATGAATTTCATTTTTGAAATTCAAACTCAAATCAACTTCACATTCATATCAATCCATTGGTTCAATTTCCAGATCAATATTGAACATTGAATTTGAATTTAGTTGTTTAAGTAGTTTTATCATCCCAAAAACCAATAATAAATATCCACATGATTATTGTTTTTTATATTTTTCAAAAACCATATATCATGGTGTATCATCCCTATCTACATTGTGATAAGTTAGTTTTGACTTAACTATTTTCAACATCCAAGATTATTATGGAATGGAATAATACTTTATAGTGTAGTATCCTATTACTTTATAAATAACCATAGTCTCACACGAACTATAAAACCCTACATGACATAATAAATACATTGCAATATATTATTTCTATTTCTTATTCCTAGGTCGTAGTAAAATAATTATATATAGAATAAAAATCACCAAATATCCCATTTTATAGAAATTATTCTATCCATCTTTATGGGATTGCCTTCTCCTCCACCATATGAAAACCCTCAAATCTCTAATGACACTGAAAAAGAGGTTAATCGCATTTGTAACATGGTATCTAGCTCTGTGATGTGAAACAAGGCCTTCCTCCTTGGAAAATTGAATCAATATAACCAACATCATAATACCCTTTCATATAACATATTCCAACTTAGCAAAATCCCACACCAGAATTATACATTCTGTAAAATATTTTTATCAAACCCAATATGCCACTAAAACACCAAAAATATCCAATGGTTTTAGTAGGCACTACGACAACTTACCCATAAGGCCTCCTAGAAACATGGTTAGGCCTTTCCCTGAGTGTTAACTTGCATTGGTCTATCTACTCCTTTGTGCCTATATATGGAATTATGGATAAGAATGGTGCATCATAAAAATGGTGAGCTGATAATATTATACTATAGGTTTGGACACCTATTTTTTTAATTATATCCAATCATAAAATTGGTTTAATCAAAGGCATATCAGTTTCGTGTTTTCATACTACTTCTAAAACCATATTTTCTTTATAATTTCAAGAACAAACTTTTCTTCCTCAATAATCTTCACAAGAAGTCCAAAAAACCTAATTGATTAACTAAATACAAATAAAAAAAGATACATTAGAACCATTTCTACCGGTATAATATTTATTCAACACTAAAACAATTTCAGTCAACGATGTGAGATATTATTTTATGATAGAAAACAGAGCTAGTCTAAATCCATTGGTAATATAATAATCCACCTCACCATAGTTAATCTACATGAATTTACATGGTTCTTTTATTTGGATATAAATGTGAGAACCAAAACTCATATGTAATTTTCATCTCATAGAAATGGAAATAATACACTTAATAATGAATATATATGAAGCTTCCCTTTACTTATTTTCTAATGTATAATTTATAATGACATAGAATTATATCAATGATATTTCCCTTCTTATTTTTATTTTATATAGTATATATCACATAAAATCACTTATAAAAGACAATAAAACATCATAAATGAAGAATGAATGAACTAAGAAGTATTTATAGAAGTTAAGGAACCTATACTGATGAATTAGTAATTTCACCTTAATAATAGTAATATGACCCTTAGGAATAGTTAATCAAACTAATTAATAGTAACATAACCCATGAAAGTATAAATAAAATTCAGGAACCTTGTAAATGGAAGTATCATATAATTATAACATATTATTACTAAATTAATATTTTTAAAATGTTAAATTTAGTATTGGTACTTTTGTAATTCAAAAATATTTAATTACAATTTTATATTTAATAAAATGACTTAAAAAAAATTTAATTTTCATAAAATGTATTTAAAAATAAATATTAATTTGTATTATAATTCAGGGAAAATTTAATGATACATTAGTTATTTTTCAGAGTGCTATAAAATCTGTTATAATTCAAAAAAGCATTATTCGAGTAAAAAATGTTTTTAATTGAAAATTAATTTTATCATATTTAGAAAATTATTTTCATAAAATGAATTAATTTTTTGAATTCAAAACATCAAATGATGGTTAGGGTAAATTTTTGTGCTTTTTTTTAAAATACGTGAATTTTTGGGGAATAATAAAGTAAGACAATTTATGATAAATGGAAAATAAATGATTTATTGAGTCATAAGTGATGTTTGGATGAAGTATGAACACATGGTTCGTACAAAAATGAACTTATTACTATATGCAGTCACAATAACAAACAATATTGTTTGTATTGAATAGAATAATAAAATAACGAATAATATAATGAGAAATCGCCCCTCTCATCCACGGTAAATAACACCCCCAAACCCACCGATACTCACACCTATAATTGTTGAATCATGTAAAAAAACTACCAAAGTACACTTATCTAGTCTCTCCATGCATCTAGGAGATCTTTGGTATTTCCCAAATAACAAAACATCTTCTCTTATAGAGGTTCTCAAGGAGGATAATTCCGACACATAAACCCACTTCAGTTTTCTTTTAATTTCGTTTCATGTTTTGTTTCTTATTCTATCCTCACCACCTCTATTAAAAAATCAAGATAACTCTAGTATAATATATATAATACAAATATATCATGTTAATGTAATATACTTACTCAAACTCCTTTCTCTCTCTCTTATTTTAAAAACAAAATCATTGACCGAGTGTTGTCGACTTACAACCTTCATGGGCGACATATTTTTGATCTACAATTTACCTTTCAAGCCTCATAATGAAATAAATTTCATTATTAAATCATAATATATTATATGAATTAAAATCATTCTTATATTTTTTTATGCAACATTATTACATAATACTAAATGAGAAAACAAAATGTGTTCATTATGATCAATAACTGCCATAATAATGAATATGATTGTCACTAAATGTATTATCTAACAATTCATCAAAATTACAAATAAAAAAATTCTTTATATAACCATTTATAATTTTTTATGATCATTAATATCATATAAATTTAGTTATAGAGAATTATACCCATTCCACATGAACTTCTATACTCATATACAAGTATATCGATTGTGAAGACCAAAGAAATTAACGCTCCTGAGGAATAAAATTGTATCTTATGACTCATATAAAAGGATATAAATTAACCTAATAAAATTATAAAAAATAAAATAAATGTATATAAGGTTATTAATTAATTAACTATTGGATTTAATTTTATTATGTAGAACGTTAAGGTCTAGTGCAGAACACATTCAGGCATAAGGTAATGGTTTTCTTCCGGAACCTCCATATTCATTCGGGTGATGATTTCTCGCTATATACAGCACTTTAATTCATCATTATTTTTATATAATTATTCTAAATATTATGTATACATTATATACTAATGTTACTAGATTAGTTAATTTTTTATATAAAATACTTGTTTTTTAATGTTCCATTTTAAATTCTCCCCAATATGCAAGCTCCATTAAAGTTAACATCTCCATTTCTTACCCATTTTCAAGTACCTTACATAATCTAATTTAATAAACCATTATTTTTATAAAATCACTACCATTGTCATGAAAAACTAAAATTTTCCATTTTTGGTTATATATATAAAATTATGACAAATAAAAATGGATTTTCCAAAAGAACTATTCTTTGAAAAATAAAAGGGGTATTTATCAAAAGAATTCCTCATAGAGTTTTTTATAATATTTTCATATATTTCATATAAAATAATGAATTTTATTATTTATTTATATTGATATCTTATTATTGTCATGTACCATATGTTATTAATTGCTTTATGACTGGTTTGACTGTGAATTTTCTATCTTGATACCATTCACCATGCAACATAGCTTGGTTATAGATTATGCTTACAGGCTAGGGAATGTTTTTACATATCATATGTTCATGTTATTTATATTTAGACCCATAAATATGAGTAATTCATTAGAATTATGAAATGACGGTCGGGCCCTCTATAGCCCCTCGATGAATCAGTAGGTCACAAGAGACAAAATAGAATTGGGTTTTGGCTGAGGCCTTTCCCTAGTGTTTCCAGACATCTTGGGCGAGGCCTTAAATAAATGTTACATATGACTAAAATTATGAATTCCCCCATTATAATATTAATAAATAATAAAACATGTGATATTTGACTAGTAGAATATCCATGGTTCTGTTTTATTCTCTTAGGATGAGTTATATGGATTTATTTACTCAGCATTCATTCCAACCATATTATGCTCAAGTATATTTTAAAATATCTATGTTTTTAGTTATTCACCATGACTTATGTTTATGTTTATTATAACTTCCACTATATAACATACCATTAATGATCTTTTATTTTTCCCCAGGATGCAAAGATTAATATTCTTATGAGTTACTTGTAGGGATAATCTAGGAGTTATGGATGGTTCCAATGGAATTTATAAATGCAATTTTCCAACCAAGATGTAATGTAAATATTATGTTTGTATATGGTATTCCATAAATACTGATCGATTCGGCCCTTCAGGAAGCGACTTCCTTATAATCGTACCAGCATAATAAAGTAAGGCCCAGACTTTAGGCTACTTGACTCGGGGTCTCTAATGTTGGTATCAGTGGAAGTTTAATAGAACCTTGGAAATTAGATTTAGAAAACATAGATTATGAAACATAGGCCTAAGATAGAGTTTTAGGTTAAGAATACCATAAAAATCTAATAATTTTTCGAATTTTGTGATTATGTGGATCATTCATGAAATATATCCTCGTCTGGATACTATAAGTGGGCGTGGTTCTAGAACAGATATACCTAGGAGTAATAACTTCGATAAGGTGTCACAGGCCTAACTTGGTGTAAACTGGTATATGAAAATGAGCCTTACTACACACCTGGTTTAACACTCCTAGGGGATATTCTTCAGAAAATTCACATTTTTCTTAAAAACCACTATGAATGGTTTAGAAGTAAATTTTTCCTCAAAGAAACTATATTAAAGATTATGAGATTTGATATGAATAAAATTTAAATTTATGTTAATTTTTTCTAGTTTGAGATTAACTATTACGATTCCTAATCTAATCTATTGAATGCCATTATTTTGAAATGACGCCTAGTTGAAGGAATGGAAATAGTATCAATGCACATATCCCATGTAGTGATTTCCCTACTATGCAAGATAATGATATCGGTATTGGATCTAAAATGGGTTTTGAGAAACATATAACTATGCTGGGATAAATGAATGATGTTATGAATAATAACCCTACCCATTTGGAACATCCTGGTCCAAAACCTGGAGGATAAATGTTAGACCACTTTATGCGACATCGACATCCATCATTCAATGAGAATACAAACCCATTTTTTGCTGAGTAGTAGATAAGTTCCTTAAAGAAGATATCTCTTATTTTGGGAATTAATGAAAGGGAGTAGTTTTTCATAGAAATTTATCATCTATTGGGAGATGCGGATCAATGGTGGTCACTAATGAAAAACACAAAGGAGGAGGAGGAAATTACAAATATATAATGGATGAATTTTAAGGATGTTTTCCTACAAAAATATTTTCCTCAGGAATAATGAGAAGATACATAAAGTTAATTCTTGAATCTGAGGCAAAAGGATGATGATATCATTTCCAAGTATGAAACCAAATTTACAAGTCTATCAAGGTACACTTCAAACTACATATGTAATCCACGGAGAACGATTTATTTAATCTTTTATGGTTAAAAACCATTCCACCAAAGGAAACTCGTTTGAAAAATGTTATAATTATATGATGATATAGTGTCATGTGATATCAATATAGGGAAATAATTCTCTATGTCTTATAAATTTAAGGGAAATAAATAAAATAAGAGGGTGTATGAGGAAATAAAGGATAAAGGGAAGAATAAAAAAGGGTGTTATCCAACATGTGGTACTTGTTTAAGGAAACACCCCTATCATACTTTAAAGAAAAAAGAGCATGTTACATGTGTGGAGAAAAATGCCACCAAACATGTTATTGGAATGGAAATAAAGAAGATACTAATTTTCAATGCTACAATTATAAAGATATCTAACATTATAAAAATTATATTCTGAAGCTTCAGGGAATGTTTCCTCAGAAAATACCATTGGAGAATGGATAAGTATATAAAATCACAATAGTGGAGTTTGATGTTCCTAATCATGTGGTTTTAGGTACATTAATCATGTCCTCAAATTTAACTAACTATTTATTTTAGTTTGGATTATTTCATTCATTTATATCTTCCTGATATTCTTTAAAATTATATATTTACAATTCTCCTTAATAAGGTATTTTTCAGTTAAAACCCATATGGGATGTCTTTTTGCAATAAAGATGTGTTAGTTAGATCCCATTATGGCTTATAAATATTCTTTATCTACATATTTTATCATCATAAATATGCTCAACCTTGACATAATCCTCAACATGGAGTGTATTTCAAATATGATGTGAAAATATATTTAAATAAGAAGGAAATTACAATTTTTGAGAATGATGTAGAGTCCCTTACTTTTAGAGAAGAAATATCACCACCTAATTTTTATCTTGATCCACCCCTAGTAGCTCTACCAAAATTCAATTATTGGGGAAGAATATAATTAAATATATATGGGTCAGTAAAGAAATATTAAAAATTGATGATGTACTTATTTTTCAAGAATACATTGATGTGTTTCTAGAGGATTTACCTAGACATCCTATGGAGTGGGAATTTGAGTTATCAATTGCTTTAATTCCATGTTCCGGGCCTATATTAAAGAATCATTATAGAGTTGCCTCTATGGAATCCATAAAACTGAAAAACAAACAAAACGAATTAAGTCATAAAGAATTTAGCTTCCCTAGTGTTTCTCCATGGGGAGCCCAGGTTCTCTTTGTGAAGAAGAAAGATGGATCCCCGAGGCTGGTCATTGACTATAGATATATCAATGATATTACTATAATGAAAAAGTATTCCCTACCTCGTATTGATGATTTATTTGATTAATATCATATAGCTCAGTTTTTTTGAAGTTTGACCTTCGCTATCAATTTCATGTGAGAGAGGAAGAGATTCCCAAGAGAGCATATCCTACGAGGTATAAATATTAAGAGTTTACAGGAATTCATTTTGGACTGACTAACACACCATCTATTTTCATGGATCTAATTAATAGTGTTTTCATGGAATATCTAGATGAATTTTTTGGGGGTATTTATTGATTATATATCGGTATAATCCCAAAGCTACGAAGACCATAAGAGTCATGTGGAGATTGTTCTAAAGACTCATAGAAGACATGAATTATTTTAGAAGTTTAGCAAGTGTGAATTTTGGTTTCAATCTATTCCTATTTTTATACATATTATATCAATGGATGGAATCTCAGTTGATCCTTTGAAGATAAATATGGATCAAAATTACCCATACCAACATACATAACTGAGGTACGTAGCATTTTTATTTTAGAATGTTATTATCGGTGTTTTGTTTAAAATTCAACCCATTAGCTAACTCGTTAACCAAGATTACCCATTATGAGGTTGATTTCATGTGGAAAAAAGAATGCCAAGAATGTTTTGTAGAACTGAAGAGGAGATTAGTTAATTCTCTGATCATGACTCTACCATAATAAAATTTTGGATTTTTAATTTATAGTGATTCTTCAATGAAGGGACTCAGATGTGTCATTATGCAAAATGAGAGATTAATTTCCTACATATCAAGGAAGTTAAATATTAATGAACTGAACTATCCAACCCATGATCTTGAGTTAGTGGCTGCAATATTTGGCCTAAAAATATGGATACATTATCTATACGGTGAAAGACATGTCATTTATACAGATCAAAGAGTTTAAAATATATCATATCAGAAAAAGAACTCAATATGAGGCAAATAAGATGGCTTAATCTACTCATGGATTGTAGTACCCCCGGTTTTTGGGTTGTGACATATTGTTACCTTGATCAGATATGTTTTCTACCTTTTCAAAGTTCACTTTTTATTAAGAATCCTTAAAAGAATTTTTTCGGGGTTTATTAAAGGTTTCACGATGTGTACTTGAAGTACACACTGAGTGCTTGGGAACAATTTCAAATTTTGAAGTGGGGGTCACACCGTCAGCTAGTACACATCGTTTACCTGAGGTACACATCATTTAATGTTTAAATTTTGTTTTTTAACCCAACACGATGCATTTTTTTGGTGTACTTATACAACATGGCCTTCATGTCTTTACCAGGGGGTATAGGTTGTGAGCTGGCCCACACCCATGTTAAATTCATTTGTTTTGATGTTCTGATGAGTTTATTATTTCTTAAACTCCTTGATCTAAACCCTAGACTCTCCCTGTGTGATTTTAAAAGATTATCCTTCTCCTAGATCGATTCGATCATTTTTGGATCTTCATTGCATCTAGGGTACATCTATCGGAGTAACTATTCTATTAGATCTGATTCTCCTCTCCTTTTTTTCCAAGATCTATGCCCATTATTGGAATATCTAGGTTTTAGTTTGCCAAATATATTTAGATTTATCTTTTTTGTTGATAGGAGAAGGGATCTAAAGTAGTTTCTTTCAATAATCAACCTAGTTATTGAGAGCATTGTTTGTAATTTTTTTGGTTTCATCAAAAACATTGAGGTAAGTAGCTTTAATATTGACTCCTCTTAGTAGAAATGATTGGAATGATTTCAAATTTAATGTGTTTTATTGAATTTATTTTGATTTAGTTGTCGAACACTTGTCTGAGACCTTCATGAGTAACCGTTTGTGTAATATGGAAAGTTGGGGATTTAGAATGAGTGCTTTGGTTCTTGGTTTTAAAATATGGATTTTAATGGGGTGTTTTTGGAATGCTGGTGCATGAATTGGATTTTATGTTTTCAATAAAAGGTATTTTTTTAAAGAAATTAACTGGCTTCTTTGAAATTGGTTGTGCTTTTGTTTTCAACAAAAGTTCAATTTTATTTATTTTTTTTATTTTGGTAATGTAAATATTTGGTATAAATGGTGTTAATGTGAGTTCATGCTTAACAAGAACTAATTAGTGGACATGTACCATTGGGGTATAAGGTACGTGACCCTAGATCAGGGGCGGGCAGTAGTGGGACATAATGTGATTGGACAGGAGATCGCTCATGAGTATGGAACTATCAAATTAAGCATGCATGTGTTGGTGTGTTGTGAACTATATAATGTGTAGGCCAAAATAATAATCATAATTTTTTTATAAACATTGATTAGTTATTTTATAGAAAATAACTTGTAGAAAATTGGTTTCATTTAATTTTTTTTCACTTGGTTATAATTGGTTTTGGAACTTGTTCATATTTGGTTATAAATGATTTTAGTAGATTGTTTCATATAAACTGATTTATATATTGTGTTAACCATTCTATCTGAGTGGCGTGAGTAGGGATGTCATTGGGGAAAAACTACTAAGATTTATACTTACCCCTGCTTTAGAACTTTGGTGATTTTGCATATGTTATCTTATTGTGCAGGGCAAGGTAAGGTTTCACATGTTTTTAGCATTACCTCTTAATACATGAAATGTTTAGTGATTTTGGAGCTTGGAGCATGTGGAACAAGGATTATTTGGGTCTCTAGAGAGTCTTTACTTGTTTATCCACTGTTTAGTTTGATTATTGTTTGGCCTTCTATTATTGCACACTTTGACGTGGTTTTGAGATACAAGAATTTGTTGACTTCTCTTTCTTTTGTTCATGCATCATTTAGTGAATGGTTTTTTGTTTTATTGCTTTATTTATTCAAGGGTAAATAATACCCTAAGTGTATTTAAAACACTTATGCATTTATTGAAGGACATTGGTACCTTAGGGATATCTCTTAATGCTAAGTAATGACCCGTTGTACTCTCAAGCCAATGAGAATTAGTTGGTCATTAAAAATGGTATCAGTCTGGTCCTTACTTTGTAGTACAAATGTTATCATCTTGTTCGATCCTGACCTAACAAGTAGTTATCAATATTATTGGACTTGGAGTTGGAATTTATTCTCTTCTATTCTGTGTGATGGAATATTATACAGGAGTAGGATTTTCGGAACATGAAATGTATAGCATAAAATGACGTGGTTAACCCATTTTTGTTAAACTTCATGTTACCAAGAAGTTGGGTCATAAGTGTTTAGAGACACTACTAAAATGTTAGAAATATCATTGTCATAGGTTTACCCAATGAGATGAGCATGACATGCATTTTGAGGAATGAATTCCCACTAGGATTGCCTACATCTCATCGAGTCATGATTCATGTTATGAAATACAATTGATTTTGAAAAAGTATGACACTTTTTTTCAAATGAAATATTTTGAAAAAGGAAATTCTAATTGTATTTTGAAAATGGTTTAATTTTAATGAATAAATTTTAATGTCTTCAAAAATGTTTGAACATGGAAAAGGTTGTTATTGGAAAACAATGTTGTGATAGTTTAGGTGATATAATTTTAAATTCAAAGCCATCATTTTCTAGAGAGTGAGATTGATATTTTTTTTGTTGGTTTAGAATATGGAACTCGGTAGGCGTCATCGAATCCAAACCAGAGAAGCTGCTAAGAATGTGGTTTCACTTGAACCAATGGTGAACCAAGATCTAGTTCAGAGTATTTTCCAAGATTTTCAAGATGTGGATACAGGTAATCGAAGGAATGATCCAAGGCATGTGGATCATACCATCCAGTTCATAAAGGATAATACACCTAATTTATAGGGTGATGCTGAACCCGAAAAATAGAGGTGTGGCTGAATAGGTGAATTGTATCTTCGAATTCATAGGCACACCATCAGAGCTCAAAGTCAAGCTGACGACTTTTATGCTCAAGGATCATGTACGCCGGTGGTGGGATTTAGCGGTGCATGCTAAATTGGATGAAGGACTTACATGGGAGGATTTGAGGAATTGTTCAGCAAAAAATTCTATCCTAACATGTTTAGGATCTAGAAAATGACATAATTCTTTAGCCTAAATCAAGATAATCTCTATGTCACATAATATTTGGCTAAATTAGTGAATTTAGTGTGCTTTACACCAAAAGTTATAGAAAGTGTGTTCTTAAAGGCATGCGTCTTTTAATTGGGGCTTCAACTGGAGATTTGATCGAAGATTGTAGTGATCTATATTAAAGATTAAACAAAGATAGTGAACTGAGAGACTATGGCTGAACGTGATATCTTCAGATCTATGGGAGTAGGTATGATGATACCTATAGGGAATGGTGGGAACTCAAACACTGTAAGCAAGCGGAAAGGGGACAACTATTTCTAAGGTGGAAGTGGATATCAGAATCATAAATCTGTATCAGTGAACCTTCCCCCATGACCCTAGAGAAAACGAGGTTGTTTTTAATGTGGTTCACTTGACCACATAAAGTGAGAGTGTACGACACAACCTAGATCATGTCATAACTACAAATAGATGGGGAATCTTCAGCTCTATTGTTGCAGTGCTCCGAGGTCAGGTGATCAAGAAACTTCTCAGGCATCAAAAGCATTCTATGATTTGATAGGACGAGGATAGCAGAACCCGTCACATCAGTAGAGCAGAGCTAGCCATGGTGATTCTAGAAATACCATGACTCATCAACCAGGGTAATCTCAGTAAGGAAACAATGAGAACAATTTTGTGACAAATCAATTGTATGGATTTGAGTAGATGATGGTCAATGGTCAAGCTAGACCATCTATGGTGATAGGTATAATTATTTTTAATTCTACCATTGTGAAGGTAATCTTTGATACTAATGTAACTCATACTTTTATTTCTTCTTGTGTTGTTTATTTTCTATGTTTAATGTTGGAAATTATACCTTTTGTTTTAAAACTGCTTAATCCTCTTAGGGAAAGAGAATGTCAATCCTTTGTGTGTAGAGAATGTGTTGTAGTTGTTGATGGAGTTGAGTTGAAATGGGAATTCATAGTGTTGGACATGTATGGTTATGATGTAATTATGGGCATGGATTGGTCAAAAAATTTCAAAGATCACATAGACTATTATAGGAGAACAGTTAGTTTCATGACTGATGACGACATCAAGAAACTATTCAGAGGACAGAGGATGGTAACTAAAGGTGAAAAGATCTTGTTGGCACCAACGATGTGATTTCTTATTAGCTAGTAGCATTGACCATTGCATCAGTGGAAGAGATTGATGAAGATAGTTTTCCAGTAGTTGTGGATCAATTTCCAGATTTATTTCCAAACAACTCTTAGGGTTACCACCTCTAAGGGAAGTGGAGTTTATGATTGATCTCCTTCTAAAGACCATTTCTATTTACCATCTGTCTTATCGGATGGAAGAAATGGATTTATGGGAATTGAAAGTGCAGTCAGAGGAGTTGTAAGGAAAGGGTTTCATTTATACAAGTACATCTCTGTGGGTAGCCCAAATTTCGTTCATGAAGAAATAATATGGAACTCTTTAGATTTGTGTTGATTAATGTAAGATTAACCATGTTAGGATAAATAATAGGTAACCACTTCCACACATTGATGATCAGTTCGATCAATTTAGGGGAGCTCAGTGATACTCCACGATTGACATGCGATCAACATATCACTAATTGCAAGTTTGTAAGGAAGATATTCCAAAGAAAGATTTTAGAAGAAGATATTCCCACTATGAATATGTAGTCATGCCTTTCGTTCTAAAAAATACAATATCGGTCTTCTTGGATTTGATGAATTGTACATTTTATCTATATCTAGATTCTTTTGTTGTGGTTTTCGTGGATGACATCTTGGTGTATTGAAAAGCAATGGCTGACCATGAGCAACACTTGGAAACAGTGTTGGGAATCTTGTGAGATCTCCATTTATATTGAAAACTATCAATGTGTGATTTTTGGATACGAGAGGTATGGTTTCTAGGCCACATGATTTCTAAAAAAGGTGTTTCAGTGGATCCTAAAAAGATATATTATGTTATCTCATGGGAACCACCAAATAATGTCATTGAGATACAATGTTTTCTTGGTCTAGTTGGATACTACTGATGCTTTTTTGCATGATTTATCATGACTTGACTCACCAATGATAGATCTGATAACGAATAATGTTCTATTCCAACTAATAGAGGAATTTCAGAAGTCGTTCTAGGAATTGAAAGTTCACCTTACATCCAAACCTATCTTGATTTTTCTAGAATCCGGACTGGGGTATGTGGTGTACTTTGATGCTTTGGGATTAGGGTTGGGTTGTGTTCTAATGCAAGGAAACCATGTTGTTTCTTTTGGTTCAAGGTATTTGAGGTTTCATGAGAATAATTACCCAAAATATTATATGAAGCTAGCTATAGTCGTCCATAGTTTGAGAACATGCATACATTATCTCTTTTGTGAGAAATTTACTGTGTTCACAGACCGAAGAATCTGGAAGCACATTTTATCACAGTGAGATGTGAATCTGAGGTAAAGGATATAGATGGAGTATCTCCAGATGTTTGACTTTGACTTGAAGTATACAGTAGGAAAAGACAATTCAGTGGTAGATGCATTGAGTAGAATGTTATATGCTCAATTGGTGAAAGAACCATTAGGTCAATGGTAGTTTATTTCGGTCTTCGCCGACATGCATACAGAATGTGAAGACCAATGGGATGTTGTGGTTTTCTATTCATCTATGATTGTTATTGATTTGGTAAATATGGTCAAAGAGACATAAACATATGATGAACAATTTCTGTTTAAGAGTTTAAAACTCAATGGAAGGGCGACCAATGAGGGATGGAAAATTGATGGGATTTCAATTTTGTATTTAAGATATCGGATGGTTATTCCTATGGCTTGTCTGGAAAAAATCCTTCAAGCTTACCACCATCTGAGATGGGTTGTACATCTAGGAACACATAATATTTATAAAGCGTTGAAGGTATAGTTTTGGGGGAGAGGCATGAAAAGGAAGGTTGATGAGTATATTTCTAAGTGCTTAATTTGTCATCATGTTAAGGTAGAGCAACAAAAACCAACAGGTATGTTGCAGTCTTTACCTATCCCAATGTGGAAATGAGATTAGATAGCGATGGATTTTGTTATAGGTCTTCCAAGAATGGTCTGTAAACACAATGTCGTATGGGTGATATTGAATCATTTTACCATATTGGCCCATTTCATCCCGATTTCTAAAAATCATACGGCAGAGGATTTGTCCAAAATTTATATCGAAGAAGTTGTAAAGAGGCATGGAATACCAGTTTCAGTCATGTCAAATAGAGATCCATGTTTCACATCTTGTTTTTGAAAATAATTACAAAAATCCATTGGGACTCAGTTGACTATAAGCACGACGTATCATCCTCAGATAGACGACCAGTCTGAGAGGACAATACATACATTGGAAGACTTGTTGTGGGATTGTGTAATGTATTTTGGTGGCTCATGGGAGGATCATCTAGCCTTAGTGAAATTCTTATATAATAAAAGCCAGTAGGCCTCAATACATATGGCTCTGTTGGAAGCATTGTATGTGCTTCCTTGTCATTCTTCACTATGCTGGGTGTAAATGGGTTTGACTTCACTAGTAGGGCCGATCTTTGTCTAAGAAACAATAGAGATAATATAATTGACTTTAAATAGGAGGGAGACAACTCAAAGTCATCTGAAATCATATGTAGATCACTATTGAATACCATTATTGTTCTCTATATGTGATCATGTATTCTATATGATTTCTCCAAGAATTAGAGATCATCATTTTGGGAAGCAGGGAAAGTTATATCCTAGATACATTGGCCCTTTTGAGATACTGGAATGGGTTGGAGAGGTAGAATATAGGTTGGCATTTCCACAATGATTTAGTTTGGTGCATAATGTATTCCATGCATCTTAGATTAAAATGTATCATCCAAATTATGATAATGTTATTATAAGGGATCACATTGTTGTAGATTTGTATGCTTCATTGATACATATCCTGGTGCGGATTGTGGATAGGCAAGAAAAAATTTTCATGGAAAAAGCATTAGTCTCATGTAGGTTTTATGGAAGCATGGTCAGATTCAGGAAGAGACTTGGGAACATGAGAAGGAAATGAAAGAGAAATGGATGGAACTCTTTTAGGGTTGTGAGAGTTTTCTACTTTTTGGGGACAGAAAGATAAGTAGTGGGGAGAATGTTTTACCCCCGGTTTCTAGGTGGTGACAACTTTGTACTTTGATCAGGTATGTCTTCCACCATTTCTCTATCCCCTTTTGATTAAGAATCCTGAAAAGCAGTTTTATAGGGCTTAATCAAGGTTTTAGGTTAGGTACCTAAAGTACACTCCGTGAACATGAAGTATGTGTCGTGAACTTGGGGATAGTTTCATGTTGTGAAGCAGGGGTAACAACATGAGATAGTATGCATCGTGTACCTAAGGTACATGTTGTGTACTATTTATTTTTTTAACCCAAGGTGAAGGGGTTTTAAGCGTACTTGTCCAATGTTTCTTTCACGTCGTGACTAGGGTGTACACATCATAATCTGGCCCAAACCCAGCTTAAAGTCACATGTTTGGAATCTCCTATTGGTCTATTCTTTACATACCTCCTTTCTCTTGACCATATACTCTCCCTATGCGACATTAAGAGGCACACCTTCTTTTAGATCGATCTGATCGGCATTGTATATTATTTGGGTCTACGGTATGTCTCTCTGAGTAAGTATTCAATTAGATATGCTTCTCATGACCTATTTTTTCTAATATCAATGCCTGTTATGGGTTGATCTTGGTATGAGGTTTCCAAACAAGTTGAGAGTTGGATTTTTTGTTAAAAGGATATGGGATATAATGCTTCTTCATTGAAGAATCATCATAGTTTTGTTGAGTGTTCTTTTTCCTATATTGGGTTTTTTCAAAACCATTGATGTAGGTGGATTCACTCTCGACTCCTCTTCATAGAAATGATTAGAATTACTTAAAATTTAATGGGTTGAGCTTAATTGATTGTGATTTGGTTGTTGAAATTTTTTTGTAGTCCTTCTTGAGTAACGGTTTGTGAAATATGGAAAATTGGGGAATTTGAACAAGTGCTTTGGTTCCTAGTTATAAAATATAGATTTTAGAAGGGTTTTTTTCTGAAATTTTGGAACATGAATTGGATTATATTTTTTCTATGAAAGGGAATGTTTTATTGAAATGAAATGGATACATTAAAATTGGTTGTTCTTTGGTTTTCAACTATATTTGCATTTTATTGAAGTGGTTTATTTTGGTAATGGAAATATTTGGAATAAATGGTGTTGGTGTGAGTTTATGGTTAATGAGACCTGAATAAGGGACACGTACCATCAGGGTACAAGGTACATGACCCTAGATCGGGGGCGATTCTTAGTGGGACATGGAGTGATTGGGAAATAGACCACTCGTGAGGATGGAACTGTCGAACGGAGCATGTATTTGAAGGTGTGTTGTGATCTATAGAATGGGTATGCCAAAATAATAACCATAATTGTTTTTATAAACATTGATTAGTTATTTTTTGGAAAATAAATTTCTGAAAATTGGGTTCATTTACTTTTATTTTGACTTGGTGATAATTGGTTTTCAAAGTTGTTTTTATTATGTTATAAACTGTTTTGTTAAATTGAATTATATATACTTCTTTATATAATCTGCTAAAAATTATATCATAGTGTCTTGAGTAGGGATGTAGTTGGGTAAATCCTACAAAATTTTATACTCACGCCTTCATTGGATCTTTTGTTCTTTTGCAGATTATGTCTTTTAGGATAGAAGAAATGTAGCATTTTGAATATTTTAGCATGACCTCGAGATACTTGGGATGATCGGGGATTTTGGAGGTTTGAGATTGTGGATCATGGATTCTTGTGGTTTCTTGAGAGTGTTTATTTTTTTATTCTATTTTTTACATTGATACTTCTTTTTCTTCCACTATTTCACCATTTTATGAGGTTTTGAGATACATGAAGTTGTTTAGTTGACTTCCTTTTGTTCGTGCATCATTTAGTGAATTATTTTTTGGTTTATTGGTTTATTTATTAAAGTGTAAATCATCCCCCAGTAGTATTTGAAACCCTTGAGCATTTTTTTCCAGCCTTTGGTACCTTTGGGACGTCACTTAAGGCCACCTAATGACTCGTTGTACTCTCAATCCAATGAGAATTAGCAGGTCATTACAAGGATGATGATTGTTTAATACACTACCGCCCTAGGAAGGGGAATAAGGTAGTAGATGCATGTAGGAAGGATAATTGAGTTCTGAAGAAATGTGGATTGAAAAGGATCCTATGTACATGGATCTAGAAAATATAGATATAGGAATTATCAAAGAAGGTGAAACAACAGTACTTTTCCAACTTGTTTCATAACCATCTTTATTGGAAATAAATAAAAGTTCTCAGTGTGATGATGAGAATCATCAAATGAAAATTAAAGTTATGAATTATGGGAAGTTTCTAGACATCATGTGCGAGGATACAATTCTTGAATTTGGGTGTAGGCTATGTGTTCCCCCTATACCTGAGCTGAAAAGGGAGTTATTGGACGATTCCTATATCACTAATTTCTCTATAAACCCTAGTTTCACTAAGATTTATAGATATGTGAATGAACATTTCTCATTGAATAACATGAAGTGATAAATTGTTGATTATGTATCAAGATGTTTAGCCAGTCAATAGGTGATGGTTAAAATACAACATCCTAGAGGTTTCATGAAACCTCTTCCTATTCTTATAAAGAAATGGGATGAAATCACTTTGGATTTTGTCACTGGATTTCCAAAATCTCCAAGAAATAATGACTTAATATTGGTGATTGTTGGTCGACATACCAAATATGTACATTTCCTCACTATAAGGATTGATTTTACACTAGAGCACCTTGCATGACTCTATATTAATTATGTTGTAAGACATCACAGAGACCCTCTTTCTATTGTGACTGATCATGATCCATGATTTACATCAAATTTCTGGAAAAGCATTTCTAAGGATTTTGATATTGATCTTTGTTTGAGTAATTCTTGTCACCCTCAAACTGACAGGTAGTCTGAAACCATTTAAACATTAGAAGACATGTTGAGATCCTGATCCCATGGTATTCAAGGTATGTGGGATTAGTATTTACCTTTGGTAATGTTCTCTTACAATAATAGTTTTCATTCAAGTAATAAAATTTCTCCATATGAAGCATTGTATGGAATGAGATTTCATACACCAACATGTTGGGAAGAAGTTGGTGGAAGGAAGCTTATATGACCAATGATTGTAGAGGAAACAAATGATAAGGTAATGTCTATTCAAATCCATATCAAAGTAGTGATAAGTAAGAAGAAGAGAAATGATGATAATCAAAAGCAGATTTTTAATTTCAAGTGGTATATCATGTTTTCTGAAATGAATCTCCATGAAAGGGTGTTATAAAATTTGGGAAGAAAGAGAAACTATGCCCAAGGTATATTAGACCTTTTTAAATTCTAGATAGAATCAGAGCTGTTGGACATTGTTTGGAAATTACACCTATCCTTTATAAAGAACACAATGTCTTCCACATCTCATTATTAAGAAAGTACATTCCAGACCTAACACATTGAATTTCTTATGATGGAATTTTATTGTAATATGACTTATCTTACTGTAAAGAGACTATCTAGATTCTGGACACTAAAGAAGATGTTTTTAGGAATCAGATGACTCGTCCGGTAAATTTAATTTGAAAAAATCATAAAATTGAAGAGGTAACATGAGTGCTAGAGGAACCTATAATGAAGAACTTCCCAAATATTTTTATGGGGTGACAATCTAGAAATAGAAACAGGTTTTTGTTAAGGCATTAGCCTAGTATTTTCAGATGTCTTGGATGAGGATTTAATGATATGCATCATATGTTTGGCTTTATTCCTTCCCTCTTTATGATGTTAGTAATTGATAAAACATGTGATAGTTGACTAGAATAATATCCAAAATAAAGGTTTATTCAGTTATGATCGGTTATATGAATTTATTTACTCGTTATTTATTCCTACCTTATTATTATAATGTTTATTTTAAAAGGCATGTGTTTTAGGTATTCACCTTGCCTAATGTTTATGTTTATTATAACTTCATCTATTTTACATACCCATACCATGAATAAAATATAACCCCTTTCTTATGTTTTATTTTTCATTAGGATGCAAAGATGAATATTATTATGAATGACATATGGGGATAATATAGGAGTTATGAATGTTTCTAAAGGAATTAATATATTATATTTCCTATTCAAGTTGTAATGTAAATATTTTTTTGGTATATAGTTTTCCAAAATTACTAAACACTTTAGTCCTTCAGGATGTGATTTCCTTGTAATCAAACAAATGTTAAAAATAAGGCACTGACTCCGGGATATTGGGGTTAAGGTATGAACAAAATTATTCCTCCATTTTTCATTCATTCCATAATAAAATTATATAACATCATTCTATTTAGAATCTCTCTAGTTTATTCACTTCTTATAATTTTATTTCCGAAATTGTTTGGGGTATAAAAATACCATAGACCTTATTTCCTTGACTTTAACATTTTTCACTATAAGGATGGATAGATTATCATGCTCTATGTATTTATCCTACTATCAAATCAAATTTAAAAAATACAGTAATTTATTCTCAATATTTTTTCATGTTGAAGTTGATAAAAAAGATCAATAATATATAAGGAAGTGAGGAGGGGATGAGTTCTATGCAAAATATTCTGTGGAGATTAAATTCAAAAATCTCTAAATGTTCAATTTAGCCAATAATTTTAACCGCATCAGTTTGACATTGACTTCTCATACTAACATGCATGTAAAGAGTGCATTGAATATTTCATAACTCTCTTGTCTTTCCTCCTCCTGATAAGGATCACGAAGGAAAGACAACATTGTGTAAGAATCCATATCATTGGGAAGTTTTTTATTCTCACTAGTAATAGATGATAACATTATGCATTAGAAATAAAATTCATCATTTATATGTAGAATTAATTTTCCCCACCTTATATGCCTCTTTAGAAGGCCTAGAAATAATAGGGCAATCTAGTACATAAAACTTTCCTTTCATGGCATATCACACTACACTGACATCAATACCATTCCTATATATTTACAAAAATAAAAAAATATTCTATTTCTAAAAAAATGAATGCAATTATTATGTGGTGTGTAATTAAATTATCTAAAAAAATATGATATCATATTTAGTATATTATCTTGATTATTTATTAGAAGCTGAATAATAATTTAATCAAGTTTCCTAATATTTAATCAAATACCAATAGCCCTAACCATAGGATTTAGAATATCTTTATGCTAAAAAATTATAGTAGAAAATATCTATATTTTCCTTCTCATAATGTAGATAATAAATTTGAAGATTACTCAATTTTATTTTGTTAATACATTCCTTCCATCTACATTAACATACATTTCCGTGATCTATTGAGTGGACTCCCTAATCCTGAAATTATATACTCATATTTCCCCAAAAGTTAACTCTAAATTTTATTATGTATAATATATTCATTTCCCATAATACCATTTTTGTTAAGAAACCCATGAACTTTATTGAGACTCCCCGATAATAGAATGTTTACGTAACTATGTCCAAACCAATACTTTGAACTGTGTTTCCATTCAAACTCAGGGAATGAGAGGAATTTTAATGACTTGATATTTAATGTTAGGGGTTTTTTGATCATATTTATTAATATTGTTTATTTTATTCCAAAATTTATTTTTATTTTTATGTGATACTTATACAATACTTAACTATGTTTAAAAAAATGATTTAGGTACATGGATTTTACACACACATTATATTATTTTATAATATTTAAATTACTTTATGTAGAAATAATAAAAGTAATCAACTATACTTAATAAAATAAACTTATACAGTTTATTTTAATTTAATTTTCCATACTTTTAATTTTATTTATAATATTATTCTACATATAATCATACAAATAAACCTTGCATGATAAAAATAAATAAAGAACAATGAAATGATAAATGAAAACAAATATTTGATGTGATCATGAGGTATAATATTCTGGTGGTTCATAGAGTGGTGATAAAGTAAACTTAATCCTCTGATGAAAAACTCGTTGAGCCACTACCCAACCTGAATTATAGCAATTCACCATTCTCTTATGTGTTTCCTTCTTTAGATGTATCACAATTTTAGTTTTGAAAAGCCTCATATAAATTGGAACCCATTAGTTTAAAAATATATACTCATAATATAGTTAGTGGTATAAGGGGGATAAGGCTACAAAATAATAATCTATAGACAGACATGCCCTTATATAAAAATGGAGTGAGTGAAGATTCATAGATCGATATATTTAATTTAATAATGATTTTCGCAAAATACAGCATTCAAAAAAAATTAAATTAAATATGTAAATCCTAACATACATTGGTCATCTAAAGCTCATGACCATTTACCAGATGCAATAATAACAACATTTAGTATTTATCTCTTCCATTTCTAAATAACCAATTACGAAAAATTATATTGAATTAAAAAATTGAAAACTAAATAATAATATTAGTAAAATATTTATTTATCTAAAGATGTCCTGAATTATTGGTCCTTAATACATTTTATGAATCCCATAAATTGTTATTAAATAAATAAATAAATTTTATTTTTAATTTTAAACAATTAGGTACAAAACTTATACATAGAGGCAACACAATTTATAATACCTAGGTATCATTAAATAACTTATCGTATTTTAATGTATCGCGTAATTTATAAACTATTTAATATATACTAGATAACATAAAACATTATATGAAATGTCATGGAATACATGAGCTGTTGTTCTATATTTTTTTATCTCTGTAGTATTACTGGTGTGTATAAACACATTAAATTCCATTAATGTATGTAATTTGTTCTATCAAAATGAGTGTCTAATACAAAACCTGTAATAGAAGTTCAAATGTCATATATTAGCAGTAATTACATGAAATTTATTGATACTGCATGATAACCCGCATGATGTGCCAAAAATAAATTGGCATGTACCTAGTGTGGAGTGACATATGACACATATTTTGCACATACCATATATGTATCACTTAGTATATATTTCTCTAGGATAGAGGATAGAGTAAAATAAATTGTGTGTAATGATATTTTATATTAACCCACATGATTCTCCATACATTTAATGGTGTGAAATTTTTTTGGGTTTACATTGTGGGTACATGACCCCTAAACTTCGTGTTTTCCTTATCAACACGTATTTTTTACTAGAACACAATACGCAATATGTAATAATTCTACTTACTGATTCACATGATGCACCCTAATTTATTTGGTTTCTCCCTTCTCTGAATGAATAATGTTCATAAAATATATACATTCCCTTACATTCCATGTATCCATGTTATGCATCCAGTGAACTTCGTACTTGTGAAGGATAATTTCAAGGGTTCTTAACATGTTTTTGGATCATTTTGGGCTAACGAACTCAAATTCACATTCCATATCTACTATTGGACATATAATGAAAATCAAAAAATTAAAAACAAGAAAACCAATACATAAAATTGATTAAATAAATTATTAATAATTATAAATAAGAATGTGACAACTCTGATACCATATAACGATTCAAGGAACAATGGAATTATTGAGAGGGTGACTAATATGTTTTTTATGAATACCAAAAAATAAAATTTAAGAACTAGAAAAATATTCTCTCGAATCACGTTGGGGGATCATACACTTTTAATTAATATTTTATTGAAATAAGAGTTTCCCTATCCATGATAATTATTCTTTATCAAAAGTCCAATATTACTCTTATTACCTTTTAACTCTCATGGAGAATCCATATAATGATCCCTCCAGGTGTATCCACACATGCTCTATGAAACATTTAACAACATTATCGAAACTTTGGGTTCTAACTTAGAATAATAAAGTGATTTGTTCAATTATTTTTTGATCATAACAATTCCCACTTATACTGTCCACATTATTGAGAGATATAAATTAAATATTTCTCTTTATGGATTGAAAAAACTGAAGAGGATGTGAATTCACCATGTTAACACATAACATATGAAAAATTATACAAATACTCAATGTTAAATAATGATAATTTCACAAATGATCTTTTATATTGTTTAATCTATTTTAGTCCCAAGTAATAATATAATTATAAAAATTTTATTAGTATCATATTCTATAAAATGTGTTCATTATAATATAATTTTTATATAAAAAAATTAATATTTATTTAAATGATATTAAATAAAATATTTCATTTACACAAGAACATTAAACTCAATGTACTTAATCTAATAAAATATTATAAACATTTAACTGGAGAATCAATTCACCTTTAATATTCACATAACTTGTATAAATATTTATTTTAATCTATTCATAAAATTGGTGAATAAATAAACATGAATTTTCTCATATATTCCAAACATGATTATATCAGTATTATATTTATCCAATCAACTTTTACTTCAATAAATAAAATTCATAAAACATGTGAATATATTTATTCATAAATTTAAATTCAATAGAATTTAATGATACTCTGGATATATTAAGTTTGTGACACATTTGGCCCTTTTCTCAAGGGAAATATGTGACCATACCTAATGTATAATATTAACATCATAAAAAATGTCAAGGTACCCATAGAGAAGGAGATTAATGTAGAAACCACCCTGACCTTCCTATAAATTCTATGATGTAAAGTAATCCCTTTTTGAACTGATATCTTATCAAGAAAGATACATACTTGAGACATCACCCTATATGCTCGATTTATTTTCTTTGATTTTATAGAAAAAAATCACCTATAAAATTTCAAATCCATTTATTTCATCAGTTAGTTATATTTCAATTAATGTTTTAGATATATATTATAAAATTAATATAGAAATTAGAATTCCTTTCTTGAATATTCAATTAATTCTACATCAATTATGACACCATTAATGGGCACTACATCATAACAGACATACAATTTCATGGTTTTCATCAATGAACCTAAGTATGTGACTCATAATATACAATAATAATGATATCAGGTATTATGAAAATAAACACATCAATAGATAGGAATATCCAATAACACATAAACTTATAAAATTCCAATCGGTGGGTTTTCCCCATGACCTGCCTTCTTGGATAATAGCCAATGAGAACTTCCAGATATGAAATCTCATACTCTTGTGAGCCTCTACAAAATGATAATTAGATATCATTTATTCCCATTAGATAGATTAATTGAGATCATATAAAACATTGATTTAATTATATTTTCATATCATATCTTGGTTTTCATTATTATAGTTAATTAAAATTAACTATTAATGTGATAAATCATCCAAGAAAATAAATAGATTAATATTATAAAAAGGGAAAATAATTTTCTGATAAGAATATACAAATTTATCTTTTGGAAATAAAAAGTAAATCTTTTTATTAGTTCTATGAAACAAACTCCAAAATTATCCAAAGGTCAACTAAATCACCCAGAACTTGAAAAACACTCAATTCAATCATAATTTGATAGTATCTGTCATGGTAAAGGATGATGGTAGAAGAGGGAATTGGGAGATTTATTAGAAGGATAAAAAATATCAAAACACTAACTAAATTTTATCAAAATCATTTATACAATACTTGGGGATAATCCGTGAGTATCCATGAATGTATTCATATTTTTAAAAACACAGGATCAATTCATGTCATTACAAACTCATTGTTATCCCACACCTAATACAACTCACCCAACTGTTTCATCATATGAAATGCTTATAATAAATGATAACCATGGGAGATTATTTAATGTCAAAACATAATGTTTAAATTTCTTATGTAATCAATTGGTTTTATATTAATCATTCAACATGATTTAAAACATAACACCACTATAAGACATATACATGTCATACAATTCAAATAGCCAAGTTAATAACATTATAAGATATACATATTATACAAAATGATATACCCAGAGTGCATAAAATATGACTTTTAATAAGGGATATCATATAATGTGATATCCCTTATATAATGTCAAATGATATAGCCTATCTAGATCATATGTATATAGTATTTAGGTATTATCTCAATCAGAAATGATTTTTAAATTTTTCTTATTTAAAAAATTAATAATCAAGTATGTGTTGAGTATTTTTAGCCAATGATCTTGTTTAATGGGACATATAAAATACATTCAAAGGTCATTTCTAATCATCTTAAGAGTTTCCACCCTCAGAATATTTCCTCTATATAAGGGTATTTCCTTTAGCGGATTTAATTTTATGATAATATTTTTATTTATTTAAAATTTCTTCTTTATTGTAAATATTTTAATGGAATGAGTAACGATATAATAAATTTGAGGTTTTATAGGATTAAGGAATATGATCATTTGTAGTGGTTTTTTGCAGATGGTTATACGAAATTGGGGGTTTACATCCTGGTTTATTTCTTTTGTTATGATGTGGGTAACCTCTATTGAGTATTCATTCATTATCAATGGGGAGGTTTGAAGGGGTTGAGGATGGTGAGGGGGATAAAATTAGGGGACCCTATCCCTCATATTCATTGATTCAATAATGATACCTAGATTTAGAGTTATCTTACAAAACACATTTTCCCCCTTTTTATTGAATTTTGAGGTCTGATTTTAGATGTGCTAATTTTTTTTTCAGGAAGTAGAGTGTCATAGGTTTGGTATTGAGTTCTACTTTATGAAATGTAATAACAAGAGACTCAAGTACTGGATGCATTATCATTGTGTACCTAATGAAACTTATAGGTGTCTAGTGGACCTTGAAGATGCACAAACTACCTAATGGGATTTATACTAGGAGTTTGGTAAATCACTAGGTATCTTGTACTAAACTAAAGAGTACAGGATGTCCCGCTTATTCCAATACCACATGGGATTTTATTTTTTAAATTAACTATAAACTCATTAAAAATAAATAACTATTCTCTATTCAATCTATCATGATATGAGTAAACTTCTTAAGATATGTCTTTCTTCTAGGAGATCCTCTATACTCATTTGGTGTTATTTATCATCTATGCCAGTTGTGTTCTCCCACTTTAGTTGAAACTAAGAACATAGAATGTTCAATTATGTTTTTTATTATTTTATATTCTACAAATATTCCTAATAATTATGTTATATGGTTTTGGTTAAGTTGATGGTTTCATATGGTTTAGGGTTAAATCTTGTAGAACCCATCCATGAACTAACATCTCAAGTTTAATAGTTGGTAGTCTTTAACATTCTTCATCATTTTTCTAGGAATACATGAACTTCTATGTCTGTAGGTTGTGTAGGTGTGTTTTTAATCCTTCTAACATTAAAATTATCAAAATTATATAAATTCACCATGATTTAATTGAATTTTATGACATGTCATGAGAGTGTTTCAATTGAGTTAGTATGGTCATTATATAAATAAATGGGATTTTTCTTGTGCTACCAAACAAGATTAATTATGTATAAATTAAGTCATATAAGTTGGTCATAATCAAGGGAAGTGTTCATTATTGGTGTTAGATATGGGTAATAACATCCTTCATGTAAAAAATATTAATTCATGATAATATCATAGTTATATTGACTTGATACGTGCAGTTTTATAAGAGTTAGCAATTGGGATTATCCCTATCTTGATTGATGGGTTGATATGTTGGGTTATGAAATTATTGGATATGTATTAACATTCTATATTAGGAATAGATTAATACCATAGTGAGACATGTGTTAATATTTATGTTACAAATTTTGTTTCTTAGAATTTGGTGTGTGTTTTATTTGAGAGTTTGTATATTTTACACCTTCTTTAATATCCAATTCTGATTGAAGAGGTTGGTTATGTTAAGTTTGTCTTAGTATTAGATTTCAGTCAAATAGGTTGGATGTGTTAATAATTCATTAGTTTCTAATTCTTATTAGTGAGGTTGTTCATATTACACCTTCCTTGGTATATTGTTCTTATTATGTATTGTGTTGTATTTTTCTAGGCATAGGTTGACTCCTCCCATTAATTATATTTAAACCAGGAAAGGATGGGGTTCATGATATATTTGCTAGTGTATGACGACTCAGCTTAGGTGAATACATATTATTTAATTTTTTATATACTTGCAGTCATATATATAGATAGATTTACGTCAGGGGTCCATTGGTGATGTTTGAATGAGCTTCATTCTCAAACCTTGTATATACACTATATTGGGCATGACAATCTCTTTATCGGTGATCCAAGGAAAGGGAAGACAAAAATGTTGGGTGTACGATCTTAGAATTTAGGATTAGTGATAGAGGTGGTAACATGACATTTTCTTTGACACTTTATAGAGTATATCATTTTGTAATATTTTATTCTTTTAATGTTATGATGTATATGATCTACCAGCTATGGGGGTCAGTCTTTTGATAGATGATATACAACTATCATGGGATATTTTTTCCATTGCATGTGATGTCATTGGAATGGTTAGAATATATTTTTGATTTCTTAGATGCAGTTATTGTTTTTTATCATTTCCTCATTTATTTAATTTTTAGCATGATATTTTATAAATAGTCATTTCTATCCAGAATGATAAACCAATATAGGATATTACAAAATAGTATCATAAAACCTTGATTTTCAAGAATTTTTATTTTTGTGTTGGTATATTAGAGAGAGTTAGGAGGGAACATGGATTGGAATATATTAATTTTTTTAGAAAAAAACAAGAATAGAATAGACCAAATTTACTTGGGTTGTGGGAATAATATTATTGTGTTTGAATATTATGATTACTAATTATTTTCAATTCTATTTTTTATTTTATACTAATTGGGTTTCTCATAACCTGGTGTGGAAAAGGATAAGAATACATTCAACCTATTTTTAAATAGGTTCACATGATATGTCTTGTCTTATATGTGATAAGAAAAGGATTTTAGAAAGGGATTTTAATTAATTAAAAAATAATAAAACATATTTGATGTGTTCTTGAATAATTTATTCGTTTTATTATATAAAATTAAAACCTAAGGGATAAATTTCACTGTGATTATTTCTTTTATATAATTAAAATATATGTATAAGAACATGTTTTGTGAGCTCAAGATTAAGGTGTATTGATAAGTTTCAGTTCCTAGGTTTCTATGAGTTAAGTATGGTTTTTAACTATATGAGTTTTGGTTAATAATATTATATAGTGTGAAAATAATTTTATTCATACAAATTATGAATATATTCAGTTTCTAAAATATTTTGAAGTGATTCTAAATCAATGAGACATAATTTCATAAAACAACACCTTAATGACGTTCCATAGAGTACCAGAGGGACACAACTAATTATTATCCCAATATAACTCTAAATTGTCATTAGAGTGAGTGTAAAACATTTATTCCTGATTTTATCACAATAGTTCAGGTTGGTGGTCCTCTTCGATAATGGGTGTTATTTATAATGTTGGTTAGTGAAAGAGGGGTAACTAGGATGAGACATCTATAGTGAACTTCAAATGATATCTCCATATACAACATACTCATACCTTACATGATATATGAGGCCCTTAGGAAATTAATTATTGGATCAATTTGATTTGTATAATTTTTTAGCTAGTGCATACCCTTATGGATAATTGAGGGATTATGTGTATTTCATTCAATGGCTTTCGAGGTGATGGTGAAGTGTAATGTTTCGAGTAAAAAGGCATGTGGGATTAATATGGGAGGCCTATAATGAAATATTCATTTATGATTTCTTCCCTCGGTAACAAATATTATACATTGAATAAGTGTTTATAGATCTTTATTAGTGAGGTATTATAGTGATTTCTTACACTACATGATTCTAATAGAAGCATCACATTACACCAATATTAATATGGAACAAATTCTATATGGTTTATAGACATTAGATAAAACTTTATCCAAACCATATTAAATAAGAGAATTAATTCAATTTGATATCTCATTCATATGTTTTTTATAAGGATCCCACTACTAAGAAGGGAATTGTGGAGGGTGGTGCAACCAGTGTGTTTCCTCTCTTTAGTGGTTCTGGTTGTAGTCCTTTTTCTAGTTTTGGTGACAACCCAAACATACTATATGAAAATTAATTTTTGTCTATAAATATTATGATACTCATATATGGAATACCTCAATCTTTCGTGTTTTTTTGAATTTGAGGACATTACACTTAATAATACTTAAAAAAATCACCCTTTTAAAAATAATAAGAGACAATTTCTTCCACAAGGATTGTTCATTATAGTTCCATTATTTTTGGATAATCAACTTGAGTTTTTTTACATTATAATTCTTTCCACTCATCCTCATAACCTATAAAATTAATTTGAAAATGTGGTCTGATCATATAAAGCTTCGTAAAAAGTAAACATGAAGAGGAAACACATTAGTCCATCAAATAAATGAAAACTAATGAAGAAAAACATTAATATTTTATATGATCATTAACATATATTTAATAATGAAACTAACTTATGTACTCATATTTATGAAATAAAAGGAGATGAAAAAAATTAAAATCATAAAAAATCATTAATATAGTTGAATAATCATGAAGGTACCTTAGAAAATCATATTTATATCAATTAAAATCACTATTAATCACTTGTAATATTATAAAAAATTTAGTTACTTATATTATATCTTTTATAGGGAATAATTCATCCCCTAATGAATTATGGGTCTATATTTTGTAACCAACCATCATTATATATAATGTACAAAAAACATAACATGAATACAACACGTTGAAAATATTATTTAACTGGTATGTGTATACATTATAGTGAACCTGAATGAATAAAATTAATTGGGTTAACTAATTACCTTCTAAGTGGAAAAAATAGATACTTGAATTATATAGAAATATTTTCAATAGTTATTTTGAAATAAAATCTTTTGAAAAATTATATAAGAAACCATCAAATGAAAATAGAAGAAAGAAATGATAGAAAGTGATTAAGTGAGAAAATAAAATGAAGGGAGAAAATATTATTCTCCCACCATGATTAAATGTTTTTTCGGTGTGGTAATAAACATGATAAAACTGAAGAAAATTGACATCGAAGATAAAAATTCTGTCTCAAGGAGAGATAATTTGTTATAAAATTTATTGATAGAAAAAGAACACTTAATAGGGAAAGTAAGCATCCATAAAAAACAAGATCATGATAAGAAATTGTAAATACCTTAAATATAATAGGGAATTTAATATAAATAAATCAAAATTTAAAAAAAATCAATCATTGAATAAAGTACACATAGAAGCATGATCATAACTAAATCAAATATAATTGAGTCCAAAAACCCCTTACCTTGATTCTATATTCTCTTTTTAATGTCCTCTATCATTTTTACTTAATAATATTTTATAAATTATTTACTTGATTAAATAAATTTCTTATTTTTGATTAATTATTATTATTAATTATTATCAATTATTTATCTTTTATTATTTATTTATTGGATTAATTTTTTCTTGTGTCAATCTCTTTATTTCTTCTATGTTCATAATTCCGAAACATATTTGGAATAAAAACCTTGTTCATCATTAATTTTTCATGAGTACATCGTATCGATAATAGTCATGTTTCTAGAATAATAATGTTTAAATGATTTATAAATTCTTATTTACTATTAGGTGGAGTTACTAGTATGATTCTTTAGAAAGAAATCAATATCATGCCCAATTATTGTAACATTTCCAATAAAAAAGAGTAACATTGTCATTAACATATATTTCAGTGTTTCCCTTGAATATTCCTAATAAATAATAAAATTATAATTATATATCATAAATATTTAGTATCAATGTATAAATATTTCTCTTCAAATATCATTGTGTAAATAATATAGAATTGTTCGGTTAGATGGCTAAACCAACCAAAACATGAACACACTATAAATATGTATTAACTATAAACCATATATATTTCATTATTAAACTATTTCTAAAAATTTAAATTTATTTTAATTTGATGTTAGTAAATTTTAGAATCAAATTCATTAATATCTATTTGAATAACATTAAAAAAATACAGAAATAAGATGATGGTATTTTTTTGAATACTTGAATATTACCTTAAGGATATTTATTGTAATAAAACATTTGGGGCTTATTCTTCTAAAAAAAATCTATAAAACATGAATAATGTTTGTCGGATAATTAATCTCACTATTTTATATATATAAATCATCACATTAGTTCTCTTTGATAATTGGTAAAGTGAGACTCCTTTTATATAATACATTTGACAGAATTTTCACAATTATTTATTCTTTATGGGTAAATAATGTAATTATAAAGTGAAAAGTGGAACATAAAAGAATAATGTAAGACATGTTATAGAATTCATAATCCACATATGAATGCAGATAAAATTGTATTAATTTTTTTTATCATAAATAATTTTTAACAGAAATCCCATTTATATAGATTCTTAGGGTTATTTTTATAATTTGATTTCATTGTTGGTGATGAAACCAACATGATTGGAAGAAACTGAACATAAATTACAAAAATGGAACAAACTTTACATATTGTGGAAAAGAATAAAATCATGAATTTTTATAACATAAATGAGATGAAAAAATCACCCCATCCACCACACTAAATCTCTATACTCCAACACTCACAACATTTGAAATAGTTACACAAGAACGGAAAAATAACTAATGGAAAGTCAATGAGAGATTATGTGGAACAAAATTTGGTCATTATTCATGGGATATAAATAAAAAATTATTTATTATATGGGAATATGAATAGATTAGAATTTATTACACTGCTTCACTTTACATTGAAAAAATGACTCCACCCCAACTATTTATAATGGGGATAAACAAATGAGACCATTCCAATTCCTTCCAATGATTTCGAGGGGAACACTATTGGTCATATATAGATACAGTTTCTTTTAAATTACATGAAGGTCATGGAAAAGTGTATGATCCTTGGTGGAAAACAAACCAAAATAGTTTTTCCAGATTTGATGGATCATTCACATATTTTAAAATATGTGAACATCATGAAAAAATGAATTTTTACTATCAGATAATGATAAAGGAAATACCAAAAACCAAGAGATGATATAAAAATATTAAATTTATAACTATTTTATATTATATATGAATAAATATTACTTTGTTATATTGTCATTATTTTATTATTATTTTAGTCATCTAAAACTCTTTTCGAATTACCTTTGTTGTATAGGGAGGACATATAGTAAAGCCCTTCTCACAGTGATCCACAATAGTACTTTGATATTCGCAAAAATCTAATGTAACACCATATTATAAAATAAATTATCTATCATATTATGTTGTTTGTATTAATAATTTCATGATCTTTTTGGCAAGAATGGTTTTTTCTCAATCTTGAGAAGATGGGTGAAGGAGAAACATGAGAGAAGTTTGTTGTTCCCAATTATTCTCAATCCTCAAATAACCATAAAAAATATAGACATAACCAACTATTTATATCTTTTTAGTTTGGGTTAACATATTGTCTAATTTCACAACAAACCTCAAATAATATTATAAACCTTAAATAACCCCTTGTCCCTTAATAATAATAATATTCCTATTATTTGATGGCTTTCTCAAACTGGCATAATGATAGATATTATTTCCCAATCATTAAAATTATGAATCATCACCGAACATGATCTCGATCCTCTAATCCTCCGTTATATTTATTATATAACTAAATAAAAATTCAAATAAATATTTTATTCTTAAATATTTATTTTATTCACAATTGGGTGTATAAATATTTATTAAATATTCAAAATATAAAATAGATATTCTATTCAAAGTATGGTGAATAAATATTTATTTGATATTTATCTTAATGATATAACTTGTATAAAATTATTCCTTAGAATTTGAATAATATTTGTTCCAAAAATTAAATTCAAATATAATTTAATCGAGATCGACAGAAACACATACTCAGTGACCATCTCAATTTCATTCTCCTTGGCATTTGATGAGCATTATTAAAGTACAATATTACTATCTATTAATGGATCAAGAACTACAGAAAAATAAGGCTTTAGTGGCGGTTTGTTTTTCCGTTTCGCAGCGGTTTAAACCACTGCCATATCTATTGGAAGTGGTTTTGAAAAACCTCCACTAAATTGTTTGTCGGGAAACTATTCGCGACGGTTTCCAAAATCGTCGTTGAACGTTTCACGACAGTTTTTTTATTTTGTTTTTATTTTTTTTATTTTTCCATATTTTCCAAAGACTTTACCACTCTAGCAAGCTCGTCATGTGGTTAATAAACAGAATTTCATATTCTTATATATACTAATTGAAAAAACAAATAATACATAACTAATAGATATAAACTCAATAATAATTAAACAATAATCAATAATCAATAATTAATAACCAATAATTAATAATTATTGATTTATTAGTTATTTGTTGAGTTATTTATTATTATTTACTGTTTATTATAATAAATAACACATAATTTATAATAATATTTACATAAATTATAAAATTATAAAAATAAAATAATAAAATAATAAAATTACGAAATTAAACGAATAAATAATAAAGAAAAAAGAATAAAGTATAAAGAATAAAGAATAAATAAATAATAATAAAGAATAAAGAATAAAGAATAAAGAATAAAGAATATATAATAAATAATAAATATTGAAGAATAAATATTAAATATTAAATAATATAAAATAAATAATAATAAATAATAAATAATAATAAATAACAAACAACAAACAACAAAGAATAAATAATAAAGAATAAATAATAAAGAATAAATAATAAATACTAAATAATAAATAGTAAATAATAAATAATAAATAATAAATAATAAATAATAAATAATAAATAATAAATAATAAATTATAAGTAGTAAATAATAAATAATAAATAATAAATAATAATAAATAAATAATAATAAATAAATAATAAATAATAAATAATAAATAATAAATAATAAATAATAAATAATAAATAATAAATAATAATAATAATAAATAACACCTAATTAATAATTATAATTAAATAAATAATAAATAATAAACAATAAACAATAAATAATGAATAATAGACAATAAAGATTAATATATAATAAATAAAATAATAATAATAATATATAATATATAATAAATAATAAATAATAATAATAAAAAATAAACAATAGATAACAAAAAATAATAATAATAAATAACACATAATTAATTATTATAATTAAATAAATAATAAATAATAAACAATAAACAATAAACAATAATATATAATATATAATATATAATATATAATATATAATATATAATATATAATATATTATTAATAATAATAACTTATAATATATAATAAATAATAAATAATAATAATAAAGAATAAAAAATAAATAATAATAATAATAATAATAATAAATAACACATAATTAATAATTATAAATAAATAAATAAATAATAAATAATAAATAATAAACAATAAATAATAAATAATATAAAATAAATAATAAACAATAAACAATAAATAATATTAAATAAATAATAATATATAATATATAATATATAATATATAATAAATAAAATAATAATAACAATAATAATCTATAATCTATAATAAATAATAAATAATTAATAATAAATAATAAATAATAAATAACAAATAAATATAAATAATAAATAAATATAAATAATAAATAAATATAAATAATAAATAAATATAAATAATAAATAATTAATAATAATTAATAAATAAATTAAAATAATAAATAATAAATAATAAATGAAACACATGAAAAAGTATGAAAAGTCGTGATAAGGGATGAAAAATTATGAAAATGTATGAAAAGAGATGGAGACGCATGAAGAAGGAAGCATTAGAAAGCATGAGAACCCATGAAAACTAATGAGAACTCTGGAAAACCCCCTTAAGAATTCAACATAATCATAATAATAACACACACAAAACCATTGATAAAGATAACAAGTCATGGAAACCCAAATAAACAGTAATAAATGGATCAACTGTTAAAACCCGTCAAAATAGTAATAAAGAGACAAAAACATTGGACTTACATTAACGGAGATTAGTTATGATCTGAGAGTCTGTTCCAGATCCGTGATCAGTTAAATCAAAGATCCTAAAACGAACTTTGAGCTGATAGGTGAAAGAGACCGAATAGACCCGCGGATCGGAAGTTACGACCATTAAAAAAAACTAATGCGGAACAGGTGCTAGAAACTAGGCATCGAAAAACATAACAAACCCGATACCCACTAAAAAGGCCATAATTTATTATCCAGGAGGTCATGTGGGCGCCACAACCAGTCAAACTATAGCTCATGGAATGAACTACGATCTGGAAGGTGGAGGAGTCCTAACTGACATGCAGATCAAAATTTACGTCCGATTGAAGACAAGTTTGACGGGACACCAGTGACAGAAACAGGTTTTTGGAGGCCTTCATAGGGATTTTTGGGGTCGAAAAACATGAAAAAAGTTTTATTTGCTGAATTGGTGAGTATCTCTCTTCACTGGCTTCGATTTGATATGTGGTAGAGCCCAAACGGACACTCGGAGCGACAGTTATGGCCGTTTGAAGTTAGAGAACTATTTTGAACATTATTATAACTCTCATATCGTTCGTACCTTATACCATCACACAGTTTTGATTATACATTCCATTATATCTCTTCATGATCTTCGATTTTATTGGTCGTGGCCCTCCAACAGACACCTGGATCAAAAGTTATGGTCGTTTTAGTGATTTCAGGGTTTCTCATGTTTTTTTTCCCTTTCATTTCACGGCAGTTTTACCCAAACTGTCACTATTTAGCGGTGGTTTTTTAAAAAACCACCGCTAATCCTAGAAAATATTTAAAAATAATTTAAAAAAATTAAGGCATTTTGTGGCGGTTTAAAAACCGCCGCGAAAAAACCAACGTGAAATGACCGTTTTCCTGTAGTGAAGTAACCCAAGTGAACTAATATTATGTTTTAATGAAAAAACCATATATGAATGTTCACAATGTAATATAATCCCTTTATCTCAGTATCTCATCAAATAGGTTGCAAACACATGTCAGTAACCTATGTGCCTGATATGTCTTTCATTGGTAATCTAAAATAAATTATTTGTTACACCATGACCATTGCATTTAATGTGACCATTATATTTTAATAAAATATATAATATACTAGCTTTTATATGTATGTAAGGGAAAATATATAACACTTTCAAATTTTAAATGAAAACTATGATTGATTGTGTTTACAACGTGCAATACTGAACATAAATAAACTATGGCATATTATTATAGTTATAACATGACCGTTAAATAGGAGGGTATGAATAGGATTAACAAAATTATGAAATATATATATGTCCTATAAATAAAAAAAAATTAATAATTATTAGGAAATAAGTATTAAGTTTTTTGTAAAGTCGTATTATTCAAAATAGAATATATTTTCTTCAAAAGAAATTTTCATTAATTTTTAAGAAAAAATGTTATTATTAATTTATATAAATTATGGAAAATTTATTTTATAAAATTATTTTAATTTTATAAATTATCATGTCAAAAATATATTATAGTGAATTTATGTTATTTATATGAAAAAGATAATTTTCTGGTGAATAATGAAAAATAATTATTTTCAATGAGAAGTGTATTTTTGTTTCAGGAATTTACAAAATTAAATTTTGTTTTAAAATGTTTTCAATTAATAATTTTATTTCATTTTATTATTATTAATCTAATTATAGTGTTTGAAGTGAATTTTATACTTGAATTTGGAATAATATTTTTTCTTAAAATACATATTTCTAAAAAACGGCTTTCATATAATTTCGTGGGTTAAATTTTAAATTAAATTCTGCCACTTATAGAAGCTGAATCCAAAATAATGGATTCTATATATGAAAAAATGAGGTATAATATTTTTGAATAGGACAATTTCAATTTTCTTCATTAAGAATATTTTCTATATTAAATAATTTTCAACATAGTAAGCTTAGAATAGGAAAATTAAAGATAAAAATAATATAATAAAGACTAAAAAATGACCTCAAAACATAAATTTTTTTAATTTTATGATTCTATTTTATCTATAATCACCCAATATTCCATAATATAATATTTTTCCTTTTTGGGAGTGATTTTTAGATTTATAATATTTATGTAAAAGAGAAAGTAAAAAACTGTCACTTTCTTACTTGTAATATCTATAATATTTCTTAACAACCATAAATAAAACATATGTTTAGTTCTAAATGGTTATTTGAAATATTAAATATTATTTACCATGGTAATTTATTTCTAATATTTAGTGATGAATCCAAATACCTTATATTTTTATACAATGCCAAAACTATATTTATTCAATAAATAAAATAAATTCAATAAAGGATTCTAAAAATATTTAGGTTAATATAATATTAACTATTAATTTTTTAATAATTTTTTTGAGATAAATATAATATTTTAGGGATATTTCAATGTATTACATTAAAATTCAGTTCTTTTCATGTTGCTTTAAAATTAAAATTAATTTATTAGTTCAAAAAATAAAATTACTCTTAGTTTATAATAAATAATATATTTTTTTAAATGATTTAACATTACTAAAATTACCATATTCATCAAGTGATTATTATATGGTTTAAATTATCAATCATTTTACCATTATGGGATAATATTCTTTTTTGTTGTAACTACCTTAATCCCTAATATTTAATAAGATTTATTATTTCAGTAATATTCAAAAAGGCTAATGACGGGTTAACATAAAAAGTTAAGGGTAAAAAGAAATGTACAAACATGTCCAAATTAATTGTATGTGTGGATTTCAACCAATAATAATCCTTTATTTGAAATACATAATTTTTATCCATTTTTTCAATGAAAATTAATTTAAATTAATTTAATACTTTAAGTAATTCAAAGAGTGCCCCTCCCATCTCTTATAAAAGGGTACCTACTCTACTCTATTATTCACAGTTAAAAATTCTTTCAGTTTACACAATCCCTTCAAATATACCATACAAGAATCCGTCCCCTAGATATATATGTCTTTTTTAAGAAGAATACCATCCACATAGTGCTTAGTCTATAAATAAAAATATGTTTTTCGAAGAAGAGGTATAACTTTTAACCGAATGTTTTAGGTTTATTTATTTTTTCACTTCCTTAAAACATTATACAAAACATAATATAATAACACTGATATATTCTATATACTGATATTTTTATGTTAATTGGGTACCCTATATCCATCTCCTCTTCATAAAATGATAAATGAAACGGTCGTTCATGTGTATGGAAGAATACTGCCTCATGAATTGAACATCCTCAAAACACCAAATGTACAATTAACTGAATAAGTAATTAAAAATTTCAATAAAACTAATGAAATTAATGGTTTATGGATAAGGTATTTAACCTAGGAAAGTTTCTAAATATATCAAATAATTGACATTATTTTATTATATAAGAGATAAAGCACATATATTGAAAGACTATACTTCTTGGGGGGCGGGGGTTTAGGACATCAAATTTTCATATTGGGAGATATGTTGTGTGATGAAAATATATTCTTTTTTAGGTTTGTATAAAACTACCTTTTTATTTTAATCATCAATATATTTATGATTATGAAACATAAAGTATCATTTTCTGTTATTGTAAAGGACCAAACCTTCCGACCTATTACATTGTCGTAAATATAGTGGTAGAGGTGCCTAGAGGAAGTCCTAAAGAGTTTGGAGGTGTTTCGGATGAAAATGGGAGTTTAAAATGTGATATTACCTCCTCAAATTAGATCATGATGGTATCTCCTCATAGTAGATTCTAAGGGTATCTCCTGATTGTAGCTTTTGACAGTAGACCATGATAAATTATCCTAGTAATAACGGACTTAGTTTAGTGATAGCTTATATTAGTAGCTTCAAATAGTAGATTCTAATTGGAGATCATGGAGATAATATACTTAGTCTGGAAGGAGATTCTAGAAGTGGGTTCTAGTGGTATATCTAGAAAATATCTCCCAATAATATCACCTGATTTTATCTTCTGATTGTAGCTTATAATGGGTTCTCCTTAATACAAATCCTAATGGTTGCTCCAAACAGAAGCACCTTGGAGTTTTTTTAAAACACAATCCCCTTTATCACCTTTATTAGAGTTGGTATTCTTATGATGATCAGGGTAATCTGTAATGTACTCAGAGTGTTTTTGGTAGATCATTTTACATAAAATTTTATAAAAATAGAATTTCATTACAAATTACATTTTGGAAAAATATAACATGCAAGAACAAGTAAAATTAATGATTAAACTAAAAGTATAAATGAATAAATAAGGATTTAGAAAAAGTTTTCTTCACATTAATTATAATGGTTAAGGAAGTTAATAAACCCTGACTTTATGTATCCATAGTTTATACCAAACTATTTGTTCTATATTTCATCAGCATAAATCCAACGATTGTAAAATATTTAAATCAGTTATGTAAACCAATCCGTAGAAGCTCTAGATTATCCCGATTAGATCCAACCATCTACCAATCCCTAAAAGCCCTTGATCATATTCCAAAATCGAACATAGAATATAAATGAAAAGGGATTCACGGAATTTACAATTCTTAAACTGATTCAATATAACCAAAACTCCATGAATGATTAGAAAGTGAAAGTAACAAGTTGCTATGATAGAGAAATATTTAGAATTATTGAGTTTACAAAAGCATTAGATCCTTACTCATTGAATATGCCTCTATTTATAGGAACACCTCAAATGGTCATATTTTTTGAGTTTTGGATTTGGTTTCAATAGAAATAGATTATATTCAATTGACAGCTTTGGAAATACATCCCTAGCCGATGTTGTTTCAGTAGCACTATTATAATTTTATAAAAATTATTCCAAATATTAAAAATAATTATGAATATGATTAAAAACATGGTTATTATGATGGAAGAAAAACATGCTAGACTGATGGGTTAAATTCAACTATATTGATAGAATAAAATCAGTATCATTGGTAAAATATATATTTTTAGTCTGACAAACAAGATTCAGTGATAATGATAGATTGGACATAGGTAAATTCGATGAACTTGAATTTAGTTGGCTCGATAGAAAAGAGTTCAGTTAGTCTGATGGTTCATACTTTAGTTATTTCAAAAATATATATGGACATTTTATATTATCAGTTTAGAAATATTTCTACATTCAGTAGAGTAAAATGTTTACAAAAAAAATTCTAAAAAAATAGGAAATATAAAGATAGAAAAAATTATTTTTTAATAGTGTGTTCTGATTTTCATAATTGACGATAGAAATTTTAGAAGATAGAATTTCTAATAAAAAATATTCCCCTTTTGGGAAAGAACAAACCATAATACTTAAAGATAAAAACAATATATTTTAAAAACATACATCCCATTATTTTTTTAAGAATAGTTATTTATTTATCATTCTTATTACTCCATTTCATTGTAACACCCTTTTAGTTAACATCATTTGTCAATAAGAATAAAATAAGACGAATTCTTAATAATATATCATTTAATATCATATATTCCCCCTAAAATAAATTTTCTAAATACGTCTCCCACACAATAATTTCTCCCACTTTGAATAATTTACCCCCCTCTTTGATAATTTCTCTCCCTTTTTGATTTTAAAAATATAATATAAGGTAGAAAGAACATAAAATGATATTGATAACAATATTAAATTTTTTTTACTAAATAAAAACATTCAATGAAAATAAAATATAGAAATATCATCTATCCAACAAAAAATGGAAAACATTCCTTCAAATATGTATATGGAGAACATTCTGACTTTTATTCATTAATTTTGTTTTGATACATCAAGAGTTAAAAATGTAAAAAATATTTATTATTTTTAAATATATTAATGAGTAATATTTACCTTTTGAACTCTTCTTATTCCTTCTCCACATCTGGGGTAATTTCCTCTAACATATCAAGAATTACATCAATAACTTGAAATCATTTTACTTCTTCCTTAATTCAGATATCCTCCTTCTTAAGAGATTGGTTCTCTGTATTTTTATATTTTAACTAATTAACATAATCTTCAAGCAACCTGTGTTTTTTTCTTCGGTTCTGATGTGTTCAAATATTTAGTAGCTTATAATGACCTAGAATGTGAATCCATTTCAAACTTTTCATCATCATCCAAAGATTTTTTTGAAAAGAACTAGTAATTTTAAATTATTTCTTTTTTACAACATAAAATTGTTCATCTTGAATATTTACATATATATATATATCTATATATATCTTTGAAATATCTCAAGATCTATTTAATCTTTCTCCTATCGTATTTTGAGTCAACTTTTAAAGTCTTTAACACAACCACAATTAGTACCACTGTTTCATCTAATAGATTTACAACATCCAATTACTCTAACTAATTTAACCACTTTTGAATATTTTTAAATTTTGATTCTGTATTTATAAGAAATATAATGAAATATAAAAGTTTAATTAATGATTCAATGAAATATGAAACTCTGGATTCTATTCACTAATCAGAATGAGTAGCTTTTGAGTCAGTTCAATTTGATGTAATACTGAAACACAAGTCTTTGAAGATATGTCATCTTCCTTTTCCATCTCGTTTTATTTCTCTTTTAAAAATTCTACACTTCCAAAACATAATTTTATTTCGTACTTTTATTTTTACAATAATTTTTTCTTTGATTGTTTCTTTTCAATATCATTAATAGGACTCTCTTCCAATTTCGAAATTACATAATAAGCATATTTTTTAGATGTAATAATAAAAGATGAAGCCTTTGTAGAAATTTTTTATTCCTCTTCATTTTTTTCCAATTACTATGAATAAGATTCTTTAAATTCTTCATATAATTATCTATTTAACTCTCTCGAAAACTTTTCATCACTTCGTAAATCATCTTTGCTTGTTTTTTTCATAGATATATTAAAAAAATAACATTTTCAGAAATATATTTTCATCAAAATAATATTTTCCTTTCCCCTTTTAATCATCAACCAGAGAATTAGAAGTTCTGACAACTATAGATTCTAGAAGAATATTTTTCTGAACCACAACTTATGAAGGAGGAATAGGTTGAACTACTGACATAATAGAAAATTAAATAACTCTTTTTCTTTATTATTCAATAGAATTAATATCTCCCTGGTTGTGTTCTATAACATCTCGAACCTAGAAGCCACTCCACAGTGTCCCAAACCCAGTTGGCCATATGGCCTAAAATACATCTACCCAAAATTCCAGAGGTTGTCTACTAGTTGCAAGGGCCTAGGTCTGACAGTGGGGATACTATCCCCTCATCAATAGAGTATAATGCAATGGAATATCAATAACAGTCCATAGTGGAAGTAGTATAGCTATATGAAAATAGATAATAGTATGAATAGATAAAAATAATTCCATAAGTCTCTCATATAAATTGATGATGATACATGTCCCTAAAAAGCATCCAAAATAGGTAGACAATTGTACACTTCAATATAATTACCAAAATACTAAAATGACCAAAAGTGTTATCTCCCGGTAGCCTCACGAGCCTCAGCATGGTCTCGTGCTCCCCCGATCATAATCATAGTAAAAAATCAAGCATTGAACTGAGGGCGCTTTCCCTAATCCCTACCTAAATCAAAATTGTATGTTTAGGTAACAATGTGTGAGATAGAATCCTAGTAGGTAATCACAAATAGATCAATAAAAATCTAGGCTATGAAATATTACTAGATATGTAGTATGTGAGTAAATAATGTAATTAGTAAATGAATGTAATGTTCCCATGGCATATGTACTACTTAGGAAGTGATTCTGAATAGCATGAAGAGGTTCCCTACGAAATAGGTTTCTAGATCCTATAATAAAGTATCTCTAATCAATACATAAGTAACCAATACAGAGTCAATGTAAATCCATTCATATCATATCAACCATGATGTTGGAGAATAGTTAAGTGTTAGAGTAACTATGGATGATCCATTCAACCAATATACCACATTACCCCTCGTCATTCCATATAATCAAATTGTACCGCAATTACCACGAACATTACATATAATGAAGTGTTATACCACGAAGATTCAGATCCAATGTATATAAGACCATGGAGTACATGTCAAGTCACAGAAGTATCTCAATGGAAACATGGCAACGTCACATGTTAGAGTCTTAGGAGACTATTATCCAAATATGTCCTATATAAGTCAATGCAAGAAAGATCCAAGGTGTAGTGAGGCTCAAGGCATCTGACAAAAACCAAGACCCAAGGAGCATACTTAATCCAACGCATCCAGAAACACATTAATGAAAATAGGGTGGTACAACTATAGAGTCTATACAAACATTCATCTGTTCCATTAAATAAATAATTCATACCACATAATTTTACCCACTCAAACAACTATACTCACCCTGGTAAAAAATGAGTATTCACACATATTTTACTACTTAAATTTCATGGAAAACAAATAATGAGTATACCCACTCTTTAAAAAAACAGTATATTACCATTTAATTAATTCAAAAATTAAATTATTTAATAACTCAACATCATGTTCAACATATAAAGTAGGAAGAATATCTCATAAGAAAGAAAATCCAATTTACCTTTAATTATAATTATATTTCCTATAACTTTGAAAGCATAAGAAGACAACCATTGGGTGTTTCTAGAAATGGAAATCTCATAGAGATTACATGGCACACCCCATGGGTGGCCATTTTTTGGGGAAACAACCTCTAACTCATTACCAAGGAAACTAGGGGAATCCCTAATAGGTACAAATCCATTTAATTCAATTTATCATTTCAAATTCAGGGTTTCTTCATAATGTAAAGTGGGAGGAACAATGGAAAATTATTAATAAATCACCAAGCCAACATGAAAAAGTATAAACCACCTATATTATCTTGGTAGTAGAGTACTCATACAGTATCAACATTTAATTTGACTCAGATCATAAGAACACCTAAGAATGGACGAAGAACCGAAAATATGGAAACTGAGCTTTCACCTAAATTGAAAATTCGATACCAATAAGAATGAATACTATATAAAATGGAATTTAGAACTCGCTGATATGGATACAATGTGACCAATAATTCTTGGATCAGAGATGAGATAGGGGATTGTGATCAAATCCTATTATAATCATCAATGGGGGATCCAAATGGTTGAGTTGTTGTCCATAAGAAGAACTAATAGTTAGATTTTGAAATAGATTCTAATTAGTGATAAAATGGTAATTTAACAAAGAACACATGGTTATCATGGTTAGATGTAGGGAATAGAACATCACACAGTTTGTCATCATGGTTTGACAAACTGTGCACAAACCATTCCAAAACCCACTATCAGAAGTGAAGACCTTCCCGCCGAGTCATGGGTCCCATTTCAAATGGTTTTTTCAAAACATTTGAGCTTATCCTTCTATCTTACCATGCCTATCATGGTTCATATAACCATGTATCGTACCCCGCACGGTCTAAAAAAATCATATGCCATGCCATTTTCAACCCCAAACTTGGGTTCTGTGCATTAAAAAAACCCCAGACATCCCTAAAAGACTTGTGATCAAATTGGTAACTAACATTAGATCATAATCAAACATTAAATCCAAATTATAAAGGAATCAAACCAAATTGGAAAACTCTTGTTCTTAAAATATTCATCCTTATTGAAATTCTTCCCCAAATCTATCTCTCAAGGGTGGTTAAGATTCATCTAAGAAATGATTTAGCCACTAATCACATACATCGGGCTCCCTCTCCCCTGTATTGTCCTATAAATAGCAGTTCTTCCATAGCGCCCGTACTAGAGCAACTGACTATACTTGGAGAACCTTCATTCTCCTATCAACGATGCAATCTAGATGATCCTCAAAGGACTCATCAACTTGTAACTCAACATCCTCGAGTTGAAAATCATGAGACACATCTAAGTGATAGTGGTATGATTGTGATAAATGGTAGAAGTCTTCCTTGGATTGGTACCTCTAAGGTACCTATATGTGATTGGATGTCAACCCGACTCTAACAAGTATTCATAACAACTTGACATATAGTGGCGAAATCATACCATATCTTCTAATCAGTCTATGTCCCAACCATGTTGAAACATGTAAAAATACCTAACCCCAAATTCAAACTCTAAGTGACATCTATAGAGATTATAATAGGATTTTAATTGAGGATGTTCAATATCCATCTGTTTATAAATCAATTAGACATGCTCAAAATTATCTTACATGAGATATGGTCCCAATAAAGATTCCTCTCCAGCCACTAACATTCACAAGTGCGATCGGCATGGCCTACTGTATAATGGTTAAAAAGGTAAAAATTTTATAGTCAATATATATATATATATTTGAAATCAAGAAAACTAACTAGCCTTCATTCTGCGGGTGGCAAGCTGTTATCAAAAGCATTTGTGCACCCAACGCCCTCTATAAACTCTACATGAAATGAGTTGTAAACTAGGAATACCTATCTAAAATTAGATAATGTGATACCCCATGAAGGCATACTATCTCATAGATATATAAACTTCCATGATATTGATGGTCCCTTAGATTGGAAGAATGTGAGCATCCTTCCTTAGTAAATAAAAAACAACCCACACGACATCACTAACCCAAGGTGACCTTGGTAAACCTATCACAAAGGCCATCGTGAAATCATCAAATTTACACTTGGGAATAGTCCAATGTTGTAAAACTTTAGCGAGTCACTAATATTCTTTCTTTAACTATGGATAGGTGGAGTATCTTGTAACAAATCCAGCTAACTCCTTTTTTACACCTGACCACCAATATTGATGGAAAAAGTCATTTTACATCATGGAAGCACCGGGGTACACTGCCTAATATGAGACATGAAACTCTTTCATAATTTCCTCACATATTTGCATTAGGACCCAAATGAGACCACATATATGTAGAATTTCATCCTCACCTATAGTTTTACCATGAGGTGTGTCCCCACCTACCATACTCTCCTGTTTGACTAGTCTATCTGAATCCAATAGGCGACTCATCCTCTACCCATTAGGGTAGATTTCATAGATAAGGATGATAGAAACGTCTTCCATTGATTTTTCTGAAACTACAAATTCAAAAGAAATAATAACTTTATAATGTACCACTTGCTACTGGCTTGCTAAACTGTTTGTATCTGATTCCTCCTTATCAGTTCATCGACCTTACCGGGAATGCTAGAAAGATAAAAATTAAAATACTATAGGTTCTCAACGTACCTTCACAAACTAAAATTTATATCACATTATTTAAATATTTTATAGAGGCTTTTTTTGATTGGGTACAACACAAATCACTCTCCCAGTAAGTAATGTCTCTAACAGTGAAAAGAATGAACGACTAGAGTTAACTCAAGATTGTGCGTTGGGTAGTTCCTTTAATGTTCTTTCAACTGTTGAGTCTTGTACACCATGAATATATCCCAATGAATCAATAATTCTCCAATATTGATACCAAATGCATCAAAATACAAACTGTAGATCCTACCTTTCTTTTACAGTATTAGGACCAGTGCTGAAGTCAATCTTCTTTTCTTCCATAAAAGGATTTCACATAAGAATCTGACCATATAACTTCAAACTAACTTATTAGTCAAGTCAATCAACGATGCTTCTATATGAGATAATCCTATATTTAATTATTGTGATATCTAAATATCCTTAAGAAAAATTAAATTTCAAATACATTTTTGGGATGCTCCCAAAACACTACAACTCCCACCTTCTCTGGATCAACTAATACTCATTTTTCTGAGATGATGTGACCATGGAAGGGAATTTGAACCATCCAGAAGTGTCACTTTGTGATCTTAGAATATAACTGATTCTCTATCATTGTATCTAATATGATATCATGATGCTTGTCATGGTCATGTCTATTTTGAGAATACATCAAGATATCATCCATGAAAGCCACAACAAATAAATCAAGATAAGGATAGAATGCATAGTTCATTAGTGCTATGAAAAATTCTAGAGAATTCATGGGACTGAACAAAATAACTAGATACTCATATAAACCACACCTTCTATGGAAAATTGGACGAGGTATTTCAATAGGTAGAACATATACTCGGTGATATCCTAAATTCAAATCAATTTTCGAGAAGACACATTCTCCTCGAAGCTAATCAAACAGGTCATCAATTTTTTGAAAGGGATATCGGTTCTTAACCATAACTGGGTTCAATTTATGATAATCTAGGCCTAGGATAAGGGTACCATAAGCATTTTTCTAAAAAAGGAGTACCAATAACCATGAATAAGTAATGGGTTGAATAAACCCCTTTTCCTTTAAATCCTCTAGCTGCCTCTTGAGTCCCAAAAACTCTATCGTAGCTATCCTATATAGAGGAATGGATATTGGTAGAGCTCTGTGCACTAGAATGATGGATAAATCAACCAATCCATTTGGAGGTAAACTATAAAATTCATCCCAGATAACATTCATAAAATTATCAACCATTACAGGGAAGTCTTCCTGATGTGCTCTCTAATCATCCAGATACAAACTAGAAATCTCAGTTGTCATCTTACCCACATCACAATGTTGTGGTCTAGATCAGCTCACATAGAGATCCCATTCACAATTGTGAGTATAAAATGTACCCTTGAGTGATGTGAAACCCATAATCAAGTGATATTATTCAATGTATGATCAATAATCTACTAGGAAGTCTATACCAAGTATGACATTGAACCCTGTCATCGCATGGAAAAAAATTCCAAATGATATAACACACACCAACCTCAATGGGTCACTCCTAGAATTTGAAGATATCATCCACTATTCTTCCCAATTGATTGTCTATCATAATAATTGTACCAAAATATAGGATAATGATCTTATGTATTTTCACCATAGGTGAAGATATGAAACTATTCGATGCACCTCTATCAAAAAATACCAGATGTAATAGTAGAGGCTTCTAGGATCATACCTATCACCCAAGTTGGTCCAACACCCTACTCATGGGTGGTAGGTTGTACAAAAAAGATATTGCATGAACCACAACCCTATGACACAACCTCACATCCTAGAGTATTTCACTCCGATGTCTCAGTGAAATTGGTGCCTAGCGGCCTCGACCATGACCACCACTAGCTTGACCTCATCAAATGAAACTTCTCAAGTACCCTACATGATGTAGATCTAAGAGGATTGCTTCAAAAATTGTTGATTGAGCTGGCCCCAACCACTCCTTGCTGAAGGAAAGGTCCATTAAAAAATTTATATGTGACCCAACCTACCGTAAGCTTGGCACTCTACTGGGTCATGATCACACTGATTCTTTATGCAGTCCCTTCTTTCATAATGATGGTAGAAAACTAATCTATAGGTACTCATAGCCCAACTGGTAAACATCTAAAAGGAATCCCCAAAATGTCACATCCTATCATTATAAGTTGAGCTACTTGGTCTAAATACTATACGACTTTAATCTTCACCCCACCTTCACTTAGGCTTCGATTTGTAATTAGTGAAAAATTCACAATTTCATTAATAGAGGTAAATCTGAACATATTGATCTGATATTGGGTAGCATGTCAGAGGCCTTACATGAATAATATGTCCCTCAATAATAAGTAATCATGGTAGGTTGGAATATAAATTTTTATCTCCTTAAAGTGTTTTTTTTACCCCATAACTTTTATTGGGTCCTGCTCTAAAGACATGAACTCAGTAGAACAATTTTCCCACAGAGACTTGGGGTAAAAGTAGTTAGAGAACCGAGTTTTTAAATCCAACCAAACCATGTCTCACAACATATAGACATTGTTCAAAACATCCCACTATAAAGTTGTTACCCCCTGAAAAAAATATGTCATAGGATTCAGTCTTATCTCAGGAGGTATCTCTATATGATCAAATATTTCAAGTGTTGTCTCAAGCCATAGCTTAGCAACCTATGGACTTCCAAAAAAAATTGCAGGATTTTGTTACTAGAACAACCAATTTGGCACATCCATAGTTAAGTTAGGATAAGGTGATCCCTGTAAAGTCTTCATGATGTGATAAAACCCCTCACGGAACTATGCCTCAGCACCTACATCCGAAATAATAATTGGTTCCATTGCTGGTAGTAAAGAAGGTTCCAACAGTACGACTTTGCCGATAGCCTCTAAATCATGGTCTCCACCTCACTCCCAACACAAAATTATTTGATTTCATGGTTTCATTCCTCTACAATTCTAAACACACACATAAAAATAGAAAAATATTAAAATTCACAATTAAGTATCATCAGATAGGTTAAATCCCTCCTAAAACCGGATCATACCACATTGCCTACTGTTAAGGCCATGAATGTATATATAAATAGTAGAAAAAATCACAACACGCATGGCCTCTTTCCCACTCAAAAGTCAAGTCTAGGTCATGTATCTATTTCTAAGTTCATTTTTTCATTTCAGTTTCTTTTAATATTCATTTCTGTTATATCATGACATAATTAATTGTTAAATTGAATGGTTCACCAAATTAAGATACATGAGGGTCCCATACTCTTTATGAAGTAATTCTTGGAGTCCACCTAATTAACAACATAACACATTCCAGGAATTATATCACAAAAACAGTTATATCTGTCAAAGCACCTATCACAACCGCATGAAGGAAGTTATGCAATATTAATGGAATGGCATAAAGCACGGAAGGCATTTTCTATAAGGTTTTTAAAATTATGCATGTGATAACATAACCTCAAATAATTGGGTTTCTATGGAAATAGAACCCATTGTTATATCAATAATAACATCATAATTCATGTGCATCACCCAACTGTTTCATCAAATCAAGTGTAATATCCTAAATCTAAAAAATAACAATTTCTATTCAATGTAACTTGGATTTTTCCTACAGGTGGGATAAATACTCTTTGGAACAACTCATTTCCAATCTCATATTCCTTCCTATCATTTTCTATTATTTCTTAATATTATATGAATTCAAAAATAACAAATTTGATACCACTTTGTAATGTCTCATACCTAGAAGCCACTCAATAGTTCCATGATCCAAGTTGGCCGCATGGACTCAAGTGCATCAACCAAAACTCCAAAGGTTGTCGACTAGCAGTGAGGGCCTTGTTTCAACAATGGGGAGACCATGTCCTCATCACTATAGTGTAACACATCATACAATCAATTACAGTTAACAGAGGAATCAGTATAATAACAAAACAAAAGATAAAAGTTGGAATACATAAAAATAATTCCAAAAGTGTAAGATATAAAATGATAATGATACATGTCTCTACAGATATCCAAAAGACGAACATAATAGAGAAATACAATACAATTATGAAAATACTAAAAAGACCAAATGTACTATATCTTTATAACATGACAAGCCTTATCTTGGTCCTGTGCAATCCTGCTTCTCAGTATGGTACAAAATCTCGCATCAAACTGGGAGTACTTTTCCATGATCCCTACCTGCATCCAAATAGTCTATTTTTGTACAAAATGGTGGCCTGAAAAGGTTTTGAGATACAATACCAACAGGTAACCACTCTCGGATCTTTGAAATATTAGTTTGTACAATATAATAAGAAAATTAGTGTCTGAGTATAGAAGGTAAACTATAAATGAATATAGAGTTCTCATGGAATATCTAGTACTTCAAAAGTGATACTCTATAGCGTCAAGAGGCTCCCTATAAAAGATGTGAAAATATCATATAACAAGGAAGCTGTAATCAATATATATATATATATATATAAAATGAACTCAACATAAATCCATACATATCATACCCACCATGGACTAACTCTATAGTGAAGTGTTAGAGTAACCATGATCGAGTAGTTCAACCTACTTACCACATTACTCACGGTCATGTCGTATAATCAATGCGTGTCACAAATAACACACATGTTCATTATAATGATTTTTCAGACCTTTAAGGGATGGATTGAATGGGTATAAGGCCAAGGAATCCTCATAGAGACCTAGCATAATCTAGATGGAAACACGGTAATGACACTAGTTGGAGTCCTAGGATATGGTTATCAAAACATGTCCTACATGAGTATAAGCAAGCCAGATCCAGGGGGAAGCAAGGCCTAAAGAATCCCACATAATCAAGACTTAAAGAGAATACTCAATCAATGGTGTCCACTACTGTATTTCTGAAACATGGGAGAAACATATGTGGTGTCCATACAAATGTTCATTAGTTGCATTAAATTACCGATTCATTCCACTTGATTTTACAGACTCCGAAAAACCATCCAAATTCTTGTAAAAATAAATACTATTCCCACTCATTTACATATTTACATTCCATGTAAGACAAATAATGAGTATACCCACCCATTCAAACAAAACTATATATAACCATTTTATTAATTGTACAATTAAATAGTTGAATAACTCAACATCTTGTTCAACATGGAATGGAGTCATAACAACTCTAAGAAAGAAAATCTGATTTCCCATTAATTAAAATTAATCTTCCTCTAAATTGGAAACTTAGGAACACACACCTCAGGTTGTTCAAGTAAGCTGAATCTATGGTAAATTACATGGCATAACCCATGGTTGGCCTTTGGTTGGTGAAAAAACCTCTAACTCATTATAAATGAACCTAGGGGCATCTCTTGTAGGTCTAAATCTAATTAATTCAATTTATTGTTTCAATTTTAGGGCAGAAAAGGAATTTATACCTTGTGTTACAAAAAAATATTTCCATATATAGCACCAAACCAATGGTAAAAATTATAGAATAACTAAAATTGCTTGGAAGTGGAGTGCTCATCAAGTATTAGCTTATAGTTCGAATCAGATCAACATAAAATCAATGAACAAATGAAGAAGCTGAAAATAGTAAAAATGATCTTGAACCTAAATAGATAATATGATACCATGAAGAATAAATAAGAGATAAATAGTAATTGAGAACTCAGTGATGTGAATCCAACCCGACTGATGAAACTTGAATCAGATATCAGATAGAGGATTGGGAAAAATCATAGAATAGTTTCCAAATGGAGCTCAAAATGGATGACTTTTTTCCATTGAAAGAACAAATATTTTAGTTTAGAAATAGATCTTAATTTGGTATTAAATGGTAATTTCAAAAAAAATAAAGGGGTCACATGGTTTAGGTGCACGGTTTGAAAAATTGTGTTCAAACCATGCATAGTTAGCTATAGGGATGGGAACATCACACGATTTGTCATTAAATTTTGACTAACGAAGAAAAATCCTTGCCAAACACCATTTTCAATATTTAATACACTCCTAAATAGTTTTGGAACCTATTTTTGATTATTGTTTATAACTATTCATGCCCCCCCTTCTCTCTTCCTAGGCCTCATGTGGTTAATCTAACCATGTGACCTTCCCTGCATGGTTTGAACTACCCTTACTTGTGGCCATTTTCAAAAAAAAAAGATAAGTTTTAGACTCAAAAAGCACCAAAATCCCCAAAACACTTTTGAACAAATTACACAGTCACTTTAGGTTATAATTAAACATTTAAACCAAAATAAAAAGGATTCGTACTTCATACCAAATCCCAGGTTCTTACAATCTTCCCCCTTAAAATCGATCCATCCCTAAATTACCCCATCAAGGGTGGTCATGATACATATGAGAATAACTACAGCCACTGAGCATTTAGGTTGGACTCCCAATCCAAAGTCTCACCCTATAAATGGTCATGATTCTATAGCACCTGTAATATAGTAACTATCTAGCCTCAAAGAACCTTCATGCTCTATAAAATGATATGAATCAGAATATCCTCAAAGAAAGAATCAACCTGTTGATCTACATCTTTGGATTGAAATTCATCAGATGAGTATGAGGGATAGAGGTATATCTAAGATATGTGTATGATGTAATGCATGTATTTGAACCTATGACATAACTACAATAGATTTGATTTCAGCATGACTCTATGCAGATTCTTGAATGACCCCACATAGCACGGTGAAATATTACCCTGTCTCTATATCCATCTATGTACCAACCTCAGTGAAACACATAAAAAGTCTTTATCTATAACCTTTAACACTAGGGGTCATATGTGGAGAATGGAATATTATTTCTATCAAGACTATAGAGTAACCATTAATTTCAGAATCAACTCGACCTACTTTCAAATCTTCTATATGAGATACAATACCATTAAGGTTTCTTTACCCACCTTTCATTAGCAGAGGGTAAATTTGAAAGGACTGTTGTACAAAACCTCATACGGTTCTAATAGTATATTTTCATGATATCTATTTTTGTATGAAAACTAAACCATGAGAACATTCCTCTCTCAAGAGCCCCTAAAATCTAGGATTCATTCTCACAAAATTTCCTCAAGAACCTGTATCGTACACTCTGATGGGTCATTAGTCTGAGGGTTGTATTTTGTTCTCAGAAGCACCTATATAACTAATACCCTCTGTAAAATATGTTAAAAAAGAGACATAAACCAATAATACCTATTTTAAACCATAGTGTGTTGGACATTATAAACTCACACTATCTCACATATATACAACATTCTAATATTATATTCAATGAATGTATCTTTGATTGGAAGAAAGTAAGAAAACTTCATGAGTCATTCAACAACAACCCATAAAGAATCACTAACCTGATGAAACCTCAGTAAACCTATCACAATGTCTAATGTAACATCATCTCTTTTCCACTTAGGAATAGGTAACTCCTTTAAAACCCCAGCTCGTAACTAATGTTTTTCCTTCACTTGTGGATAGGTGGAGAATATTGAAATGAAACGAGCTACCTCTCTTTTCATACCCATCCACCATTAGTGTCAATGTATTTCGCAATACATCATGGTATAAAGGGGGGTTCACTGCCCAAGATGATACATGAATATCCCATATCATTTCTTCATATTTATTCACTAGAAACAAAACACTGCCATGGATACACATAATTTCATCCTCAGCTATCATCAAACAAGGACGTAGGTCGTCACTTGCTACAATGACCCACCAGACTAGGCCCTATGTATTCATTATCAATATTATCCTCAATCTATCTTTTCAGGAAGAGTCCACAAATAAAGATGATAGGAAATTCAATCCTAATTGTCTTTCACCTCCATGTTTATCTCAGAGAATAAACCCATAATCTTCCACCCACTACTAGCCGACAAATATTCTTATATCTATGTCCTCCTACAAGTGATTCAACCATTATATCGTCTTTACCAGACCTTTATGAAAGATTGGAATCAAAATATTGTAGTAACTAAACCCACCTTCTCTACTTCTGATTTAGATCACATTGTGTAAATATGTACTTAATGATTTTGTGTTCTGTCAACACAATAATATGCTATCTGAGTAAGTAATGTTTACAATAGCACAAACCATGAATGACTATAGATAACTCTAGATATGTGTTGGTTAGTTCCTCTCATATGGACTCAACTTCTGATAATTTCACTCTAGGACTCTATCCCCCTACAAATACACTACTCAATGAATGATACCTATTTCATCACAATAAACAATGTATCTCCAACCCTGCTTTGGTAGTATCCGGATCGGTGTTGAAGTCATGCTCCCTTTAAACTCCCAAAAGGCTGTCTTATAGGTATCTAACCATACGAACTTCATACCCCTCTTAGTCCAGCTAGTCATTGGTGATGCTAAGTGTGATAATTCAAGTATAAAATGCTGATAAAATCTAGCTAGGCTTGAGAAATGTCATATGTAAAAGTTGTTCTTGGTCTTCTCCTAGGACACTATATCTCCCAACCTCTCTGGGTTAGCCAATATTCCAATCTATGAGATGATATAAACATGAATGTGAATTTGATACATCTGGAAGTGGAACTTTGTGAGCATAGCATATAAATGATTCTCTCTCAATGTATCCGACATGATATTAGGATTTGTTTTCAGGGTCGTGTTGATTATGAGAATACTCCAAGCAACCATCCATGAAAACCACCAAAAATGAATCTAGATAAGGATGGAAGACTTGGTTGTTCAGCACCATGAAAATAGCTAGCATGTTCGTGAGATTGAAGGACATAACCAGATACTCAAATAGACCATGCCTACTATGGAAAGTTGTTTGAGGTAGGACTGTAGTACAAAAAAACACCTGATGAAATCCCAATATCAAATTAATTTTATAAAGAATATAATCTCCTCGAATCTGATCAAATATTTCACTTATCAATAGTTAAGGATGTCATTTATTAACTATTAGCTGGTTCAATTTTCGATAATCCACACATTGCCTAAGGGTATGTTCTTAACTTTTTAAAAAATGACTGGATAACCCCATGGCTAAGAACTAGGTTGAATAAACTCATTTTCATCCAAATCCTCTTGCTTCCTCTTGATCTTCCCAAACACCATCGTAGCCCTACAATAAATTGGAATGGATATTGGTGATGTTATTGGAACTAGCTCTATGTAGGATTAAACCTATCTATCTTAGGAGGTAAACTAGATTATTCATTAAGGAAATTATCCATTAAATGTTCAAGAACTAGAGGGAATCCCAATTGAAATGCTCCCTGATCATATAGACACAAAATAGTGATCTAGGATCTCATCATGCCCATCCCATGATGTTGTGGTGCAACTCGACTTTCATGGACATCCCAATCACCCTTGTGAGTATAAATTGCACCCTTTGGTGATGTGAAACTCACCTTCTAGTGGTAAAAGACAATGTATGCTTGATAATATAATATCCATTCCATCCCATATATGACATCAAACTTGGTCATCTTGAGGAAAAAGGATTCCAAATGATGTGACACCCACCAACCTCAAGGGGTTACTCCCTGAACTGGTGTACATTCTCTGTTTTGATTCCCAATGGAGACTCTTGGAACATAATTCTCTCAGAATACTATATAAGGAGCTCAATAACATGTGACACAAAATCACTACTCGAAGTAGGATGACTCTGATTTCTTGGTGTATCTCTTGATAGGATACCTCGGTCACGACCACCACTGCCTCGACCTGATCTACTGAAACTACTCTAGATCCCTACCTAACATGGAGATGATAGAGTCATTCCAAAATCCAGTGTCAGATATGACCCCTAAACCCTCACTGCTGGAGGAAAGGTCCTCCATAAATACTGCATTTGACTTTTCCAACCATAATCTTGACACCTGACTTGGTCGTGATCGCACAGATTCGTCATATGGCCCCATAAGGAACACTTATGACAGAAACATTATCTACAAGTATTCACATCATGAATATTACTCATCAAATGGGAATATTAGAAATGTTTCTTCCTACTGCTGGAATTAAAGCTACAAAGTCGAGAGAATATACTGATTTTATATACACCCCTAGATTCCCCATGTTATGATCTATAACCAGTGTTTGACTCACAATTTAATTAATATAGGTCAATCTGACCAAGTTGAACTGAGATCCAATGGTTTTTATAAAACCTTTATTGAATCATATCTCCCTCAATAACTCATCAGCACAATACATCAGAGGAAACTTTTGTAGCTTTGTAAAGGGTGATGAGTACTCCATAACTGTCTTCATTCCCACCTCCAAAAGAATGAAATCACTATCCTTCTCTTCCCACAGAGTCTCATGGTAAACTTTTTCATAAATCATAGTCTACAAATCAACCCAAAAATGTCTTGTAGGTTGTCAAATTGGTTCAAAACATCCCAACTATTCTTTCTCTCCCAACGAAGCATATATGTAGTGAGATTCACACTCCCTTAAATAGGTGTCTCTAAATGCTCAAATATCACAAGAATTGTCTCAAGACAAAAATCATCAACCTATGTTATTTCATACCTCAAAAACACGGTAGTATAATACTACTTTAACACCTGATTCAGATTATCCATGATTAAGGATGGATATAGTGCTTCCTGGAAAGTCAGCATAGAGTGATAAAACCCTTCACAGAATTGTTCCTTAGGACCTGCATCCAAAATAAAAGTTGGTTTTGTACTTGGAACTACAGGAGGATCCACTATTAGACCATGGAGTACCGCCTTTGAAGTGTGTTCGTCAACTCCTTCCGGGTGCATGATGGGTGGATATGGTGGTGGAATGACTCTACAATGCGAAACACACACCTCAAAAGAGGAAAATATCAAACATCACAACTAAGTGGAATATGATAGATCAAAACCCTTCTAAAAGCAGATCATACCACATAGGCTACTCCAAAATCCAAGAATATAAATGGAAATATTGAAAACATTCACTAGAGGAACTGCCTCTTCCCACTCAAAATAAGGGTCTAGGTCAAGTATCTATTTCCAATTACAATTTTCAATTACAATTTCATTAAATATTCATCTCGGTTATATCCCAACTTAATTAAATGTTAAAATAAAATTTTCTCCAAATTATGAACCACAAGGGCCATTACTCTTCCAAAACCGATGCATAGAATACACTTAATTCACAACATAACACATTCCAGAATGTCTATCACAATAGTAGGTATAACTATCACATCACGTATCACAACAGTATGCAACAAGTTATGAATTCTACATGTCATGGCATAATGCAAGGAATGTCCTTTTTTTAAGGTTCCTAAAATGATGGATGAGATGGAACACCCCCATATAATTAGGTATCAAAGGAAATAAAACCCATAGTCATATCAATAATAATATCAAAATTCATGTGCATCACCCAATGGCAGAATCAAATCAGCTATAATAAAAAAATCCAAAAAATAAAAATTTCCATTTGAGGTAATTTGGATCTTTCCTGTATGCAGGGCAGCTACTCCCAAGAACAACTCATTAAAAAACTCATATTCCTTACTATTCCATTCTATTGTCACAAAATAGTAAATAAAACTAGAAAATATCAACTCTCATACCAATTTTTAATGTCCCGGACCCAGAAGCCACTAAATAGTGCCCCGAGCGTGATCAGTCATATGGACTCAAGGGCATCTCCCCAAAGGTTAGAGGCTACCAAATATCAGTGAGGACCAAGGTGGGATAATTTAGAGACCATGCCCTCATCACTAGAGTGTAACATAATAGAATGTGAATAATAGTCAATAGAGGAAGCACTATAACAATCAGAAAATAGATAACATTAGGAATAGTTAACAATAATGTCATAATTGTCTCATATATATTTATGATGAAACATGTATATAAAAATTAGTCAAATAGGTAGAAAATCATATCATATAACAAAATATCTAGAATACCAACAAGAAAAAATGTGTTATCTCTCGATAGAAACACAAGACTCAGATCGGTCCCGTGCTCCCCTACTCCTGAGCATGGTACAAAATCAACCATCAAACCAAGGGTGATTTCTCAGATCCCTTCCAAAATATAGATAGTCTATTCAAGTACCAACGACGACCTGAACAGGGTGTGAGATAAAATCTTAGTAGGTAACCAACCCAAGATCTATACAAATCCGTGATGTGCAATATGACAAGCTATGTAGTGTGTGAATAAATTAGTTAAGTAGTATCTGAATGTAAAGTGACCATGGAATATCAAATACATAGAAAGTGATACTATATATCCTAGAGAGGCTCCCTTCAATACAAGGTTCATGTTTCTATAACAAGGCAGATATAATGAATACATAAATGACCAACACGACCTCTCCATAAATCCATACATATCTTGTCAACCACAACCTTTCCATATACATAACTTTCATTGTAAGAACCACTAAACCATTCAACCAATATACAAAATTACCCATGGTCATTCAGTATAATCAAAGTGTATCACTATTATGATCGTTGTGCCAAATAATGAAGTGTTCAACCTTAAAGGGACTAAACCAATGTGTAGAAGAACAAGTCATTCATTTTGAGCCTCAGGAGCATCTCGATAGAAAATGGGTAACAAGATTTGTTTGAGTCCTATAAGCATGTTCTCCTAACATTTCCTATGGGAGACCATGAATGACTGATCCAAGGGGTATTGAAGCACATGGAATCCCATGGAATGAAGACCCAATGATAATAGTCAATCAAAGGAGCCCACTACTATGTTCATGATCCATGCAATAAATTTCCATATCATCAAAACAAAAATGCATCAATTCCATTAATTTACCAACTCATAATGCTTGAGTTTACCCACTCAAAAAACCATCCACATACTGTTCCAAAAAATGTTCATTCCCACTCATTTAACTATTTACATTCCATGGGAAATAAATAATGAGTATACCCACTCATTGAAAAAAACCACATATAATCATTTTATCAATTCAATAATAAAACAGTTTAATAACACAACGTAATATTCAACATAGAATGTTGGAAGAACATCTCCTATGTAAGAAAATACCATTTCACCTAATTATAATTAAACATCCTCTAACAAGGATATCATTGGAACACACCCCTTAGGTGATTCGTGAAAGGGAAATATTATGGTGATTACATGGAACACCCCATGGGTGGACTTTGGTTTTGTAAAAAACCTCAAACTCATTACAATAGAACCATTTGGAATCCATAATAGGTCCAAATCCATTTAATTCAATTTATCATTTCAATTTCGGGGTCGTGATGGAATGTTCGACGGGTGAAAAAATGGTAGATTTCCAAATAAAGAACCAAACCAATGGGAAAAATTATATACCACCTATCATAGCTTGGTGGTTGAGTGATCATCCAGTATTATCTCTTGATTTGAATTTGATCAAATGAAAATAGAAGAATGGGCGAAGAACTTGAAAATAGGGAAAATGAGTTTACACCTAAATAGCACCGTAAATAACAAGAAGAATGAAGATATTATAAAAAGGATTTGAGAACTCGCTCATATAGATCCAATAAGATAGACAATACTTGAATCAGATATCAGAAGGAGGATCGGGATCAAATTCTATAATAGCCTCCAAAGGGAGCTTAAAATGGTTGAGTTTCTACCTGAAGGAGGAACTCAGAGTTAGGTTTAAAAATAGATTTTAAAAAGGATTAAAATGATGATTTTAAAAAAGGGGAAATATGATTTAGGCAAATGGTTTGACAACCCGTTCCCCAACTCTGCATGGTTTGGTATATGGAAGGTAACATCACATATTTTATCTCCACGATTTCACTAACCACGTAGAAATCGTGCCAAAACCCATTATCAAAATTACAGACCTTACCAAAATTCCAGGCGGCCCATTTCACATAGTTTTCTCTATCAATTTGTGGCCATTCTGATCCATTTCCCTCCCTCGCATGGTTCATCTAATAGTGCGGCCCACTCCACATGGTTTTTTACTAACCCTATGTTATGCCATTTTTATACCAAAATATAGGTTACAGGATCTGAAAAAACCTTGGATACACCAAAAGACCTGTGATAAAATTAGAAACTCATATTATGCCTTAATGAAAAATTTAAACCAAAATTAAAAGGTTTTGTACCTCATATGAAAACCCATGTTCATAAAATCTCATCCTTAAAGAAATTAATCCCCAAATTTCCATATCAAGGGTGGTCAAGATTCATATGAGATCACATCTTACCACTGATCACATGATTTAGCCTCCCAGTCCCATGTCTCGTCTTTTAAAATTCTGTGCTACCATAGAACCCATACCAGAGGAACTATCCAAACTCAGATAAACTTTGTTCTTCCATCAATGAAATTTATTAGACACACCTCAATGGACATGTAAACCTAAAACTGAAACTCCCCCAGGTGAAAAACCTGAGATAGGTTTGAGTGATAGCAGTGATACTAAGATACATGGATGATTTCATGCAAGACTCGATGACATTGAGGTAAATGAAACTGATAGGATATCGACCTGTCTCTACCAAGAATCTTGAATGGCCCAACATATCACTATGAATGCTTACCCTGTTTTTCAAATCCGTATATGTACCAACCTCGGTGAAACACATAAAAATATTTAATCACTAACCTCGAACTCTAGGGGTCTTCTATAATAATTGTAAAAGTATTTCTATCATTATTTTTTAGTTTCCATCCTTTTCTGAATCAAATAGAATTGCTCAAAAGTGTACTGTATGAGACTCGATCCAAGTAAAGTTGCCTCACCTACCACTAACAATCACAAGGGATATCATCAATGCCTTCCATACAAATCCTCATAAGTTTACATCTGTATATTATCCTGACATATATTGAGGTAGGATAACTTAACTAGGAAAATATCCCTCTCCCAAGATCCCCTAGAATTAAGGATGCATTCTCGAAGCCTGTACTCATGCATGTGTATCGTACGCTCTGAAGGACCATCAGTCTAAGGGTGGTATATTGTGCTCAGAAGAACCTTTTTATTCAATGCGCTTTGTTTACTCTTCCATAAAAGACATGTAAACTGGCCTTAACTAAGTAAAACAACTGTTTGGAAGAACCCAAGAAGGTGTACTATCTCACAGATATAAAACCTTCCAAGATCATGTACACTTACGGTCTCTTTGATCGTTAGAATGTGAGAATCCTTTAAGAGTTTATCAACAAAAAAACCACACAACATGTCTACACCTAAGAAACCTCGGTTAACATGTCATCAATTCCATCGTGAAATCCTCCAATTTCCACTTGAGAATAGGTAACTACTATAAAAGTCCATCTTGTTGCTAATGTTCCCCCTTCACGTGGAGATTGGTGGGGAATTTCGTAACAAAACCATCAACCTCTCTTTTCATACCTAGCCACCAGTACTGATGGCATAGGTCACAACACATCTTGGTAACATCGAGGTGCACCTCCCTTGATGAGACATGAAACTCCCACATAAATTCATCATGTATGTTCCCTAAAACCCAAATTTGACCATGGATATGTAGAATTTCATACTCACCTATGGTCTAACATGGAGGTGGTTCCTCACCTACCACACTTAATCAGATGACTAGGCCTTAAAATTTTGATAGCTATCTCATCTTCACTCTATCCCACAGGGTATATTTCTTGGCTAACAATGGTAAAAATGTCTGAACTTAAATTTCTTATAACTCCATGTGTATCTGGCATAATAAATCCATAAGCATCCACTCACTACTGTCCTGTTGAATTTCTTGTATTTGTCTCATCCGGATCAACGCATTAGCCATTATATTGTCTTTACCAGGCTTTTAGGCTTGCTCAAAATCAAGATACAGTAGGTATTAAAACCACCATCATGACCATATATTCATATCAAGCTATATAAATATATAATTGAGTATTTAATAGTCTGTGTACAACAAAAAACTATCATCAGATATTTAATGTATCTAACAGAGATAAGAATGAACAACTGAACCTAAGTAGATATCGTGTTCTAGGTATTTCCTCTCATATTTCATCAAATTTCGATACCTGTACACCAAAAATATATGCTCTTTTATTATCACTACTTCATGCACATACCTAATGCATCATAATAAACATCGTAGCTACTACACTACTCTGACAGTATTAGGATGGATGATGAAGTCAATATCCCTTTTAACTCATAAAAGGCTATCTTACTACTATCTGACCATTCAAACGTCACAACCCTCTTAGTCCATATCATCGATGGTGCTGCTAAGTGTGAGAATTCTTATATTAAATGACTATAAAATAAAGCTAGCCCAAGTTAACTCTTCATGTCAATGATTTTATTGGGATACTCCCTGGACACTACAATTATCACCTTCTAGGGGACAACTAATACTCCTATTAACGATATGGCGTGACTTATGATGTGAATTTGATCCATTCGGAAGTAGAACTTTGGGAAAATACCATATAACCAAGGCACCCTTAGTGTACCCAATATGATCTCAATATGATTAGCATGGTCATGTCAATTATGATAATACACAAAGATATCATCCACAAAACCACCACAAATGAATCTAAATAAGGATGGATGTTTCGGTTCATTAGCACCATAGAAACTATTTTTACATTCGTGAGACTGAACAGTATAACCAGATTCTCATATAGACCATACCTACTATGGAAACCTATTTGAGGTATATCTACATGTCTAATATGTACCCAGTGATATCTTGACCAAAAATAATTTTTTTTGAACACCCGAGTTCCTAGAAGCTAATCAGATAGTTCATATATCTATTTTAGGGGATATAAGTTCCAAATCATCATCTAGTTCAATTTATGATTATCCATTCATAGCTTGAGGGTAACATCCATCTTTTTTACAAAAAGGACTAGTGAACCCCAAAGATAAGTACTAGGTAAAATAAACCCCTTTACCTCCAAATCCTCTATCTGCCTCTTGAGCTAATGCAACTCCATCATAGCCATCCTATAAAGAGTAATTGATACTAGTGAAACTCCTAGAAATTGTTTAATGAAGAACTCAACCTCTCTATTAAGAGGTAAACCAGAATAATCATCCAAGAATACATCCCAAAAATAATAAACTACTAGATGGAAGTCCACCTGATGCGCACCGTGATCATTGAGATACAAACTAATGATATAGGCTATCATCCTTCACATACCACGATGCAATGGTCCAGCATAGCTTTCTTGGAATACCCATTCAAACTTGTGATTATAAATTGAACCCTCTGGTGATGTGAAATTTACCCTACAGTGATATCACTCAATGTACTCTCAATATTATACTAGCCAGTCCAATCTGAGTATGATGTCAAACCCTATGATCCCAAGGAAAAACATATTCCTGGAGAAGTGTTAGTCACCAACCTTAAGGGGGAACTCCATGAACTAGCACACATCATCTATTCTGGTTCTCAGTGGAGAGTATAGAATCATTACACTATATATAGAAAATATAACACGACCAAGTATTTCCACCATAAGTGAACATCTGAAACTATTTTATTCACTAGTATCAAAAAAAGAGAAGATGAAATATTAGAGGCTACTAAGATTCTACCTATCACCATAAATTGCCTAAAACCTTACTCCTTAGGGGTAGGATGTATAGAAAATATTTGTTCTTAACCATGACCCTATGACACAACCCCACAACCTAGAGTAGGCCCACTCTGATGTATCACTGTAACTAGTTCTTGGTTTTCATAACCACAACCACCACGACCATGACTTGATTGACCGTCACTACCCCAGATCCCTCGCTGATGTTGAGTTGAGAGACTCACTCCTGAACCTGGTGGTGGAGATGAACCCTACCACTCACTAAAGGAGGAAAGGTCCAATAGAAACATTTGACGTGACCCATATTTTTTCATGTTCGACACTCGAATGGGTCATGATCACAGTAATTCTTCTTGTGGCCTCAGATTTCATAGTGATGACAGAAAATAGATCTACAAATACACACAAACTGGATGGTGCTCCTCTCATTGGAATCCTCAAAATGGATCCTCATCAACTGGAAGTCTAGGTACTATATCAGGGGACTATACAAATTTTCATTTCACCCCCCAACTTCCCTTAGGTTTAATTCCATAATTAGAACCTAATTTAAAAATTCAATAATGTAGGTCTATCTATAAATATTTACTTGAGATCGAATTGTGTTTTATAGAACTTCCTCAAAGCGTCTCTCCTACAATAACCTATCAACAAGGTACATCATCATAAAATACTATAGAAATGTAATGAATACTAGGTACTCCATAACTATCATTTCTCCCCTCTCTAGATGCATGAACTCACTAGACCACACTTTCCACAGAAGCATGGGATAAAACAAGTCATAGAACCTTGTTTAGAAATCAAACTAAACCATGTCTCGCATCATTTCATTCTAGTTTGGTACATCCCACCAATGCTTTGCTTCCCCAAAAAGGATATATGTAATGGGATTAACTCTCCTCTCAGGTGGTGTCTATAGATTCTCAAAGATCATAAGCATAGTCTCAAGCCAAAGATCAGTAGCTTATGGACTACCATCCCCAAAACATTCGGGGAATGCTATTGGAACACCCACATCAGCTCAGCCGTAGTTAAGGAAAGCTATAGTGTTCCCCAGAAAGCATTCATGAAGTGATAAAATCCTTCACAAAACTATTCCTCAACACCTGTTTCCAAAATAGCAGTTGGTGTCATAGGTTCCACTAAAGCAGGATCCACTAGTATTCCATGGACCACCGCTTAAAGAGTTTGGGTGTCACCTTCCTCCTGACACACAACTAGATACCATTATAATGGGACTCCTATACAATTCCAAACACAAGCCTCAAAAGGGAAAATTATCAAATTTTACAGCTAAGTATCATAGGATAGTTCCAAAACCTCCAAAAAAAAACATATCATTCCATACAACTTTCTCCTAATGCTGGGAATGTATAAAGAAATAGTTGAAATATTCAATAGAGATACTACTTATTTCCATATAAAAATCCAATTCTATGTCAAGTATCTATTTCCATGTTCAATTTTCCATTTAGATTTAATTTTATATTCATTTTCATTATATCACGACTTAATTAAATGTTAAACTGAATGGTTCTCCAAATTCTGATCCATGAGGACCTCAACTCCTTATGAACCAAAGCATGGAATCCACCAAGTTCACACTATGAAACATTACATAATGTCTATCACAACATCATGTATAGGTGTCACATAACTAACCACAACAGCATGTAACATGTACGACATTCTAAATGGAATGGCATAATGCTTGGAATGTGATTTTTGTAAGGTGCCTAAAATTATGCATAAGATGGAAACCCTCATCTCATCAAGTTGAAAATGAAATAGAACCCATATTAATATCCGTAATAACTTTACAATAAATTTTCATCACCATGTAATTGAATAAAATCAACTCTAATAGCCAAAAACTAGAAAATAGTGATTTATATTCTGGGAAATTTGGCTTTTTTCTATACGGAGAGTAGCTACTCCTAGGAACAACCCATTACCAAACTCTTATTCCTTACTATAACATTCTATTATTACTAGATAGTAAAGAAAACCACAAAATAATAGCTTTGATTCTACTATTTAATATCCTAGATCTATAAGCTGCTCAACAGTTCCTCTATCCCGGTTGGCCACATGGCCTCAAGTGTATCTCCCAAAATTCCATATGCTTTCATCTAGAACTGAGGGTATATGTGCATTAGTGGGGAGATGATTCCCTCATCACCAGAGTGCAAATCATTAGAATATCAATAACAGTCTATAGAGTTAGTAGTATAACAACCAGACCATAGACAACAATAGGAATAGATAAGAATAAAGTCCAATGTGTCCCATATACAATGATGATGATACATGCCACTACAAATTATCAAACATAGGATCACAATAGTAAAATTTAATATAATTATAAAAATACAAAAAATAACCAAAATTGTTATCTCCCAAGTGCATCAAGATCTTAAGATCAGTCTTGTTCTCCCTTGCTCTTAAGGATGACATAAAATAAAGAAATGAACTAGGGGAACTTCCACCAATCCCTACCTACATCCAAATAGTCTGTTCGAGTACCCAATGATGGCCCAAACAAGATGTGAGATAGAATCCTAGTAAGTAACCACTCGAAGATCTACAGAAATCTTATATGATAAATACAAAATATAATATGTGTGTGATTAAAGTAAGTAAGAAGTAAATTAATGTAATGTTCCCATGGTATATCTACTACTAAGAATGTGATATTGTATAGCGTCAAGAGGCTTCATGAAAAACAAGTGTCGATCTCATATAACAAGGTAGCTATAATCAATACATAAATAATCCAGAAAACCTCACCATAAATCCATTTATATCACGTCAACAACAACTTTTACTTATAGTGTAATTTTAGAGTAACCATGGTGGAGTATTTACACCAACATACCACATTACCCATGACTAATCCATATAGTCAAAGTATATCATAATTAACATTGTTGTTCCATATAATGAAGTTTTAGAACATGAAGGTCTGAATCCAAGGTGTAGAAGACCATGGAATAATCATTGATTCCAAGGAGCTTCTTTATGAATACTCGATAACGACACTGGTCGGACTCCTATGAGCATGTTATCCGAAAATTTTCTACACAAGTCCATGCAAGATGGATCAAAAGTTTTTTAAATCCCATGGAATCCCATGGAATAAAAACCCAAGTATTATACTAAATACAAGGTGTCCACTACCGCATTCAATAACCATGGGAGAAATATCTATGGCGTGTATAAAAAAATCATGATTTTCTTAAATTATGAATTCCTACCCTTTGAGTTTACCCCCTCAAAGAACCATCCAGATCCAGGTAAAGAGAACGAGTACTGCCACAAAATTAACTATTTATATTACAATGAAAAGAAATAATGAATATACCCACTCATTTAAACAAAACCATATATAACCATTTGATCAATTCAACAATTAAAAAGTTCAATAACTCAATGACATGTTGAATAAGGAAAGGATGCAAAAAATATACTATGAATGAAAATACAATTTCCATTTAATTATAATTAATTTTCTTCTGACATGTAATTATTAGGAACACACCCCTTTGGTGGTTCAAGAAAGGGATATCTTAAGGAGATTATATGGAACACACGATGGGTTGCCTTTGGTTGGGGAAACAACCTATAATTCATTAAAATGGAACATAGGGGAATCCCATGTATCTCTAAATCTATTTAATTCAATTTATCATTTCAATTTCAGGTTCATGTCTTAAATTATAGTGGGTGGGAAAATGGATGAAAGGTTAATAAAGAAATAAACTAATGGGAAAAAGTATAGACCACCTAACCATATATCATTCATAGAGTGATCATCAAGTATCATCTTTTAATTCAAATTGGATCAGAAGAAAATTGAAGAACGGATAAAGAAACTAAAAATAGGGAAAATGAGATTGAACCTAAATAGAGCGGTTGATACATAGAAGAAAAAATAATGGATAAAAGGAATTTTAAACTCACTGATGTGGATCCAATGATACTAGCCTCTCTTGAATTGGAGATCAGATGGAGGATCTAGATCCAATCCTTGAATCCCCACCAAAAGAGCAAAAAATGGTTGAGTTACTGTCCAATGGAGGAAAAAAATAATTAGGTTTGGAAATAGATTTTAATTAGGTTAAAAATGGAAATTTCAACAAAAACCATAGGGGTCACAGAGTTATCAGTAGGGAAGGTCACATCATATGGTTTGTCCACATATTTTGACTAACCATGCAAAAACCAAACCCAAACCCACTAACAAAATTTGAGACATTTCTACATATCCTTGTTTCTCTTTTTTCATGGGTTTCTGCTTACCATGTGAGATCCTCCTAATCTCTTTATTTTTCATGAATGGTTCATTTGACCATGTGGTCAACCCCACCTGGTTTGAAATAACCATGAACAAGGACATTTTCAACCCAAAATCTAGGTTTTGGGCTCTAAACAAACTTAATACACCCCCAAAACACCTGTAATAAAATTGGGCACCCAGATCAGGTCGTAACTAAAAATTTAAACCAAAATAAAAATTATTCATTCCTTGAATGAAAACACAGGTCCTTATATGTCATACTCCATTAAAAAAACATTATATTCGTTTCAACATCCCAAGTCTCTTATATTTTTCTCTTATTCTCTTTGGATTTTAGAACTTCTTTGGTCTTTTAGTTCATGGATAAATAATATTTCTTATCTAAGCCAAACTCCAAATCTAAGACTTTATTTTCCAATTTTATTTTCATAATATCTAAAAGAACTTCATTTTTCATGGGATTTATTTTAGTCATCATCCTTGGGGTGAAGAAATAAATTTCTTATTTTCCTGCACTTTCTCATTCATTTATAGAACATTGGAATCAAATTAATCCTTTTCCAATTTGTGAATTATTTTATTTAGCTATGTCACAAACACTAATTTCATTATTGAAATAGTCTATTGATTTTCCAAGAAAACTTTTTCCCCCATCATTAAATCTTGATTATTTATCTTTATTAAAAAATAGAATTTATTAACATCTGGTTGACAGAACATCAAAACTATAGAATCCTTATCTTCACTAGACTTTTCTTAATTTATTAAACTAAAAAAAATATAACTGTACCCAAGTTTATTATACTCATATTTATGAATAAATTCATGAAAAATATGTTTATCACTTTCATGTTATATCTATGACCCTTCTTCAGTATTTAGTATCTTTACATCAATAATGAAGCAACTCTTGCGTCTATTTTAAATTTATATACCTTTATAAGTTTATCATATGAAGAAAAAAAGCTTTTTCTGCCTTGTTTTTTTTTTCAAAACATGTAACGGTTTTAGGAATTTATTAAGTTACAGGTTACCCTTATTAATCCAATTGAACTTCCACAAGTTTCTATACATGTTGAATATTTAACTCGTATGACTCATCAAAAATATTAAAAATTATAACCTCAAAATATTCTTGCACACTAAACTCAACAAAATAATACAACTCAATAAATATTATTGGTAAATGAAGATAGATATATTTCTTTTCAACACACACTATTTACCAACCCTAAATTTTTATAATTTATTTTAATAAGGAATATGTTTATCATACCATATTTTTTCTATTAAAATTTACTTAAAAACTTCCCTCCGTGAGATGTCTTGAAGATAATTCATCTTGAAGAAACTGAATTGTTTGAGAATATATTATCAGACTAAGATAAATAAGATTATATTAATTAAAAAAATCAGACGGACAGATAATTCGAGAGCCAAGAGTCTTCAACTATCCAACACACCAATGTGAGTTGTGGTGAAGTACTCATATAACTATTGGATCAGGGTGACAATTTGACATCCATTGATCAGACCACTCATATTCAATCCCATATATGATTCGATTAATTTTTTTCCATAAATATTTAATATAAAATTTTAACTCATTATTGGTTTTGAAAATAACTCTAATCATCTGAAGAAATTGATTATAAATTATTGTAAAAACTATTTATTAAAAAATAAAGTTGTAAACAACAACCGAAAAAATAAACAAATGAGAGTAAAAATTAAAGATCGTAGATTACCTTATCTGAGTAATATATGTAATTTTATATAAGAAAGATAATTTTACAAACAATTCTTCTTATGTTTTATAAAATATAAAAATTTAGTAAAATAATTTTATAAAGAAACTAAAAATTTTGAAAAACCAATTTTTTTTAAAGATTTAAAAAAATTATTGAATTAAAGTTTTTTGAAAAAATAAAGTTTTTTTAGTTCATCTTAAAGTATTTTAAAAATTAATTTTTTTGTTTATCCAAAAAATAATGTTTTTAGTGAATCCAAAGAAATTTAGTAAAACTAAATTTTTGAATAAAACATATGATTTTAGTGAATTGAAAACATTTAAAAATACTGATGTTTTTAGCAAAACCAAAAATTTATTAAAACAAGAGTTTTAGAAAAAGCCAAACATATGTCCTCTTAATTTTTAGATGATTTTATTAATGTATGGACATTTTTAAATAATAATTAGATATGAATGATCACTTATTAAGATCTATAAGGACTAAGGGGTTTAGTAAAAATATCAGTAGGTTATTCCTACATTCTGATGAATTGTAAAATAATATCTCCTTTTAATTGGTGATACTGAGAGAAATGTTGTCATATATATATATATACATACATGTGTTTTTTTCTTGTGATTCATGTGTTAGGATTTTACTTAAATTAAAGACACTTGTTTTATCACATAAAAATAATGTTTTTCTAAAACTCATTATGTAGTTAGTGTGTGTGTGTTGCATCCACAACACTTGTGCACTACTACCTCAAACTACCACATATTAAGCTTTAGTATTAGGATGTGATACAAAGTATTATTTATTATAAGAGCACAACACCAGTTCTTCTCTAAATAAATTAAATGTTCTGAAAATAATTTTTTTTATCCATTTTACATCCACCAAAGTCAGCATCCCAAAAATATTCTGTTCAAAATTATTTCTAGTAGAGTAAATAAAGCCTAAATCCATAGTTACATTAAGATAGAAAAATTCATTTTTTATATTTATGTTGGGATACTTTTGGATTAGTATTAAATTTTATACCCTGTTATACATAAAAAATTAAATTTAGAAAATTAAATTTTTATGTATAGAAAATTTCCAACAACTCCTCTATATGTATTTTGATCTATTGGTTTCCGAGATTCATCAATATATAATGTAATAATGGTTCTGATGGGATTACTAATAATTTTATTATTAACATATCCAAATTTCATAATAATCTATTTTATGTAGTTATGTTAAGATATAATTGTTCATTCTATTTTTTTTGTGAAATTTGAAAACCTAAAAAATGGGTAAGTTCTCAGATCATGCTCATTTCAAACTCATACATCCCAAGATCCACAATGTAATCTGTTTAATATTATTTTTTTGAATACAATATAATGCCATCAACATAAATTTTGACAATTATTACGTTTTTATGAACATAGTTTATATAACATGTTTGATTTGTGGCTCCCTTAACAAAGTTTTGTTCAAAAAAAAATATAGATAACCTATCATACCAGGCTCTATGGGATTTTTTATGTCCATAAAGTCCCTAATTATGTTTAAAAACATGATTGGGTGATTTTATATTATAAAAAATAGGGGGTTTTTTAGACATAAACTTCATAGTATGTAGATATATTAAGAAATGTACACTTAACATCCATTTGAAAATGTATGAAATTAATAAATGTTTTGTATTATATAAGACTATGAATAGATTGAAGTTTCACTACATGTGAATATGTTTCTTCATAATCTATTCCCTCATGTTGATAATATCCCTTACAAAAAATTATATATTTGTTTATTACTATAATTCTATTTTTATCAATCTTATTCCAAAAAAAATTCCATTTTACACCAATTAAAGAAGTATTTTTAGGTTATTCAACAAAATTCCTAACATGATTACTTTTTAATTCATCGAGTTAATCTTGAATAGATTTTATTATATCTTCATCAATTAATGATTCATCATAAGTCTACAGTTCGAATTATGATAAAAACACACAATGTTCGACTTCATTTATTCAAGAACTTATAGTTCAAACAAGTTGATTATAATAAGCCTTATCTATATTACACACTTAAACATGATTTAATACCTAATGTTTTACTTAAGGCAACTCTGTGGATCGAGAGGTCTAGTGTCCTGAGAAATTAGAAACATTACCTGATAACATAAGACATAAAATACAACATCTTTATTGAAAACTTCTATTACATGACCACAACATTCTTTTTTACTTATAATTGCATGGAATAACTGGAGGACATACATAAGAAAAGGGTGAGCTATAAATACCAATAAGGGAGTAAACAAGGCATAATATGAAGAATAAAATACATTTTAGGAAATAGGAATATCAATAGAGAATAATACAGACATAAACATAAAGGAATGATATAGCATGATTATCATAACATGGAAATGTGGCAACAACATATAACAAGATATTAGCATGAGTTAAGGATACTTTCCCATGGATTATCATGAGTAAACCCTCACTGAACTTAAATTAGCATGAGTAAACCCTCATTTCACTTGAATTTTCAGGATTAAAACCTAATTACACTTGAATTATCATGATTTAAATGTTATTTCACATGTCGTATCATGATTCTAAACATTACTCATTGCATTGGATCCCTATTAGGGTACACCCTTTATAAGCATTTCATTTCATTAATAATTGTGCCACATTGATCATATAACATGGAATCATTAAACATTATAAGATATTAAATGAGTAAAGAATTTGGAATACATACATTTAATACCATTCAAATTTGTATATCTTCATAAAGGTGAATTCCCTTGATAGAGAAATGGGAATGGTATTCACTACACAATGATTTGGGATTTCAAATCGCGGTGCAATTTCGACAGCGTAACGACATGAAAAAAATTAATAAAATTGGTTGATGAGGGAGAAAGGGATATATCATAACATATAAAAGAATTTCTAGTAAGGGGTTAATATAGATAAAGGTCCCACCACATGGAATTTGGAAATAAAAGGTGTAAGAAATTAAAGAAACCTTAAGAAAGAGGAGAAATTAAATAACTATTACAAAATTTAGACAAGGTAACAAGTGTATGAGGGATGGATTAAAGGGAGATAAATAATAATATCATTATTAAAATATAATGAGGTATGTATTAGATAGGTGAAAAATCGTACCCCCACCATTTTTAATTGAATGTAAAAGGGTATAACAATATAACGAAACTTGGACAAAATGAGAAAAGAAGAAATCCCTTACTCGAGGGCGTGACTTCAAGAGCTTGAGGAGGGACCTATTGAGAGCATGGGGTGCCTTGTAAGGATTATAGAGAGATTATGGAAGATTAGGGACGTTCAAAAATGATTTTTAGTGAAGAGAATTTGGATATTGGATGGGCTTATGTAGGAAATGAGAGGGGAATTCTTTAATATTTCACCAACATAGGTTTTGGAATCTATATAATTAAATATTCAAAACCACAATTAATCCCATTGTTTTTCCCATGTATTTTTCAAATGGGAAGTGAAAAAAAATATTTTATGAGGCCAATGGCTGAACTTATTAAAATATTAGTCTTGGTTCTGTGGTGGTGAGTCACACTCTTAAGGAAATCATTTTAAAATGATAAAATATTTTTTAGGTCCTGGTGGGTCCACTAAGGCTTCCTAAAATTAATCAAACGAATATAAAGTCAAATTATTTTCAAGGATAAATATATATTTTCTAAATATCCCTTTTATATAATTTTATTACATCCATATTGGGTCATTATGATGTCATAAAACACATTTGATATTTATAAAGTATTTATTTTTTACCAAAATTTCGATTGTCTCATAAAATTATGAAAAATTTATCATTGTATAATTTTGACATATTGATTCCAAATATAATATTAATTTTATATAAATAATTTTCTAAATATTTTAATTTTCACTTTTCAAAAAAATACATCATTTGTTGAAAATTGTTGGGTTTTGAAAAGAACACTTTCTAAACCTGAATAAAAATTACTTTTCACTTAATAAAAATATATAATAATTTATATTTAATAAAAATAATATATTAATAATATTTCATTAAAATATTATTTATTCTAAAAAATCATTAATTCATTAAAATAAATTCTTTAATTAAAAATACAATTTCAGTTTTATCGTATGAAAATATAATTCTTATCAAACTGAATAATTAATCATTTATAGATTAAAAACAATAGGGAATATAATCACCACTAATGATTGAACGTATTGTTATTATAACAATATTATAATATCAATATTAATAAAACCTCATTTTAATATAATAATTTATATATTTCTAAAAATTCCATTTTACCAGAAGAATCAATTTGTCTAATTTATTATATTTTTAAGAAAAATTATTCTCATGTAGGTATAGATAGAATAAGAAATTTATTTATAAAAGGAATTACACAAAAAAACAAACTAGTTTTATGTTACATAACCCCTTATAACACCCACATAATACATAAGGGTTAGGTGTGCCATGTTGATAAACTCTTGGGGTGGCTCGATTAATATCGGTTGGGTGGTAATCTCTATTAACTTCCACTTCTCCCGTATGAAATTACATTCAAGAATAAAGTGTTGAAGCTTGGCTTGGTTTTGGTTAATAGAAATGCTCAATAACACTACCTCCTTTCCAAGCTCCAACAAATGAGTTTCCTACGACTCGAGTCTACTGGATGAGGCCATCTTTTCCTTTTTTATGTGTCGAAAGGATTCCATTTAAAAACCTTAAATTTATAACAGTCATTTGATCACTGTTCAACAACTATATTATCAACGGTAATGATACTTAACATCCATTTAAACCCAATTGGATAAAATAAATAAAAAAAGTTCACGTGTTCTCTATTTCCATAATACATTAAAAGAAATGTAATTTTATTCATGAATGTTCGGGTCATTACAACATTCCCCCCTTCAAAGATTTCTCCCTTGAAATTTCCTTTTCCCACACTAAAATAGATGTGGGTAACTCTACCTTATGACTTTCTCTAGTTCCCACGTCGCATTCTTCAAACATTTAGTTTCACCACAACACTTGTAAGAGGGGTATTGTCTTATTTCGTATAAATGTTTCCCTACAATTTGAGATCTTCATCGGCTTTTCTTTATAGTAGTGGTCGTTCTCCAATGGTACCACATCTAGATTGACTACATGTAATGGGTCAGGTATGTAATTTCTCAAGAGTGATACATGGAATATATCTTGTACTTGAGACAGGTTTGGTGGGAGTGCAAGTCGATAGGCCAATGCTCTAATGCGATCAAGTATTTCAAAAGGGATGATGTACATTCGACTAATCTTTCCATTCTTCCCTAATCTCATAAATCTATTCCAAGGTGATATTTGGAGGAATACCATGTCTCCAAGATCAAACTATAGGTCTCATTAATGATTATCAATATAGCTCTTTTGTTGACTCTGAGCAGCTTTAATGTGATGCTAGATGTTCTTGACCTTGTCAACCAGTTATTTGACCATTTTTTGGACCTATGAGTTGTCTCTCCCAAACTTCATTCCAACATACCTATGTTTAGAACCTCTTCCCACAAATGGAATCATAAGAATCCATTTGGATACTTGAGTGGGAACTATTGTTGTAAGATAACTCAACCAGAGGAAGATATTGATCCCATACTCTTTTGAAGTCTATTGAGCATGCCCTCAATATGTCCTCAAGAGTTTTGATAGTCTGCTCAGATTGGACATTGGTTTGAGGATGATAAGCAGTACTAATGTTCAGATCAATATACAGAGCATGTTGGAGAGTCTTCCAGAACATAGAGGTGAATCTTGGATCTCAATCGGATATAATAGATAGTGGTACTCCATGCAGACTTACCACTTATCTTATGTATATTTGTGCCAGTTTATCCAATGAGAAATACTCTTTAATTTAAATGAAGTGTTAAGTCATTGTTAGACGATCCACAGTAACCAAGATATCATTATTTATATTGTATTTATTTAGAAGTCTGAGGACAAACTCCATGGTGATGTTCTACCATTTCCATGTTGGTATGGTTAATGGTTGTATCATACCCTTAGACTTAGGCCTCTTAGACTTCACTTGCTTACATACTATGAATTTTGAGGTATACTAAGAAATCTTCTTCTTCATCTTATCTGATCAAAAAATGCTCTCAGAGATCTCGATACACCTCTGTGTTTCCTAGGTGAATGGAGAAATTCGAACTATGTGCATCATCCAAAAGTTCTTTCTTTATCTCTGAACATGATGGTAAAAATCGTCTTGACATAAATCTCACAATTCCTTCTTCATTAACATTGAACTCTGAGGATTTCCCTTTTCTGATAGTTTCCACATTATTTTAAATTCAAACATCATCCTTTTGAGCATCCTTTAATATTTCCAAAAACGACGGTTGAGAAATCATTTGTTAAAGGATTTATGATGTTCCCTTATTTATGACTCCCATGTCCATCTTCATCAAATCTAATAAGATTGGATCCTTTTCAATTATCATTAATGATAGAATCACTAGGTTCTTTCAACATAGAGAAACCACCACATTGTTTTATTTATCAAAGTGGTAATGGATTGTGAAGTCTGAGTCTTTGATCAGCTCTAACCATCTTTATTGGCGCATATTCCACTCTTTCTATGTGAATATATACTGGAGGATTTTGTGATCCATATATATTTCACACTTCTCCCTAAACAGGTAATGCCTCCAAAATTTTAAATAAAATATTACAAAACTAACTCCAAATCATGTGTTGGATAGTTTTGGTCATGAAAATTCAATTACCTTGAAGCATAGGAAATGAATTTTTCATTTTTCATCATCACACATCCCAAGACCTTCTTCAAATATTAACTGAATACCATAGAAAGTACTCCACTTTTGGGTAGTCTGAACATGGGAACAATGATAAGCCTCCATTTCAACTCCTTAAATCTACATTCACATTCTTCCCTCCATGCAATCTTGACTCCCTTCTGAGTTAGCATGGTGAGAGGGTTTGACAAGTGCGAGAAATTTCTCAGAAATCGTCAATAATATCTAGATAAGGCATGGAAGCTACGGATATCCTTCATAGATGATTACCTCAAACACCCCTCAACTGCATTTTTCTTTGTGGGATAGATTGATATCCAATTTATTATGATGATATGACCCATGAATGAGACTTCCTTCAACCATAACTGAAAATTTCTATACTTATCATGTTTTTTCTCTTTTCACAAGGTCTATAGTATAGTGCTTAGACGCCCCTCATTCTCCTCCAAGGTTTTGAGGTATATTATAATATCATTTATAATGTCTACAAATATTTTTCAAGGTAATATCTAATGACTTTATTTATCATGTAAAAAAATATTACTAGATAATTAGTGAGTATGAAAGGCATTACAATGAATTCGTAGTGCCTGTACCTTGTTCAAAAAGTATTCTTGGGGATATCCTCCTTCTTCACCCTTACTTGGTAATATCCCCACCGCAGATCCACCTTGGAGAAGTATTATTACCCATGTAGCTAATTAAAGAAGTCATCAATTCATGGTAGAGGATACTTGTTATATATTGTGATTTTGTTGATCTCAGGATCATCAATACAAAGGATCATTGACCCATCTTTCTTCTTGAAGAAGAGGATTGGTGACACCCATGGTGATGCACTTGCATGTATAAACCCTTTATCCTGATTCTCCTGTAGTTTTTTTATTTATCTCCTCAATATCCACAACAAAAATTTTATACGGAGTCTTGGATACTGAAAATGTCCTAGGTATAAGATCAATCGAGAATTCAACATCTCTTCTAGGAGGAAGACCAGAAAATTCCTCGGGAAACACATTAGTGAATTCCCTCACAATAGGAATGTCTTCAATGATAGTTTCTTCCTTAGAATCAATAATCTATGACATATACACATTTCTATATGGTAGTAATATCGATGCTTTAGGTTATGGCTATAAAGAATATTCATCCTCATCATTTCACTTGTACAGAATCAATAATTGATTCACTATATAGAGAGTGATTTCCCTTTCACGACAATTTATGTTGGCTCTATATAGGGAAAGCCTATCCATGCTAGGAATTGTTTAAAATTCCACATTAGGGAGTATGATGAGGTTTTTTATAATATTAAATCCAAAAATTTGGACAGGGGAAGAGTTATATTCATGGGATGAAATAATTTCCACATTTTATGTTCTCACCAACATCTCTACTTCCATGATTTGTAGATGTTTTGTCATTATTCTACTAGATTTTTTGGATATAAAATAATGCGTAGAACCAGAATCAAAAAGTATTTTTTTTCTATTATTTAATGCATAAAAAGTGTACCGGTCATCACTTTTTTATAAGGATTTTTTTCAATGGTAGTGTTGGAAAAATCTCTCCCTTGCTTTCTTGGAGGTTTTTGGTTGTCTCAAAAAAACCCTTTTCTTAAGGAAATGGTCTTCAATGTGCCATGGTTCTTTGCATTTGAATCAATAAACAAGGTGTTGAGGGTCAAATGGAGCATTCCTCTACTCTTTCAAAACTGCGGGGGTTTTTCTATCAGCAATTAATATCTAGGTGACCCTCTCTTCCACACCTAAAGCATTTACTTCTCCACTTCAGAAATTTTTTTGGGTTCCTCTTTCCAAACTTTTGAAAAGTGGGGTGATGGAATTTCTTAGCACCATTGGAATTTTCCACTGGACTACCAGAATTAGAGTCTAATTTCCACTTCTCATCCCCACGATACACCTGAGATTCATCGATCTCTATTTTTACATTGAGGGAACATCATTCAATTTCCTAATTTCTATCTATGTAATGTATCTCTTGGGTTTCTATAGGATAGGATTTATCCAATCAAAAAAGTGGCCAACATTACATTTGGGGGTGACAAAAAAGCCGGAGGCATATCATGCCATCCTTTTGAATTTTGCCTCATATGCTCCGATGGATTCATTGTCTTTTTTTATGGAATGGAAGTCCCTTTCCATATTAAGTCGGAGGGTGTGAAGAAAAAATTTATCAGAAAACATTTTATGTGAATCCTTCCATTCTAATGCCTTGATCACTTACTCAGGCTTTGTATTTTTGATCCACGCCCACCATTGATTAGCTTCAACCACCATGCGATAAAAATCTAGAAGAACCTTCCCTTGATTAGATCTTTGAAGGATGGATAATATCTTATCAATGAATTTGATGAATTGTTCAGTGATTGAAGGATCATATGATCCATTTAAAGTTGGAGGCCTTTGTCTCATAAAGATCTCGATTGTGGATTGTTATTTATTAAGGGTGGTGTACGTTCTTCTTGACCCATGTTTCTATTCAAAACAAGAGATAACTGAGGGAGTTTCATGACAATATTTTCAATTTCCACTTCCACTGGATTGAGAATCTCATTAGGACAGTCATCACATTGATCTTTGAATTAGGTTTTAGCATGAGTCCTCCTATTACCAGCAATTGGATGGAATAAATGAAAATTTAGGGGTAACACATTAAGGGTAATCCAATGAAAAAATGTGATATCTTATAAATTACATTTATTTCCTTATCTTATGAATTTATAAGCTTCAATATAGGTTTTCCAAGATGTACTTCCTGACATATATACTTAGGGGAATTTATTTATTACATTAATAATGGTTCATACTATGCTTATTAATTTACCAAAGATTATCCATTGTTAGTGTTGAACCAAGAGTGCTGCAAGGCCCATTCTCATGAACCAATTCCCATTTGAGTCTAGATCAAAGTGGTGTTTTTAGGGTTTACCCCTAGATACATCTGTTCCAAAGACACCTCTACTTGTTTTTATCCCGACATGGATGTATTTTATTGATAAACCACATACTCTATACTCACCAAAACTTAGGGATGTTTTATTTATACTTAGTCTTATCCCTAATGATTTCTCTAGGGTTTTCCATTCTTAATCCAAAAAATAACTAAACCTATACTTTGATACCAACTATAAAAACCCTACTCTTTATTACACACATAAATATGATTTAAATGATAAGTATGCACTTAAGACAACTCCTACGATCAAGAGATCTAGTGTCTTAAGAAATTTGGAACATTACATGACTAAATAATACATAAAATAAAACATCTTTATTGAAATATTATTTTATATGACCAAAAAATAATTTCATACATAGAATTTCATGGGATAACCTGAAGAAATACATAAGAAAAGGGTGAGCTATAAAGCCTAGTATGGGAGTAAACAAGGCATTACTTGAAGAATACAATACCTATTTGGAAAAAGGCATATCAATGGATCATAAGAGAAAATGATCATAATAGAATGACATTTAATTATTAACATAACTTGGAAATATGGAAACAACATAAAAGATGATATTAGCATGTGTTAAGGATCATTGCACATGGATTAGCATGAATAAAACCATATCGCACTTGAATTGGCATGAGTAAATCCTCATTGCACATGAATTAGAATTAGTAAACCCCCATTGCACTTGAATTAGAATGATTAAACCCTCATTGAACATGACTTATCAGAAGTATACCCTCATTACACATGGAATATCAAGATACTAAACATTACCAAATTCATTAGAGTGCTATCAGGGTACACACGTTATAAACATTTAATTTCAGACATATGTGTGCCACATGGATCATATGACATGGAATCATTCAACATCATAAGATATTACGAGATTAAAGAATGTGGAATACAAACATGTGAGTACCATTAAATAATTATGTTTTTATAATGTTAAATACCCTTGATATATAAATGGGTATGGTATTCATTACATATTGATTTTGGTTTGGAAAATCGCATTGCAATTTCGGCATCATAACAGCGTGACATAAATATTCATAATTTTTTTTGATTGAGAAAGGGTTATCCCATCATTTTTACATAAAATTTAAATTATTGGGGTCTTATAGATAATTTTCCCCACATAAGGAATTTGGAAATAGAAGGCATAACAAAAGAAAGAGACCTGAAGAAGGACGAGAAATGGAATAACTCATACAAAATTGCAGCATAGTAGCAGGTGTATGTGGGAGGGATTAATGAGAGAGAAATATTTATATCATAATTAAATAATAAATAGGATTTATGGGGTAGGTTATAAATCATACCCAACCATTTTTAATTGAATGTAAAATGGTATAACAACATAATAAAAATTATACAGAAATGTGAAATGAAGAAATCCCTTACCTGAGTGTGTAACTTTAAGAGCTTGAGGATGGGATTATTGAGACCATGGTGTGCATTGGGAGGATTTTAGAGAGAGGATGGAAGATTAGGTATTTTCTCTATGGATTTTGAGTGAAAAGAAGTGGGAGCTTGGGTGTGTTTATATAGGAAATGAGAGGGGAATTCTTTAATATTCCACAAACATAGATTTTAGAATCAATATAATTAACTATTAAAAACCCCAAACCATCTCATGGTTTTTTCCTATGGTTTTTGAAAAATGGTATTGGAATATATTATTTTAAAATGCCAATGGCCCTACCATTTAGAATACTAGGCTTTCTTAGCTGGAGGTGAGTCACACTCTCAAAAAACTTATTTTAAAATGATAAAATATTTTATATGTCTTGGTTGGTCCTCTAATGAATACTAAAATTAATAAAACAAATATAAAATAACATTAACTTAAAGGTAAAATATTTATTTGATGAATATCAGATTTATAGTATTTTATTACATCACTATGGGGTCATTACGATGTCATAAAACACATTATATATTTATATGGTATTTAATTTTTCATATTTTATTGATTGTCTCAGAAAATTATTAAAATTTTAAAGTTGGATAATTTCGATGTCTTGATTCTTAAAATAATTGTCAATTTATCTAAATAATTTTTCTAATATGTTAATTTTCAATTTTAAAATAAAAACTATCATTTAGTAAAAATATATGGATTTTGAAAAAGATAGTTTCTAAACCTTAATTAAAATGATTTTTTTACTTCATAAAAATAATATGATCATTTATATTTAATAAAAATGGTATAATTAAAATATTTTATTAAAATATTATTTATTACAAAAATTCATTAATCCATCAAAATAAATTCTTCATTTAAAAATACATTTTCAGTTTTATCGTATGAAAATATAATTCTTATCAAACTGAATACTTAATCATTTATAGAGTAGAAACAATTGGGATTATAATCACCACTTATAATTAAATGGACTGATCTTATTACACTATTAAAATAACAATATTAATAAAAACCTCTATTTAATATAATAGTTTATACATTTCTAAAAAGTACAATTTTTCCCAAAAATAAATTTATCTAATTAAATATATTTATAAGAAAAAATATTCTCATACCATAATTGATGGAATACGACTTCTATTTATAAAATGTATTACAAAAAATTAACTAATTCCTTGTTGCATAACCCCTTATAACACCTGAATAAGACCTAAGGGTAAGGTGTATGATAATGAAAAACTCTTGTGGCGGCTCGGATAACATTGCTCGGGTACTAATCTCTATTAACTTCCACTTCACCCCTAAGCAATTCTGTTGAAACTTAGCATGTTAAAGCTCAGCATGGGATTGGTCAAGAGGAAATCCTAGTGATAGTACCACCTTTGTGAGCTCTAGAAAATGAGTTTCATACAGCTTAAGTCTACTAGATGAGGCCATTATTTCCATTTCATGTGATTATAGGATTCTTTTTAAAAACCATAAATTTTTGTCAGTTGTGGGATCACTGTTAAATGAATATATTATCAATGGTTATGATACTTAATGGTCATTTAAAACCAATTGTAAAAAATAAATAAAAAATATCATGTTTTTTCTATATCCATGAGACATGAAAGGAAAGCTAATTTTATTGATGAATGCTCGAGTCGTTACGACATTCCCCCTTCAAAAAAATTTCCCTCGAATTTTTTTCCCACACTAAAACAGATGTGGGTAACTTTTCCTCATCACATCCTCTAGGTCACACATTTCTTCTTCAAAATTGTGGTTTCTCTACAACACTTTTACGAGAGGCATTGTATTATTTCATAGAACTTTTTACCTACGATCTAATATCTTCACAATATTTTCATGTACTTGAGACATGTTTAGTGGGAGTGCTAGTCGATAGGCCAACACTCTAATGTGATAAATAATCTCAAAAGGGCCGATGTAACTTTGACTAAGCTTTACCTTATTCCAAAATGTCAAAACTCTTTTCCATGGTGATATGAATGGGAATACCAAGTCCCCAACATCAAACTCTAGGCCTCATCAATGATTATCAACATATCTCTTTTGTCTACTATCAGTGGCATTAATTTATTGTGGGGTGATCTTAACCTTCTCCACTGTCTCTCCAACCATTTATATACCTAGGAGTTTTCTGTCCCAACATTCATCCCAACATGTTGGCGTTCTCCACCTCTTCCTATATAGGGCTTCATAAGGATCCATTTTGATGCTTGATTGGAAACATTTGTTGTAAGAGAACTCAACCAGAGAAAGATGTTGATCCCATCCTCCTTTGAAGTCCACTGAGAATGCCCTCAACATTTCCTCAGGTGTTTGGATAGTCCGCTCAGATTTACCATCAGTTTGAGGATGATAAGCCATACTGAAGTTCAGCTCCTTACTCATAGAGTGTTGGAGACTCTTCCAAAACATATAGGTGATTCTTTGACCTCTATTAGATATAATAGATAGTGGTACTCCATTCATCATTACCAATTCATTAATGTATAACCGTTCCTATTCATCCAATGAGATATACTTTCAAATTTCAATGAAGTGTGCAGAATTTCTAAGACAATTCATGACAACCCAGATAGAGTTATTTCTTTTGGATGTCTTTGATTGTCTAGTGACAAATTCCATGATGATGTTATCCCAATTCTAGGTTGGTATGTGTAATGGTTACATAATCCACTTAGACTTCGGTCTCTCAGCATTCACATGCTGACATACTATGAACATTGATGTATACTAAGCAATCTCATTCTTCATGATATCTCACCAATAATGATTTGAGTGATCTCGAAAAATCATTGTGTTCTCTTAGCGAATGGAGAAATTTGAACAATGGGCATCATCCAAATGTTATTTCATTAATTATGGACTTGATGGAACACATATTCTAGACCCAAATCTCACAATTCCTTCTTCATTAAAATTGATCTCCAAGGATTTCACTTTCCGGATAGTTTCCACTTTCTTCTGAATTCCCACATCATCATTTTGATCATCATTTAATGTTTCCAAAAGAGATGGTTGAGCAAAAAATTTAGAAAGGATTTATGGTGTTCCATTATTTATGATTCCAATGTACATATTTATCAAATCTAGGAATATTATATCCTTTTCAATTATCATCAATGATAGAATCACTAGGTCCTTTCAAATCAGAGCAGCCTCCACTTCGTTCGCTTTTCTGTGTGGTAATGGATTTAGTAGTCAGAGTCTTTGATCATCTCTAACCATCTTCATTGAAGAATATTCCACTCTTTTTATATGAATATATACCTGAGTCTTTTGTGATCAGTATATATTTCATGCTTCTCCCCAAATAGGTAATTTCGATAAATTTTTAAAGTGAATATTTCTATAGCCAACTCTAGATCAGGTGTTGGATAGTTTTTTTCTCATGGAATTTTGATAGCATTGAATCATAGGAAATGAATTTTTCATTTTTCATTTAGACACTGTGCATTACCTTCTTAAAAGAATCACTAAATACCAGAAAAAGTTCCTGAGTTGTGGGTAGTCTGAACACATGCAAATTAATAAGCCTCATTTTCAACTCTATGAAGCTATCTTCACATTCATCACTCTAGGAAAACTTGACTCTCTTATGAGTTATCATGTTTATAGGATTTGAATATTGTGAGAAATTTATCAAAAATCGTCGATAATATCCTGCTAACCCGGGGAAGCTACATATATCCATGAAAGATGTTGTCCTCAACCATCCCTATACTACCTTTTTCATGGAGGGATCCATGGATACCCCATTGCTTGTGATGATTTGAACCAATAATGAGACTTCCTTCAACTAGAACACACACTTGCTTTACATTTCATAAAGATTCACCTTTCCCAAGTTTTCTAGTACAATTCTTAGATGCTCTTCGTGCTTATACTTGGTTTTGGAGTATATTAGAATATTGTCTATAAATACTACCACAAATTTGTTTATGTAATCAATAAAGAATCTATTCATCAAGTACATGAACTTTTTTAGAGCATTAGTGAGATCTAAAGGCATTAATATGACTTCATAGTTCCCATACCATGTAAGAAAAGCAGTCTTGGGGATATCCTAGTTCTTTTGTCTTACTTGGTAATACCCTGGCCGCAGATCCACCATGGAGAAGTATTTTTCTCCACATAGTTTATCGAACAATTCATTAATATCAGGAATAGGATACATGTTCTTTATCATGATTTATTTGAGCTCACGATAATCAATGAAAAGGTGCATTGACCCATCCGTATTCCTGAAGAAGAGGAATGGTCAACCCCATGGTGAAGCATTTGGGCGTATAAACCCTTTATCTAGATTATCCTTTAGTTTTTTCTTTATCTCCTCAAGATCCACAAAAAATATTCTATATAGAGTCTTGGATATTGGAAAATTCCAAGGTATAAGATCAATGGATAATTCAACATCTCTTCTAGGAAGAAGACATGTCAATTCCTCACGAAACCCTTCAGAAAATTCTTTTACAATAGGCATGTCTTCATGAATGGTTTCTTCCTTAGACTCAATCATCTGAGAAAGATGCGTGCTCTCATAGGGTATCAATATCCACACTTGAGATGATGGTGATAAAGAATATTCATCCTCCTCCTTGAACTTGTACATAATTGGGGGTTGATTCTCCATATGGAGAGTGATTTCCCTCTCACGAAAATTTTTGTTGGCTCTATATAGAGAAATACAATCCATGCTATGAATTGCATCAAATTGCACAAGAGATAGTATTATGAGGTTTATCGGGAAGTTCAATACACAAATTGTGGCAAGGGAGTTATATTCATGGGATACAATAATTTCTCCATTTTCTCATCTCACCAATATATCTACTTCCATGATATTTTGTGGTGGTGTCATTGTTCAAAAAAACTTTTATGATATAAAAGAATGAATAGAACAAAAATAAAAAAGTACACTCTCTATTATTTAATGAATAACTAGCATACCTTTCACCACTTCATTATCAAGATTTCCTTCAGCAATAGAGATTGAAAATTCATTGAACAACTTCTTTGGAGGTTATTGGTTGCCTCCAAAAACCTTTGGCTTAAGGCACTAGATTGAAAAGTTCCATGGTTGTTTGAAGTTGAAATAATGAACAATGTGTTGAGGGTCGAACAAAGTGTTCTACTCCTTTGTCACAGTAGATGCTTTTTCTTGTAAAAAATTAATGGCTAGGTGCCCTTGACTTCCACACCTATGGAATTTCTTCACCCCCGTCAGGAAATTTCATGGGTGCTTCTTTCCACACATTTGGTAAGTGGGGCACTGGAATTTCTTAGTACTATTGGATTTATCCATCAGACCACCAGAATTAATGTCCCCTTTCTGCTTCTTATCCCCATGATACCCCTGAGATTCATCGATATATATTTCTACGTTGAGGTAACATTGAAGAATTTCTTCATAGCTATAAAAGTCATGGATCACTAGTTTTTCAATATGATAGGTTTTAGCCAACCAAAAAATCATTCAACCATGAATTAGAGGGTAATGACAAAGCTGGAGGCATATCATGCAAGACTTTTGATGTTTGCATCATACACTTTGATGGATTTGTCTTCATTTTTCTTGAGGGCAAGGAAGTACATTTCAATCTTATTTCAGAGGGTGTAAGGAAAATATTTATCAAAAAATATTTTCCGAAAATCCTTAAATTCAAATGCCTCGATCTGTTCCACGAGCTTCATATTTTTGATCAATGTTTACCATTGATCAGCTTCACCCTCCATCCGATAAGAAGATATAATAACCTTATCCTGTTTAGAACATTGAATAATGGATAAGATCTTTCCAATGGAGTTGATTCATTGTTTGATGATTTATGGATCTGATGATCCATTGAAAAGTTGGAGTCCTTTGTCTCATGAATCTCTCTATTACGACTTGTTCTTTATTAGGGTGGTTGGACATTACCCTTGACCAATGTTTCTATTAAAAGCATGAGTTAAATGATAGAGTATCATGAAATTTCTTTCAAATCCTACTCCCATAAAATTGGTCATCTCATTAGAATGGCTATCATGTTGATATTCATATCGGTTGTTATCCTGAGTCCTCCTATCACTGGCTATTGGTTGGAATAAAAGGAATGGTAGGGGTAACACAAAAAAGGGAATCCACTAAAAAAAGTGATATGTTATAAATTTCATTTATTTCCTTGACTTATGAATTTATAGGATTCAATCTACATTATCCATGATCTAAATCCCAACATATATTCTTTGTGGAATTCTTTATTCCCATAATAATGGTTCATACTATGAGTATGAATTTTCTGATGTGTATCCCTCTGGAGGGTCAAACAAAGAGTTCCACAAGACCCGTTGTCGTGAAATAGTTTTTGTTCAAGTCTATATCAAAGAGGTGTTTCCAGGTTTTACCCATAGATACATTTGTTCCAAATCCACCACAACTAGTTTGTATCCAGATAGGGATGTATTTTCTTGATAAACCACTTACTCTATACTCACCAAAATTTTGGGATATTTTTATTATACTTAAAATTATCCTTAAGTATTTCACTAGGTTTTTTTAATCCTATTCTAAAAAATACATAAACTTATCCTTTAATACCAACAATAACAACCCTACTGTTTATTACACACTTAAACATGATTTATTACTTATACCTACACTAAATACAACTATGAAGATCTAGAGGTCTACTGTCTTGGGAAATTAGAAACATTTCATGAAAACTTAAGAAATAAAATAAAACATCATTATTGAATTTTTTTCACATGACCACAAAATTATTCATACTTACCATTTCATGTGAAAACCAGAGGCCATACGTAAGAAAAGGGTGAGTTATAAAGCCCAGTAAAGGAGTAATCAAGGCATAACATGAAGAATGTAATACAAGTTAGCCAATATGCCTGTTAATGGATAGAATAGAAAGATGAACATAATGTCATGATATATCATGATTATCATAAAATGTAAATGTGGAAACAACATAAAAAATTATATTATCAAGATTCAAGGATCACTTCACATGTATTATCATGAGTAAACCCTTATTGCACTTGAATTGGTACGATTAAACCCTCATTCACTTGAAATAGCATTAGTAAACCCTCTTTCACTTGAATTGGAATCAATAAACACTAATGGAACTTGAATTATAATGATTATACCTTCATTTCACATTGAGTATCATGATACTAAACATTACCCAATATATTGGAGTGCTATCAGGGGGCACCCTTTATAAAAATTTCATTTCATGCATAAGTGTGCCACATGGACCATATAAGAGGGAATAATTTAACATCATAAGATATTAAATTATTAAATAATGTGGAAAACATAAATTTATGTAAAATTAAATAATAATATTTTCATAAATGTGAGTACCATGATAGAGAAATGGGTATGGGATTCACTACATAATGATTTTGGTTGGAAATTTGCGGTGCAATTTTGGTAGCATAATGGCGTGACATAAAAATTAATAAAAATGGATGATGAGAGAGAAAGGGTTATATCATTATATTTACATTAAATGGACAGTAAATGGTTTATATAGATACATGTATCAAAGCATGGAATTTGGAAATAGAAGGAGTAACATAATAATGAAACCTAAAGAATAAGGAGAAATGGAATTACTCTTACAAAATTTTGACTTGGTAACAGTTGTTTGTATGAGGGATTGATGAGAGATAAAGAGGTATCTCATTATACAAAAATCAGGAGGGAATTATGGTGGAGGTGAAATATCATTCCCCATAGTTTTTAATTGAATGTAAAAGGGTATAACAACATAAAAAAGATTGGATAGAAAAATGAGAAAGGAAGAAATCCCTTACTTGAGTGCGTGACTTCAAGAGATTGAGAAGGGGATTATTGAGAAATTTGGGAATGTTGGGGATTATATAGAGATGAGATTAGAGTACGGACATGTTACAAGGATTTTTATTGAAGATAGGTGGGTTTTTGGGTTAGTTTATATATGGAATGATAGGGGAATTCATTAATATTTCACAAACTTAGGTTTTGGAATCTATATCATTAAATATTCCATACGAGAAACCATATGATTGTTTTTCCCAAGTTTTATCCCAAAGGGTAGTGGAAAAAATTGTTTTATAAGGACAATGACTGAACTTATTAATATATTAGGCTTGCTTAGGTGGATTTGAGTCACAGTCTAAAGGAAATCATTTTAAAGTGTTAAAATATTTTGTAAGTCTTCGAGGGTCCACTATGGAATTAGAAAATTAATCAAAAAAATCTAAAAACAAATTATTTTAAAGTTTGAATTTTCATTGGCTGAATATTCCTTTTATTATATTTTATTACATCACTATCGTTCCATTATGATGTCATAAAACACATTATATATTTAAACGGTATTTAATTTTAACCAAAAATTCTATTATCTCAGAAAATTATGAAAACATCACCATTGGATAATTTCGACATCATGTTTCCAAAAAATAATATTCTTTTTATCAAAATAATTTTTTAAATAATTGAATTTTCTTTTTTAAAATAAAAACTGTCATTTATTGAAACCTGACGGGTTTTGACAAACAGAGTTTCTAACCCTTAATAAAAACTACTTCTGACTTTGAAAGAATTATATGTTCATTTATATTTAATAAAAATTATATTATAATATTATTATAATAAAATAGTATTTATTCCCAAAATTCATTAATTCATCAAAATGAAATCATTAATAAAAAATACAATATTAGTTATATCGTATGAAAATATAATTCTTATCAAACTGAATACATAACCATTTATAGATTAAAAGAAATAGGGAATATAATAACCACATATAATTAAAAGGAGTGTTCTTATAACAATGATATAAATACAATATTAATAAAATATCAATTTAATATAATAATTTATATATTTCTAAAAATTTCCATTTTACTTGAAAAATGAATTTATCCAATTCATTATATTTTTAAGAAAAACAATTCTCATATTGGAATTGAAGGAATAAGAATTTTATTTATAAAATGTATTAAAAAGGTAACTAATTCCCTGTTACATAACCCCTTATAATTCTCGCATAAGAGATTTGGGTAAGGTGAGTGATGGTGACAGACTCTTAGGGAATGTCAGATAACATCGATCGGGTGGTAATCTCTATTAACATCCACTTCTCCCATAGGCGATTCCATTCATGCTTAACATGTTGAATCTAGGCTTGGGATTGGTCAAGGACAAGGCCCAGTGAAGCTACATCCTTTCTGAGCTCTGATAAATGAGTTTCATACAGCTCGAGTCTACTAGTTGAGACCTTTCTTTCCATTGTTTGTGTTTAAATGACTATTTTTAAAAACCTTAAATTTATATCAATCATGTAAACACTGTTCAATAGCAATATTATCAATGTTAATGATACATAATGGTTATTTAAACCAAATTGTATAAGATAAATAAAAAAGTGCATGTGTTTTCTATATCCATAAGTCATTACAAGAAAGTGAATTTTATTAATGAATGTTCGGGTTGTTACAACATTCCCCCCTTCAAAAATTTCACCCTGAAAATTTCATTTTCCCATAATAAAACAGATGTGGGTAACTCTGCCCCATCAATTCCTCCAGTTCCCCTCTTTCTTCTTTAAACTTTTGGTTTCTCCAAAACACTTTGATGAGGGAAATTGTCTTATTTCATAGAATTTTTTCCATACGATCTAAGATCTTCACCGACTTCTCTTCATGGAAGAGTTCATTCTCTAATGGAACCATCTCTATATTGATTACATGTGATGGGTCATGTATATACTTCTTCAAGAGTGATACATTCAATACATCGTGTATTGAGAAAGGTTTGGTAGGAGTGCTAGTCGATAGGCAACTGCACCAATGCGATCAAGGATCTCAAAATGGATAATGCACCTTGGACTAAACCTTCCTGTCTTCCAAAATATCATAACTCTCTTCCACAGTGACATGTGGAGAAATACCATGTCTCTAACATCTATATCTATGTATCATCAATGATTATCAATATAGATCATTTGTCAACTCTTAGAAGCATTAAATTTGTGGTGGATAGTCTTAACCTTCTCTACCATTTCTTTGACCATTTCGGGACCTAGGATTTTTCCTCCCCAATTTCATCCCAACATGCTAGTGTCTACACCTCTGACCATAAAGGGCTTCATAAGGACCCATTTAGATACTTTAGTGGAAATAGTTTTTGTAAGATAACTCAAGCAGAGGGAGATTTTGACCCCATCCTAATGTGAAGACCATTGAGAATGACCTAAACATGTATTCAAGTGTTTGGATAGTCCGCTCGGATTGAATATCTGTTTGAGGATAATAAGTGGTATTGAAGTTATGATTTGTATTCAGAGTGTGTTGGAGACTCTTCTAGAACATAGAGGTGAATCTTGGATCTCGATTGGATACAATAGATAGTGGTACTCCATACAGTCTTACAACACCCCTGATATATATCCTTTCCAGTTGATCCAATGATAAATCCTATCGAATTTCAATGAAGCGTGTAGTCCTTGTAAGATAATCCACAACAATCGAGAGATCAATGTCTTTTTTGGATGTATTTGGATGTCCGGTGAAACATTATATGGTTATGTTCTCCAATTCATATATTGGTATGGGTAATGGTTTCATTATCACCTTATACTTCTACCACTCTTCGTTCACTTACCGACATACTAGGAACATTGATGTATACTCAGTGATCTCTTTCTTCATGGTATCCCACCAATAATGCTCTGAGAGAACTCAATACAACTTTGTGTTTCCTGGGTGAATTGACAAATTCTAACTATGTTCATCATAAATTTTTTTTGTCATTAACTCCAAACTTAATGGAACACATAGTCTGGAACCAAATCTCACAATTATTTATTCGTTAACATTGAACTCTGAGGATTCCCCTTTTATAACAGCTAACGCTTTCTTCTAAATTCCTAACTCATCCTTTTGATCATCCTTCAATCTTTCCAAAAGAGACGGTTGACAAACCATTTGTGAAAGGATTGATGATGTTCCCTTATATATGATTCCTATGTCCAAATTTATCAAATTTAAGAAGATTGGATCCTTTTCAATTATCATCAATGATAGAATCATGAGGTCCTTTATTCATAGAGCATCTGGAACCTTGTTAAGTTTCCCTAGTTGGTAATGGATTGACCATTCATAGTCTTTAATCAGATCTTACCATCTTTGTTGGTGCATATTCATCTCTTTTTGTGTGAATATATACTTGTGGATTTTGTGATTCATATATATTTCACATTGTCCCCCAAAAAGGTAATGTCAACAAATTTTAAGAGGGATTATTATTGAATCCAGCTCCATATCATGTTCGGGATAGTTTTTCTCATGAAAATTCAATCTCATTAAAGAATTGGCAATGACGTTTTCATTTTTCATCGACACACAGCCCAACCCTTCTTCAAAGCACCACTAAATACCATGAAATGTTCTCCACTTGTGGGTAGTGTGAGCATGGGCACAGTGTTAAGCCTCTATTTTAACTCCTTGAAGCTATCTACACATTCATCAATTCATGAAAACTTTTCTCCCATCCAACTTAGCTTGTTAATAGGGTTTTACAATCATGATAAATTTCACATAAATCCTCAATAATATCCAACTAACCCATTAAATCTACTGATATCCATTATAGATGTAGGCCTCATACATCCCTCAATTTCATTTGTCTTGGAGGGAGACACATATATCCCATTCCTTGGGATGATATTACCCAATAATGGGACTTACTTTAACTAGAACTAAAACTTGATGTACTTTTCATATATCTTCTTCTTTATCAAGGTATCTATTACAGTGATTAGATTCTCCTCATGCTCCTCCTTGGTTTTCATGTATTTTAGAATTTCATCTATAAAGACTAACAAAAATTTGTCGAGGTAATATATAAATAATATATTAATTATGTTTATGAGGATTTCTAGAGTATTACTGAGTTATAAAGGAATTATCAGGAATTCATAGTGCCAGTACATTGTACGAAATGTAGTCTAGGGGGTATCCTCCTTCTTCACCCTTACTTGGTAATATCAGGACCACAGATCCTCCTTATAGAATTATTGTGCCCCTCATAGATAATCGAACAAGTCATCAATTCTTGGTAGAGGATACTTGTTATTTATCCTAATTTTGTTGAGCTATAGATAATCATTGCAAAGGCTCATTGACCCATACATCATCTTGACGAAGAGGATTGGTGCACCCCATGGTGAAGCACTTGGCTGTATAAACACTTTATCAAGATTCCCATATAGTTTTTTCTTTAGCTTCTCAAGATCAACAAAAATCATTCTATACATACTCTTGGATATTAGAAAACCCCCGGGTATAAGATCAATCAATAATTCAACATCTCTTCTTGGTGGAAGACTAAGAAATTCCTCAGGAAACACCTTAGTGAATTACCTCACAACAGACATGTCTTCAAAGATGGTTTCTTCCTTAGACTCAATCTAATGAGCAAGATATGCATGCTCAAAGGGAAGTAATATCGACGCATGAGAATATGGTGCTAAAAAAGATTTTTCCTAATCCTTGTACTTGTATATAATCATGGGTCAATTCACCATAAGGAACGTGATTTACCTTTAACTGTAATTTATGATGTCTCTATATAAAGAAACCCAATACATTCCAAGAATTGAATAAATTTCAACCAAAGGGAGTATTACGAGGTTTTACAGGAAGATCAATACCCATATTGTGATAGAAGATGAGTTATATTCCTGGGATGCAATAATTTTCCCATTGTCTGTTCTCACTGACATCTTACTTCAATAACTCTTGGCGGTGTTGGGATTGATCTACTATACATTTGGTATATAAAAGAATGTGTAGGAAAATAATCAAAAAGTATGTTCATGAATATTGAATGAATAACTAGTGTTCCTATCACCACTTCGTTGTCAGGATTTTCTTCAATGGTAGTGATGGGAAAAGCTCACCTTTACTGTCTTGAAGGTTGTGGGTTGCCTCAAAAAACCCTTGGTTTAGGGCACTATTTTGAAAAGTTCCATGGTTATTTTCAATTGAAGTAATAAACAATGCATTGAGGGTTAAACGGGGAATTCCCCTCCTATATAGCAACATCGGTTTTTTCTTGTCAACAATTAAGGGTGAGTTTCTCTTCTATTCTACCCCTAAAGAATTTCCCCGTCTCCTTCAGGTAACTTCTAGGGTGCTTCTTTATACACCTTTAGTAAGTGGGGAGATGGAATTTCTTAGCACTACTTGATTTATCCATCGGACTACTAGATTTAATGTACACTTTCTTATTCTTATCCCCATGATACTTCAATGATTTACTGATCTCCATTTCGAATTTGGGGGCACATCAGAAAATTTCATCATAGCTATCGATGTTGCAGAATGCTAGGGCTTTCCATAGGAATGGTTTCATCCCACCAAAGAAGTGGTTAACCTTGCATTCTAGGGTAATGACAAAACTGTAGGCATATCATTCAATCCGTGTGATGTTTTCCATGTACTATTCAATGGATTTTTTGATTTTTGGTTGAGGTCATGTATGTCTCTTTCCATCTTATGTCCGTGGGTGTGAGGAAAATATTTAATGATAAACATTTTTCAGAAATCATTCAATTACAATGCCTTGATGTCTTCCTCGAGCTTTTTATTTTTGATCAATGTCCACCATTGATCATATTAACCATCTATATGATAAGAATCTAGAATAACCTTATCTTGTTTAGAACATCTAAGGATAGAGAAGATCTTCTCAATGGTGTTGATCCATTGTTTGATGATTGAGGGATCATATGATCCATTAAAAATAGGAGGCCTTTGTCTCCTGAAGCACTTGATTGTGGCTTGTTATATCTTGGGGGGGTGGACATTCTTCTTGACCCATGTTTCTATTAAAAACACGAGTTAACTAAGAGAGTATCATGAAAAATTAGGTGATTCCTGCTCCCATCAGATTGGGAATCTCATTAGAACAGTCATCACATTGACATTGAATCAGCTGTTAGCCAATGTCTTCCTACTACTAGCCATTGGCTGGAATAAATGGAATGTAAGGGGTAACACATAAACGATAATCTAATGAAAAAATGTGGTAGCTTATAATTTAAATTTATTTCCTTAAATTTTGAATGTATAGGCCTCAATCCAAGTTATCTATGATCTACTTCCCAATATCTATTCTTAGGGGAATTTTTTTATTTCTATAATAATGGCTCATAGTAAGCTTATGAATTTACAAAATAATATCCCCTGGTACTGTAAAACTAGTAGTGCATAAAGTATCATTGTTGTGCACCAGTTCCCATTTGAGTCTAGCTCAAAGCGGTGTTTTTGGGTTTTACCCCTAGGTACATCTATGCCAGAGCCACCTCTACTTGTTCATATCCAAAAAGGGATGTATTTTCTAGAAAGACGACTTAATCTATACTCACCAAAATTTAGGGATGTTTTTATTATACAGTGTCTTATCCCTAAGTCTTTCACTGGGGTTTTCTAATCTTATTCCCAAAAATAACTAAACCTGTCCATTGATACCAAATATAGCAACCCTTCTCTTTATTACACACTTATGCATGATTTATTACGTAAACTTTCACATAAGGCAACTCTAATGATCGACAGGTCTAGTGTTTTAGGAAATTAGAAACATTACATGACAACTTGAGACCTAAAATAAAACATCTTTATTGAAAACATATTTTACATGGCCACAAAATACCTTCTTACATAGCATTCTGTGGGTTAACTTGAGTACATATATAAGGAAAGAGTGATCTATAAATCATAGCATGGGAGTAAACAAGGCATAACATGATGAATATGACACATGTTAGGAAATAGGAATATTAATGGATCATAAGAGAAAAATGAATATAAAGGCACGATGTAGAATAATTATTATAAAAATGAAATTTGGAAACACCATACAACATGATATTAACATTATCCAAGTCTCATTGCACATGGATTAACATGTGTAAACCCTTATTGCACTTGATTTAGCATGATAAAACCCTCATTGCACTTGAATTAGCCTTAATAAACCATCATTGCACATAAATTAGAATGTTTAAACCCTCATTGAACATGAATTATCAAGATTAAACCCCCATTTCACATGGTGTATCACGATACTAAATATTACTGAATGCATTGAAGTGCTATCAGGGTTCACCCTTTATAAATATTTCATTTCATGCATAAGTGTTCCACATGAACCATATAACATGGAATCATTAAACATAATAATATATTCCCCGATTAAAGAATTTTCAATACAAATATTTAAGTACCATTCAAAAGTATATGTTCATAAAGGTGAATACCCTTGATAGATAAATTTTTATGGTATTCACTACACTATTATTTTGGATGATGAGAGAGAAACAGATTTCTCATAATATGTACTTTAAATTTAAAGTAATTGGGTTATATAGATACATTTCCCAACACATTTAATTTGTAAATAGAAGGTGTAACAGAATAAGTAAAGCTAATGAAAGAGGGGAAATGGAATAAATCTTACGAAGTTTCGACATGGTAATGAGTGTATGTGGGAGAGATTAGTGAGGGATAAATAGTTATCCCATCATTAAAACATAAGGATGGTATTTTGGGGGAGGAGATAAATCATACCCTGACCTCTGTAATTGAATTTAAAAGTGTATACCAACATAAAGAATCTTGGAAAAAAATGTGAAAAGGGAGAAATCCCTAACTTTAGTGTGTGACTTCAAGAGAATGAGGAGGGGATTATTGAGAGCATGTTGTGACTTGATAGGATTATAGAGAGAGGAGGACAGAGTAGGGGAATTCTCCAAGGATTTTATGTAAAGGGAAGTGGAAGCATGGGTTGGTTTATAGAGGAAATGAGATGGGAATTCTTTAATATTTCGCAGACAAAGGTTTCAGAATCTATATAATTAAATATTCAAAACCACAAACCATCCCCTGGATTTTCCCATGGTTTATTCCAAATGGGAGTGGAAGAAAGTTTTTTATAAGGCCAATGGTAGAACATATTAAAATATTTGGCTAGCTTATGAGGAGGCGAGTCACACTCTCAAGGAAATCATTTTCAAATGTTAAAATATTTTATAGGTCTTGGAGGGTCAACGAAGGCATCATAAAATTGATAAAACAAATCGAAATACACATTATATTAAAGTTAAAATAGATATCTTCATAATATCACTTTTATAGTATTTTATTACATCATTATTGGGTCATTATGATGTCATAAAACACATTATATATTTATACAGTGTTTAATTTTTACCAAAAATTCGATTATCTCAGAAAATTATGAAAAATTCACTATTGGATAATTTTTACATCCTAGTACCAAAGGAAATAATAATTTTATCCAAATAATTTTCTAAATACGTAAATTTCCACTTATAACATAAAAACTTTCATTTATTTAAAATTGACTGGTTTCGACAACAATAGTTTCTAAACATTAATAAATATTATTTTTACTTCGTAAAAATTATATGAAGATTTATATTTAATAAAATTTATATAATAACAATACTTTATTAAGATATTAGTTATTCCAAATATTCATTAATTTATCAAAAAAAATTCTTTAATTAAAAATAAAATTTTATTTTTATAGTATGAAAATATAATTCTTATCAAACTAAATACTTAGTCATTTATAGAGTAAAAACAATAAGGAATATAATCACCTGTCATAATTAAAAGGAGTGTTCTTATAAAACTGTTATAATAAAAATATTAACAAATCTACAGTTTAATATAATAAATTATATATTTCTAAAAATTTCCATTTTACCTGAAAAATTAATTATCTAATACATTATATTTTTAAGAAAAACTATTCTCATACATGAATTGATGTAATAAGAATTTTATTTATAAATGGGATTACACAAAAATGTATCTAATTTTTTGTTATATAACCCCATTATAACACCCGCATAAGACCTAAGTGTAAGGTGTGTGATGTTAACAGACTCTTGGTGCGGCTCAAATAATATTTCTCGGGTGGTAATCAATGTAAACTTCAACTTCTCCCATAGGCTATTCAATTCAAGATTAACGTGTTGAATATAGGATTGTACATGGTCAATAATGAAGCCCAATGACACTACCTCATTTTCTAGCTTTGTAAAATGATCTTCATATGGCTCGAGTCTACTAGATGACACCATCCTGTCCTTTTTCTTTGTCGAAAGGATTCTTTTTAAAAATTGTAAATTTATATCAGTCTTGTGATCACAATTCAATGTCTTAATTATCAATGGTAATGATACTCAACGGTCATTAAAACCCAATCGGATAAAATAAATAAAAAAGTGAATGTGTTTTCTATATCCACAAGAAATTAAATGAAAGGGAATTTTATTCATGAATGTTTGAGTCGATACATTGATCTACATCAACAATGATTATATCATTAAGAATATTCTTTAGTTTCAAAAAATTACATTAGTTTTAAAAAATATATTCTTCAACAATATGTTGAAATTATTATTGAGGTATAAATTCATAAGTATATTCCTCTGTTTTTCCCTCATAATAAGAACTTTCCAATATTTTTTGAAAATAAATTATTGAAATAACATTTAAATTTTGGGTTTGAGGTTGTTTTAAAACAAAAGAACCTGTTTCATCATATTTTATATCTGATGTTTCCTCAATGTAATTGTGTTTTTACAAAAGAATCTATAAGCATAACTAGTTTTTGAATAAAATAAAATATTACATCACAGGACATTGGAGAAAAGTTATGTATGTTATATTTAAAATTCCAAATGAATTCATTTCTTTAAAAAACATTGAATTAAGAAATTTTTTTACCTTACTTTCCAAAAATCATAAGGAGTTATATTAATAAAGGACTTTTTAAAACTATATTCATTGTATTACAAGAAGTACTAACTACATCAGACCAAAAAATTCTAGAAATATTGTTTTCACTCAGCATGGTTCTTGTAGTCTATTAAAGAATTATATTTCTTATTTTTACTTCAACACTTTTCTATGGAGTTATAGATGATGTAAAGTCATTTATTATACCCTTTTTACTAAAATATAATTCAAAATCATAATTTAAAAATTCTCTCCCATGATACCTGATAATATTTATTGAGGATATATGTTTCTAAATTATAACTTAGGCTACAATAGTTTTAAAAATGAATAAATCTTTATAATTTTATTCTAGAAAAGAGATCCATGTATATATAGTGTGATCTTCAACTAAAATATATACATAATATTTTACCTTGATACTTCTAGTCTGTGTAGGGATGAATAAGTCCATGGGAAATAATTTTAATGAATTATCAATTGAGATTCACTAATTTATTTAAAACATTACTTATATTGATCTCTGAATTAACAATGATCATAAACTTTTGAAGTATCAAATTTAGATTCTGGTAGATCTTTAATAATTTGTTTCCTAGATATTTTATCTAATGTTATAACATTAAAATTTCATAATAATTTATTCCATAATGATGATTTTTCTTCCATTTCACTAAGACCATGTTCATAATAGATCTAAAGGTCTTCTAATTTTACTATACAAACATTTTCATTCCAATTTATAGAAAAAATAAATTCATCTATAGAATTATGAATAGTAAATTTATCACTTCTGAAGTTCAATATATTTCCCTCATTGCATAATTTTATTATGATAATATGTTTGTTTTTTAGTCCTATAATTAATAAATTTTTTGAAATTAATTATTTTCCAAAAAGAACATCAATAAATATCATGATGATTTATCCTTGAACATTGTCACCAAAAGTGACTTATTCACCATTCAGTATAATAATATTATTAAAGAAATCTTTCTTTCAGATATATTTATGGAAGAAACACAATCCTTATACCATATTTTTTTGGGTATATTTATTTTTATCTTGAAAACAAAAAGATTAGTTTTACAGAATAAAACCTACATGGGTGTGGCAATGTTAACTTTTTGAATCTATATCTATCAAAATTTTCCATGTTAAATGTTTTTTATGTCTTTTGAAATTTTATGTTTTATGAAAACCCAATTATTATTTTTTATTTAGAGAACATTTATTCTTCTAGTGACCACCACATCAACATTTATTTCCAATGGGTAACTTTTAGAAATAAAGTAGTTATTTTTTGAAAATAGATTTCTTATTAGAAAAAATAATTTTGAATGCACAAATATGAGGGTTTATCTATTTATAAATTGAATCAAAATTTTATTTACCAAAAGTATAATTTGATATTTGAATTTTCAGACTAGATATTTTAGAATTTACGTTCACAACTAAATTCTTATCTTTAGTTGAAATTATAGTTGAATAAAGATATTATAAATAATTTTTCAAAAAAGATTCTTTAATATGAAATTTTACTAATTCTTGGGAAAAATTAGTTTTCACAAAATTATTTTCTTCTAATTATTTTGAATGGTCTGAAACTTTGGTTGTTAGAGTATAGATTCCTGAGTTTTATTTCACTTTTCTTCATTAGAAATATCTTATTCGTTAGTGATTTTTACCTATAAATTTATAATTTATTTTCAAATATAGATGCCTATTCAAAACTAAGTCAACTATTATTATATTATAAGGAAGAATATTCTTCATAAGAAGATATAGAATTTTTATTATCACATGGAGGATAGTCTGAGTTTAAGGTAATATTATTAAAGGACTAAATAATTAACTTAGTCATGAATCAGTTCTTGATATATAGAATCTCTTTATAGAATCTGATATTCTTTTTATATTCTTTTCTAATATCATAAAAAGATTTAATTAAAATATCTCCACCACTAGCACTCCATGTGTCTAATGTTTTCAAAATCTTCTTATTCTTGTGATTGTAGTTTTTTAGAGAATTTTTTTAAAATTATGATCCTTATTTTATTTTCTTCTCAAATTCGGGAAGTAAGGATTAATAGGACAAGTTTTATTGCATCCATAACCAATAACTTCATAATAATAATTATTTTCACTTCTATTATTGTTGATTTTATTATACTTATAACGTAAATACTTATTTAAAAATATATTTATCATCCTTTAGACAAACTGAGGAAGTTCATATTTATTTTCTTCAAATTAAATACAATAAGTTTCAAGTGGAACATTATTTTTGTTCTAACATTTAGATATTTTCTCAGTAGAAATGTCCTTCTTAGAAACATCTGATGGTGAAGAAAATGTAACTCGACCATTGTTAATGTTTATTTTCATTATATCTATATAGCATTCTATATTACTACATAAGAGTTACAATAAGATAATCTATATTAAAAGTTTTTAGTTTTTTAGTATCATCTAGAGTAGTCCATTTGGACTCCCATTCTCCATGAATTATTTTAATTAAATTATCAACTAATATGTCTTATTTAAAATTTCCATTTCTAAGAGATTATAAACTATTCACATCTATCAAAAATCAATTTGGAATATTTAAAACATATTCATTGAGTAGAAAATATAATACTTGATAGTTAAAAAAACAATATCTTTTCTATTTTTAATAACTTTAGAAGTTCCAAAGTGTGTAACATACAATTTCATACAAATAATTTTTGTGGCTTCACAAGAAGATACCTGACTATATTTTTTTCCTATTATAAGACATAATAGAGTACTTCTTACACTAAAATTGAACTGATATTCTAATATCTCATTATTAGTAAAATATATAACTTTCTTCTTAGGAATATATTAATTTGAGTTAATATAATGAAATTATCAACTCTAGAATTTATAGAAAAAGTCATCATTTTGTATCTCAAATACTCATAATTAGAACCATAAACTATTGTTGGTCTACTATGATTCATATTTTTGATAGTACCAATGTTTAAACCTACCTACTTATAAAAAAATACTCTTTCTAGAAAATACATGTAATTATATTTAATGTTTATAAAAAATAGTTAATAACGAATTTGAAAACATTATTATGATCAAAAAAAGAATAAGCCATCAATTCAAGTAGTAGAACTTCCTATGAATACCAATTTTTGGATCTTAAGAGTTATAATTACTATGAAAGGGGGGTGAATTATATTTTAGAAATTTAAAATAATTGAATACCAAAACTCTTTATCATGATTATTAGAATTTTTATTTTTAAAATGATCAGAGTATCTTCTAATGGACCCAGAGTGTGTTTGGTAAATCCGAGCATACCAATGTTAAATAAAGTTAGATTTATTTGCAGCATAAAAAATGAAACATTTTGAAACAAGTAAATTTTATTTTTAAAGTAAACTAATAATGACTTACTAAATATTTGTAAAAAAAATTCTACAATTTAACCAGAATAGTTATGTAATTAAATAAACCATGACCTTTATTACCTATATTTTAAAATAGTCTATCTGTTTTGTCTTTGTTCATTAGAAATACCTTATTCATAAAATATCATAATCAACATTATAATAATATCCAAGGAATCCTTTTATCAACTTGATTAGATCCATCCATCTTCCTATCCCACAAATCTCTCAATCAGAAACCCAGATCAGACATAGAATACATGTTCAAAAACATTTTAAGGAATCCACACTCATTATACAGATTCCTTAAAACAAAAAAAAACTTCAAAATATTATAAAGAGACAGTAATGAGTTATTAGAATAGAGAATTATTTAATAGGATCGACTTCACAAAATTATCAAGTCTTGGATCCTCAAATATACCATTATTAATAGGAAAACCTCAAATGGTAATATTTATTTTATTCTCAAAGTTGGTTGTAATGTCCTTAAGTGATTTAAACTTGATAGATCAACAGATATTTTTCTATATCATGCCATTTTAGTCGAATCATTACAATTATATAAAGATTATTCTAACCCAAAGAAATAATTACGACTCTAATTTTAAACTTTTTAATTATAAAGGAATAAAAACATGTTAGTCTGATGAAATACTTATAGTCACCCTAATAAAATAATCTCAGACCCACTAGTAGACTATATTTCTTTATTAAAATATGCTATATTTATCCATACCAATAAATAGTAGTTAGGTCGATCTGATGGACTGTAATTTGGTTTTTTTGATGGAATAGACGTCAATTAGTCTAAAAGATAATACTTTAGTCAGTCTCATAGAATTAGATGTAATTTTTACATAATTAGTTTATAAAATTTTTTATGGTTGGTAGAATAAATAGTTTTATATAAAAACATTCTAAAAACTTGGGAAATATAAATTTATAGAAAAATATTTTTTAGAGTCCTTATACATTATCAAAATATAAGATATAAATTTTAGAAATAACACTTTCCACTCAACAAGTAACATGTTTCAATTTTTATAAAATTCATAGTTTTTACCTTTTTACATTTCTATTGATGTAAAATTCTATTAAATAATTAATTAAAATAATTATGAGCCATTTTAAAAGTGGATATCTATTTCTGATACTTATTAAAATTATAGAGATATTAAATGACTATTCCATGTAAATTTAATGAGACCTTCTTCAATGGTTAATTAAAATCATTTTTTGTGATCTAAAATCCTGATAGTTTTATATATATTGATTCTAAAATAATGATATTTACTTCATTCATTCCTTACTAATTCAATTATGATTGGAATTTTTGAATCCTTTCTGTTGGATTTATGGAGCCTTATTGTTGGCGCTAGATTTTGTTCTCCCTCTGGTGTTCCCATGGTGCGTGTGCATCCCATGCTATTGTTCAGTGTGAAGCTTATTTCTTCTAGGTAGGGTTTCCTTCATATCACACTTAGTTTATCATTAAGTATGGGTTTATTCTTATTATCATTTGGCAATATTGTCTTATCCATGTTAACTAATATAATGGATTCGTATAATTGAAATTGAAAGGGGAACAGAAATTAAAACACATTCTTTTATCATTTTTTTATTATTGATGTTTTGAATTATATGGGATAATTCCCCAATAAAAATACTAGTTATTGGGGGCCTTTTTTAGTACTGTAGTGTTAATGTTACAGAGCCTCTATTTATATGCTGGTTAGATATCACCCAAACCGGAATTCTTTAATCTCTTATACTCATCTAAAAAAATGGTTTCCCTTGAAATGTATTCTTTTTTTAGAATATGATTAAAAGTAAATTATATAATTATATTGGCCCTTTAATGTATCTAAAAATTTTATGCGTCTTGTGTGGAATGAGTTGATGAAAGTGGGTGTATGTTGTGGTTTTTCTATTTTGGTGTGTAGTATTGGTAGTGGTTGTGTATTTGTAGATCTGATGGGGGTAATGTGAAGAGATGTGGTTGTTGTGATGGAATGTGGCTTATGGCTGAAAGTTGTAGAATGTTTCTATTGGGGAGGAATGCAGTAATTTATATGAAATAGTGGTTTTGGGTGATATTGTTGGAATGAGGTTGAGGAGGATGGTGTTGTTGAGATTTTTGTGTATTCTTGTTATTATGCGTTGTGATAGCTGCTTGAGTTATATTGGAATTAACTTGTTCTTGATAACCAGATTCAAATAGTAAAATCAATAGGATAATAGAAGAATAAATTTTATCAATATACGTGTATTAAGTGGTTGGATAATAAATTTAAATTAAAGGCTAGAAGACCTATTTGGGTGTTTTTGTTCTATTGTTTTCTCACATGTGTATTAGTATGATCTTCTCCCATATTCATGAGAGAAATTGTATTTCCTAATTAGTATACCTATATTGTCACCCCCTGTATATAGAAACTATTTTCAGGTTCTCATGGGGACTAAATAATCCACAATAGATATTTTATATTGGGCCTTTGGACTTTTTCGTTGTGGCTTCAATTTTTTTCTTTTGGGTGATGTACTTTTGAGACTTCAATTTATATATTTTATATTCATTCAGGCTTTTTGGTATAGTTTTTTTTTAGTTTACATTAATCCATGAATTTTATTGATTTTTGAAATCGTATCTATCGATCCTAAATATTTTATAGGAGTAAGCCTCCTATATTTAGATTCTGATATACCCATGGTGATAGTCAACAACTTGAGGCCTACTAGAGGAATGACTTGGTAAAGATTCTGTCTCCCCATTGATTATGGTATCCCTGGTTGGAGGAGGTCATTCATGCTATTCTTTTATAGTGATTATGATTCAAATTTCTGCAAAGTGTTAAATGTTTTATTTTACAATATCATTATTTATCTGGGTTGTCTATGATTAAGTTAAACTGATGAAATATTAAGGTCTACCAGTAAAAAAGCATCAATTTTATTTTCCAATATTTATTTTTTTGAAATTATATTTTTTCTATTCTGTTTCCAACGCTTTCGCCGGGGCGCGCGCGCGCATCCGTTCCGTCCTCGGAGGAGGACGCGCGGCGCTTTTTTTCCCCGCATTCCCGCTTTCCAAAGGCGGGCGGCATTCGCTCCTTATTCAGGGATGTCTTCTCCTTGATCGAAACGGGATGATGGGATGTGGGTTCTTCCTCCTGTGGATTCCTCCTCAGAACTCGTCACCTAGTCCGGGTCTCCCTCATAGATTTAATACGTAGTTCGTGAAACTCTTCCCAGTGCCATGTTTCCATGAACGCTGGTTAATTACACTACTTCTGTCGGGACAATCCAAAGGTTCCAGTCAGGGCAGCAACCTTCGGTCGGGGGAGTAGTCATGTTGAGGCATCAGTAGCGTGTCTGGATGCTGGGGAACCTGGAATGTCTGTCTGTTATCCTTGGTCACAAGGCTTCTCGAGGGCGTGGAAGCCCGAGGCATCCCACATCGAGCGCGAGGAATTATATGTCATAGACACATATCTGAGGTTTTCCTCAGCTTCCCGTGTTTAACACAGGGTATGCCGTGGGTTTAATGTCTAGAGAAGACGGATCAACCCAACCAGAGAATTAGCTAGGATAGATCAGATTGAGGGATTCTCCTTGAAGGGATGTCAATACCGGGGCCAGCCCATGGGCGGCTGTGAAGAAGAGCATACCGACATGGTCTCACCGGGATATGACGGTCTGGGCGAGGATCAGGATGGGCTGTAGGTGGATGAATGAAGTAGAGGGGGAATGAAATGGGAACATTGCAGGGGTGACAGTGAAGTTGGGCTTGAACCTTGAAGAGGCTTCCTACGTATCCTCGTGGCAGTGAATCAAAGTCTGCGTAGTTCGGGATGGTGCCGATGAGCCGATGTGAAGGTGGAACTTGGTCCGATGGGCATCGTCAGCATACCGACATGAGGGTGGACCTTGGTCCAATAAGTGGTGGGCTTGAGCCTCTAGAAGGCTTCCTACGTACCATGCCTTGACATGGATCAAAGTCCTCGTAGTTCAAATGGTTTCATCGGTGAACCGACGTGAAAGTAGACATGTGGGTCCACTAATGGTGGGCTTGAACCTTGGGAAGATTTCCTACGTACCGTGCCTTGACATGAATCAAAGTCCTCGTAGTTCAAATGATTGATGGGATACAGTTTAACGTCATGCGGGACGGTAGTGAACCCTGACGTGAATAAACGACGGGCAGTGGGTGTCGGCGAACCAATGTAAATGAGGGACCTTGGTCCAATGGGAGATGGGCTTGAAAATGGGGGCCTGGCACACCGACTAGGAGACGGTTTGGGCCAATGATTGTTGGGCTTGAACCTCAGGGAGGCTTCCTACGTACCATGCCTTGAAACGTATCAAAGTCCTCGTAGTTCGGATTGGGGAATACAGTTTAACGTCATGCGGGACGGGGGTGAACCGACGTGAATGAGGTCGGAACGACCAGATGGTGGGATTGAACCTCGTAGAGGCTTCCTACATACCATGCCTTGACATGGATCAAAGAACTCGTAGTTTGGGTTAGTCACAACAGCTTGCCGTCGGACTGGAATTGCAGTTTAACGTCGTGCTGGACGTGGGTAGAACACGACGTGAATCAGATGATGGGTGGGCTTGGACCTCGTGGAGGCTTCCTACATACCACGCCTTGACATGGATCAAAGACCTCGTAGTTCATATGGGGCTTTGTCGGCGGACCGACGTGAAAGTGGACCTTGGTCCAAGGAGTGGTGGGCTTGAACCTCTGGAAGGCTTCCTACGTAGCGTGTCTTGACACGGATCAATGTCCTCATAGTTCGGGTTGGGTTTTGTCGGTGAACCGACGTGAAAGTGGACCTTGGTCCAATGGGTGGTGGGCTTGAACCTTTGGAAGGCTTCCTACGTACCATACCTTGACATGGATCAAAGACCTCGTAGTTCAGGTGGGAATGGGTGTGCAGTTTAATGTCATGCGGGACAAAAATAGGCATGCAGTTTAACATCATGCAGGACGAGGGCATGCAGTTTAACGTCATACAAGATGGGGCGTGCAGTTTAACGTCATGCAGGATGGAGACATACAGTTTAACATCATGCTGGAAGAGGGCGAAACTCGACATGAATGAATGACCGAGCAATGTGGCATGAACCTCATGGAGGCTTCCTACGTACCATGCCTTGACATGGATCAAAGTCCTCGTAGTTCGCTAGAGGGTTGGGGGTCAGGGTCGGTGCTCACTCTAAGCCCACGTGAGTCATGCTCGATGTGAGAAACAAGAGGTTGCAAGGACCTGATGATCACGTCATAAAAGATGCGTCCGTGAGAAGCGAAGAGGGGCTTACGCGTTAGGCGGCCCATGGTGCTGGGACTTACTCCATGATGGAGGCCCATGGTGCGAAAAAGCGAGGGAAAGATAGACCTTGGTCCAATTATGGGAGGTGCCTTGTTCCCTATCACGCCCTCCACCGACCTTGGTAGTGGGGGAGTATGGAGATGCAGAGGTGCAGCCATCCGTTGAGGAATTAGGGTCGCCCTTCTCCCATGAACATACACCACTCCAAGAAGGAGGATATCATCCCTTGTGGATGGGTGATTCCATTCCTGTGGAGACGAGTGGTGTAAAGAATGTTCGAGTTGGGGGGACCCTTCGTAAGGGGAACGAGGTCGGGTCACAGTTTAATGTCATGTGTTGAGGAAGTGGTGATTGGAAGTTTAATGTCCTGCATCTCGGACGAGGTGGGTTCACTCCACACCCATAGGACTTACATAACTGGTACCCTCTGGTCCTTGGGGAAGGGAAGGTACCAGTAAGGCCATGGTTAAGGGGGGGTTGTGGAATGAACCATCAAGGGGTCCACGTTAGCGTGGCTATGCGAAGAAGCAATAGACGTTAGCGTGACTATGCGAAGAAGCATTAGGCAAAGCAACGCTACGGGTGGTATTGTCCATGGGACATTGAAATCACATCGTGCAAACCTGGAGGGTCGCACGGGAAGAGGAATCACTAAGCAAAGGAGTGTGCTTTGCGAAGTGGAGTGCCTTGGCCTTACCATGGGGAATAGGTGTGAGGGGAAGGTGCTTCGCGAAGGGGAACAATGTTCGTGGAGCACTGCCTCGCGAATAAGAGGTGACTCGCGAAGCAGGGTCCTACGAAGCAGTGTGCTTCGCGATGTGTAGCGATCCTGCCTTAGCATAGGGATCACTAGCATGGGTTGGGTGTTTCGCGAAGCATAAATGCTCCGCAGCTGCCCGGGTTCCCTTGGGAATCACCTTCCTTCAAGAATGCCCTTGAGCTTTGCGAAGGGCATCCCTCTCGGAAGAGGGGCTCAAAATGAGACAATGCAGAGGCGTCTCGCGAAGTAGAAGTACCTCGCGGAGGTCATGATTCCTGGGGCAAAGAGTGCTTCGCGATTCGGGAGAGGAGAAGCTGAGAGGTCATATTGTCTGTCCTCAGGACTCAGGGGGAGTCCAGTATTTATAGGCAAGGGGCGCCGTGAAGCAGAACTCACCCGCCGCCTCCGGCGCTTCGCGGCGCGCTCGCGAACGTCAACGTCGTCTGCGGAGGGTACCGCCTCTGGAGCTTCGCGGAGGCTCACGAATGTCAAATGCGTTCGCGGAGGATTACCACCTTTGGAGCTTCGCGGCGGATTGCGAACGTCAAATGCATTCGCGGAGGATTACCGCCTCTGGAGCTTCGCGAGGCCGCGAGGATCAGGGTTCTTCACGTCGGTCCTTCACGATGGTGCTTCGCGAGGCAGCGTGCCAGCCTTCTTTTTCATTCCTTCCTTTCGTGCCATATTATTTTGGCGCCAAAAAATGCCCCCCCTCAGACTTGGATCCGCGGAGGGAGAAGGCTCAAAGTCTGAGGGAAAATCGCCAAAATTGTCAGTGGTTTGCGATGCGGCTTTGCGAAGGGTGCCCGCGGTGCTGACTGGGGCCACAGATCCGGACGCGTCGCGATGCTCCGCGTGGGTGAGGCGCGCCGCGATGCTCCGGGGTCGCCGCCTATAAATAGGGGGGTCGACCTATTTTGTCTTCACGTGCCTTCCTTGTCTTTTTATGCTCTCGACTTCGCGAAGCTCCGCGTACTCCGCGACAACCCTCCGCGAGTCGAGCTTCGCGGCGAACCGCGGGTCTCCGACTCCGCGTCCGCGCCAAGCGAACCTCTGCTTGTCGGCCTTGGACAGACTTCGCGGCTTGGTCTCGCGACCGATCTTCGCGATCCGGCTTCGCGATTCAGCTTCGCGGTCGAGCTTTGAGATCCAGCTGAAAAAATGCTTTTCTGAGGGCCATAGTTAAAATGGCCCATCAAGAAGCTATATTGGGGGTGCTTGCAGATGCTGCTCGTCGGGATGAGATGGCAAACTGTCCTGGCCTGGGGGAGATGATCCGAAGACACTCGGACCACACTTCTCTAACAAATCTGCTATCGGAGGGTCAGAAGGATTATCTGCAGTGCAAGAAACTGCCATTGTATGGCTTCGGGCTGAGGGATGACGTCTTTATCCCTAAGGCGAGAAGGGATGAACCGGCTTGCTGGTTCAGGAGTATACCATGCCAGCACCAATGGTTCAGGGAAGCCGATGGTCACGCAGAAGAGAACTTCACACCCGTTACTACTGACCATCTCTAAAACCATGTGAACGACATTGACGGGAAGCCACTGCAGCCGGGGACCTCCCCTCCCCTCTATCGTACCATGTTGAAGGCGGCTTTGCAGGATTCGAAGAAGGGATGGTCCGATGAGTGGGACCTTCGCTAGGGTGGAAACTTTACTGATGACTGGGCCTGGGCCTACTGGGTAGGCGCCTCATGTGAGGAGTTTGGGGCTGAGCTGAGGAGAGTGGGGTTGTATGAGGCGGCATGGGCCTCCTAATTCCACATTTACCAACCGAAGCAGCTAATACCGGAATTGCTGAGCAGATGGTCATCCAGGACCAACACTTTTCACCTGCATCACGGGGAGGTGGGAATCATCCTGTGGGATGTCCAACAGATTTCTGGGGTTCCGATCTTGGGGGCCATGTATGACGAATTCCTCCCCGTCGTCAGCGCGTAGGGGGATACGGAGAAAATGCCACGACTGGCGTCAGCGCTGATGGCACTTGTCCCTGGAGAGGACAAGGAGGCAGTAAGGGATGTCCATTTTAGGAGATGGTTCAAGTGCTTCCTGAATTTCCCAGAGAATCGAGAGTTCCCTCCGAGGCCTCGAACTTGTCCAAGGGCGGCCCAACGGGGCAAGGGGCCCTCGTATTGGCGGGTCTTGGAGGACAGCCAATGGAAGACTTGGGGTTTCAGTGTTAGCATTGAACAACAGCCGATAGTCAGGCTGGCGGCGTTCATCGCGGCTCTCATCTGTGGTTGGATCCTACCAGTGAGAGATACAAGCATGGGGGTACGGCCCAACTCGTTTATCATGGCATCGATGTTGGCCATGGGGCAGCGGATCAATCTGGGGATTCCGATGCTCACCAAACTGTACAGAATGCTTCTGCATATTAGCGAGGGCAAGAAACCACCAAGGATATGTGGGCCCTTCGACCTTCTGTATGGGTGGATCGCAGCGCATATCAGGGGGATTTACGAGTATCCAAACCCCATTTCGCTGCCGGGATCGAACCTCCGCCCCTCCATCATGAACACGGTCGGGAGATTCCCTTTCAAACTGGCCGTTCCGATGGTGCTGAATCGGGTGTGGAGGGCGGATGAGTTCAACTTCCACCCCTTCCCATTGCCGACAGGGATGCTTACTGATGACCGACGGGGAACGGAAGAACATCAAGCTTACCTCCTGGCCTTTCCAGGTGGAGTTTTGGTGGCACGAATAGATCGTGAGCCGCTCTGTGAACCGTACACCCCGCATCGGTTTGCGAGGCAGTTCTGGTGTCTCCAGCGGCTGACCCCGGAGGTCTACTGGGAGGTGCGTCACGAGGAGCACCCGTGTGTGATGAGGCAGTTGTGGCTCATGTTCACACGGGAAGATGGAAAGATGCGGATTTCATTGCCTCCATCCACCGCTGCTTTCGGATTGGTGAAGGAGTACGCCATCAGTTGGGAGGCTGCTTACCCAGGGGAGATGCTGAAGCAACCAACTATCCGGGTCGGTGACGGTGGGCCTCCTCTATCTCGAGGTCGGGGTCGGAGGGCAGCTGGGGCCGCTCGCGGTAGCGGGGCTTCCATGGCGGCGAGACCCGCATTGGCCGAGGGTATGGCAGCAGCGATGGATCTGGTGATTCCGGAAGAGCAGGGTCATCCGGAGGGGCGGCCACCGAGGGGATTTCGTAGGATATCCACTCAGGCTCTGGGGAAGCGCCTGCGTCATATTGACATGGCAGAGGATACCGTCTTCCCAGAAGCTTGGGACATTTGGGATGTCAACCGGCAATTCCTCAGCCCACCCGAGATATGGGCCCACCTGAATCGCCTCGGGATGGAATTACCAGGCATAGGCCCAGTCCGGGCTGGATTCATGGCGTCTCCGGTGGAGGCAGAACAATACCGGGATGAGTTGGTGGATTACGTCCACTCTAGTGGTGTCCCTCACCCAATGACAGACCGGGTGAGGGTACTGTTGAATCAGACGGTCCCCCCACAGTTATCGGTTTCCGATCTGAGGGAGCGCTTCCCCTTGCCGGAAGAATCAGAGGACTCCTCTCGGGAGGATGAGGCTGGAGGAGGGAGCCCGTTGGAGGAGGGCGAGGTCGGAGACCGAGGCTTAGAATCTGACGATTCCGCGGAGGCTCTCGAGGTGGCAGTCCGAACTTCTCTCCTTATGATCTGTTCTTGGGTCACTATGGACTTCTCACCAATGTTTGATCCATGAAGGAGGAACTTGTTCTCAGGCCTCGTTCTCGCTCCTTGGCGGGTGATGATGCAGGACCTTCAGAACCTGCGCCTATGGCTACGTCCAGTTCCACGTCTGGTGGGACCAGAGCGCCCGAGGTGGCTCCTACGGAATCTCCAGACCTTCCCATAGTATACGGAGGGCCTCGCCTCGGGGTCCCGTTAGTACCGGCTCAAGAGAAGCACCAGGAGGTCGATCTCCGTAAGTCTCCTCTACCGGTCTCCTCGTTGTCACATGTAGACCATGCCAACTAACGTTTGTCCCTCTCTGTCATATAGTTCTTCGACTGGAGTGGGCCGTTGCGTCAAGACTGGTCGGGATGTCTGGTGGTGTCCCTCCTAGGGGCATGCCGGTGATGGTGGCGATAGTCCCCCCATCTCTTCAAGCTACGACGCACATCATCACTGGCGGGACCACCAGCATGGCCGTACCCGAAGTCATTGAGGTGGACTCCGAGGAAGAGGATCAATCGGTCGGTCCCAGTCTTGTCGTGCCTGCTTCGGCGCCAGGTGTCGTACTGGATTAAACACCGGATGTTGATCTTGCCGAGGATTTCTTGCGGGCGTACCCCGCGTACGAGCCTTCCAATCGCGCAGACTGGGACGAAACGGCCTCCGACGAGGAAGACAGCAGCATAGTCCACCGCCAGTCGTGGAAGCTAATCACGCTCTTTATCAAGGACACTCCCCAAGCGCAATGGCTGGCCGAAATGGATAGACTTTGCTCGCGGTTGCGCGAACTATGTGATGGGGGAGTGGATGCCCAACGTCCTCACACACTCATCCGAGATCTTATGGCTGAGAAGATCTGGGAGCATGATCGTGGGCTCGGCATGGGCTGGCAGCGGAGGAAGGCGACCAGTATCAAGAAGCTCCAGGAGGCTGAAGGTGAGTTTCAACAGATGCATACCCGAGTAGACGAGCTTTCAGCCTCTCTTGATGCACAATCTGAGCTAGTCTCGCGGTTGAAGGCCCAGCTGACAGAGGCAGAAGAGCATATGAGGCAGACCTCTGGAGAGATGGCTGTCGTTCGAGCTGGCGTAGAGAGGGCCAAAGCCAGGACTGATGAACTGCGCCCCGCCGCTGTTGAGGAGGAGCGGGAGCTAGGTCAGCGGCAACAAGCCTTGGATGCCACAAGCCAACGGGTGGCAGAGCTGCAACGCTCTTTTGACGGGGTCAACCCATCCATGGGGGGAGTCGACCCCCGAGTATTGTAACAAACCCAAAAACCTTTTATTGGTACATTCGTGCTTCAAACTTTTCTCTTTGTTTTGAATGTCGTAGCGCGCCCGATTTCCACTATTGAATTGCCTTGTTACATCCCTACAATGTTTTCGGGACGTTCGACGACAATTCCCCAAGCCCACGTGGGTCGAGCCCGATGTCTGGGATTCGGATTACCAGTCCGGATTTCTGAAAGATGGGAGAGGCTTGATGGGGGAAGGAACTTTCATGGTAGCCGAATTACCGTTTCTTCAACGTGCTCTCATGCACGAACGGGGCAACGCCAGGGGCGCTGAAATCGGTCCAAACAGATGAAAATGGGAAGGGTGAATTACGATACCCAAGATTCGGAACACTGTGGGGATGGCGTGACAATAAGGGACAACTGTTAACCTTGGAGGAGAAGTGGTACCCTTATTGCGTTAGCCTATAATGGGGACAACAAATGAGGGTTGACCATTGACCATGTTCGAAACACGGGACCATGTCACAAATGTTGTTGATCAACCCTTCGGGACGTTGGCCCAGGACAGTTGGCGGACCATAGGTCAAAAATCCATACTGTTAGGGGGTCCTTCTGGATATGACCCGTCTTCCAGAACATTGGCCCATGACGGCAGGTGAGCCGATGCGGCATGAGACCAGGCCGTTAGGGGGTTCCTTCAGACATGAAAGGGGACGAGGGTCCGAATAAGGGTCACACAAAGCGTGGAATATGGAGTGGTGGTCTGTCCGAACAGAATCCAACACTTAGGTAGTTACACCACCGTGGTGGGAGTACGCCAGATGGGTGCATCAGTTTGATCATGGATCATTCCTTCTTTCAGACAGGGCCTCTCTGGTGAGGGGATCTGTCACATCCCAGTGGGATCTTGGGGCATCCTGAACTTGTTTAGGGAAGAACCGCAGTTTAATGTCATGTGTTGAGGACACATAAACTCATGTAGTTTAACGTCATACGATAAGACGTGGAATAAAAGGGAAGGAAGTGTGTGGCGTGGTAGATATGAAACCTATGTGAATGAGGACGTAGTTCCACATCATACCACATACCCCTGGAGGAAACTCTTCAGGTCGAGGGACCAAGAGTGAGGATTGGGCTGGGGCCGAAGCAGAGTGGCCGGGCGTTCCTACGTACCCCATGAGGATGGGAATCAAGCCATACGTAGTTCTGGAAGCGCATTTTAACGTCATGAAGGATGAGGAGCAGCCTGACCGTGTTGGTACACATCCCGCCAAAACCACTAAGCCCACGTGAGTCGTGCTCGGTGTGGGAAACAAGTAGTAGTGGTGGGAATTTCCCGACACAGAAAGGTGCAGGATAGGGCAAAGGGACGCTCGGTAAATACCGGCCTAGTGACACTAACACGATCATTTAGCGCACCTAGATGCACGAAGAGATAGAGCCGAGTATGATGGAATTCCACTTGAACATGAGGAAGTGGAAACGTGTGAATCATGGAACTCGAGATTCAGATCACGATGACGGCGGCGTGACGGCGGAGGATAACTGTTGACCGTGTTCGCAACACAACATCCTGTCGCATTAGCCTAGAATGGGGACAAACAAATGAGGGTCGACCGTTGAACATGTTCGAAACACGGGACCATGTCACAAATGTTGTCAAATATCCGTAGGGACGTTGGCCCGAAACGATTGAAGGGCCCTTATGTCCAGCATTCATGGAGAGCCCTTAAGCCTAGTATCCATGTCGTCCGGGGGTCCTTTTGGATGTGGAAGAGGATGAGAATCCAAATATCGAGCTCACGAATCTTGTTCGTGGGATGAAGGGAATGTTTCTATGAAAGTCCCACACTTTGGGTTCTTTGTCGAAACACATCTGAATACGACAAAGAAACGTATTAGAGAGAGGGAGCAGATTCCTTTCCCTTGGGGAGATCTTAGTTTAGGGTCATAGAATTCTGACCATGGATGGGAAGAGACATAAGAGGCACATGGTGGAGTAACTCAAACACCTGGCGTGAATGAGGACACAATCCCATATCACACCGCACGACCTCCTTAGGAGAGGTTCGAAAGCGAATGTTAGGCTGGGCCCACGGGGAAGTGCACGGGCGCTCCTACGTATCTCATAAGGATGAGAATCAAGCCTTACGTATTTCTTGATGGACCTTAGACCATAAATGGGTAAAGGGAGCAGGGGACGCATGGCATCAAAACCCGACGTGAAGGAGGACCTAAGCCCTACTTACCATGCGTTCTCTGGGGAAATGCTCGAGTCGAGGGACCGAACACAAAGGATAGGCTGGGCCCATGGGGAAGTGCCCGGGCGCTCCTACGTATCTCATAAGGATGAGAATCAAGCCATACGTAGTTCTGAATGGTGACACGGTAAGATACCAGTGCCGGGGAAAATGGGAGTGCGGGCGTGGCCCTTGCACTAAAAGAAGCGGAATTTGATAAATCTTGTTTGTTCTTTAAGGTGAATGGTTTTTTTTGTGAAGCAACAGTCCTAGAATAGTAGGCCGTGATGTCGCCACAAGGATCAAGCCATGATGGGCGTTGACAAATGGCATGGCACGTGGCCAATACCCAACGTGATGTCCTCTACAATGAGGTCACCACAATGCAGTGCCGTTTTTCGTCGTGCGGCCAGGACGATAATGTCACAGTTTAGGGTCGTATGACAGGACCAAGCATGCATTTTATCGTCATGCAGCGCAGACGTAGCAGAGACGACGCTAGGCGGGAAATATGTGTAGTGTTATAAAACACAATTGATGGAGACATGATCCCACATCAAATTGTATGCCATCCGGAGAGGGAAACCTTAGGCCGAGGGGCCTATATAGTGGTAAGAGGTGAAACCGGGGGAGAGACTGGCTCCCTAAATGGGTTGTACCCGAAGACAGGGCGTCCGGGCGGTCCTACGTATCCCATGAGGATAGGAATCAAGCCACACGTAGTTCTGAATGGATCTTAGTTTATGGTCTTAGAGCTCGGACCATGGGAGCCCCGAAGGACGCCATATTGCAGCTTTGTCCCCCTGACATGCAAAGGTGCACTGAGGGATAGTGCCAAAAGTGTCGAGATTCCACCTGGACATGATGGGGTGGAAAATGATGTGAATCATGCAACCAACATTCGAGGACTGAAGGGGATGGCGTGACGATAGAGGATTACTGCTGACCATGTTCACAACACAGCATCCTGTCGCGTTAGCCTGAAATGGGGACAAACAAATGAGCATCAACCACTGACCGTATTCGCAACACAGGATTTTATCGATTTGTTGTCCAAAACCCTCGGGGGCGTTGGCCCGTAACGGTAGGAGAGCCCTTGGGCGTAGTATCCAGGCCGTTCTTGGGGGTCCCTATGGGTGTGAAAGGTGATGGAAGCCCGAATGGAGGGGAACACGAAGCTTGACAAGTGGAATGAACTTGATAAATTTTAATCTGACACTCTTGGTCCTAGACCAGAGTACTCTTAACACATGGGTTGGTAGATGCAAGGAGTCAAGGGACTCAACATTGAGGGTGATCGAGAGATGACAGATTCCCGGGGAAAGGGGCATGGTGCCCGAAACATTGTATCATACCTACATATCCCCCTCCTGGAGAGGGACAGACCAAGTGGCCTAGGTGACCGGGAGATCAGGAGATCACTAAGAGGTGGGGCTGCACCCGAATCCTAGACATTCGGGTGGTCCTACGTATCCCATGAGGATGGGAATCAAGCCACACGTAGTTCTGAAGGGTGCATTTTAATGTCGTGCGGGACAAGGAATAAGAGGGCTAACTCTCAGAACGGGGTGCGTGTGGTGCAGCTATTGCAAACCCGACGTGAATGAGGACATTGTCCAACACTACACCACGCGGTCCCGTGGTCGGGGTCCCAATGGTAGGACCCGAGAGGCGAATTAGCTGAACTCAAGATGGACCAAAAGACAAGGGGTCTAGGCATTCCTACATATCCTATGAGGAAAGGAATCAAGCTGCACATAGTTCCAGATGAGAATGTTAGTTTATGGTCTTAGAGCTCGGACCATGGATGGTGACAACTCCCCGAGTAAGCACACATGTCAACCCAATCCCTAAGCCCACGTGAGATAAAATCGGTGTGGGAAACAAGGGGGGAAGATCCTTATCGCAATACTTGGGGCGTCCATCTAAGGGGAGTCGGCGGAGAGCCCCGAAGGACACCTTTGACGCAGCTTGTCCCCCCAACGCGCGGACGTGCATGGAGGAAAAGTACCAAGAGTTCCGAGACTCTACGTGGAAATGATGAAGTGATGAAGGGTGTGAATCGTGTACCCGACATTTTGGGCTTAATGGGTTGGCGTGGCGATAGAGGAAAATTGTTAACCATGGTGGAAACACAGCGTCCATATCGTGCTAGCCTGAGGTGGGAACAACAAATGAGCATCGACCGCTGACCATATTCGCAACGCGGGATTTTATCGATTCGCTGTCCGAAACCTTCGGGGGCGTTGGCCCGTAACGGTAGGAGAGCCCATGGGCGTAGTATCTATTCCATTCTTGGGGGTCCCTCCGGGTATGAATGATGATGAAAGCCCTGATGCAGGGGTATACAAAGCCTAGAAGGCGGGTGCGGATGTGTCCGAGTAAAGCTTGGCGTTCCAGGTAATAAACCAGAGTGCTCTTAGGCACATTGGTGAACCGCCGAAAAGGGATTGACGAAACAACTCAGTAGGGGGAGGTACATGGCGTGGTCATTACGAGACCGACATGAATGAGGACATAATCCCACACCACACCATATAATCCCCTCATGGAGGAAGGACAGGCCAAGGGGCCAAGATGGGATGAGGATTCCCGAGAGATGGGGCTGGACCCGAATCTTGGACATTCAGGTGGTCCTACGTATCCCATTAGGATGGGAATCGAGACACATGTAGTTCTCTAGACGTAGTTTTACATCATACTGGATGAGAAGGGGAGTGATATACCCCAAAACAAGGGAGGTATGCGGTATGGCGAAGAAGCCGACGTGAATGAGGACGTAGTCCCACACCACACCGTACACTCCTATAAGAGAGGACCAGGGTCGTGGCCCGGAAAGGCCAAGGGGCCTGAGGGTTAGGCATTGGTTAGGAAGGCCTGACCTACTTGTAGTTTAACGTCTTGCAATGAGGACGAGGGTCGGGGACCCGAGGAGGCCAAGGGGCCTGAGGCTGGGCCTCGTAAGGGGAGGCGTACGGTATGGTACATGATCCCGACGTGAATGAGGACGTAGTCCCACACCACACCGTACACTCCGGGTAAGAAGTTGGGCGGAGGGGGCTGAGAAGGCTAGGGGGCCTAAGGTCAGGCATCGGTCAGGAAGGCCTGATGGGTCTGCAGTTTAACGTCTTACATGAGGACAGGGGTTGGGGACCCAAGGAGGCCAAGGGACCTGAGGCTGGGCCTCGTAAGGGAAGGCGTACAGTATGGCGAAGAAGTCGACGTGAATGAGGACATAGTCTCACAACAAACCGTACACCCCTATGGGAGATCGGGACCATGGGCCCGATCGCTAGCACCACCCGGGGGAAGTTTGTCACCTCGGGATGGGGCAGAATGAATCACTGCACTCGATGTCTGGGACATCTCGGGGTGGACCCGAAGATCCAGGACAATGTTGACCATGTTCGAAACACAGCGTTCCTATGGTGACCCGTTATGGGAGCAACAAATGAGCGTCGACCGCTGACCAAATTCGCAACGTGGGACTTGTATCGGCTTGTTGCTTGAAAACCCTCGGGGGCATTGGCCCGTATCGGTAGGAGAGCCCTTGGGCGTAGTATCCAGGCCGTTATTGGGGATCCCTCATGGTGTGAAACAAATGATGGAATCCCAGTCAAGGAGTGGGTTAAGCATAGCTGTATCCATCCACGAAAGAGGCAAACATCTCCAGGGGGATGTGCAGCCAGGTCGAGGCTTGCTCGATGTGAGTCGGGGAAAAAGTGTGCACCCTGCCGTGTCTTGACCCGAGGGGCAGATCTTGGCTTTTGGGCTGGGCCGACGGACAAAATGTCTGGGCGTTCCTACGTATCTCATGAGGATGAGAATCAAGCCATACGTAGTTCTTGAAGGCCATGTAGTTTAGCGTCATTCGGTAAGGATGTGGGAGGATAGAAGAACGGGAGTGGGCACATGGTGCGACCCTTACAATCCTTGTGCGAGCGGGGTTGCATGAGCGGGGCCAGGAAAGCCTACTCCCTGCTACACAAAGATCCTCTAAAGAAACTATTCCCAGGGGGAATAGTGGAAGAGAAAAGCTTGGGGCTGGGCTCAGGATGAGGCGTTCGAGCGTTCCTACGTATCCCATGAAGATGGAAATCAAGCCACACGTAGTTCTAGAAATGCATTTTAACATCATGCGGGATGATGACAAGCATCTCATTAGGGGATACGTACGGTACGACGAGTAATCCGACATGAATCAGGACGTAGTCCTACACCATACCGTACAATCCCGTAAGAGGGTAGATCGGGGAAAACCAGGGGGCCTGGGGTCGGACCGCGGTCAGGGAGACCTGACCAGCTTGCTGTTTAACGTCTCGCGGTGAAGACGGGGGGCCATCGGACCGAGGAGGAAAAGGGGCCGGAGGCTGAGCCTCGGTCAGGAAGGCATGACTGGCTTGCAGTTTAACATCTTGTAGTAAGGAAGGGGGTCGGGGCCTGAGGAGGCCAAGGGGCCTGAGGCTGAGCCTCGGTCAGGAATGCCTAACTGGCTTGCAGTTTAACGTCTTGCAGGACGACGGGGGCCGGGGCCCGAGGAGGCCAAGGGTTCTGAGGCTGAGCCTCGGTCAGGAAGGCCTGACTGGCTTGTAGTTTAACGTCTTGCAGGACGAAGATGCAGTTTATGGTCATGTAGGACTTTACAGTTTAGAGTCATGTTGGACCATAATGTGCAGTTTAAGGTCATGCGGGACCGTTTCACAGTTTATCATCTTGCACGACGAAGATGCAGTTTACGGTCGTGCGGGACCATCTTGCAGTTTAGGGTCATGCATGACCCTTTTTCCCTAGGCAAAGTATCGTTTGAGGAATTTGGCATTGGTGGGAGGGGTTATACGCTCTCCATCTGTGGTCACCAAGGAGTATGCTCCATTGGGGTAAACCTTATGGATGATATAATGCCCTTCCCATTTGGGTTCTAATTTGGGCGGCTTTCTACCGGGAATCATTGGCACTCGAAGGGCCAGTACCAGGTCACCCTGTAGAAAAGAGCGGAGACGAACTTTCTTGTCAAAGGCCCTCGCTATCTTGTCCTGATGCCTTTCCAGATTGTGCAGGGCACGAAGCCGGTTCTCGTCCAGTGCTTCTAATTCAGCTAGATGGATCTCGGCTACCTCATCTGATGTCTGGTGGTCATAAACTGTAGTGCGTAACGACGACAGCTGGATCTCAATGGGTAGGACGGCCTCAACTCCATACACCAGGGAATATGGGGTCACCTGGGTAGAGTTGCGAGTCGTTGTGTGGTAGGCCCAGAGGGCGTTGCGGAGCTTGTCCGGACAAATTTTCTTGTTCTGACCAACCATCTTCTAAAGAATGTTAGAGAGGGTCTTGTTGAACGCCTCGATCTGTCCATTCGCCTTCACGTGGTAGCGGGAGGTATGGTTCGACCCGATGTCGTACTTGGCGTACAATTTCTTCAATTCAGCTGCTCGGAAGTTGGTGCCGTTATCGGTGAGGACGGCGTGAGGTGCCCCAAACCGGTGGATAATGTTGGAGCTCACAAAGTCAACGATGGAACGAGCCTTGACCTCTTTGAGCGGAACTGCTTCTGCCCACTAGGAGAAGAAATCTGTAGCAGTCAGGATGAACCTACACTGGCGGGCTGTTGCCGGTGGATACGGTCCCACTACATCAAGTCCCCATACTGCAAATGGCCAAGAGTACTTGGTGGGGTGGAGGGGCTCCGGCGGCCGATGCAAGAAGTTGGCGTGTACTTGGAACGTGTGGAATCTCTTGGCATATCCAATACAATCATGGATCATAGAGGGGAAAAAGTACCCCAACCTCCGGATTTGATGGGACAGCTTCGGCCCAGCTTGATGGGCGCCAGAGGAACCGGCGTGAACCTCTTGCATAACTTGAGTTATCTCCCCTCCTCGGATGCAACGGAGGAGGACACCATCGAAACTCCGCTTATAAAGGATTTGTTCAAGACTGGGGCCGCTCTGGAGGGTAAATTGCAGCACGCAGCATCGGATTCGCTCGCGCTCGGCCCAGTCGTCCGGGAGCTGACCATTTTGGAGATACTCGACAAAAGGTGCTCTCTAGTCGGGAGTGGCTTCAACCACTGAGTCTGACGAACCTGGGGCCCCTGACATGGAGGGTCCGGTGGTGAGATGACTTACCCGTATGCCATCATTGTCCTCTTGGGTGGTGGGGGCAATGACTCTCCGGTGGGCCACATGTATGATCAAATCATCTTGCTCGGGTTCTGCGAGCGACGCGGCGAAGCCAGCCAGGGCGTCTGCTTGGCCGTTCTACGACCGTGGGACATGGGTAACCTCTGGTCGAGAAGAGAACTGGGCCATTAGGTGGAGGGTGTACTCCAGCAACGGTGCGAGCTCCGGCTTCCTAATGACGTAGTCGCCATTAACCTGTTTGATTACCAGCTCGGAATCTCCCTTCACATGTAGATGGGGCGCATGGATCTCAAGGGCCAACTCGAGGCCGGTGATGAGGGCTTGGTACTCTGCCTCGTTGTTCGTACAGCCTTCTGACAACAGGAATGAGTATGGCAGGACGGCTTGCGCCGGGGTAATGAAGACAATACCCAGGCCCACTATGTTGAGATTTTGATCGTTGAGCCTCCTACCGGTGGGGCTCCGGGAGGCGCCGTCGAAATGCATTTGCCAACACGGGACATCATGATCGACTGAGAGGATCTTCTCATCCGGGAAATCCAGGTCCAAGGATTGATCCGTGGAGGTTGGATGGGTAGCTAAAAAGTCTGCCAACGCCTGTCCCTTAATGGCCTTCTGAGGTACAAACCTCATATCGAACTGCTGGAGAATCACTGCCCACCGTGCTAGTCGGCCAGTCAGCATAGGGCGGTTCAGGATGTACTTCAGTGGGTCTACCCGGGAGACCAATTGCACCTCATGGTGTTGCAGGTAATGTCACAACTTCTCCATGAAGAAGACGAGCGCAGGGCAGCTCTTTTCAATAGGGGAGTATCTGACCTTCGTATCGAGAAGCATGCGGCTGAGATAGTAGAGACTGTTCTCAGTACCCTCATTATTCTTCTAGGAGAGCAGCGCACCGAGGGATCTCTCCAGGGCGGTCACATAAAGGACCAGCGGCTTTCCGGAGATGGGTGGCATCAAGACCGGAGGCTGGAGCAGATACTGCTTGATTTCCTCGAAGGCGGTCTGACACACCTCATCCCATTCATAGGCGGCGCCCTTCTTCATGATCCAGGAAAAGAGCTTACACTTGTCGGCCAGATTCGCGATGAATCGGCGTATATAGGCTAAGTGGCCTTCAAGGCCTCGAAGCTCCCAAATGTTGCTCGGGGGAGGCATTTGGATGATGGACTTTATCTTCTCTGGGTCGATCTCGATACCTAGGTATCTGACAACAAAACCCAGAAACATCCCAGAGGTGACCCCGAAGGCACACTTCAGCGGGTTCATCTTCAGGTGACGGGAGCGGAGGAAACCGAACACTTTATCAAGGTCTTTGATATGGTCCTTGCGCTGACATGATTTGACTATGAGGTCATCCACGTAGCATTCCACCAATGTCCCGAGAATCGGCTTGAATATGCGATGAATGGCCCTCTGATAAGTGGCACCTGCATTTTTCAAACCGAATGGCATAACCTGGTAGAAAAAGGTACCTTGGGGAGCTCTGAAGATAGTGGAATCCTCGTCTTCCGGGCCATCTAGATCTGGTTATACCCAGAATACCCATCCATGAAAGATAGGGATTGGAACCCGGGCGTGGCATCAATCAACAACTCTGTCACCGGGAGTGGGAAGTCATCCTTTGGGTAGTGGCGATTAAGATCGCGGAAGTCGATGCAGTCTCTGATATTCCCATTCTTCTTCCTGACTGGCACAATGTTGGCAAGCCACTTGGGGTACTGGACCTCCTTGACGATGTTGGCTTTGATTAGCTTGTCAACTTCGGCCTCAAACATAGCACCACGAGAAGGGTGCATCTTCCTGGGAGGCTGCTTAAACCCACGATGTTTTTCCGAGAGGCCCAAACGGTGAATGGCTACATGGGGATCTAGCCCTGGCATCTCGTTGTAACTCCAAGAAAACACATCACGGTGCTGTTTGAAGAAGTCTACGTACTGCAGTTGCTCCTCGGGGGACATGGCTTCACTGATCAATGTGGGTTTCAGATCTGCCTCGCTACCAAGGTTCACCTGTACCAGTTCATCAACCGTGGTAGAGACGCCTTCTTCAAAGGCGGGGGGGCATCCTCCAGGTCTTCCTCCCCACCCGTGGGGGGACTTCCCGCGATGGATGATACTTCTGGGCTATCAAAACCTGAGGGGAAGCTGGTGCCGGCCTGGGCAGCAGCGATCATCACATCGGGAGACTCACTCGCCATTGAGACCATAGCAATGAAGGCGGTCGACCCTATCCCATCTGGCCTTTGGCCTAAGGGGACGCATTTGATAATATCAAAGTAGTGGTGACGTGTCGGCTTGAGTCGGTTGATTCCAACCCGGCGGAAGAGACATGTATGGCGCACCGCCGTTGTCATAAGCTTGTAATCCCGGTACCATATAGGGGTAGGAGGTTCCGGGATGACTTGAGCCTGGTTGATGTAGGAGTACGAGGTGATTTTCCATCGTCGCTTGGACACGGGAACATGTCTTCCTTGCATACCCGAAACAACAAAACATTGCCCCATGTCGGGGGTCGTGGCCTCCAACCGGTGGATCGAGAGAATGTAGGCGTCATCCATGCTTTCCCAGGGATCACTTGTGACCGGGGCGGGTTCATCCTCGCTTACTAGGATTTTCTTGTCCTTACTTTTGTAATAACCCGCATCCAGATAGTGGGACTCACAAGAAGCGAAAGGGGACGCGTCTCCTTGGAGCACGCCTACTCGACCGTTGAGCGAGTACTTGAGGCACTGGTGATACGATGAAGGGACCACTGCATGCAGATGGAGCCATGGCCTACCCATCAATGCATTGTAGGCGGTGTCCTGAGAGACAACCATGAACTCGATGCTGGAAATTAAGCCACCGAACTGAGTCTTCAGGAGGATCTTGCTGACTGGGGTTTGCTCTGTCCTGTCATACCCCTGGATCTTGAGGTCAGATGGAGTTAAATCACCTTCAGACAGACCCAGCTTTCGCAATGTCCGGGTCGGAATTAGATTGATTCCAAAACCTGTGTCAATGAGGCAGTGGCAGACTTCCACACCATTGAAGTGGCCAGTGGGAGTGTCCTCATCTTCACCAGAGAACGATATAACCACCTGACATTCGGGGTTTTCAATCGCCTCGGTATGGGAGGCTTCTGCAGCTGCTACCTCCGTCTCATACTGGAGGGGGATCCTTAGGGCCTCGGCAAGTGCCTCGCGCATTTCAGATGACAGGCGAAGGGCCTCAAGGATAGAAAGCCTCGTCGGAATGCTGGCCAGGTGCTTCAGGACATCATACTTTCGTGCCAAACGTGAACCTCTTCTTACAGGAGGTCGTTTGGCATTTGGAGGCATATCGGGTCCTGCTGGTTGAACCGGCGATCGACTAGTACTGGGTACATCTTGCTGCCTACTAGTAGAAGCCTGGAGAGTAGTCTCCAGACTAGGATTGGACAGCGGAGGCTGGCCTGTATCCGGGCAAGACTGACTGTGATACGAACGAGGAAGCTCCCCCCGATCCAGTAGCATGAACGGCGGTGGAGGTAGAGCTGAGAGCGTTAGATGGGGTTGCGCGTGCTGGGATCTGCGCTGAGCCTGCTGCCTGGTCTCAGTAGCATGCAAGGATTGGCCAAAAGTGTCTACTGACGTACCTCGATGACCGGCACGGTTGCGATTCCGCTGACGTTGACGTCGGCTGGAAACATTGGGGAGGTCTTCTTGGCATTCCCCCTCGTCGGGGGTCATATAGGGCTTTACCAGCTCCATGGTGTTAACCAAAGCGTACCCCTGGCTGTCGCTCAAGGAGTCATCCACCGCAGGGCGGATTCTGGGAGGAATCCCCATTTCAGGGGGCATAAAGTCACCGAGAGTGCGGGATGACGACGGCACCGGCGGTGCGCGTTGCTTCTTCTTACGTCGCCGATGCTTGCCCTTTTGGGGAGAGGCCGACTGTGAAGAAAACGCGGAGGCACCAGCTACTTCTTCTGAAGGTTCCGACTGCTTCAAGCGCACCCAGATGATACCATGGTCACGGACGACGGTTTTTCGAGCCATCCAGTCGTCGTATTTCTGGGATCCGCGGCTGGGGACCTGCTGCAACTCGCCTTCACTGTCACTGCCGATCTCTGATCCTGCAAAGACACCAGCCACTTGCGCTAGTGTTGGGCCCAACTTGACTATGTTGTTGTTGACCTGGTCTTGAAGCCAGTCTTGAAACACATAGCATTGCTTGAGGGTGTGCCCCAGGATCCGATGATAAGGGCAGTAGTTGGGGTGATCGGTGAGATTCGCCTCTGCCGGCCTTCTGCACTCAGGAAGACGCACAATCCCTTGCTCTAGAGCACTTCGGAAGTAGCCAGGGACCTGATTTTCAATGAAAGAATAAGTCTGGTACCTTCTTTCCGGATAGGGGGCCCTGGGGGCCTAGCCCTGACGAGGGGCCGGAGGGGCCTGCCATGGAGGCGGCGCCTGATTGTCTCGCCTAGGTGGCGGTGGCGCATTGCACGGGCGAACCTGTCAGTTCTGAGGCGGTCGCTACTGGGCAGGAGCCTGTGCTTGAGGTGGAGGACCTCTGCGGGGTTGCAGGGGTGGTGTCGCCGGCAGTAACTCCAGCTGCCTCGGGGCTTCTATTTCGGCCACCGTGGCGGGTTCAGCCCTGGCGGTCCTCCTGTCCGGGATCATAGGGGGAAACAAACGTGCCTGACGGGCCTGTTGCAGGGCTTCCTCAAGGCGTTGAGCCTTATCTGAGAAATCTCTGAACCCTCCAGGGTAGTTCTGGGTAATCAGGGAGGGTACCAACTCTGTCTTGACGTTCCCTACACACATCGTCAGTAGTTGATCCTGAGTCAGTGGCATATCGAGGGAATACGTAAGTCCCTTCCACTGGGCGATTAAATCTGCAACCCGCTCATCAGGCCTTTGCTTGCACTTGAAGAGGCCTGCAATGCTGGTCTTCCGCGTGGTGGAGCTGAACTGGTATAAGAACTGTCGGTGAAGATCCTCCCAACCGGTCACCGATCCGATAGGGAGCTGGTTGTACCAGACGAATGTCGGACCTTCCAATGTCTGTACGAAACATCGGAGCTTGGCGGCTTCTTGCTGAGCCGGAGTCCCCAGCATGGGCCCACACTTGGAAGAAAAATGTGCCAAGTGCTGCGGTGGGTCCCCTGTCCTGTTAAAAGGCGAGAAAGTGGGGTTCCCAAAACCCGGAGGTGCGGGCATATCATCCACCCATGCGGGATAAGGCTTGCCATCCGGTGGGACCGCCACCTGCCGCGTTTCCAACGCTTCGAGGCGGGCTGTGAGCGCCGCGATAAGATCATTCGGGTGGGGGTCCCTGTCTTGACGGGGATCCCTAACCACAAGTGCATTGCCAGGTTCTTCAACACGGTAGACGGCTTCAGCCGCTCGTGGGTCAACTGGATGGACGACCCGCGGGGTGACTGGGGGAACCCAGACTGGATTCTTCAGATTGCCCCGTCGCTCGGGGGGATTTGGCGAGACGTATCGCGCCCTCTTTCCATACATTCCGGGTTCTACCCTGTCTGCGGCAGTAGCATGATCAGGGTTTCCCGGAGGTATTTAACTGGGGGGAAATTGTTCCTTCCCCTGCTACCCCGGCCTGGGATTAACATAGTCGGGTCGCCGCTCTACGGCACGCTCAGCCAAGAGTTCGTCAACCAGCCTCTTCTGCTCGCCAAGCAGCTGGCATAACGTGGCCTTCTCGGGATCTTCGTCCGTTTTCTGCATAGAGACGGACGGGTTGGAGTGCTTGACTGTTCCGACGTGCTCCTTACCCTTGCCGGTGTTTCGACCGAGTACCAGTGACTCGGTGGGTACGGGGAGGCCTAGCAGGTTCCTCTGCTGACGGGTAACTCGCCCTGATGGGTCCAGCAGTGGTGGTACGCCCTTGGGGGGTAAGTCTCCATCAAGGAATTCAAGCTCAACTTCCTTGTCCACGACGTCAGCCATTGAACCGCGACCCCTCTCGAGGGCATTTCCTCGATGTCACATAGCGAATCGGGCTGCCGTCGGATAGGGTCGAAGAGGAGAGAGGCATAGTGTCCCCAACCACAGACTTGTACATGGGGGGTGGCTTCCCTGACGATTTTGCGGAGTGCTTTAAAACTCTGAACGCATTTTCGTTGATGGGCGCTCTGGTGGCCTGGCGACTCAGGGTGCTGGGCCACAAGGAGTGCAGCCGCATCGACCAGGCGGCACTGCTCGCCGATTTCTTCGAAGTTCTCTTGACTTCTGGGGTACACCACCCGTTCGTAACGAAGGCGGAAGTGTGTCTCCAATAGGGTTCGACAAAAGCACCCCACTTCTTCAGGGGTAAGAGACTCCGGTACGTGAAAATTCAGCGCCGACGTCGGCCAGAACTTTTCTGGGAAGTAATTCGCTGCGAGGATACTCCAGAAGCTCCTGGGCTCGGACTTAGGGTCTGGCCCTGTGTTGCCTCACTCATCAACCGGGGGTGGCTGAGGGACCGGTAGCGGTACCGAGGTGGACCTCTGGGATAGTAAGCTCAGCGGTGGAAAATACGGCGAACGAGCTGACTGCCCGCCGAATTCCGGGCCATCCTCCGAAGAGTGAGGTGACCTGGCCACGAGGTCACGATACGACAGGCTGATAACCACAGCTTCCGGAACAGGAGCCGCGGCTACCAGCGACAGGTCGTGTCGTCGCACTACCGTCGTTGGCCCCCAAAATAACTCTTCGTGATCTCTGGTAGAGGTAGAGGGAGCTTCTGGTGATAAAGGAGGTGATTGCGCGGTGGAGATCTGCGGAATTCCCAAGATTTCTTCCTCTTGGATGTACCTGCGGAGGGAGATGGGATTCTGGTGGACCTCAAATTCTGGGAGAATGAGGCTAACGCGTCTGCTTCCTGCCCCGGTCCTTGATACGGAGGAGAGGGGAGAAGGTTTCATCGCTGAATCGCATTTCGCTTCTGAATCGGAGAAACGGGCAGGTTTGATCTCCACCTGGGCCTTCCCAGGGTTTTTCTTGTGGCGGCGACGACCCTCTCTCCTGCCCCGGGGTGGCTCTTCGGGACAGGGTTGACCCCTATCAGGCAGCCTCGGGGTGGCGCTGGCGCCGTGGCGGAGAGGGCCCCCACTCGAGATAGCTGGGGTGTGAGGTGCACCGGGGAAAATGTCAAAGGGTACATGGGGAGGACCTCCATGAATAGCACCCATATAGGCGGAGCCTCTGTTGGAACCGGCAGGAGCATGGGGAGGACCTCCATGGTCGATGCGAGTGGAGCGAGGCTGACCTTCACTCCTCGAGTTGCTGGGGCGAGGAGGACCTTCGCCGGTTGCGAAGAGGACATAGTGTAGAGACCCGAAGCATGAAGTACATGTACATTACATTACTTTTGCGGAATACTTAGTACATAACAAAAACACACACACAAGGACCGTAATAGTTTAGTGTCTTTGGAAACTCGGAACGTAATCTTTTAATCCTGGTGAAAGATCTTCAATATCTCCCATAAAGATCTTCCCTTTTTTTTTACCTAAAACCTTTCTTTATATCCTGGGGAAAAGAAAACATAAAAGGGTGAGCTCAAATGCTCAGTAAGGGTAAACAAAATAAAAATCAATCACATCATATTCATAAGAACATAACTTTTGGAAATCTTAACCTGCAAAAGAGATCATAATTTCATAACCTGGGATAACTCATGGTAGTGAAATGTATTCACAATAATCATAACTTAAAACATTAAACTTTGTGGCATACACACATAATCATAGAGAATCATTTCTTGTTAGTCAAGACTCATTGACAAGACTATCTTAGTGGACAAAGTCCCTTTCTGAATCGAGTAACCCTCGTTTCAGTCCTGTTTCACTGAACCGGTATAACCTACCATTCCAGCCATGTCTATCTCATGAGATATAAAATCTTTACCCAATGCATTGGAGGGAGATATAGGTCCCACCCATCTCATAATGATACCATTCTTATGTGTGCCACAGAGTCATAAATCATACATCATTTCATAACCCATGTAGTAAAAATGGGATTCGTAAACATCGTGACATCATAAAACAATTCATATAAGATAAAGTAATTCATAAAAATAATTCCATCACAACATAACCAAATCAATGTAATAATAGGGATAGAAACAGAACCCTATGTTATCTTAGATGTAAAATAATTTTGATAAAACACTTGAAATGAATTCTTGAGGAAAATATCCTTTCTTCTTCAAAATCAATTTCTTTTCACAAAACGTCATGAAATTTTAAAAGAAAGATATTTTATTGAAAATAGTCATGCAATCTTTTGGAGGAAGCTTCATGAAAATGAGGCTTTAAAAAACCGTAAAAATCCGTTCATGCCGTATAAGTTAAAAAACATTCTTCTTGTACTTTTGTCGGATAAGTCAAAAAGTACCTTGTACGAAAACGACAAAAGATTCTTTTCATATCTTTTACAAAAAACTCACCGAAGGGTAAAATTGGATATAAACTATTGTATAAGGATATAAATATTACATATTGAGGAAACATGGATTTGGATGATAAAATACACCCTAGTAAATTTCAATGTATAAACAATCTCGGATAAAAATTGAGATTGCGAGATTTTCCCTTACCGTAGGTCCGACTTGCTTTGTAAGTGTCCGAACCTCCTGTATAATGATTTAAATCATGTTATTGACTTATTCCAGAATCATATTCATTGTTATTATATCATATATGGTCCACTTATGACTTTATATTACCCGTTCTTTTGTAAATTCATGTTAAAGTAGCGTTTTGGGTAAAATCGTCTCATTTGTCGTTCGTGTTTTTAACTTGTAATTATTCATATGATTACTTAGATCATGATTACATAATTCCAGAATATAAAACATGATATATATATATATATTCAGAATATACATATATAATAAATTAGTAAATGGAAAGAAATACACCGTTCATGGAGAAGGTAGTCCGTACGTACGCATGAACGCTGTTTTTGTTTCCTTATTGAATTGAATGGAATTAAGTAGATGACATACATATAAATATAAATAATTCCAGTATCATTATTAGGTCATATATTTCATTAGTACTTATTATATATAATTTATAATCATTCATGAATGGTTAATCATTGAGAATGAATCTCATCGCGTCGTGAAGACGGTAGTCCGTACGTACGCACGAGCGATGATATCGTTGCCATGGTCGTGGAATTGTGTCGAAGTGTATGTATACTATTTCAGTATAAATATCAATTTATAATAATCATATATAGTTACTCATTACACCTTTATACTCTTCCAATTAAGGTGGTGGCGGAAAATAGATTACACCACGGCGTGGAGACGGTATTCCGTACGTACGCACGCGCGGTGATTTCATTTTTCCGTAGGATGGATAGAAGGTGAATTAGGGTTGTTTCATATTTATAATAACATATCATTATGTAAGTAATACTGATGTTATTACTTTATCATGAAACAACTAATGAAGAAGAAGTTGAAGAAGAAAGAAATTGAAAAGATCGGTAATGGATATTACCTCTTCTATGGAACGCCTCTTTGAATCCTCCACTTAGGGAACTAATATTGGTCTTTGAAGAAGACCAGGAACTCTAGGATTATTCTAGGGAAGTGGGGAAGGGATTTAGGCAGGGTTTGGCCGAGCTTGAGAGCTCAAATTGGTGTGAGGAGGAGGGGAAGGAGGTGCCCTTTTATAAGGGAGGATAGGGGCACCTTAGGAATATCTCAAAATATTATTTTATATTAAAGTCAAAATCGGTTTATAATGGTTCGAAAGGGTCTTATTTAGAATCTAAAGTGGGGATGGGTCGAAATCCTATCAACCAATAGGATTTAGACAAGTTTAGGTTATTATTTTAACCTTATCAATTAGATTTAACTCTAAGTTAAATAATTTAACTTTTACCGTGTCTTTTTGTTTTCTTACACTATATGGTTAATACACTTACTATAACATTCTAAACGAACCCCAAATTGTTTATTATTAATATATATATCCTTATCTAAGTCATTTGGACGAACCTTAGATTTTTAGGAATAAAATAACAATTAATAATATAATATTTGATTTAAAAACTATTTTGTGTCAATTTTAATATTATTTGATATATGATTTTTGTGAAAGTCATAACAGAATTATATGTTCGAACCAAGTTTCTTAAATCAACACTAATATATCATAGTAACCTAGAAAATTAGTGGAATTCATAAAAGTCTCAAATTATATTTATTTTGGTATTTATAACATCAATTATGTCAATATTTCATTAATAAGATAATTACTGCATCATCTTTGTGTCATAAATAAATTAACTTATTTAATGTCTAAAAATTACAAATAAATTACCATTATGTAGAAAATCTTTTTATCTTTCTAATTAATATTTATAGTCGAATTTATCTTATGTATAACCCCATATTAAAAATGTTTTAGTAAATAAACTTTGATTTTAACTCTTTTAACCCTTCTTTAAATAAATTAATAATAAATGTCCTAATCTAATCCAAGTGGGCCTAAATGGTCATATTTTATTCCTAAGTTTGTTTTTGATCGAATTTCACTTATCCAATAGAATTAGGACATGTGTTAAGGTAATAATAATATCATCTTTACCCTTAATTACCCTATTTACTTTTAACCGTGGTAAAAAAAAGTAAAAAGTTACTATTCACCAAAAATTATTTTCATCTCATTGAACCACATTTTTGTCCTTGATATTAACCGTGTCTCTCAGATTTTAGAAATTCCATTCACAGAAGCGGTAAAATTAAGTTTTATGCAAAATTCAGTTTTTAACCTACCACTTAGTGGTTTCACTATTCATCGAAAATTGAAAGTTTTCAGAAAAATACCAAAAATTAGGCCTAAGCTATATTTGATATTATGAACTCAAAAATGATGTCTATTTTACCAAATTCAAACCATATCAGTTGCATTAACTAATTTAAAAATTAATTCTCGTCGTCAAAACAAATAGCGTGTTTTTAAGAGATAATAACTATCAAAAGATTGACACTAGTTTATAACTGGTTTAAATGTGAAATTACATCCAATGACCAACATTGTATTAAATTGTAAAAATATATTCTAAATATACTTTAAAACCACTCAAATTAATAATTTATCACTATTAATTATTTCAATTAAAAAAGTTGTTTTTAATTAAAATTTAGTAATTTTCACTAATCATCAAAATATGAAAGTTATCCGAAAAGTACCAAAATTTCATCCTAAGCTAATTTCGATATTACGAATCCAAAAATGAATTCCATTTTGAAAAATAAAATTTACAAAATTTCAAAAATTGGTTATTAATATTCATAACGGCTACTTTTAATAATATTTTAATAGCATATTGTTGTTTAGTGAAACTCGTTATTGCGTACTATACATGCTATCGAGGAAGGTCGTGATTGCGTGTAATGCAAGGCAAGTCAAGGATGTGTGTTGTGCAAGCTCCTTTTGGTGTAGCGTTCAACACAAGACATTAATAAAATTAAAAAGAATATTTTTCATAAAATCTCGGGCTGTTACATTCTACCCCCCTTAAATGAATTTCGCCCTCGAAATTCGTATGGGTTATAAATGGTTTACTATTCAAAAGTTTCTTTAATAGAAACCCACATCGTAAAAAGGAATACCAAAACCAATCTTTAAAAACAAAGGTATGAAACGTAATGGTTACCCCAAATAAACTAATCACTGGGTTTCCACATAGGTGAAAATATGGATATGGAAGAAAAATCTAACCATCATGTTCTGATGGAGAGTGGTAGAGAACATGGCTATGGAAAAGCCAGCAATCACAAATCCATAAATTTGTGACGATCTAAGGTACCATCTGATTAATCAGATATAAGAGCACTAGGACAACATTTTTGGTTTTCAAGATCATTTCCCTAAAGTTGAAGAATTAGAATTAGAATAAATACATACTTTATTTTGGTACAATCTCACTGTTGTTCGTGCCTTGAAAAATTTCCACTTCATCTCTTAAATAAATGAAGTTGAATTTGTTATTCGTGAAGTGTTAGCAGCTCATGTGGTAGAATGACGGGTCATTCCATCTGTCTCAAACAAAAGGTTAGCAAAAGTTATTAAATATACATAAGTCATTCTATAGTGTGATTAATCATATATGGTTTCTAAAATGGACTTATACTTCATATATCATACTTTTTAATATAATAAAACTAGTTTCTACTAAACAGGGACTTCCTGTAGGCCAGTGGTAGGCGATAAAGGCCAGTCGCATTTCGGTTGTGGGTTCGATTCCCACATCCTTGTCCGACGCGATGGGCTGTCGCCCGTCCTGCATGTTGTCCTTTTTCTAAAACTATATTACTATAACATCCCATCAATAATATCGAAAAAAACTTCTATCATTAAACAATACTAACTTATGTCCTACATAATCCATTCCAATCTTTAGGCTTTCCCATAATACTGCAGTCCACTCTCATAAAATAGTGAAAACAATTACCAGAGATTTAATACCATCGTTGATCCCCATATATCATAAGATATGTCTTGTTGGTCACACTCTAAACATTCAAAGTCCTTAATCATGTATTCTCTTGAATACCCATTGAACCTTAGTGAAAACATGAATGCAGTTAAACGTTAACACTTTCCACATACCAAAATCCTCAAAATTCTTTATAATCAAACCATGATATCACTTAGTCCTTATATCAATCATGAGCTCATGAATACTGTCAAACATTTCATTTTCTCCTTATCCCTTAATTATGCTCATATCATCTACTTTCCAAAATATTTGAATCACTTTTCATGGTTACCGGTACCTTAAAATTATTGAAAACCACAATAGACCAATACATAAATATTTCAGTACACCATAAAAGTACCTCAACAACATTATTCCTAAATACCAATACATAAACACTTCAGTCCATCCACTTCAATGATTGTCCTGGAAGAAGTCCTTCCTTGATTTAGAAGTAACTTTTTAGGTCAGGGCATTGAGTTGGGTAATGCCCATGTTCTCCACAAATAATACATTGAACTCCATAACAGTCTGTCACTCTATGACCCTTTTTTCCACACAGATAACATCGGTCCCTCCATTTGAGGTATTCCTCAAGGTTCTTCTTCCCTTCTTTAGAAATCTCAATCTTCCTTTCTTTATGCTCCTCAACATGCGAACATGAATAATAGTTTATCTTCCTCTTCTTTGATAAATTAGGCATACCACTAAATTTCACATTGTTAACCATATATCGCGATGACTGATTTGGCATAATCACAAGATCTTTCTCTCTAGGAATTACACAATTCTTTTGCTCATAGTCACCAATTTGTCCATTGGATTCAATGTTAACAGAATTCCTTCTGGTTCCCTCCATTAACAAAAACAAAAAAAGAATCTTGTGAGAGGCAAAAATCATGCTAGGGAAAACAACATAGTAAAGGGGGAGTACCCTTAATATCTATCATCTTACGATAAATTCTAAGATCGTTAACATAGTTCTAGGACTGTATCTTATACGTATACTTATCCTTAGGGACATCCCTAGACATACCTTAGAAATATCTCTAGGGATCTCACTAACGCTTTCGCATCCTAGTTTCCAAAGGCTAACTAAACCTTTCCACTGATACCAACTATAGAGACCCGAAGCCTGAAGTACATGTACATTACATTAATTTTGCGGAATACTTAGTACATAACAAAAACACACACACAAGGACCGTAATATTTTAGTGTCTTTGGAAACTCGGAACGTAATATTCTAATCCTGGTGAAAGATCTTCAATATCTCCCATAAATATCTTCCCTTTTTTTTACCTAAAACCTTTCTTTATATCCTCGGGAAAAGAAAACATAAAAGGGTGAGCTCAAATGCTCAGTAAGGGTAAACAAAAGAAAAATCAATCATATCATATTCATAAGAACATAACTTTTGGAAATCTTAACCTGCAAAAGAGATCATAATTTCATAACCTGGGATAACTCATGGTAGTGAAATGTATTCAAAATAATCATAACTTAAAACATTAAACTTTGTGTCATACACACATAATCATAGAGAATCATTTCTTGTTAGTCAAGACTCATTGCCAAGACTATCTTAGTGGACAAAGTCCCTTTCAGAATCGAGTAACCCTCGTTTCAGTCCTGTTTCACTGAACCGGTATAACCTACCATTCCAGCCATGTCTATCTCATGAGATATAAAATCTTTACCCAATGCATTGGAGGGAGATATAGGTCCCACCCATCTCATAATGATACCATTCTTATGTGTGCCATAGAATTATAAATCATACATCATTTCATAACCCATGTAGTAAAAATGGGATTCGTAAACATCGTGACATCATAAAACAATTCATATAAGATAAAGGAATTCATAAAAATAATTCCATCACAACATAACCAAATCAATGTAATAATAGGGATAGAAACAGAACCCTATGTTATCTTAGATGGAAAATAATTTTGATAAAACACTTGAAATGAATTCTTGAGGAAAATATCCTTTCTTCTTCAAAAACAATTTCCTTTCACAAAACGTCATGCAAATTTAAAAGAAAGAGATTTTATTGAAAATAGTCATGAAATATTTTGGAGGAAGCTTCATGAAAATAAGGCTTTATAAAACCGTAAAAATCCGTTCGTGCCGTATAAGTTAAAAAAAACATTCTTCTTGTACTTTTGTCGGAAAAGTCAAAAAGTACCTTGTACGAAAACGACAAAAGATTCTTTTCATATCTTTTACAAAAAACTCACCGAAGGGTAAAATTGGATATAAACTATTGTATAAGGATATAAATATTACATATTGAGGAAACATGGATTTGGATGATAAAATACACCCTTGTAAATTTCAAAGTATAAACAATCTCGGATAAAAATTGAGATTGCAAGATTTTCCCTTACCGTAGGTCCGACTTTCTTTGTAATTGTCCGAACCTCCTATATAATGATTTAAATCATGTTATTGACTTATTCCAGAATCATATTCATTGTTATTATATCATATATGGTCCACTTATGACTGTATATTACCCGTTCTTTTGTAAATTCATGTTAAAGTAGCGTTTTGGGTAAAATCGTCTCATTTGTCGTTCGTGTTTTTAACTTGTAATTATTCATATGATTACTTAGATCATGATTACTTAATTCCAGAATATAAAACATGATATATATATATATATATATTCAAAATATACATATATAATAAATCAGTAAATGGAAAGAAATACACCGTTCATGGAGAAGGTAGTCCGTACGTACGCATGAACGCTGTTTTTGTTTCGTTATTGAATTGAATGGAATTAAGTAGATGACATACATATAAATATAAATAATTCCAGTATCATTATTAGGTCATATATTTCATTAGTACTTATTATATATACTTTATAATCATTCATGAATGGTTAATCATTGAGAATGAATCTCATCGCGTCGTGAAGACGGTAGTCCGTACGTACGCACGAGCGATGATATCGTTGCCATGGTCGTGGAATTGTGTTGAAGTGTATGTATACTATTTCAGTATCAATATCAATATATAATAATCATATATAGTTACTCATTACACCTTTATACCCATCCAATTAAGGTGGTGGCGGAAAATAGATTACACCACGGCGTGGAGACGGTATTCTGTACGTACGCACGCGTGGTGATTTCATTTTTCCGTAGGATGGATAGAAGGTAAATTAGGGTTGTTTCATATTTATAATAACATATCAGTATGTAAGTAATACTGATGTTATTACTTTATCATGAAACAACTAATGAAGAAGAAGTTGAAGAAGAAAGAAATTGAAAAGATCGGTAATGGATATTACCTCTTCTATGGAACGCCTCTTTGAATCCTCCACTTAGGGAACTAAGATTGGTCTTTGAAGAAGACCAGGACCTCTAGGATTAATCTAGGGAAGTGGGGAAGGGATTTTGGCAGGGTTTGGACGAGCTTGAGTGCTCAAATTGGTGTGAGGAGGAGGGGAAGGAGGTGCCCTTTTATAAGGGAGGAGAGGGGCACCTTAGGAATATCTCAAAATAATATTTTATATTAAAGTCAAAATCGGTTTATAATGGTTCTAAAGGGTCTTATTTCGAATCTAAAGTGGGTATGGGTCGAAATCCTATCAACCAATAGGATTTAGACAAGTTTAGGTTATTATTTTAACCTTATCAATTAGATTTAACTCTAAGTTAAATAATTTAACTTTTACCGTGTCTTTTTGTTTTCTTACACTATATGGTTAATACACATACTATAACATGCCAAAAGAACCCCAAATTGTTTATTATTAATATATATATCCTTATCTAAGTCATTTGGCCGAACCATAGATTTTTAGGAATAAAATAACAATTAATAATATAATATTTGATTTAAAAACTATTTTGTGTCAATTTTAACATTATTTGATATATGATTTTTGTGAAAGTCATAACAGAATTATATGTTCGAACCAAGTTTCTTAAATCAACACTAATATATCATAGTAACCTATAAAATTAGTTGAATTCATAAAAAGTCTCAAATTATATTTATTTCGGTATTTATAACATCAATTATGTCAATATTTCATTAATAAGATAATTACTGCATCATCTTTGTGTCATAAATAAATTAAATTATTTAATGTCTAAAAATTACAAATAAAATACCATTATGTAGAAAAGCTTTTAATCTTTCTAATGAATATTTATAGTCGAATTTATCTTATGTATAACCCCATATTAAAAATGTTTTAGTAAATAAACTTTGATTTTAACTCTTTTAACCCTTCTTTAAATAAATTAATAATAAATGTCCTAATCTAATCCAAGTGGGCCTAAATGGTCATATTTTATTCCTAAGTTTGTTTTTGATCGAATTTCACTTATCCAATAGAATTAGGACATGTGTTAGGGTAATAATAATATCATCTTTACCCTTAATTACCCTATTTACTTTTAACCGTGGTAAAAAAAAGTAAAAAGTTACTATTCACCAAAAATTATTTTCATCTCATTGAACCAAATTTTAGTCCTGATATTAACCGTGTCTCTCGGATTTTCGAAATTCCATTCACAGAAGCGGTAAAATTATGTTTTATGCAAAATTCAGTTTTTAACCTACCACTTAGTGGTTTCACTATTCATCGAAAATTGAAAGTTTTCAGAAAAATACCAAAAATTAGGCCTAAGCTATATTTGATATTATGAACTCAAAAATGATATCTATTTTACCAAATTCAAAACATATCAGTTGCATTAACTAATTTAAAAATTAATTCTCGTCGTCAAAACAAATAGCGTGTTTTTAAGAGATAATAACTATCAAAAGATTGACACTAGTTTATAACTGGTTTAAATGTGAAATTACATCCAATGACCAACATTGTATTAAATTGTGAAAATATATTCTAAATATACTTTAAAACCACTCAAATTAATAATTTATCACTATTAATTATTTCGATTAAAAAAGTTGTTTTTAATTAAAATTTAGTAATTTTCACTATTCATCAGAATACGAAAGTTATCCAAAAAGTACCAAAATTTTATCCTAAGCTAATTTCGATATTACGAATCCAAAAATGAATTCCATTTTGAAAAATAAAATTTACAAAATTTCAAAAAGTGGTTATTACTATTCATAACGGCTAGTTTTAATAATATTTTAATAGCATATTGTTGTTTAGTGAAACTCGTTATTGCGTACTATACATGCTATCGAGGAAGGTCGCGATTGCGTGTAATGCAAGGAAAGTCAAGGATGTGTGTTGTGCAAGCTCCTTTTGGTGTAGCGTTCAACACAAGACATTAATAAAATTAAAAAGAATATTTTTCATAAAATCTCGGGCTGTTACACGTAGGGAGGGCCCCCACGTTGGTGAAGGACTGGATGGACGGTGCCTTCAGGTTGGCGGTCGGGGGCAGGAGGATGGACTCCATACCCTGTATAATGGGCGCGGGAAAGGTTTCCGCGCTGAGCGTCACTGCCGTGGGGCAGGTCTTCCTTTGGGATGGGGGTAGCACGAGGCATGCCTCCATGACGAACTTCGGAGCGGGGAAGGCCCACGCTCTGTGGGGTAGTGGTATGGGGAGGACCTCCGTACAGGGTGACATTACCGCGGGTTAGTTCGCGGTGATCACTACTTGGGCCTGCCACCCGGAGAGTCAACCTAGCCTGCCCATGGGGCGGTTGGGGTCTCGATCCTGGTGGGGTGAAGGAGTGCCCTTGCTCAGTGTATGCAGGGGCTTCACGATGCACGTCGGAAGGGGCTCGGGCCACTGTAACTGTCGACGTTGACGTGCCTGGGCGAGCATCCTCAGCCCGGGCCCGGCACTGACGTCGGGTCAGGCGAGCTGGTGCAGGTGGTGTATGGACGTAGCCTGCCTGCTCTTCTTGCGGGCCCGGACGGCGGCGCTGACGCGGCCGGGCGGGAGCTCTCGCCTGGAGCCCTTGGGTCGGGACCCTGAGCGGGCTGAGCCGGACGGCGCCCGGCTCTTCAGCATAAGGCGATCAGTCATCAAGGCGTTCCGGAGATAGGCTCCTGAAACGGTTGAATGTTGGGGTGGGGAGCAGGGGCTCCCTGTGTGGCCTGTTAGGGCGGCGTTGACGGCGGGGCCTGGAGGCCTCGAGGTCCAGGCGGGCCATATCCCGAGTTGGGATTACCCCTTCTTCCTCATACCTGTGCACGAGGTTGTTGATCACCCTTCGCTGGATGACCTCTGATGGGGAAAGGGGACGTGGGTGCCCCGTATTACGCGATGTGGTGGCCGTCATGGCGGTAGCGGCGCTACGTGGGGTGGCTGTGGCGGTGTTTCCCCTGCCCCTGCGTGGGTGAGGACCGGATGGTGATCGCGTCTCTGTAACAGTAACCTGGTTCCTGAGAAACGAAGGGATCAACTCATCAGTACTAAGAGGAAAAGGATTGACAGCCAGTTCCCCAGCGTCCTTCCATTCTCCACATCTGTAAGAAGGATCCACGCCAACACGCTGCAGAACAGAGTGCCCCAAGTTCTACTGCCCCGACTTCCGGTGAGTTTCACGACAGGCCCGCTATTTGCTTGGCGGGACCAGGCACCAGATATCTGGATCCGGTGACACATCAATCTACTGGTGTCTCGAACGCTACTAATCTCCATATTGAGGAGAAGAATTTCACGTCGGGTTCACCATTTCTATTTCCGATGCTTTCGCTGGGGCGCGCGCGCGCATCCGTTCCGTCTGCGGAGGAGGACGCGTGACGCTTTGTTGCCCCGCATTCCCTCTTTCCAAAGGCGGGCGACATTCGCTCCTTATTCAGGGACGTCTGCTCCTTGATCGAAACGGGATGATGGGATGTCGGTTCTTCCTCCTATGGATTCCTCCTCAGAACTCGTCACCTAGTCCAGGTCTCCCTCATAGATTTAATACGTAGTTCGTGAAACTCTTCCTAGTGCCATGTTTCCATGAACGCTGGTTAATGACACTGCTTCTGTCGGGACATTCCAAAGGGTCCAGTCAGGGCAGAAACCTTCGGTCGAGGGAGTAGTCACGTTGAGGCATCAGTAGCGTGTCTGGATGCTGGGGAACCTGGCATGTCTGTCTGTTATCCCTAGTCACAAGGCTTCTCGAGGGCATGGAAGCCCGAGGCATCCCACATCAAGCGCGGGGAATTATATGTCATAGACACATATCTGAGGTTTTCCTCAGCTTCTCGTGTTTAACACAGGGTATGTCGCGGGTTTAACGTCTAGCAGAGACGGATCAACCCAACCAGAGCATTAGCTAGGATAGATCGGATTGAGGGATTCTCCTTGAAGGGATGTCGATACCGGGGCCAGCCCATGGGCGGCTGTGAAGAAGAGCGTACCGACATGGTCTCACCAGGATATGACGGTCTGGGCGAGGATCAGGATGGGCTGTAGGTGGATGAATGAAGTAGAGGGGGAATGAAATGGGACCATCCCAGGGGAGACAGTGAGGTTGGGCTTGAACCTTGAAGAGGCTTCCTACGTATCCCTGTGGCAGGAAATCGAAGTCCGTGTAGTTCGGGATGGTGCCGGTGAGCCGACGTGAAGGTGGACCTTGGTCGAATGGGCATTGTCAGCGTACCAACGTGAGGGTGGACCTTGGTCCAATGAGTGGCGGTCTTAAGCCTCTGGAAGGCTTCCTACGTACCATGTCTTGACATGGATCAAAGTCCTCGTAGTTCAAATGGTTTCATCGGTGAACCGACATGATAGTAGACCCGTGGGTCCACTAATGGTGGGCTTGAACCCTGGGAAGATTTCCTACGTACCATGACTTGACATGAATCAAAGTCCTCGTAGTTCAAATGATTGATGGAATACAGTTTAACGTCATGCAGGACGGTAGTGAACCCTGACGTGAATAAACGACGGGCAGTGGGTGTCAGCGAACCGACGTAAATGAGGGACCTTGGTCCAATGGGAGATGGGCTTGAAAATGGGGGCCTGGAACACCGACTAGGAGATGGTTTGGGCCAATGATTATTGGGCTTGAACCTCATGGAGGCTTCCTACGTACCATGCCTTGACACGGATCAAAGTCCTCGTAGTTCAGATTGGGGAATATAGTTTAACATCATGCGGGACGAGGGTGAACCGACGTGAATGAGGTAGGAACGACCAGATGGTGGGCTTGAACATCGTATAGGCTTCCTACGTACCATGCCTTGACACGGATCAAAGACCTCGTAGTTCGGGTTAGTCTCAACGGCTTGCCGTCGGAATGGAATTGCAGTTTAACGTCGTGCTGGACGTGGGTAGAACACGACGTGAATCGGATGATGGGTGGGCTTGAACCTCTTGGAGGCTTCCTACCTACCACGCCTTGACATGGATCAAAGACCTCGTAGTTCATATGGGGCTTTGTCGGCGGACCGACGTGAAAGTGGACCATGGTCCAAGAATGGTGGGCTTGAACCTCTGGAAGGCTTCCTACGTACCATGTCTTGACACGGATCAAAGTCCTCGTAGTTCGGGTTGGGTTTTGTCGGCAAACCGACGTGAAAGTGGACCTTGGTCCAATGGGTGGTGGGCATGAACCTTTGGAAGGCTTCCTACGTACCATTCCTTGACATGGATCAAAGACCTCGTAGTTCAGGTGGGAATGGGTGTGCAGTTTAATGTCATGCGGGACAAAAGGAGGCATGCAGTTTAACGTCATGCTGGACGAGGGCATGCAGTTTAACATCATACAGGACGGGGCGTCCAGTTTAACGTCATCCGGGAAGGAGACATACAGTTTATCGTCATGCTGGACAAGGGCGAAACTCGACATGAATGAACGACCGAGCAATGTGGCTTGAACCTCATGGAGGCTTCCTACGTACCATGCCTTGACATGGATCAAAGTCCTCGTAGTTCTCTAGAGGGTTGGGGGTCAGGGCCGGTGCTCACTCTAAGCCCACGTGAGTCATGCTCGGTGTGAGAAACGAGAGGTTGCAAGGACCTGACAATCACGTCGCGAAGGATGCATCCGTGAGAAGCGAAGAGGGGCTTACGCGTTAGGCGGACCATGGTGCTGGGACTTACTCCAGGATGGAGGCCCATGGTGCGACAAAGCACGGGAAAGATGGACCTTGGTCCAATGATGGGAGGTTCCTCGTTCCCTATCACGCCCTCCACTGACCTTGGTAGTGGGGGAGTATGGAGATGCAGAGGTGCAGCCATCCGTTGGGGAATTAGGGTCACCCTTCTCCCATGAACATACGCCACTCCAAGAAGGAGGATATCATCCCTTGTGGATGGGTGATTCCATTCCTATGGAGACGAGTGGTGTAATGAATGTTCGAGTTGGGGGGACCCTTCGTAAGGGGCACGAGTTCGTGTCACAGTTTAACGTCATGTGTTGAGGACATGGTGCTTGGAAGTTTAACGTCCTACAGCTCGGACGAGGTGGGTTCACTCCACACCCCTAGGACTTACATAACTGGTACCCTCTGGTCCTTGGGGAAGGGAAGGTACCAATAAGGACATGGTTAAGGGGGGTTGTGGAACGAACCATCAAGGGGTCCACGTTAGCGTGGCTATGCGAAGAAGAAATAGCCATTAGCGTGCCTATGCGAAGAAGCATTAGGCGAAGCAACGCTACGGGTGGTATTGTCCATGGGACTTTGAAATCACATCGTGCAAACCTGGAGGGTCGCACGGGAAGAGGAATCGCTAAGCAAAGGAGTGTGCTTCGCGAAGTGGAGTTCCTTGGCCTTAGCATGGCGCATAGGTGTGAGGGGAAGGTGCTTCGCGAAGTGGAACAGTGTTCGCGGAGCACTGCCTCGCGAAGAAGAGGTGACTCGCGAAGCAGGGTCCTGCAAAGCAGTGTGCTTCGCGATGTGTAGCGATCCTGCCTTAGCATAGGGATCACTTGCATGGGTTGGGTGTTTCGCGAAGCATAAACGCTCCACAGCTTCCCGGGTTCCCTTGGGAATCCCCTTCCTTCGCGAATCCCCTTGAACTTCACGAAGGGCATCCCTCTCGGAAGAGGGTCTCAAAATGAGACAATGCAGAGGCGTCTCGCGAAGTAGAAGTACCTCGCGGAGATCATGATTCCCGGGGCAAGGAGTGCTTCGCGATTCGGGAGAGGAGAAACCGAGAGGTCGGATTGTCCATCCTCGGGACTCAGGGGGAGTCCAGTATTTATAGGCAAGGCGCGCCGTGAAGCAGAACTCGCGCGCCGCCTACAGTATTTAGCATGAGAAAACCCTCATTGCACTTGAATTAGCATTAATAAACCATCATTGCACATAAATTAGAATGTTTAAACCCTCATTGAACATGAATTATCAAGATTAAACCCCCATTTCACATGGTGTGTCACGATACTAAATATTACCGAATGCATTGAAGTGCTATCAGGGTGCACCCTTTATAAACATTTCATTTCATGCATAAGTGTTCCACATGAACCATATAACATGGAATCATTAATCATAATAATATATTCCTCGATTAAAGAATTTTCAATACAAATATTTATGTACCATTCAAAAGTATGTGTTTATAAAGGTGAATACCCTTGATAGATAAATTTTTATGGTATTCACTACACTATTATTTTGGCATGGAAAATTGTGGTGCAATTTCAGCTGCATAACAACGTGACATAAAAATTCATAAAAATAGATGATGAGAGAGAAACAGATTTCTCATAATATGTAATTTAAATTTAAAGTAATGGGGTTATATAGATACATGTCCCAACACATTGAATTTGTAAATAGAAGGTGTAACAGAATAAGGAAAGCTAATGAAAGAGGGGAAATGGAATAAATCATACGAAGTTTTGACATGGTAATGAGTGTATGTGGGAGAGATTAGTGAGGGACAAATAGTTATCCCATCATTAAAACATAAGGATGGGGGGAGGAGATAAATCATACCCTGACCTCTGTAATTGAATGTAAAAGTGTATACCAATATAAAGAATCTTGGAAAAAATGTGAAAAGGGAGAAATCCCTAACTTTAGTGTGTGCCTTCAAGAGAATGAGGAGGGGCTTATTGAGAGCATGTTGTGACTTGATTGGATTATAGAGAGAGGAGGATAGAGTAGGGGAATTCTCCAAGGATTTTATGTAAAGGGAAGTGGAAGCATGGGTTGGTTTATAGAGGAAATGAGATGGGAATTCTTTAATATTTCACAGACAAAGGTTTCAGAATCTATATAATTAAATATTCAAAACCACACACCATCCCCTGGATTTTCCCATGGTTTATTCCAAATGGGAGTGGAAGAAAGTTTTTTATAAGGCCAATGGTAGAACATATTAAAATATTTGGCTAGCTTATGAGGAGGCGAGTCACACTCTCAAGGAAATCATTTTCAAATGTTAAAATATTTTATAGGTCTTGGAGGGTCAACGAAGGCATCATAAAATTGATAAAACAAATCTAAATTAACATTATTTTAAAGGTAAAATAGATATCTTTATAATATCACTTTTATAGTATTTTATTACATCATTATTGGGTCATTATGATGTCATAAATCACATTATATATTTATACAGTGTTTAATTTTTACCAAAAATTCGATTATCTCAGAAAATTATGAAAAATTCACTATTGGATAATTTTTAAATCCTAGTACCAAAGGAAATAATAATTTTATCCAAATAATTTTCTAAATACGTAAATTTCCACTTATAACATAAAAACTTTCATTTATTTAAAATTGACAGGTTTTGAAAAAAATAGTTTCTAAACATTAATAAATATTATTTTGACTTCGTAATAATTATATGACGATTTATATTTAATAAAATTTATATAATAACAATAATTTATTAAGATATTATTTATTCCAAATATTCATTAATTTATCAAAATAAATTCTTTAATTAAAAATAAAATTTTATTTTTATAGTATGAAAATATAATTCTTATCAAACTAAATACATAATCATTTATAGAGTAAAAACAATAAGGAATATAATCACCTGTTATAATTAAAAGGAGTGTTCTTATAACACTGTTATAATAAAAATATTAAAAAATCTGCAGTTTAATATAATAAATTATATATTTCTAAAAATTTCCATTTTACCTGAAAAATTAATTTATCTAATACATTATATTTTTAAGAAAAACTATTCTCATACATGAATTGATGTAATAAGAATTTTATTTATAAATGGGATTACACAAAAATTTATCTAATTCCTTGTTATATAACCCCATTATAACACCCGCATAAGACCTAAGGGTAAGGTGTGTGATGTTAACAGACTCTTGGTGCGGCTCAAATAATATTTCTCGGGTGGTAATCAATGTAAACTTCAACTTCTCCCATAGGTGATTCCATTCAAGATTAACGTGTTGATGATAGGATTGTACATGGTCAATACTGAATCCCAATGACACTACCTCATTTTCTAGCTCTGGAAAATGATCTTCATATGGCTCGAGTCTACTAGATGACGCCATCCTGTCCTTTTTCTTTGTCGAAATGATTCTTTTTAAAAATTGTAAATTTATATCAGTCTTGTGATCACAATTCAATGTCTTAATTATCAATGGTAATGATACTCAACGGTCTTTAAAACCCAATTGGATAAAATAAATAAAAAAGTTAATGTGTTTTCTATATCCAGAAGAAATTAAAAGAAAGGGAATTTTATTCATGAATGATTGAGTCGATACATTGATCTACATCAACAATGATTATATCATTAGGAATATTCTTTAGTTTCAACAAATTACATTAGTTTTAAAAAATATATTCTTCAACAATATGTGGAAATTATTATTGAGGTATAAATTCATAAGTATATTCCTCTGTTTTTTCCTCATAATAAGAACTTTCCAATATTTTTTGAAAAGAAATTATTGAAATAACATTTGAATTTTGGGTTTGAGGTTGTTTTAAAAGAAAAGAACCTGTTTCATCATATTTTATATCTAATGTTTCCTTAATGTAATTGTGTTTTTACAAAAGAATCTATAAGAATAACTAGTTTTTGAATAAAATACAATATTACATCACATGACATTGGGGAAAAGTTATGTATGTTATATTTAAAATTCCGAATGAATTCATTTCTTTAAAAAACATTGAATTAAGAAATTTTTTTACCTTACTTTCCACAAATCATAAGGAGTTATATTAATAAAGGACTTATTAAAACTATATTCATTGTATAATAAGAAGTACTAACTACATCAGACCAAAAAATTCTAGAAATATTGTTTTCACTCAGCATGGTTCTTGTAGTCTATTAAAGAATTATATTTATTATTTTAACTTCAACACTTTTCTATGGAGTTATAGATGATGTAAAGTCATTTATTATACATTTTTTACTAAAATATAATTCAAAATCATAATTTAAAAATTCTCTCCCATGATACCTCAAAATAATTATTGAGGATATATGTTTCTCAATTATAACTTAGGATACAATAGTTTTAAAAATGAATAAATCATTAGAATTTTATTCTAGAAAATAGATCCATGTATATATAGTGTGATCGTCAACTAAAATATATACATAATATTTTACCTTGATACTTCTAGTCTGTGTAGGGATGAATAAGTCCATGGGAACTAATTTTAAAGAATTATCTGTTGAAATTCACTAATTTATTTAAAACATTACTTATGTTGATCTCTGTATTAACAATGATCATAAAATTTTGAAGTATCAAACTTAGATTCTGGTAGATCTTTAATTATTTGTTTCTTAGATATTTTATCTAATGTTATAACATTAAAATGTCATAATAATTTATTCCATAATGATGATTTTTATTCCATTTCACTAAGACCATGTTCATAATAGATCTAAAGGTCTTCTAATTTTACTATACAAACATTCTCATTCCAATTTATAGAAACAATAAATTCATCTATAGAATTATGAATAGTAAATTTATCACTTCTGAAGTTCACTATATTTCCCTCATTGCATAATTTTATTATGATAATATGTTTGTGTTTTAGTCCTATAACTAATAAATTTTTTGAAATTAATTATTTTCCAAAAATAACATCAATAAATATCATGATGATTTATCCTTGAACATTATCACCAAAAGTGACTTATTCACCATTCAATATAATAATATTATTAAATAAAACTTTCTTTCAGATATATTTATGGAAAAAACACAATCCTTATACCATATTTTTTTGGGTATATTTATTTTTATCTTGAAAACAAAAAGATTAGTTATAAAGAATAAAACCTACATGGGTGTGGCAATGTTAACTTTTTAGAATCTATATCTATCCAATTTTTCCATGTTAAATGTTTTTTATGTCTTTTGAAATTTTATGTTTTATGAAAACCCAATTATTATTTTTTATTTAGAGATCATTTATTCTTCTAGTGACCACCACATCAACATTTATTTCCAATGGGTAACTTTTATAAATAAAGTAGTTATTTTTGGAAAATAGTTTTCTTATTGGAAAAAATAATTTTGAATGCATAAATATGAGGGTTTATCTGTTTATAAATTGAATCAAAATTTTATTTACCAAAAGTATATTTTGATATTGGAATTTTCATACTAGATATTTTATAATTTACGTTCACAACTAAATTCTTATCTTTAGTTGAAATTATATTTGAATAAAGATTTTATAAATAATTTTTCAAAAAAGCTTTTTTAATATGAAATTTTACTAATTCTTGGGAAAAATTAGTTTTCTCAAAATTTTTTTCTTCTAATTATTTTGAATGGTCTGAAACTTTGGTTGTTGGATTATAGATTCCTGAGTTTTATTTCACTTTTCTTCATTAGAAATATCTTATTCGTTAGTGATTTTTACCTATAATTTTCTAATTTATTTTCAAATATAGATGCCTATTCAAAACTAAGTCGACTATTATTGTATTATAATGAAGAATATTCTTCATAAGAAGATATAGAATTTTTATTATCACATAGAGGATAGTCTGAGTTTAAGGTAATATTATTAAAGGACTAAATAATTAACTTAGTCATGAGTCAGTTCTTGATATATAGAATCTCTTTATAGAATCTGATATTCTTTTTATATTTAATTCTAATATCATAAAAAGATTTAATTAAAATATCTCCACCACTAGCACTCCATGTGTCTACTGTTTTCAAAATCTTCTTATTCTTGTGATTGTAGTTTTTCAGAGATTTTTTTAAAATTATGATCCTTCTTTTATTTTCTTCTCAAATTCGGGAAGTAGGGATTAATAGGACAAGATTGATTGCATCCATAACCAATAACTTCATAAGAATACTTATTTTCACTTCCATTATTGTTGATTTTATTATACATATAATGTAAATACTTATTTAAAAATATATTTTTCATCCTTTAGACAAAATGAGGAAGTTCATATTTATTTTCTTCAAATTAAATACAATAAGTTTCAAGTGGAACATTATTTTTGTTCTACCATTTAGATATTTTCTCAGTAGAAATGTCCTTCTTAGAAACATATGATGGTGAAGAAAATGTAACTCGACCATTGTTAATGTTTATTTTCATTATATCTATATAGAATTATATATTACTGCATAAGAGTTACAATAAGATAATCTATATTAAACGTTTTTAGTTTTTTAGTATCATCTTGAGTAGTCCATTTGGACTCCCATTCTCCATGAATTATTTTAATTAAATTATCAACTGATATGTCTTATTTAAAATTTTCATTTCCAAGAGATTATAAACTATTCACATCTATCAAAAATCAATTTGGAATCTTTAAAACATATTCATTGAGTAGGAAATATAATGCTTGATAGTTAAAAAAAGAATATCTTTTCTATTTTTAATAACTTTAGAAGTTCCAAAGTATGTAACATACAATTTCATACAAATAATTTTTGTGGCTTCACAAGAAGATACCTGACTATATTTGTTTCCTATTATAAAACATAATAGAGTACTTCTTACACTAAAATTGAACTGATATTCTAATATCTCATTATTAGTAAAAGATATAACTTTCTTCTTAGGAATATATTAATTTGAATTAATATAATGAAATTATCAATTCTAGAATTTATAGAAAATGTCATCATTTTGTATCTCAAATACTCATAATTAGAACCATAAACTATTGTTGGTATACTATGATTCATATTTTTGATAGTACCAATATTTAAACCTACCTACTTATAAAAAAATACTCTTTCTAGAAAATACATGTAATTATATTTAATGTTTATAAAAAATAGTTAATAACGAATTTGAAAACATTATTATGATCAAAAAAATAATAAGCCATCAATTCAAGTAGTAGAACTTCCTATGAATACCAATTTTTGGATCTTAAGAGTTATAATTACTATGAAAGGGGGGTGAATTATAGTTTAGAAATTTAAAATAATTGAATACAAAAACTCTTTATCATGATTATTAGAATTTTTATTTTTAAAATGATCAGAGTATCTTCTAATGGACCTAGAGTGTGTCTGGTAAATCCGAGCATACCAATGTTAAATAAAGTTAGATTTATTAAAAAATTGAACCATAAAAAATGAAACATTTTGAAACAAGTAAATTTTATGTTTAAAGTAAACTAATAATGACTTACTAAATATTTGTAAAAAAAATTCTACAGTTTAACCAGAATAGTTATGTAATTAAATAAACCATGACCTTTATTACCTATATTTTAAAATAGTCTATCTGTTTTGTCTTTGTTCATTAGAAATACCTTATTCATAAAATATCATAATCAAGATTATAATAATATCCAAGGAATCCTTTTATCAACTTGATTAGATCCATCCATCTTCCTATCCCACAAATCTCTCAATCAGAAACCCAGATCAGACATAGAATACATGTTCAAAAACATTTTAAGGAATTTACACTCATTATACAGATTCCTTAAAACAAAAAAACTTCAAAATATTATAAAGAGATAGTAATGAGTTGTTAGAATAGATAATTATTTATAAGGATCGAGTTCACAAAATTATCAAGTCTTGGATCCTCAAATATACCATTATTAATAGGAAAACCTCAAATGGTAATGTTTATTTTATTCTCAAAGTTGGTTGTAATGTCCTTAAGTGATTTAAACTTGATAGATCAATAGATATTTTTCTATATCATGCCATTTTAGTCGAATCATTATAATTATATAAAGAGTATTCTAACCCAAAGAAATAATTACGACTCTAATTATAATCTTTTTTATTATAAAGGAATAAAAACATGTTAGTCTGATGAAATACTTATAGTCACCCTAATAAAATAAACCCAGACCCACTGGTAGACTATATTTCTTTATTAAATATGCTATATTTATCCATACCAATAAATATTATTTAGGTCGATCTGATGGACTGTAATTTGGTTTTTCTGATGGAATAGACGTCAATTAGTCTAAAAGATAATACTTTAGTCAGTCTGATAGAATTAGATGTAATTTTTACATAATTAGTTTATTAAAAATTTTATGGTGGGTAGAATAAATAGTTTTATATAAAAACATTCTAAAAACTTGGGAAATATAAATTTATAGAAAAATATTTTTAAGAGTCCTTATACATTATCAAAGTATAAGATATAAATTTTAGAAATAAAACATTCGACTCAACAAGTAACATGTTTCAGTTTTAATAAAATTCGTAGTTTTTACCTTTTTACATTTCTATTGATGTAAAATTCTTTTAATTAATTAATTAAAATAATTATGAGCCATTTTAAAAGTGGATATCTATTTCCGATACTTATTCAAATTATAGAGATATTAAATGACTATTCCATGTAAATTTAATGAGACCTTCTTCAATGGTTAATTAAAATCATTTTTTTGTGATCTAGAATCCTGATAGTTTTATATATATTGATTCTAAAATAATGATATTTACTTCATTCATTCCTTACTTATTCTCTTATGATTGGAATTTTTGAATCCTTTCTGTTGGATTTATGGAGCCTTATTGTCGGCGCTAGATTTTGTTCTCCCTCTGGTGTTCCCATGGTGCGTGTGCATCCCATGCTGTTGTTCAGTGTGAAGCTTATTTCTTCTAGGTAGGGTTTCCTTCATATCACACATAGTTTATCATTATGTATGGGTTTATTCTTATTATCATTTTGTAATATTGTCTTATCCATGTTAACTAATATAATGAATTCATATAATTGAAATTGAAAGGGGAACAGAAATAAAAACACATTCTTTTATCATTTTTTTTATTATTGATGTTTTGAATTATATGGGATAATTCCCCAATAAAAATACTAGTTATTGGGGGCCTTTGTTAGTACTGTAGTGTTGATGTTACGGAGCCTCTATTTATGTGCTGGTTAGATTTCACCCAAACTGGAATTCTTTAATCTCTTATACTCAGCTAAAAAAATGGTTTCCCTTGAAATGTATTATTTTTTTAGAATATGATTAAAAGTAAAGTATATAATTATATTGGCCCTTTAATGTATCTAAATTTTTTTGCGTCTTGTGTGGAATGAGTTGATGAAAGTTGGTGTTTGTTGTGGTTTTTCTATTTTGGTGTGTAGTATTGGCAGTGGCTGTGTTTTTGTAGATATGATGGGGGTAATGTGAAGAGATGTGGTTGTTGTGATGGAATGTGGCTTATGGCTGAATGTTGTGGAATGTTTCTATTGGGTAGGAATGCATTAATTTCTATGAAATAGTGGTTTTGGGTGATACTGTTGGAATGAGGTTGAGGAGGATGGTGTTGTTGAGATTTTTGTGTATTCTTGTTGGTATGCGTTGTGATAGCTGCTTGAGTTATATTGGAATTAACTTGTTCTTGATAATCAGATTCAAATAGTAAAATCAATAAGATAATAGAAGAATAAATTTTATCAATATACGTGTATTAAGTGGTGGGATAATAAATTTAAATTAAAGGCTAGAAGACCTATTTGGGTGTTTTTGTTCTATTGTTTTCTCACATGTGTATTAGTATGATCTTCTCCCATATTCATGAGAGAAATTGTATTTGCTAATGAGTATACCTATATTGTCACCCCCTGTATATAGAAACTATTTTCAGGTTCTCATGGGGACTAAATAAGACACAATAGATATTTTATATTGGGCCTTTGGACTTTTTCATTATTGCTTCAAATTTTTTTCTTTTGGGTGCTGTACTTTTGAGACTTAAATTTATATATTTTATATTCATTCAGGATTTTTGGTATAGTTTTTTGTTTTTAGTTTACATTAATCCATGAATTTTATTGATTTTTGAAATCGTATCTATCGATCCTATATATTTTATAGGAGTAAGCCTCCTATATTTAGATTCTGATATACCCATGGTGATTGTCAACAACTTGAGGCCTACTAGAGGAATGACTTGGGAAAGATTCTGTCTCCCCATTGATTATGGTATCTCTGGTTGGAGGAGGTCATTCATGCTATTCTTTTATAGTGATTATGATTCAAATTTCTGCAAAGTGTTAAATATTTTATTTGACAATATCATTATTTATCCGGGTTGTCTATGATTAAGTTAAACTGATGAAATATTAAGGTCTACCAGTAAAAAATCATCAATTTTATTTTCCAATATTTATTTTTTTGAAATTATATTTTTTTTATTCATTTTTATGTCACTGAGAGATCCAAAAACTCAAAAAGAATATCTCAATGGAATTCTATCTTTATTTATCTCTTCTGTAAAAAACAATATTTTTCTTCAAAGTTTGTTATTTCTCAAAATGTTTTCAAGACTTTTTCACTACTCTCTAATGAATGTTTAGAGTCATTTTTCCATATTTTAATTCAAAAAATATGGTTTAAAAATAAATTTTGTTATCATTTCATAAACAACGTACTTTTAGATTTTTTAAAAATTATAAAAGGACTGTTTTATTTTAACTTTATGTCATGAACCAAATTTTTTACTATCAAGAACAATCAATTCATTGAATCTTCCGTAACAAATTTTCATTTTTATTTACAAATAAATTATTTTCCTCAACATTTTGGAATATTATTAGATTTAATGTAAGGGATCACTTCAGACCACACTTTTTCTTTTGGTTATGAAAATTCTATCCATAACTCACCTTTTACCTCCCTTTTATGTTATCTATTTCTTCTTGAAATTATGTATATATGCCTCTTACATATATAACTAACTCATTATCCCTTATTTTGATGGAGAAATACATTCCATTATTTCATTCCTCAAATTCCTTCATTAAAATATATCCCAATTATAGGAAGCCTTTCAATCCATTAATTGTTTTATGTAATTTTCATTTAATGTTTTTATTCGAAAATGAACCCATTATTTTCAGATTTATAATTATGTACTTAGATAAGATCATGAATAATATTTAATATCTTCTTCTCTTTGGTATGTTTTCATAATTTCTTTGAGTATGATATGAAATAGGAATATGAAATCCCTTTAATTCCATTGGAAGTTCACATAATTATGTATTATGATTGATATCCATTTCTTCTATACATAATCATGAACATGTTATGGTGGGTGTCCCCATATATCACTCTAATTCCTTGGGTAAATTATCTTCTTCATGAGATGTTGTGTATGGGATAAGAGAGAAAACATATTCCATGAGGGGACTCTGTCCACCTTGTGATGTTGTCTTGGTAGTTATCCCCGAATTGTTCTTTATCATTATTTTTTTCTGCTACATTTTCTGTGTTTACATTACCTTATTATTACACATTAATTATTTTCTGATCCAATGCGAGTACCCATGAGACACCTCTTTTTTGATATCATGTTATACTTTTTACTCACAATTCATGCTTCCTTGTCATGTTTATTCCCATACAATGCATTTGAGATCACAATTTCTTTTTTTTTCTTTTCCACTTGTTATGAAAAAAGGTATTAAGTATGTTATTCCATATAAGGTTACTGTAAGAGATGAAATTTTTTGAGAAGATGTATAATTTTATGAAATAGGGGTCAATGTATTCTAGTTGTTTTGTATGAGTTGTATAAATTATCTAAAACTATAACCCTAAAATGAGGTCTAGTATAATAGTAACCCAATAATTTCATTTGATGTTATATGTTTTAATGGTTTATTTTTTTTTCAAATTTATCATTATTAAATAAATAAATTTCAAGATTATGTATTTATAATTAGATCAGGGTGTGTGGGTTCTATGATATTATAGTTGGTATTAGATGTCAGTTTAGATAACTTTAAAGGTTAGTATGTTTTCATTATAGGTTAGATTAGGATTTAAAGGTTTCATAATGGTTTTATATGTTTATGGTTGATCCTAATCTTAATTTTTTAGTGACCCATTTTTTAGGTTTTATGTGTTGGGATTTTAAGGTGATTAATAATATTTTGGGAGTCATCTTGTTAGGATGAGGTATTTGTAACCCATAGGTTTAATATAATGACCTGACCCTAGAAACCTGGATCTGGTTAATTAAATTAATATATTGTAATGATTAAGAGAAATAAAATCATTATGGACTTATTATTTTAGTAGTTTTGGAAGACTAAATTACATACATGATACCCAAAGTACATTTGGAAATATAGAAAATACAACATGGTTCTTAATTAATTGAAATAAACCACCTCCTTGAATATTTAGTCAGGATTCTCTACTTCATAACCTAGAGAATGAAAAAATAATAAGTGTGAACTCAATTTCTCAGTAAGGGTTACATATAGTGAACTTATGAATCAATAATAAGTGAACCATAATGGATTAGACATGACTAACATGGTATGGTGAATATATGAAAATACTTTCCCTTAATAAGCTGAGAATAAAAATGCATCCATAGATTTTATCATAGTGTAAACCTCATGGATAAAAATAATTGAATAATGAATAAAGAGAATGATAATATTTGGATGTCATGTATCTGTCACATGAACCATTATACCGTCGAGATGATTAATGTTTGTGGGTAGAAACCCGTTTGATTTTTGGAAACAAACTTGAAGGTTATGTCACCAACTGATTTGTCTATTGAGACTTATCGATGCATTATGGGATTATAATGGGCCCCACCCATCACTACCAGTCAAATTCATTCCATATATAGATAATTAATACAATAATAATTTTCCATTTTGATATCTATATTGAATAGAGGATACAGATATATCAAAGTCTCCATAGTAAAAATCACATTCAAAATAAACACCGTATATGAAATATTATATGGATTAAGTCAATAATCATATCCATGATACAAGAAAATGGATATTTACAATAATTATAATTTTAAATGATGAATTATCTCAAATGGGCAGTGGATACACCACATAAGAATGATTAAGGAAAAAATACCATGTAAGTCTCAATGAATTGGAAATTGAGACAAAGTACCTTACCATGTAGTAATCAATCAAGTCGTATGATCAAAAATTAATAATCACCAAATGAATCATATAATAACATGAAAACAAATGAAATCATGATATTATATATCAATTAGAAGTAACCATACAACACATGCAAGAAATTGGTGGAAAAAATGGAAATCTCAGAGAATTCAAAGTGAGACGAGAAAAACCTTACCTTATGTCTGAAAGTGTTCATTCATGGAATTTTTTATGGGCTTGAGAGATACAATTATATTGTTTTGAATCATTTTCATCATTTGTTTTTGTAACACCCCGCCCCTACCTCATTGGTTTGAGGAGGCAGTGAGGGTTACTTGTCCTTAAGCGACGTTCCCAAGGAGCCAAAGGCTGGCAATAAATGCCGAGGGCTTCAAGAGAGAAGTGGGGAACGATTTTCCCTCAAGAGAATAACCCAACCAACCAAAAATCAAAAAATATATTGCATGAATTTGTTTTCATCCAACCATACCATAAAAACCCAAGGTTCATACAACCCAATATTTCCAAAACATCAGAGTACAACAGAAACTAAAAGACAATCAAGACAATCCGTGACACCACCACAGCTCCACTCCTGCTCCAAACTCCATGCACCACCAAGAATCACAAGGCACCGCTAAAATATGGAGATGCCTTACCTTTTCCCATGTCCCAGTATACTACATCTGCAAAGACTCCAAAGTTCCAAAGTAGGGGGTGAGTACAACTACTTAGTAGGATTTCTCCAAATGACTTCCCTACATACACCACTAGGATAAAACCATTAGCACGTTTAAATAAAATAGTTTATATGAAATAATTTCAAGTGAAACCATTACCATAAGCCAACCACACCCTTACCAAGCCATTCCAAAATTTATATGTTAGCACAACCATTCCATCTTGAAAATCAATTCACAAAAACAACCAAACGGTGGCGCTTCCGTCCAACCCGTTCACCCATTCACAATGAGTGGCACTTATCATCCCCTTATACATTTATGGTGGCCCTTACATCCACTATCCATACCCCTTAATTATAGTGGTACTTCCATCCCACTTCCACACAACATTTCAACAATCACAACCAAGCCTACAACATCATGCAATCAACCAAATTCCATTGCATATTATTCCACCTCAATAAATCCCCATCCATTGAAAACCATTTTCCATGACAAAACCCATTGCAATAAAACCACCCTTTTTATTGAAAACCATTTTCCATCAATCATTTCACAACTCAACCATATCATTCCATTTTAAAATCCCCATTTTAAAATTCACCACAATAGCATTTCACCATGGAAACCCATTTTCCCAAAAATCCCCAAATTGATTTCCAACCAATTTATCATAACAAATAAATTTAATTTTCAGCACAACAAATTAATTATGACATGTAACAAATAATTCTAACCTTGTGGAGTCAAGAGAGAAGCCACCTAACTTTAGGGTTCCGGGGGACTTGATCTACAACCAACCGCATCTCCAATCCAGAGAACGCACCACCGAAACATCTATAGATCCCTTACCCTACCATTCAAAAGCCTTAAAATCATCATCCAAGGAAACCACAACCCTAGACTACACACCACATGTGTCGATATAGAAAACCAAGAATGATAGGGATGTAGATCTAGAAGAGAACACAAAAGAAACAAGAGGAGAGACTTAACTGTAGCAATCACCTTCAAACCACCTTGAATCCCCTTCAAAAACCCTCCAAAAGAAGTGGGAGATCACCCTAGACCCCAGAGAACCCAAAATCCAGAGCGAGGATCGAGTGGGAGGAATATAGGAGTGAAATGAGGCAATTCCGAGTGAGTCCGGGTTTTATAACCCTAATTTTAAGTGGCCGCACGGTTAGCCCGCACGGTTTGGAAAACCCTGCGCTAACCATTTGCACTCCACTACCTTAAGATCTAGGGTCCGTACGGATTCATCGCATGGTCTGGAAAACCATGTGTAGGCCGTGAGAGGCCTACTGTCTTGAGAACAAGGGTCTGCACGGTTTCTGGGGAAATCCGCCCCCTTTACACTAACCGTGCTAAAACCGTGCACCCACTTTAAAAGCCTCCAAACACAACCAAAACCAACCCAAATTCTTCCAACCTCTTACCAACTCAACTCAACACTTTAAGAGAATAAAAAGGAATAAACAATGGACACATACCTAAAACCGGGGGTACTACACATGGTTTTCCAAACTGTGCGGTCTAATCGTGCGGCCACTTAAAATTAGAGTTATAAACCCCGGGCTCACTCGGGATTGGCTCATTTCACTCCTCTCTTCCTCCCAATCGAGCCTCACTCAGGATTTCAGGTTCTCAGTGGTCTTGGGTGATCTCCCACTCAGTTTGGAAGGTTTTTTAAGGGGATTCAAGGTGGTTTTAAGGTGATTGCTTCTGGTAAGTATCTCCTCTTGTTTCTTTTGTGTTCTATTCTAGATATACATCCCTATATTTCTTGGTTTTATAGATCTAGAATTATGGTGTGTAGATCTTAGGTTGGGGTTTCCTTGGATGATGATTTTATGGCTTGTGAATGGTAGGGGAAGGGATCTATAGAAGCTTCGGTGGTGCGTTCGCCGGATTGGAGGTGCGGTTGGTTGTGGTTCAAGTCTGCTGGAACCCTTAAGGTATGTGGATTCTCTATTGACTCCACTTGGTTATAATTAGTGGTTAATTGTTACAATTAATTTTTTGTGCTGAAAATTAATTTTATTTTTTATATTAAATTGGTTGGAAATCCATTTCGGGATTTTTGGGGAAAAGGAGGTTCCATGGTGAAATGCTATTGTGTTGAATTTTAAATGGCGATTTTAAAATTAAATGCTATGGTTGAGTTTTGAAACAATTTATGGAAAATGGTTTTCAATAAAAATGTGGTTTTATTGGAATGGGTTTTTTCATGGAAAATGGTTTTCAATAAATGGGGATTTATTGGGGTGGAATAATATGCAATGGAATTTGGTTGATTGCATGATGTTGTAGGCTTGGTTGTGATTATTGAAATGTTTTGTGGAAGTGGGAGGGAAGTACCCCATTAACGAAGGGGATGGATAGTGGACAGGAGGGCCACCATCAAAGTATAAGTGGACGGGAAGTGCCACTAATTGTGAATGGGTTAACGGTTTGGGTGGAAGTGCCACCGTTTGTTTGTTTTGGTTGTTTTTGTGCATTGATTTTCAAGATGGAATGGTTTTGCTAATGTATAAAAGGTTGAATGGCTTGGTAAGAGTGTGGTTGGATTATGGTAATGGTTGCACTTGATATTATTTTATATAAATTGTTTTATATAAATGTGCTAACAGATTCATCCTAGTGGCGTGTGTAGGGAATTCATTTGGGGAAATCCTACAGATTTGTTGTACTTAGCCCCTGCTTTGGCACATTGGTGTCTTCGCAGATTTAGTATACTGGGAAATGGGAAAAAGTAAGGCATCTCCATCTTTTAGTGGTGCCTCGTGATGGTTGGTGGTGCTTGGAGTTTGGAGCTGGAGTGGAGCTTTGGTGGGGTCACAGATTGTCTTCATTGTCTTTTAGTTTCCATTGTACACTGATGTTTTGGAAATATTGGGTTGTATGAACCATGTGTTGTTATGATATGGTTGGTTGAAAAAAAATGCATTCATTATTGTTGTTGATTGTTGGTTGGTCGGGTTATCCTCTTGAGGGAAAATCATTCCCCACTTCTATCTTGATGCCCTCAACATTTATTGCCAGCCTTTGGCGCATTGGGAACGTCGCTTAAGGCCAAGTAATCCTCACCACCTCCTCAAACAAATGAGGTGTGGGTGGGATGTTACAGAAAAGACGAAGTTGATCATGAAGAGGATGAAGACGAATCAGAGTCGTTATAAATATTATGTGGATCATCGTCGAAGACCGTTGTCATTCGAGGTGAGTGATCATGTTTTCTCGAGGATCTCCCCTAGGTTGGGACATCGTCGGTTTGTGAAGTAGGGAAAGTTATCTCCGAGCTATATTGGACCTTTTGAGATTCCTGAGCGGGTTGGTGAGGTGGATTATCGTTTGGCTTTTCCACCACGGTTTAGTGCGGTGAAAAATGTGTTTCATGTGTCACAGTTGAAATAGTATCAGCCGGATCGTGACCATGTGATTCGATGGGATCATGTTGAGCTAGATCCGGAAGGTACGTTGGTGCATGTGCCGGTGTGGGTTGTCGATATGCAAGAGAAAGTCTTGCATGGTAAAATCATTGGTTTAGTTCGGGTTTTGTGGCGACTTGGTCAAATTCCAGGGGAAACTTGGGACCAGGAGAAAGAGATGATCGAACAGTGGCCCGAGCTCTTTCGGCAAAGGGTGGGTTCACTACATTCCGAGGACGGAATGTCCAATGGTGGGGAGAATGTAGTACCCCCGGTTTGAGGTATGTGGCCTTTGTTTAGGCCTTTTTATGCGTTTAAAGTGCTTGAGTTGAGTTGGGAAGAGGTTGGGAGAGTTTGGGTTGGTTTTTGTTGTGTTTATAGGCTTTTAAAGGGGGTGCACGGTTTGAGCATTGTTAGTGTAAACCGTGTGGATTTCCTAGGAAACCGTGCAGATCCTTGTTCTCAAGATAGTAAGCCTCGCACGGCCTACGTACGGTTTGACAGACCCTGCGAGGAAACCGTGCGGACCCTAGATCTCGAGGCATATGAGTGCGCATGGTTAGCGCATGGTTTGCCAAACCTTGCGGGCTAACCCTACGACCACTTAAAACTAGGGTTATAAAACCCGGGCTCACTCATAATTGCCTCATGTTACTCCTCTCTTCCTCCCACTCGAGCCTCACTTGGGATTTTGGGTTCTCAGGGGTCTAGTGTGCTCTCCCACTTGGTTTGGAAGGTTTTTTAAGGGGATTCAAGGTGGTTTGAAGGTGATGGCTCCGGGTAAGTCTCTCCTCTTGTTTCTTTTGTCTTCCCTTCTAGATATACATCCCAATATTTCTTGGTTTTCTAGATCTACAATTGTGGTGTTTAGATTAAGGGTTGGGGTTGCCTTGGATGATGATTTTATGGCTTGTGAATGGTAGAGGAAAGGATCTATAGAAGTTTCAGTGGTGCGTTCGCTGGATTGGAGGTATGGTTGGTTGTGTGTCTAGTCCACCGGAACCCTAAAGGTAGGTGGCTTATCTCTCGACTCCACTTGGTTAGAATTAGTGGTTACCTGTTTTAATTAATTTTTTTGTGCTGAAAATTAATTGTATTTGTTATGAAAAATTGGTTGGAAATTCATTTGGGGATTTTTGGGAAAAACGGGTTTCTATGGTGAAATGCTATTGTGGTGAATTTTAAAATGGGGATTTTAAAATGGAATGCTATGGTTGAGTTATGAAACGATTGATGGAAAATGGTTTTCAATAGAAAGGGTGGTTTTATTGGAATGGGGTTGGAATGGAAAATGGTTTTCAATAAATGGGTATTTATTTAGGTGGAATAATATGCAATGAAATTTGGTTGATTGCATAATGTTTTATGCTTGGTTGTCATTGTTGAAATGTTGTGTGGAAGTGGGCGGGAAGTGACACTATAATGAAGGGGGATGGATAGGGTATGGATGGGCCACCATAAAAGTGTAAGTGGAAGAGACGTGCCACTAATTTTGAGTGGGTGAATGGGTTGGACGGAAGCTCCACCATTTGTTTGTTTTGGTTGTTTTTGTGCATTGCTTTTCAAGATGGAATGGTTGTGCTAACGTATAAATGCCAGAATGGCATGGTAAGAGTGTGGTTGGTTTATGTTAATGGTTTCACTTGAAAGTATTTTATATAAAGTGTTTTATGTAAATGTTCTAACGATTTTATCCTAGTGGAATGTGTAGGGAAGCCATTTGGGGAAATCCTACTGAGTAGTTGTACTCACCCCCTGCTTTGGCACTTTGGTGTCTTTGCAGATGTAGTATACCGGGACATGGGAAAAGGTAAGTCATCTCCATATTTTAGCAGTGCCTCATGATGATTGGTGGTGCATGGATTTTGTAGATGGAGTGGAGATGTTGTGGTGTCACGGATTGTCTTGATTGTCTTTTAGTTTCCGTTTTACTCTGATGTTTTGGAAATATTATGTTGTATGAACCTTGGGTTTTTATGGTATGGTTGGTTAAAAATAAATGCATGCATTATCGTTGTTTATTGTTGGTTGGTTGGGTTATCCTCTTGGGGGAAAATAGTTTCCCACTTCTCTCTTGAAGCCCTCAGCATTTATTTCCAGCCTTTGGCTCCTTGGGAACGTCGCTTAAGGCCAAGTAACCCTCATCTCCTCCTCAAGCCAATGAGGTAGGCACTGGGTGTTACAGTTTTCATAAATATATTACTTGTATTCATGAATATTAGTTCATTTGAATAGTGATTAAACATCCAGAAAAGTTATTATATATTATTAGTGAAATTACATAGATATAAATGATCTTATAATTATTTTGGTTATATACTATGAGGATGACTCATTAGATAAAAGTTAACAATAAACTCTTTGATTAACTTGGCAGTTTTGTGCATAATGAACATGTTTTGTATTATTATTTTATATTATGAGTGTGTAAGGATTCCAGAACATTAAATAATTTAAAATAAATATATTTTGATCTGGTTCAACCATTAAAATGGTTTAATGACCAGTCTTGAATACAGTAATGCAAATTGAAAACCCGTCCTCCTTGAACATGATAAATAAACCCATCTTGGATGATGTTTTCATTCTATTATAAAAGGATGGAAAAGAAGAGATGATCATGGAATATTACATTATAAAAAAAAAATTACAGTACATATAAGGTACTATAGTTTTCATAACATTTTAATGTGAATAGGTGAGAATAACAAAGGACTTTAAAATAAAACAAGAGAGTTGACCAGGGAAATTTACCTCTCAAACCTATATTTTTTTAGAGCCTCTTAAAATGAAAGGATTTGTTATTTTGAGGATACCATGGGATTATGAACATGGTGGAGGAGCATAAATATATATTTGATTATAATTTAGGAATGTCTTGAAGCTTTCAAGGTGTGAAGATATGAGGGTGGGAGTGGTGGTATTTATTTTGGAGGGGAGGAGGGTTTTCTTAATATTTTAATCATTGGTTTGTTATTTTTACCTAAGACAAGAAATAGTGATGATTCTATGAAATAAAATTTTAATAAGTGAATTTTAGTTTGAACTAATGGTTTTGTTACATCATCCATGATGCATGGAATAATGTATTTATCTCATAATGTATTTATACTGTAATTACCATATTTTACTATTCACAAAAAATTAAAGTATTTCAGAAAAATATAAAAACTTCATCCTAACAATTTATGACATGTAGAATCCAAAAAATGAACTCCATTTTTAAAAAATAACTTTCTAAATATGAGAAATTTAATTTTTAATTAAAATCATCATTTAATTTCAATATACCAACACTTAAAATATACATCTTTATTTTTAAGGTGAAAAAATTTTATTTACACTTCTGTGAGTAAGGTTACCATTCATAAGGGTCATATAGCTATTAATAAGGTTATGTTAATATTAATAATGGTATGTTACTATTCATAATAGTATGTTACTATTCACCAAAAATTTTGTTGATTCCATCAGACTCCAAATGCCACCCTTATTGCAACCCTATATGTCGGTTTTTCAAAATTCAAAACATAGAAGTGGAAAATTTTAGATTAATAGAATGGTGAGGATTATCTCATATAAATAACGCTGTTTTGTTTTATAGATACTCATTTATTTATGAAATAAAGGCTATCTAAAAAATTGAATGTATTTAAGAGAAACTTCCCGTTAAATGTTTGGGGTGTTATATTCTTCCATCCTTTGGAAATTTCATCTCAAAAATATTTCATGTATAAATCCCTTTAAAAATATGTGGGTAGTTCTTCTTCATAACATCTTCTGGTTCCCAAGTTGCATCCTTCATTTTATGGTCTCTCCAAATAACTCTAACCAGGCGAGTCATCCGATTTCTCAATACATGATCTATAGTGTGAAGAATCATGATAGGCTCTTCAAAGTAAGACCAATCAGGTTCCAAATCAATTTCTTCATGGGTGAGTACATGTGTTGGGTATGGCTTGTACTTATTTAACAATGAAACTTTTAACAAATTATGATCATTAGAGAGACTTGGTGACATTTCTATACTGTATGCTACAACTCTGTTTTTTTCCATAATTTCAAATGTTCTGATGTACTTGGGGCTCAGTTTCCCTTTATTATAGTACCTTAAGACAACCTTACAAGGAATTAATTTCTAAAAGACATGGTCACCCCCTTATCATTCCAAATCCTGTTTCTGTTTGTCCACAGAACTCTTTTTTCTACTTTGGGATGCTTTAATATGGGCATAAATTGGCTTTACATTTGCAGTTGTCTCTTCGATAAGTTATGGACCTATAAGTACCACTCACCATCTTCATCCCCACAAGTTAGATTTTGACAGATCTTTCCATATAATTCATTATATGGATCCATCTGAATACTAGAGTGGAAACTATTATTATAGGCATTTTCCACCAAAGGCATGTATTGATCCCACATACCTTGAAAGTCAAGAGAGCATGATCTCAACATGTATTCTAGTGTTTGAATTGTCCTTTAATACAATCCCTTAGTTTATGGGTGATATGTAGTACTCATATGGAGCTCAATATCATAATCCTTCTAGATATATTTCTAGAATTTTGATGTAAATTGGGGATCTCTATCAGACACAATCGATATAAGTGCACCATTATGTCATTAAAATTCATTAATTAGAAGTTTTTATAGGCTCTCAAGTGGTAAATCCAATATTATAGCAAGGAAATGTGCCAATTTCTTGATCCAAACAACAATTACTCATATTGAATCATTCCGTATAGGTTTCATCAATAAACCTATGACAAATTCCATCAGTATTTCATCCCACTTACACATAATAATTGGTATAGGTTGCAGGATCCCACTAGGATATTGTCTATCATCCTTCACTTGTTAGAAAACTAGACCCCTTCACATATAGTCAAAAATTTCTTACTTCCTATTACCCCAAAAAACATTTTCCTTCAGATCTCAATACTTACTGGTGATACTAAGTGTATAGAGAAATTTGATCTATGAGAATAATATAATAGTTCAATTTTTATATCAAGTGCTGATGGAACACATAAACTCTTCCCATATTTTGGAACTTCACCCTTATAAATGAATTTTACAAATCTTTCTCCCCTAACTGCATTAATTTTCTTTTGTAGATTATCATTATCTGATTGAGATATTTTAATCTTATCTACTAAGGATGTTTTAGCAATCATATGTTTATGGAAAGTTGTTTCCCTATCCTTAATAATTCTCATATCCGTCTTTAAAAGATCCTTGAATATAGTATCTCTATTAATCCTCATTTTGGTAAAAAGTCAATGATCTTTCCTGCTTAATGCATCTTCCAGATTATTTTCCTTTCCTGGGTGGTATTGTAATGAAAAATCATAGTCTATGAGTTACTCGAGCCATCTCCTTTTCCTCAGGTTGTGTTATTTCTTTGTAAAAATGTATTTCAAACTCTTGTGATGAGTAAATATCTCACATATTTCACCATATAGATAGTGTCTCCCTTTTTAGAACTAATATTATGGCTTCTAACTCAAGATCATTAGTTGGATAATTTTTCTCATGATTTTTCAACTACCGTGATGCATAAGAAATAACATTATCATTTTTTCAAAAGCACAAAACCCAGTCTATCTTTAATGCATCACTGTATAACAAAAATCCATCATTTCTAGAGGGAAGAGTAAAAATTAGATAAATGACCAATTTTCTTTTAAATTAATAAATGAATTATTTACATTCTCCCATCTATAAAAACATAAACCCTTAATGTGTGAGATTGGTTAGTGGGTTAGCTAGTCAAGATAAATTATGAATGAAACACCGATGGTAACCTACGAAGACAATAAAAATGTGTACCTTGGTGATGTTCAATGGAATTGTCCATTCATGGAATGCCTTATTCTTTAAAGGATCAATTGTGATTCCATATTTTGAGAAAATATATATATGAAAATGAGATTATTTAATCCAAAATTCACAATTGTTATACTTCCCATATAATTTATTTATTCTAAGTGTTTTCAGAATAACCCACAAGTGATTCTCATGGTCATTGTAGCTTTTAGTGTACAATAGGATATCATTGATAAATACCATAACTAATTCATCATGATCTTCAATGAAAACCCTTTTCATTAGATCAATGAAAATCAATTGTGAATTAGTCAGTACAAAAGGAATAACTGTAATCTTGTAATGCCCATACATGGTTCAAAATGATTTCATTGAAATATATTTCTTCCTCACACGTAGTTTATAGTATCCATATATATGTTCAATCTTCTGAGAATATTAGGCATCATAAAGCTGATAAAAAAATCATCAATGAGAGGAAGAGGATACTTTTTCTTTATTTTCATAGCATTGATCTCCCTATAGTCAATGCACAACAACATAAATCCATATTTCTACTTGACAAAGAGAACCGGTACTCCCCGTAGAGAAACACTATGGAAGATAAGTCCTTTATCACTCAATTCCTCTAGTTGTTTCTTGATTTATTCTAATTCAATAGTGTCCATGCTATTGTGAGCATTTGATATAGGTCTTTCATAAGTAATTATGTTAATAGAGAACTCAACTTCCCACTCTGGGGGATGTCTAGGTAAATCCTCTGGGAACACATCAACATATTCTTTCAAAATAGGTATGTTCTATATTTGAACATTCCTTTCCTCACTGGTAGTTATTTCATTCCCTTCATACATAATAATTGAATTTAGTAGAGCTACTGGGGGTGGATCTAGATAAGTATTATCCTGTGAGGTTTATACTTTAAAGATGAAGGATTCAACATTGTTTTCAAAATTCATAACTTCTCTTTTCCTTCAATAGATCTTCATATCATAACATGAAGGAAAACTCATTCCAAGGATTATATAAAATTCAATCATGTATATGATGATAATGTTAGAAACTAAAGAACATTTATGTTTCTTGAGGGGGACAGATCAACACATCTTTGTTACAATGATAAATCCCCTTGGAGTTTTGACTGAAAACTCCATTATTAAATCAGATTGGACATGTCTAATTTTCTTGGAAAACATGGAAGTTATAAATGAATGTGATTTTCTAGAATCAAATAAATCAGTGGATAATTTTGAGGAAAAAATAAAGTACCATCCACCATATAATTAGCAACTTCATTCTCGGCAGTTGTAATCACATATGTTTGCCCTTGCACTTGTGGCCTTTTCTCAATTATGTTTCTTTGGTGCTTAGAAAAAACATTTTCATAGTGTCTCGTCTCACTATAATTGTATAATTAAATATAATTGACTTGTTTATTCCACTTTAATTAATTATATATATTACCCTTTCCTCCACACTTATAGTAGACTCCCATTATTTTCAAGCATTTCCCAGGAGGGTTCTTTCCACAGTTCTCACATAATAGGAGTTACTTCATTTCCTTCTTCTTCTTTGGTGCTACACCTTTTACATGGTTATTAGAGTATTGATTATTATTTTGGTTTCCCATAAACAAATTTCATATAGAAAATTCCATCTCTATTTTGATGGCACTTAATGCAATTTCATCATCTGATGAATTTTTTTGAGATGCCAGTGCCTGCTGAAGACTTGGCTTAAAACCTTCAAATAAATGATTAATGTTTTCTTACAAATCGCACTTGTAAACTATAACACACATGGATAGTCATGTGAATGTAGCCTAATACTCTGTAACACTCTCTTCTTCCCATTTATTTAGGCTAAGGAATTTCCCCTTCATTTCAGTTCATTTCTCATGAGGGAAATATTTTTCGAAGATAATTTCGGTAAAATTCATTCATTCCATGTCTTCTATTTATTTTTACCCCATGGTATTCCAGATCAAGGACCACCATTAATCAGTATCACCCATGAGACAATATACTTGCAACACTACCTTTTAATTTTCACTACAACTTAATGCCAGTAATATCTATTCAATGGACTTGATCCACTGATCATATTCCACTATATTGGTAGTCCTACTAAAGGATGGGGGATTCTTACACATCGTTATTCATCATAGATTGAGTAATATTTCCCAATATGTTCATGGTCTGATCCACTCCAACACTGATTGTGTTGACTTTCTCAGTAGGTAAATCAACACCTTGTCCACAGGTATTGAATTCTATTCATCCATTGGGCGCCATCACTAAATAATTTAAAACTCTAAATTAGGCCATAATTCACAATTTATTACTAGAAAACACTTAAAATAATTTGAAAATTTATGCATAACTAATCTGATAATCATAAACATTTTTTTCAATTTACATTCAAATCCTTCATAATGTTTTGTAAATAAAATGTGAATTTTCCTAAGAATATCCCCCGAGATTGCCAAGCCAGGTGCGCAGTAAGGCTCGTGGTTCTGTACCATGATACATATGTTTAAGCCTGAAACTCCTTGTTAGAGTTGTTACTCCTAGGTACATTTGTTCTATAACTACATCCACTTATAGTATCAAGACATGGAATTATTTTCTAAGAAGATCCACATAGTATATACCAAACCAAAATTCCAGGATGTTACTATATTCTTATCCTCAAAATCTATCTTAGGGTTGTGTCCTCTAATATATGTTTCCTTAATCTAGTTTCCAAGGTTGCTTTTAAACATCCTCTGATATAAATTGTAATGCCCCGACCCCAGAAACCTAGAGACGGTGCATTAATTTACTATATTGGAACGATTACAGGAAATAAAATCCTAAAGTATGGATTAATTTAGCAATTTTGGAAGACCATATTACATACATGATACCCGATGTACATTTGTAAAGATAAAAAATAAAACATGATACATAATAAACTTAAATAGACTGTCTCAATGAAATCTTATTCAAGGTTATCCTCTTCAAAACCTGGGGAAAGGAAATATAATAAGGGTGATCTCAAATTCTTATTAAGGGTTTCATATAAAAAAATTATGGATCAATAATAATTTTATCATAATAAATTAGACAAGACAAATATGGCTTGATGAATAAATGAAAACACTTTCCATTAATAAGATTAGAATAAAAATGCATCCATAGATTTTTTCATATTGAAAACCTCATGGATATTAATAACATAACAATGAATAAATTTAATGCTTATTATTTGGAAGTCATGTATCTAGTACATGGACTATTATATATTTGAGACAGTTTATGTCTATGGGTTAAAAGTTGTATGGTTTTTGGAAACAAACTATAAGGGTTTACGACAGAATGATTTATCCCAGAGACCTATCAATGCATCGAGTGTCTATAGAAGGCTCATACAGTCACTAACAGTACAAGTAATTCTTTATATGAAGACTTAATACAAGAAAAATATTCCTTTTAGATATCCATATTGAATAGAGGATACATATTCATCAATATTTTCCCAGTTAAAATTGCAATAAAAATAAATACGATATGTAAAATGGTATACGTCTTAAAGAAATAATCATATCCATGACACAAGAAAATGGATATTTACCAAAATTATAATTTGAAGACAAAAATTATCTCAAATGGGCATTGCAGACACCACATATGAAGGATTAGGTGAATAGTACCAAGTTAGTGTCAATGAAATGAAAATTGAGAAAAAGTCTTTTACCATATTGTAATCAATCAAGTCGTATGACCAAAAATTAATAATCAGAAATTTAATAATAAAATTAAATAAATATAAAATGAATATGTATATTATATATAAACTATTAGTATACATACACCACAGGAATTAAATAAGTTGCAAATAATGGAAATCTCACGGAATTAAATGTGAGATTAGAAAACCCTTACCTTATTCCGGAATGTGTTCTTTCAATTTATCATAATGACCTGAATAATAAAATTAATCATAATTAATTAATAATTATAGAACCTCAGATACATGTGATTTATTTATTTTAACCTTATCAGGGTCATTCATGGCCTTTTTTTGGGTTTAAGAAGTTTAGTTTTAATGTTTGGGACACATTTTCTTCCTTGGTTTTCATGATCAATTTACTTATATTTTAGAATGAAAGTTCGTTTGAAATGTGGTTAAACATCCAGTTATGTTAATATATATTATTAGTGACATTATGAAGATAGAAATGATCTTATAATGATTTTTTTATATACCATGAGGATGAATCATTAGATAAAAGTTAATGACAAATGCTAGGATTAACTTGGTAGTTTTGTGCACAATGAACTTGTTTTGTATTATTATTGTATATTATGAGTGACTATGGATTATAGACCATTAAATATGATAAAATAGATATTTTATGTTTAATTTAATCTATTAAAATGGTTTCATGACTTGTCTTGAAGATAGTAATGCAAATTGAAAACTAGTCTTCCTTGAAGGTGATAAATTAACACATCTGAGATGGTGTTTTCATTAATAGTATAAAAGAAGGGAACATAAGAGATGATTATTGAATATTAAATTATAATAAACAAAATTCATATATATAAGGTACTGGAGATTTCATTACATTTGGATGATAATAGGAGAGAATAAAAAGGGAACTTGAAAAGAAAATAAACGAATTTGAAAGAGGATTTTACCTCTGGAATCAATTTTCCATTGAGAGCCTCTTAAGATAAAAAGACTTGGTCTTTTGAGGATAACAAGGGATTCAAGACTTGGGGGAGGATATTATAGAGATATTTGAACATAATTTAGGAATTTATTAAATCTTTAGTGGTGTGATGAAATGAGGGTGTGAGGGGTGATATTTATAGTTGAGGGGAGGAGGGTTTTCTTAATATTTTAATCATTAGATTATTATTTTTCCATAAGACAAAAAATATTGATTATTACATGAACAAAACTAGTAATAAGTTCTAGTAAGTTCTAACTAATTGTTTCTAACATCATCCATGATGCATGCAATAGTGTATTTATCTCATAATGAATTTATATTGTAATTACCGTATTTTACTATTCATCAAAAATTCATCCTAACCATTTTTAGACATTTAGAATAAAAAAATTAACACCCATTTACAAAAATAATTTTCTAAATATGTGAAATTTAATTTTATATTATAATCAAGATTTAATCAAAAAATACCAGCACTTAAAATATTCATCTTCATTCTTAACGTGACTAAATTTTATTTATACTTTTGTGGGTAAGGTTACCATTCAGACGGTTTATATTACTATTCATAAGGGTAAGTTACTAATCAAAAGAGTAAGTAACTATTCATTAGGGTATGTTACTATTCACCAAAAATTTAGTTGATTCTATCAGACTCTAAATATCACCATGATCGCCACTGTGTATGTCTCTTCTTCAAAATTAAAATCATAGACGTGGAAAATTATGTTTAATGGCTATGTTGTCCCTATCTACTATAAATAACCAAGTGTTGTTTCATAGAGACTCGGTGCTTTATGATATATCAAATATCTAATGAATGTAATGTATTTAAGAGAAATATGCCGTAAAAGTTTTGGGTTATTATATTTTTCCCACCTTTGGAAATTTCATCCTCGAAATTTTTCATTTATAAATCCATTTAAAAATATGTGGGTGGTTCTTCTTCAAGACATCTTATGGTTCCCATGTTTCTTCCTCCATTTTATGGTTTCCCCAAAGAAACTAAACCATACCAGTCGTCTGATTTCTCAATACTTTCTCTCAAGAATCAAGAATATTGATATTCTCTTCATAGTAAGACCAATCAGGTTCTTGCTCTATTTCATTATACGTGTGTACATGTGTTGGGTCTGTCATGTATTTATTTAACAATGAAATGTGAACACATTATGTACATTGCAGAGAATTTTTGGAATTTCTAAATATTTATCCACAAATCTGTTTTTTTTTTGAATTTCAAATGGTCTGATGTACATGGGGATCAGTCTCCCTTTATTCCCAATCATTATGACACATTTCTATTGATATACTTTCAAGAAGACATGGTCTCCCCCTTAAAATTAGAAATCATTTCTCTAGTTTTCCACATAAATATTTTTCTTACGTTGTGATGCTTTAGTATGGGTCTAAAATGACTCTACCTGTGTAGTTGTCTCTTCGAAATGTTTTGTGCCCAAATGTACGTCTCACCAACTTCAACCTAACAAGCTGGAGTTTGAAACCTATTTCCATATAATGCTTCATAGGGATCTATTTGAACACTAGAGTGGAATCTATTATAGTAGGAAACTTCCACCAGAGGCCAGTATTGATCCCACATACCTCGAAAGTCAAGAGAGCATGATCACAACATTTCTTTTGTCGTTTGAATTGTCCTTTCAGATTGTCCTTTTATTTGGGGGTGATAAGAAGTACCCATATGAAGCTCAGTATCCAAATCCTTCTAGAGACTTTTCCATAATTTTGAAGTAAATCAAGGATCTCGATCAGATATAATTGATAGATTTTCACTATGAAATCTTAAAAATTCATTAATATGAAGTCTTTCTAGTCTCTCAAGTGGAAAATCCTATCTTATAGCAAAGAAATGTGCCGATTTTTTGTGATGATAAACAATTACCCATATTGCATCTTTCCTTCTAGGTGTCCTTGGTAGTCATGTAACAAAGTCCATCATAATGTCATGCCACTTCCTTATAGAAATATGTAGAGGTTTCATGACACCTCTAGATTGTTGTCCCTCGGTATTCACTTATTGACAAACATGACATCTTGACACATAGTAAAAAAAAATTCACTTCATGTTATCCAATTTTTTTTCCTTTTATATATCAATACATATTGGTGATACCTATGTGTATATATAAATTTGAGCTATGATAATCATCTAATAGTTCCATTTTTAGCTCTGTTACCGATGGAACACATATCCTCTACCAAAATTTCAGAAATCCATCCCCATACATAAAGTCTACCAATCTTCCATCCTCAATAGATTTAATTTTCTTTCGTAGATTATCATCATCCGACTGAGAGAATTTTATCTTCTTTAGTAAAGATGGTTTAACAATCAATTTAAAGAATAAATATGTTTCCCCTTACTTAATAATTCCCTTATCCATATTTAGAGGATCCATGAATATAAGATCTCTCATAATCCTCATTTGGGTAAGAAGTCTGTGATCCTTCCTACTTAATGCATCTCCCACCTTATTTTACTTTCCTGGTTGGTAGTGTATTGAACTTTCATAGTCCTTAAGTAACTCTATCCATCTAATTTTCCTCATGTTGAGTTATTTCTATGAAAAAATGTATTTCAAGCTCTTGTGATCCATGTATATCTCACATATTTCAACATATATATAGTTTCTCCATATTTTTAGAGAAAATATTACGGTGGCTAACTCAAGATCATGATTTAGATAATTTTTCTCTTGATTTTTCAACTACCTTTATGGCTAAGAAATAAAATTATAATTTTTCATAAGGACAAAACACAGTCCATTCTTTGAGGCATCATTGTACATCACAAATCCATCATTTCCACAGGGAGGAGTCAAAATTGGGGAATTCACCAATCTTATTTTAAATTCATCAATGCACTATGTACATTCCTTCATCCATTAAAACCTAACCTCTTTACGTGTCATCTTGGATAGTGGGTTAGCCAATCAGGCAAAATTCTCAAAGAAATGTTGATAGTAACATGCTATGAAAATAAAAATATCACCTCAGTTATATTCATTGGCATGGGAAATTATTGGATTTTAATTGTCTTTGTAGGATCAACTAAGATTATATCCTAATATACCTTATAGCCAAGAAAAAAACTAATTTAAGATCCATTCACACTCGCTAAACTTCCCATATATTTCATTTCTTTTAATATTTTTTAGAATAACCCACAAGTGAATCACATGGTCTTTGTAGCTTTTGGTTTATATGAGGATATAAAAGATAAATACAACAAATAAGTCATCAATATATTCCATGAAAACCGTATTCATTATATCTATGATAACCGAGGGAGAATTTGTCAGTTCAAAAGGCATTATTTTAAACTCATAATGCCCATACTGGCTTTAGAATACTTTCTTATAAATATCATCCTTCCTCACACACAGTTGATGATATCTAGATAGATTCATATATGGGTTTAATGCGGGTTTAATGATATCCAGATAGAAAAAATATGGGTTTAAGGATATCCAGATAGAATCATACCAAGGTCAAATTATGTTTTCTAATCATATATGGGTCTAATTTGGCTTTAGGGTGATACATGTTATTTATAAAAATCACTAAATTATTTTGGAGATTATACATAGAAATAAAATGAATTTTTGGGTATTGGACTTTATGTGTGATTAATATTTATTGGAGAAATTTTTTAAATTAATATATTAATAATATGTGATCAAATAATTATATTTTCTGGGTATCAAACATGGTTAAGAATATTTTGTATAATTTATAGGTTTTTTATTTTTCAAATAATCTTATTTGAAATGTGGCACTTATAGTTGAGTCATTGGAGATTAATGTTGTATTCTTTCACATGATGTTTTAGTATTTTGGGTAATTATCTTTCCTTGTGCTAAAAATTTTTCAGTTTGGTTAATTTATAATGATATAAGGAATAAATTGATTTCATTTTTTGGATTATGTGATCCATTAAAAGTTTATTTCAGTTCATTAGGCATGAATAATTAATCTTGAATATAATGTTTTTGGGAGAAAAAGTGAGATTATGGTAGAAATGGATTATAATATGAAATTCTACTTATCTTCTAAGTATATTTTTTTATCTTCTTAGTCATATTGGAAAAGTAATTAATCAACTATAGGAAAAGTATATTGAAAGAAAATGTATCACATTAACATTATTTATGACGAATAAATAGGTTTTTTCAAACATATTTGGTTTATGGTTTTTTAAAAATTAACTTTTTCATGATCATTCTATTTCTTATGATTAGTGATCTCATTCATTGTCTGTCATTATTTTGATATTATGGGGTTTCTTCCTTGTCTATAACTTTACATCCCACAAATGTTCTATTACTTGTGAAAGCAAGATATGTGTTATTATGGACAACCTTCATATTTTAATTTTCCAGTTTTCAAGAGGATGTTTTATTCACTCCTTTTATGAGATCAGATTTCAACAAATGTATTTTAATATTTCAAACCATTTATTGTTGAGATCATGTTTAAATATTGAGAATTTAATTTATTATGCATGGGATTTAATTCTCTGATATTTTAAAATAATACTATGATCTATAGTTTATACATCCCCTTACATCGAGCAGAAAACACCATGAAATATTATTATAGTTATATCCTAGCCATAAAATTGGTGGGTATGAATGGGATTAACTTCATTTTGAAATAAATATATAAATTTCATAATCAATAAAAAATATTTATTAATTCGTAGGGCATGAGTATTCAATTTTTATTAAAGTTGTTTTATTTTTCAATAAATTATATTTTCAACCAAAAAAAGTTTTTTTATTATTCTGAGAAAATGTTAAAATTTATTTATGGAAATTATATATAATGTATTTAAGAAAATGATTTTTTTTTTAAAATTATCATGTCAAAATTTTCATAGAATGAATTTTTAGGAATTTTCAGAAATGATTGATTTCTAGTGAATAGTGTGAAATACTGATTTTCAATGAAACCAATATTTTTAATTCAAACATTTAAAAAGTTATAATTTTAAAACTGGTTTCAAAGTAAATTTTTTTCTATTATAATATAAATTATATAATCATAGTCATTGGGATGAATTTTATGATTTAATTTTGAATGATTGTTTTCTTAAAAATGAATATTTCTAAAAACAATAATTTTGTTCAAATTTTAATGGTTTTATTTTAATTTAAAATTTTCCACATAAAGAAATTAAATGGTGAAAAATGGGATAAATACATGGAATTAGGAGCTCTAAATGATTCAAATATGTCACTTTTACTTTTTGTTTGTAACGACCTAAAACACTAGGGCTCACCTGGATTGTATACAGTCATGCGGTCACAAACAAAAGACCTCCTCCAATAGGATAGGTAATGGCGATAGGAACCAAGAAGGCATATATATATATATATATATATATATATATATATATATATATTGGGAGGAGTTTTCCTAATATACCAGTATACACACACCAAACCATCCCCATGTAGTATTTCATGGGAATATAAAGTAAGGGATGCAACATATGGAGATAAATCATGACTAGGAAAATATTAAAAGAATACATCAAAGTATTGTAGATTACAACCAGTGTTTGAAGGGAAAAAATACACACCCAAATAGAAATGATGTCTCAATCAGACAAAAAGTGAAATATGAAATATCTATGTGAGGTTGACTCCAGCTATCCAAGACTAACCATTGTACATGGTCCTTGAACCTGAGTATTCTTATGATCCACCATAATCATCACCGATATTTTTGGTATCTTACTAAGACTTTAAAAGTGATGGAAAATCCCATGAAATGGTGAGTATATACATACCTAGTAGGATGCCCCCAAAATCAAAAGGGTTGATGGAGAGATACAAATAAGGTGTGCTCAACTCAACAATGACATATAAATCAGAAACTGAGATAACAATAATAAACATGTAGACATACTCAACAAGAATCCTAAATGTGAGAGAAAGGGGATCTCAATTTCCACTCCCTATATAAGAACAATGAGTCTACCTCTAGGTCTAATGGTCTATATTGGATGCCAATAATTAATCACAACCATATATAAAACCTTCTGGAGAGGCATGTACCATTCCACTGCACCTGAAAACTGAGTGGTCCACGTATCTAAACCATGATAGAAGATGGTGGACTAACATTCCATAGATAGATGACCAATTCCTAGTGTAAGGGAGTATCGTCTCTATTTTTATAATGAAAATGGGGAACCAGCGCCTTAGTGAATCATGGGATTACCCACCCTGTTATGTCTCTGAAAGAACTAGGAACCTACAGCCTGATGCGATAGGGGGGGTAACAAACCCAACATCTCTATGATAGTATGGGGAACCCATTCATTAGGGTGACAAGGGATTTCTATCCTCGAAATCTCTCTAATAATCCTACCTGATCATTTACCTCATCAAGCATCGCATGAATAGGAATAATGCTCAGAACATGCCACATCACATCTTGAATTCCAATATAAAGGATACCATATTATTATACATGAAAAATACTCTGGATAGGCTAATCATTGTCCAAAAATGATCCTAGATGAAGAATATATTACAGAAATAAGTTAATGGGGGGAATAGACAACCTGTATGGGGGTCTACACGACATGTGACCCTATCTCACCACCTAACTGTGTTCTCCTCTGGACATGGGTTGGAATCCATTTCATCATACAAGGAATGTATGGTCCACACAAGGAATTCTATAGACACCCGGGACTATATATGTGCCCCCGGTCATGATCGTGGACCTCAAGGCATGCCCATGTACCTGGATGTGTACTTGGTTATGCCCTGGTGTTGTCTCATGCCCACGTACTCCCATGGAAAATAGTGTGTTGTCCTGCATGAGATACTTGGAATGTGTAGCTAGAACTCAACTTGATTTCCCAGGTAATGTTTCATGGTGTGTCAGTCTAGAAACACAACATGTGATCCTTAACTTGATTAAATAACCCAAGATTCTATATAATCCAAAGAAAACATCATGTGTTCTTCCACACTACACAATATGTGGTCTCAATTTCCCCAGAAAACCAAGAACCTTTATGCGGATCTCTAGATCTTCCTTCACCACTACTTTCCTCATCGATTAACCACCTAGAAATGGTGGGAATCATGTCTGGCCATTAATTCTATCCCTCTAGTGGGTGAAAATTAGAAATTGAAAAACTTTAGAGATATCATCCACACATGTTTCATGCATCCCATTTCCCATTGCTCCCCAGAATTTATAATCCATAGAGTAAAAAATGGAAATACATCAAAAACCAATTACAAATTCATCATCCCAAATGTAATTTTCATAACTATGATGAATCAGAGGGTTTAATCATTCTTGAACCCACCCCAACAATATTGAACCATGACCTAGTGATCCAATATAAAATAATATGGATTATGGTGGGGTGAAATTCACATAAAGAAGGTTGATCCTTCATTTTCAAAGCATTCTGATCCCATAATTATTATCCAAAAATCACATAAATAATATTTTCATATGTATAATGAAGGGAAACATGGATTTATCATATCAAAATAATAAACCAATTTTGGGACTCATGTGTAGAATAGATGAATCAAATTTCAAGATTAGTTGATGAAAATCAATGATAAAATTTTAATCAAAAGGGAAAAAATAAAAAATTTATGAGAGATACATTGAGTTTTGATCGATCATTAGAGAAGAATGAATTCTCCAGTAATGGAGAAGAACTTTTGGGTACCACCACCTCTCGATCCACCTTGATCCAATTATCATTCATCATCTGATCTGATCTGCCAATGAAAAACCCTCAACTCTCCTCTGTGAAACCTCACATAGTTATACTATGAACCCTAGTAAAATTTCATAATGAAATATTTTTATAGGACTATATTTAATCCATCTTAATGGAAATATTTAAATTGGTCATTTATTTAAATTATATTGACCCGCTAATGGCTACCTCTATCAAACACCAATCACTGAACAACCTTATGATGCACCTAGGGTAAACACCATATTCAAGACTCAACAGTTGCCTCATATTTCAATTCTATGTCTCCCTTTGAGATTTATTCATATATTTTAGGAAAACTACCCTCGTGTGATATTAATATATTTATTATTTTTATAATACGAATAACAATCTCACAAGGCCTTGGAATCTAAATACATCTCTACACCTGACTCTAAATATTTACCTAGGAATATTCCAAATCTTACACAACAAAACCAAACTCGCTAGATTATTCCCCCTTCAAGTATTTTCATCCCCAGAAAACAAGATAAACAAAAATGTGGGGATACTAAGCCTGCATCTCGCTCTCCCACTCCCTGGATCTCTCCTGTATAATCTTATGCTATTTCCAACTCTTACCCAGGGGAAAAACATTCCCATAATGGGGTTTCCCAAGGAATTTCACAACCACCACTGGGTGTAATGAATGGAAACTCTACACCTATTTCCCAGCACATCTTGGCCAACACTTTGCAATGATTCATGCACACGTCTACTCATATGTGATTAGTGGAAAACACCAAGAACCCAGACATACTAAAATCATAGGGTCATGGGGTGAACCCCTGATAACCTAACATAATATCTTAAAGTAATAACAACTTCTGAGATAGCCCATTGTTCTTTCCTAATCCCCATGATCCTTGACATGGAAAGATATCTCAAAATAAAATATCTACTCATTCATCACCAAATGAAATCATCATTAGTTCACAAAGTTCTCTAAAGGATTTTTGGGAAGTCCTCAGTTTACCGTGGATGAATTTCACCCTTTTAACAACTATCACTAGCACCAACCATTGGTCTACAAGCACTAAATCCTGCTAGATCCAACCAGTATAATGGTGACCTAAAGGGTCCCACATACATGGAATCAAATGTTTGTATAATGATGGTGGAGTGATAACTATTGTGATACATAGTCCATCGATGGTAGGAAATCCTTCTAGACATAGCCCAAATATATCTTTAAATCTCTAATCATGTTATCAAGAACATGAAAATTACACTCTCTCTGGCCATCTTTCTAGGCTAGAAAAACTGTACTCAAGTGAAATAGAGTCCGAAAGGCCTCTTACATCCACTCTAGAATCATTATTTGAAGTCATCATCAAAATGTGAATGATCATATAGGGAATTACAAGAAGTTGAACTACCTCCTATATACAAAAGAAACCAAAAAATTCTACCAATATATACTCTTGGATGGGAAGTAAGTTGGTCAATTAGATGACTTATTATAATAGAATTAAAGTAGAATTGTGAACTCTCATAATTCATGGAATCCTATTCATGAGGACCACAAAAAACACTATCTGATTTCAACTTCCACCCTGCACCTTTGACTCCAACTATAGGAAGGTGATATTTCATGAGGTAAACTATGAAGAAATCTCCAACATCCTTGTCCACCAAACCCAGAGATAAAGGATTTTGGTATAACCCCCTTTCCCATATATTTACTAGTAAGGGAAAACAACCTCCTCAACAACCTTATCCCACTGCATGACTGATGCCACTGAAATTCCTTGAACGATGATTTTATACTCACTATCTTGAGTGAATCCATCAAGAATTTATCGAATAGCTATTCGGTCCTGATATATCTCCCAGTCAATATACCAATTTTATGCCTCCATGTATTGAAAATTAATGGGAGGAGTAACAACCACCGACTAGAGGTATGGTGAACCATCTTCATTTAAAAGTGTTAACTTAAAATTAGTCAGTTGTTCTGTCACCTAATTTGATTACAATAGATGGAAAACTTAACTAAAAGCATATGATTCCATTACCACACCATATGTGTCCCTTCATTATCATGCCACCTAAACCACTATAGGGTCCCCTTCCACTCCCATGTCCAAGAGGCATATCCTAAGAAGTGGTTCTTTGAAAATAAAACTAACTCCATGTGAGATTCCATGTGATTAGTACTTGAAAATAATTTCATGTACGATCCCTTAGTGTTAGACATGTTCCAACTGTGATGATTGGTACGCAGTGTTACCATCACAAAATACTACCATGAATTGATCTAACAAGCATTAATGATTTTTCTCATAAATCTCATGAAATCTGAAGGGGAAGTCAACATGCCAAAAATTATTAAAAATAACTCAAAGAAACCAAAAAACCCTTGCATTTCAATCTCGGTATACTACATGAAATTCATGTATTTGTAATGGGGAAATTTCTATTGGTACTTCCCCATTGCAAATACTCCCATAATAGTAAATATTTGACATTGATTAGTTTTTCCATCACAAATAGTCTTCAATCATGATGAAATAAATCAACCATTGCAAATAGTTGTGGTGTGATATCCCACTTACCAGCTCTAAATAGTGGTGTTATACTCATTTTCAATACACATCTACATCCATCGTAAATTCCCATCATGTAGGAAGTATTTTATATGGGCATTAATTCTTGTCCCAAATACTTTTGATGGAAAAACATCTTTTGAGAGAATTAATTTCTCTGAAATACTCTGTCACAATTAATATATAATTATAACCTTCACGTACCCATTTTTTCCCATCCTCCTCATCTGTTTCTCCCAAACTTCCATGATCCACGATTCCTGGATAGTCCAACACCACCCCGCTCTAACGTACTCTGTTGCAAATGATTCATTACAGGTCCACCTTCAAATCACCATGGTAAAAATTCCTCTTATCTCATTTTACATTTTTTTTTCATTTGATTCATTTTATTACATGATTTAGTTTTGGAAAAACCATGGTTTATAAATTTTCTGATTTCCATGGTTTATATTCTATTTAGGATTGTTGCAAATATATTATTCCCAATTTCTATGTTAATCAGTATTCCATGATTTATATCAATTTATATTTAAGTATTTTTTATAACTGTTTAATTTTGAAACATATATGTGTGTATGTATATATATATATATATATATTAACATGTGAATATATAAATATATAAAATTTTTCAAAAAAATATGAATGATTATATATATGTATGTTGGTTTGTCTGTATGTATGTTTGTATCTATGTATATATAAATTTGATAAGTATATCTTATTACAAAAAAGTGACAGAATATATTTGATGTATTTATATTAATTTATAATTAGTATAATATATATAAATATAATACCATCAAAATATACATATATAAATATTTTGGAAAAACATGTAAGGATTTTAAAAGATTTATAATTATATTAAAACCAGTAATGGTTCTAAAATGTATATTTATATATATATGTTCGTATATAAACATGTGAATATATATATATATATGTCTGTGTGTTTTTAAAAAATTGGAATTCTTTTGATATATATGCAGACAAACAAACACACACACATATAAACATTTAAAAAAAAGGTATAATGTTTTTTAAAGAATATATATATATATAAGCATGTATGTATGTGTGTATATATTTATATGATATGTATGTTTATTTTAAAAAACATGTAAAATATATTTGATTAAGAAATCATCTAATATATATATATATAAGCATTTGAATATGTATATACAAACATTTTAAAAAACTTGTAAGATTTATTATATATATATTTCTCTGTGTGTCTTTGTGTTTATAAAGATTTGATAGGTATATTTGTTTAAATAAGATTAAGAATATATTTGATATATTTATATTTATTAAGAAATTCTAATATATATATATATATAATATTTATTAAAAATGGAATATTAATTTAAATAATTGTTAATAATCATTAAATTTTTTAATAATTAATAAATTTTTAGTAAATATTATTTATATATATGATATATTGGTGTTAATTACAATATATTATTTATAATTTCGATATTTTATGAAATTATAAAAATTTGTAAAATATTGTAAAAGAAAAATATAAGAAATACTAGTAATTGTTTAAAATTAGTAATATTTATTAAAAATTCATCTATGAATAATAATTAATTAATTTTACATAACAAATAATTTTATAAACTATTAAAAGATAAAAAAATTGGTAATATATACTTAATATTTTCTCAACCATTCTAATAATATAAAAAATATTATCATTTAGAAATTCTGGATAATTTGATTAAATTTTGTAATAAATAAAATAATTTGTATTTAAAATTAGTAAAAATGTTGTAATATATATATATATATAATATTAATAAAAGATTAAAAATTATAGCCTCGCATGTGATGTTATGAAACACTTGGCACACATAAATCTTATGTCACACCTAGGGTGAACTCCTCATTCCCGATTTAACGGTATTCATAGATTTTAGATACGATAAACTATTATAGAGATACATCGTGTTTTTTTAAAAATTATTATAAAAATAATATATGGAATTACCATCATGCGTGATGTTACCAAACTCTCAATGAAAAAAAAACTATTCTGTCACCTCTTGGGTAAACCCCACATCCCATACCTAAGAGTGGTCTTTAATTTTTTGTACGGTACATAGTTTGAGAGATACTTTAATTTTTTATAAGAAATTATAATAAAAATATTAAATTAATTACCGTTACATGCAATGTAACCAATCTTCTGACACACAAAAATGTTATGTCGCACCTAGAGAAACCCCATTATCCCAAACGTAATAGTAGTCTTAGATTTTTCATATGATATATTGTTCCGGAGATACTTCAACTTTTTTTAAAAAATTATAATAAAAAAATTAAATGTATTATTATCATTTGTGATGTTACTAGACTATCGATGTTTACAAATGTTATGTCACATATAAGGTAAGCCCTACACCCTGGACCTAATAGTTCTCTCTAATTTTTCATTCAATACATGGTTTGAGAGATATATAATTTTTTAAATATATATATATATATAAGAAATTTTAAATAAATTTACCTCATGTTCCATATAACCAAACACCCAAAAACACAAATTTTATGTCATGACTTGGGTTAACGTAGCATTATTGACCTAACGGTAGTATTAGACTTCTAATAAGATACACTTGAAACTAAGTTAATTCATTTTTTAAAAAAAAATTATAATAAAAATATTAAATTGAATTACCATCATGTGTGATGTTACTAAAATCTGAATGCACACAAATTTTATGTTACACATTGCGTAAACCCCAAATCCTGGAACTAAATATTGTATCATATTTACCATATGCGACAACATTCAAAATCTATTACATTATTTTCAAAACAATATTTTGTCTGATATAATGTTTCTAATATTTTTATTCAATCGACATTGAGCCTCTATGGGCTCTGGAATTTGTTTCTAACCCAATACCTCACTCTGGTCATATTCCTTATAATAATTCATGGTGTTAACATATAATAAAAATGATTAATTATTCAAATTGGTCTGTAATAATTCTTGTTATTTATTTTTTGTTCTTTCTATTACTATGGACTCAAGAAGTGGACAACATTTTCTATTGCATGGTCATTACCGGATAAATCATCAATAAATTAAAAATTAATCTAATATAAATCCTCTCTACATTGAAGGTGTTGAAACTTTTATACCATTTTCATCATTAAAATTACATTTTTTTTTTGAAGGCACAACTAGATGTCCAAGATAAAAATTTGATATTAGGAGATTCAAAATGACTGACAATGTTGGACTTCATCTATAACATTTTGGATTTTAAAAAGATTATATTTTTTGTATCAACATGGTGAACAAAATTTAGTTTAAAATAAATTTTTTTTTGGTTTTCAATCCATAATTTTAAAATGTAGTACAGGAGGCTGTAGGTCCATCTATTCCAAAAATAAAAACTCAGAATGATATTGAAAATCCAAATTCAGAACCTTTCATATTTTAAATTTATTGAAATATAATTAAGAGGCCTTATATACGGGATTTTAGAGGCGAAACCATTAATCTGTTACCAAGTTTATGGAAATTAAATCAGATTTTGGAATTTAAAATAGTTTTTTGATTAGATATTATTATTGGTTAAATCATTTTTTTGACATAGATACTTTACCTTCAAGATTCAATGGAAATAATAGGTTAGTCCATAAATTAGTTCTTAGTTATCATAAGATTTATGCATGTTAAAATGAATGTATATTATTTTATATGGATTTTTGATCCTTGTCTAATAGTTTAACTTGAGGAGAATCATGGTATAATGTGGCAAAACAATGAATGACCATATTTCTTGTTACAACACTGAGGTGTTTTCCAATTACACCTCATTTTAAGAATTTATTTATATCTCATAACACATATACTTTGATGACATTCCTAAAATAAAATATTTATGTCAGTAAAAGATTAAGTAATCCATGTGGTGATTCAGGGAAATAATTTGATCAGATGAATCCTTTTTTTCTTTAGAACCTTGTAATATATGTTTGCAACTTTATACTGATGTTTTGTGTACATTTGTTTCTTACGACATCCAATATTCTAATTATCCTATTTTAATTAATCCATAAAACATACCTAATTAAATTTTGATCAAGGAACCATATATATATTTTGTGCTATTAACTCCAGGAAATCAAAAGAAGAATATTGATATTTATTTGAAGCTACTAATCGATGAGTTAATTTATTTATGGAAAAATGGTGTGACTAAAATTGATATTATTGCATATTAGAATTTTATAATGATGTTTTATTTAATATGGATGATCTATGACTTTATAGAGTATGGAATGTTATCTAGATAAAGCAAAGATGGTCTAAAATCATGTCTATACTATATGGATGAGAACAAAGTATTTATTCATGGTAATGTGAAAAATAAAAATTTATTTTGAATACCATCGTACATTTATTCATATAGATATCACTTTTCAAAGGATCGAAATTAATTTAAAAATTGGTCTAATTGAAAGAGACGAATCTCTAGTAGTTATCATAGTTATTCAGGTGAAATCTTTTATCTCTTCATTAACTTCTAATATTTTAATGAAAACTAATAATGAATAAAAAATAAATGGTTTTGGGAGAGACCATAGTTGGATAAAGAAAAGTAATTTTTGGGACCTTTCATATTGGTCTCATTTTATGGTTCATCACCTGTTATAAGTAATGTATTTGGAGAATATTTTCTTGATGACATAATTTATACCATGTCGGACACACCTAGTAAGACCAATGATAATGTATTGTCATGGTTATATATTTCACAAATTTTTAGATTCCATAAACATTAATTATTTGAATATGAAATATCAGACAATTATAACGAAACCAAAATAAACATACACAATTTCTGAAGAAAGGATTTTATTATTTTATAAATTTATTTCAGATTTGAGGTTACAATATGGTTATTCTTATTATTTTAATCATTTTGTTAGAAATAAGAATTTTACCAGTTTAAAAAGTCCGCACTACAATGTCATAATGGATCGATTACTGCGTGTTGGTCTTAGCGGGATGAAAAATTCTTAAATCGTGGATGGGATGACAAAAATATCAAATTTCATCAAAGATAATTGTTAAAAAATATTGGGTTATGATGAATTGATTATTTTTCAAAATGATGTGGTTTAAATTTTATGTAAATTGGAGAAATTATTCTTGACTGGCTTCTTTTACTCAATGAACCACTTAATATTTCATTTTATATATAAAGAGAAATATGGGGTAATAGTACAATTCTGATTAATTTACCTATTTGAGATATGTGTGAAACTTTTAAAGAAGAAAGCCCATAAGAAAGCATCAGTTCAAGGGTCAATTATTGAAGTGTAATTGTAGGAGGAAAACCTAAATTTCTTCTCTTATTATTTTCAATCAAAATATCTTTAAAAATACTATAGTATGGCTCGTAATGGGAAAATTGATAATTATATTGTAGACCATAAATTTTTAGTTTTTAATCATTCCATGATTGGTTTTGGTGGTTATCATGAATGATGGATTCTAGATGAAGTTTTCCATATAGCTCATACATATGTTTTTCTGAATTATGATGATATGACATGATTTTTGAAGTATGTACTAATTATTATTATGATTTTAATTTTTTACACCCGATATAATTATTTAAAATATATTTTCTAGAATATATGATCACTATATTATATTTTTTTTATATAAAAATTACATTTTCTTATTTTGTAGAACATCATCAAAAAAACTTCATATTAGTTTCAAAGGATGGTAAGTTAAGTTACCTTCGATGGAACAATAATAATATTTTTAAATGATATAAACTATTTACAATTTTTAATTTTTTAGGCAACAAAAAATGTAAATAAAATTTCTCTTCGGTTATGTGTTCTAAAAAATGTTTCATCAAATTTGGTAAAATCTTATAATGGGTATGTGGTTAATGGATTTAAATTCTATACACACATATATAGTGTCTCAAGGAAATCTTTGAATAATGATTCTGGTTTAAAAGGATATAATAATAATGAAAATGAATTTGACTTTTATGTTAACCTAGATGAAGTAATTAATTAATGTTATCTTGGACCAAATTATGTGACAATGTTTATATTTCATTGGTTTGATACTGATTGGGGGTTTTGAGTTCACCCATAAAATAGAGTCCTTGAAATTAAATATAGTACCATTTTTTCCTCAAATGTACCATCTCTGTTGGCACATCACTAAAATAATGTTTATTATGAAAATAAAAATAATATTTTGAGATATTTGAATGACTAATCAAGTGTAATAAAAAGGATATCATATGAAAATATGTTTATTGAAAATGAAAAATTTTATATGGAAGTGAAACATATTAAAATTTTTCATGTAACATCCTATAATATATCTCTTACTTAGTGGGATATAAATATCGATGATGAAACCCCCCAGTTAAGGGTCGATGATATAGATAATTTTGATGAATTAATAAGGGATGATGAAACTAAAAGTATTATATAGGTTGAAATGATGAATTGTTGGATGAAGATAGTGTCTAGGATAATGACGGTGAAGAAGAAAATGATTGATGTATTATATTCAGGTATTTAACTGTTTTTTATTTTTTATTTTTGATTTAACAATTATATACATGTAATATTTTTTACTTCTGATGGTTGGATCTGATTATCTATTATTATCCTTCATTGACAAAAAAATATCCACTTTTTATGTTTTATATTTCTATTAACATTTATTAACAGGTAAACATATTATATAATCCATGATATTTATTAATTTTTTATATTTAATGTTTTTATTGAAAATTTTATACACGTAACATTATTATATTCTGGTATTTATTAGTTTTTTATATTTCATATTTTTATTAACAATTTCTTACAGGTAAGATTTTTTTTTCAGATGGATGTAGATGCTCTCGAATATCAATTTCATTATCTCACTATGGATGGAATTCCTACTAATGAGTCCAATTCATCTTATCTATGTGATGTTGTTCCTATTAGTTGGGGGCACGACCTTGCTCGATTGATGATTTTAGATCAGGTTTCAGAGAGAAATACAACTTTTCATTTTGATACTTGTTTATGGTGGTGTGATTAATTGTTTAGGATATTTATTTTATGTTAACTTTTGTTTTATTTTTCATAATAATATCCTAGTTATTTGTTTTTATTTTCATTGATTTTCATATTTATGTGTTCAAAAAGATGGTGTGATTCTAATAAATTATTTTTTGAGCCATGGGTGTCATCAAACAAGGATTCCATCACCACACATCACTTGATGGTAGACCATTGGATTGTACGTTTTTAAATAATATATAATTTTTAAAAGTTATTTAATTGCAAAAATATTGTTTTTAATTGTATTTTATAATTTATTTTCTCTAATTTTTTATAGATAGAGAGATCATATCCAAGATGCATGATAGATTATACACGTGTGATTTTTCAACAATTGTTAGACAAACCAAAATGTAATCTATGGATGATGTCTTTATTAGTATTATTGAATTTTCTTGCATCTAATGACAGCCTAACTATACCTCCACTCAGGTATGTGATGGATTGTGATCATACTGGTTATGAGAGACTTCTTAGAGGAGGGTATCATTTGGACATCCGAGCCAAGGGAGGTATGAGTTCATACATTGGCCCAGATGTCATACATTTGGTATATATCGATGACATATGGTAAGTGATATTATTTATTATTGTATATATACTTTAACTTCAAAATGTTCGTTATATTATACAAGATGCTACTGATTATCAATTATGGATTTTCATGTTTATAAGAATATGTATAATGATCTCTATATAGGAGAAGTTGTAAGAGACTGAGAGTTCCATATTCATGTTAGTAGTTTTTTTAAAAAACATTTCATAAATATAAATTTTATTTTGATTATATTTTTTTATTCAATTTAAGGAAATGAGTGAAGATGTGATTTCTATTTCTTAGGTGTGTAAAGTTAAGAGTGAACAAGATGCCACTGGTGGTACATGTTACAATGAGGGGGCCTCGATTTAGGAAACCTTTCATGGTATTGAGAATGGAGGGGTGATTAGTATTTGTTCCTGACTGACACCTTTGAGATATTATGGTAGTTTTTGATGTCATTAGTGAGATAAAAGAGGGCTTGATGAGTGACTTCGTTGATTCCACTTTCCAAAGTATAATATGGGGAGAGGTTCGGAGCACACGATGAGATGATTTAGTAAATACATAGAGAGGAAGGAGGACCATGAGAAATAGCATTAGAGGAATGAGAAAATGTTGTTGTATATATGATGTCTTGCCCATGGCATTGGTATAGAGTTTCCTCCATCGGATCCCTCAAGCGATCCTCCTCCACCTAACACCAATTGATGATTTCTTATAGTTTATGACTATTTTGAAATTTGGGGTGAATAAATATTAGGTTTTAAGTGATGTACTACATTTACGTTTGTTTTAATTTTTAAATTAGCTTTATTTTTTAATATTTTTTAATATTTTATATTAAATTATTTTGATGGAATTTTTTAATATTTTTTTATATTTTTAACATTATTAATTATTATTATTATATTTATTTTTTTAAATTTTTTCAGTTATATTATAAATAATTAAATTATTTTCAATTATTTATGATTTTTAAGTTATTTTTAATTATATAAAATTGTTTTTAATTATTTTCATTTTGTATTTTAATTTTTTTTAAATATTAGTTTTTGAGATAGTTGAACAGTTTGTCATAGAATAATACCAATTATGATTGACCATTAGTATTGATATTTAAAAAATAAAAAAACATTTCTATTAGGTGGTTTATCCATCATAATTAATTTTTATTTATGACATACCGTCGCAAATAACTACATTTACTTCACCATTATTTTTGTGAAGACTCTTTTGCAACAAACGCTAATTGCAAAAGCACTATCGCAAAAATTCAAATATGTAGTAGTGGTACATTTACCTCTCGAGACAAGATATGTTGATACCCCTCCCAATGTCAAACTCTGAGATCCACTTCACATCCATCCATTTGGTGAAGAGTTCATCAATTCACCTGGGTGGATACTCCTCCTAGATAGTCACCTAGATCAAGTGATAGCCGTCCACACCAAGTATCATGCTCTCATATTCCTCTTAGGTGTACAATATAAGGATTTCAATGAAAACACAAAGGGTATTACAAATCGTATCCTTTATAGACTCCTCTAAGAGCACCTCAAACTCTCATAGCTACATAGGACCATCTGATATGCTAGCACATATATAAGTTCATCCCAGGTGCATGTCCATATAAAAAATAAAGCATAGATTGGGCGGTAATCCCAAAACATCCTTAGAATGGATTCCCGTATACTCTTCCACAATTATAGGAAATCTAAAGATCATTTCATTTTATTTTCTATGTTTAATACTAGAAAATATGATTATAATTTGGTTCTAACCAGTTTCGAATGAGCCCATAATTCCCTTCTAAAGAATCTCTCCTTATCAAGGAAGGAAAAATCTATACCAAAAAACAAGAATATATTTTACACTCACTAGTGTAAATCATCTGAGAATTGATGGTAAATGAGTAGATGATGCTGAGCGAAACAACATAGTTTCCCATTTCCGCTATATAAATATTTTTTGTGATGATATCTCTCTTCATAGAGATTGGTCACATTGTAGAAATAAACATGTGATCAATGATCCTCTCACGGGATCCTCCAACATAGGGGTTGATAATCAATGTCTCCACAAGAATCACTAAGACCATAATAGGTACTACATCCAAGGAAATGTGGTTTATGACTCTATGATAAAATTATATCTAGAGTATTAGAGAAACAAGTCATTTCCCCACACCACACCGAAATCAACTAAGCCACAGGATCCTACTACTTGAATATATCCATTCCCTTTCCATCCTACTAAACCCAACATAGACTCACCCATTCACCTAATCACATAAAAAAATTCAAACATTAAATTCTATGTTACTGATCCTCATCACCTTGATAATATTCTCTATGGATAGCTCTGTCTCGCCCTTATGATTTTGAATCGCATCATAAGAACATGTCTTAGTGAGGGAAGATTCCTTCTTTCTTACATGTCCAAAGCCACATCAACATCACTAACATAAAGCTCTACTAAAGTCCTCGTTCACCCTTGAGAAGTCTCAACACTAGAACCAAAATCAAGATGGGTCCTATCTAATAATTACATCCATACTACATGTTTGCGCCTTTCATCTAACACATGAGAAGGGGAATTCTAGATAACCAAAAACGTGGGCTCTCTCTATATATCAAAACCATGATGAACAATAAGTAAATATGTGTGATTTTTTAGTACCTCCAATGAAAACTGATACTGTATAGTGAAGACTCATCACAAAGGCAATAATATTATTGGTAAGGGTCCTCACAAGCCTGAAAAATCATACCACTACCTCAAGGGTCTGTCACATGATGAAACCTCAGGAGTGTCTATCTCAAGAACTCATGAAATGAATTAATCTTGTGTATACCATCATTATGTCATGTTGTATCAATCAAATACTCAACATACAGACAATCATTTATATAATACATAGAAGGATCCATGTGGAACACTACAGGTGGTTTCGATTCTTGGTTTCCTCATAGAGAAAACAACCTTATAGGTGGATCCCTAAACATAGGCCTCATCACTCAATTGGTCATCATAAAAAAATTATCTCAAAATCCTAGCTGGTTTTCATGTCATAGTTATCTTGAATGTTAACAACACATAACAAAATCAAATAGAATATATGGGGGGCTGAATGGAGGATAGTCAACAGACTCAGTACAATATGATTCTAGTATGATTATTTCCTATAACCAATTACTCTGAATGAATATTCTAAAATAAATTATTTAAAGTTTCATTATATGGATACATCGGCTTCCACCCTAATATTGGGTACCTTGGCCTAAATCAACACTTGAGACACTTCTAAACCTTTTCCCTGTGTACCAACCAATCCTCTTAATGGGAAATTCCTAAAAACGATCCCAAGAATTAAACTTCCTCGGATATAACTTCGTAATTATCTGACCCACTAGGGCCCAACTAGCATGTGGAGGGCCAATCCATCACAAACCCAATCCCAAACCCAATAGGATAGGGGATTTAAATGTGGACCAAGAATGAATAACTAATATGGGAGGAATTTTCTTAATTTACCAATTCTCACATACCCAAATCTCTCCATGAATTAGTGTAGAGAAATATGAGGTAAATTCTATAACATCTAGAGATAAATGATGCATGAAATAAAATCTATGGAATAAAATTGAGTAAAAAAAACATAATCAAAGTGTGAGGAGGAATATTATATTCCCAACTAAAAATGATGCCCCAACCTAATAAAAATTAGAATATAAAATAGTTGAGAGATCCCGACTTCTGATATTCAAGCCCAACCCCCATATGCATCCTATACTCCTATGTATCCCTCTGCTCCATGGAAATCACCATAAATCATTCCATTGTCTGTATAAGATACGAAAAGTGTTGTAAAATTCCATGAAGGTGTGTGTATATACATAACCAATAGTACACCCCAATAACTAAAATTGAGTGAGAAAGATACAAGAAAAATTCATCTCAATCCAATGAAGGAGAGAAAATAAAAAACATATACAATAACCATAAACATCTACATATTCCCAAAAAGATGTCCAAATATTAGAGAAAGGGGATATCAATCACTATATATCAGCTAAGAACAATGATTCTTCATGTATCTCCAATATCCCATATCTAATTATAGTCATCAAGCCTAACCGTATTTAATACCATGGTGTGGGGCTTACTCCTCACCACTATGCACAAAAGCTAAAGGAGAAACAACATTGAACCACACATCCAATGAAACCTCATGAGAATATTAATGGATAGGCCAACTCCTCACTACATCACTCAATAGCTGAGGGAGACACAACTATGTTGGAGGACCAACACACCAACAGAACACAATGATCGGGAGTGTATTTCTCCATAGATTGAGGACCCATGCCCAGTTGAGGGGAGTATCTTCCCTGGTGTGACATGAGAGTAATAACACTATAAAATATCTAGTAGTATGGAGAACACAATTCCTAGTGTGATAGGTGGGTAGTAACCCCAATATATATTTGATTGTATAAGGAATCCTCATCTTGTTACAATCAGGGAGGGGTGACTACAACATCTATCACATGATCTTAGTTGATCACTCAAATCATCAAGGATCTCTTAAAAAAGTTTCATAATTAGAAAATTCCACATACAATCTCAAAATCTACATGGATAACTTCTTAGTATAGGCCTCTTGTGGGATAATATTTGTGTCCAAACAAAAGAGATACAATAGAAATAATATAAATTAGGGAATACAAGGTGTGTTTGGGGGTCCAAATGGCATGTGACACTATATCATAACCTAGATGTGTTCTACTTTTGAAAAAACATGGAATCAATTTCATCATGCATGGTGTGTGGGGGACATTATCGTCATGCATTAGCAAGTCGGGGAATACCCATGCGCAACTGGCCATGGCCATGTACTTGTCTTTGTAATTGGCCATTCCTTGGTGTCAGATCATGATCGTGTACTCCCAATATACATGGTTTGTTGAACCAAAGAAGGTCCTAGGTTTGTTTTCTTGGAATGTGGCTTGAATACCAGGGTAGGGTCACATGTTTTGTCTTCCCAACCACATAGATTGTGAACCATATCTCTGAAAAAAAATTGTAGTCATCATAAAATCCAAAGAACACATAGTGTGTTCTTATAAAATATGTATAATGTAGTTTCATTTTCCATATAAAATTTATATCTATTATATGGATCCTCATATCCACCTTCACTACTTCTTTTCTCATTGATCAGACACCCAGAACTGATGGGAATTGCCTCAGGCAATCGAATCAGGACCTCTGGTTACTGGAAATCAAAAATTATCTAATCATTTGAAGATATGTGGTGCGTGTACCATTCCCCCATCACCCATCACCCCTTTAATACCCATATCAATGGAATAAAACATTAGATCCATCAGAAACCACCTCCAAATCACCATCCTAATATCGTTTTCACAACCTCCACGAATTTGTGGGTTTGATGATGCTCGAATCGACTCAGAAACTGTGAAACCATGACCCCATTTACCAACGATGAGGAACAAAATGAATGGTGGGGTTAAATTCACATTTATAATGGCTCATTGTTTTGTTTATAAGACCTTTTAATATTTCAAGGAATATTTTAAAAGCAGGGTGCCAAGACGATAAGAGATTTTGAGGCCTTCTGAGCTCAGAATTTATATTTTGAAAATATCAAATATATTAATATCATGTGCATATATTTTCACATAAATAATGAAATATATCTTGAGGAGGTCCTCATATCATAAATCTGAGACCATGATTGATTATAAAAAATGTGGTTTACCATAGGAATGAACAATGGTTATTCATCACTGAACATTTTATTGAGGCATCCAATAGTGGTTTCATTAACTAAATTAATAAGTTAATTTATTTAAAAAACCAAACCTAACCCTCACTCTATAAATAAATCATTATAATGATTTTCTAAGGGCTAGGTACCTTAACCTTTCAAGATATAATAGTAGGAGGAGGAGGGTGTTTTTCATTGCTTGATTGAGATCGTACAATGAATGATGATCGAATTGAGATGGGTAGAGAGGCAGGGAATGCAACATGTCTTTCACCATCAATGGTGAAGGTGTTATTTAACAATGACTTATCCAAATCAAGGTATATGATTTGTTTTGGGTTTTTCCCCCAATAAATATTGAGACAAACATGAATTAATATATTTTATAATTATTTCTTAGATTGATATTTTTTGGGTTGTCCAACATTTGATTTTTCTTCCTATATTTAAGAACTAGATATTTATTTATTCTTGTTGATTTTTGTTGATTGGATAATCTCATTGAATAGATTATGTCAATGATGGCTGAATAAGCATGACAATTTATTGAGGCTTACATTGAGTTATGTTCCCCTCTCCCTTCATTCTTGGAAATAATCATAATTAATCCATTTAATGATGATTCAACAATATCTATGAGTTATGAAAATTGTGGGTTCATTTTAAAAAAAAAAAATATAATGGACATGTGTTCAGATTTGAAATTTGGAGTTGTGATAGAGGTGTGGAAGAAAACAAATGAACCTAACTCTGGATCGATTATTGGTGGGTTGTGAGAAAAATTGATAGGATCTATCCAGATGAGTATCAATTGACTTTTTCGAGCAATGGTGGTAGAAATATGGGCACCAGTGATAATTGTTTTTGTTATTGGTTTGGATGTAAGGGTTCCTATGACCAGGGATGTTTCATTGCTACTGACGGAAATGATGGATGGTTTTCCAGTGAAGAACGGAAAAAATCAGATCTTTAGCTGACCATGGAGGGTGGTGTGTGTTATTGTAGTTCTCAATAATAATTTCATGTGGTATTAATTATTATTATTATTTATAATGTAGAAATTAAAATAGGTGATAAACCTTGGGGGAACCACCTATGTGACATACCACTAGCATGGGAAAAGGGGAGGGAGATACCATAGTGCACCTAAATTGCTTCTCCCCCATTCATGTATACTTCATAATAATAATAAGTAATATTTTTTATTAAATTAAACAAAACTCCAACATTTATATATATTAATTTAGTATAAGTTAAATGGATTAGAGGAACATGATAATGGGGAGAATACCCCTTTTACACAATTAAATGGTGGGAGGAGGTTTTTTTGTGGTGTGAATCTCTTATCCATTAACTAAATGTTATAATAATAACAATATAAAATGGGAATAATATTATTAATGTTATGGAATCTAATTAATACTATAACATAATCACATGGTATCAAATTTAAGATCCTTATATGGAATCATGACACTAGTTTTGAGAAGGTTGATTCATGAACAATGATGGATATTTAATTCAAACATGTGGATAGGGACCAGAAAGCTCCATACGTAAATTTTATGACCAAATTGTTTTTATTAGATGTATATTTTGCGAAAGTAAATAACCTATGAAGATTTTATGTCATTAGTATCATATAAATATGGTATTTTTTCCATTCATTGATATTTTTATTTTCATATTAGTGATTTTTTATTTTAGCCCTTCAAAATAATGAAGAGCCCTGGATGTTAATCATGATTTTTCAAGACTCAGATGTAGAAACATGAGTAGTCCACCATAAGTAGTTCTACCCATAGATTGTGATGTTGAACTTATTTTTGGAATCAATGATATGACATTAGGTGATGGAAGTGAGATTTTTATTTCAGAAACACTTGACCTGTATCAGTTGGATGTGTTCCATTCATTGAGTATTGTTTGGGTGTTTTCCCTCTTTCATACTAGTGGGGGTGAGTTCTATTATTCTGGAGTGAGTAGTATCAGTATGCTCCCATAATGGTTTGGTATGATATCTAGTCAATAGATTCATATTTACGACCTCTCATTGGAATAGGGAATGTATCCCTCATATAGGACCAGAGCGATCCACATTCTCATAGTTCTCCCGAGGTACGGTTTTTGAAAACGGTGTGACCAATATTTAATCAGGCATTGATCCCCTATCTACCAAGATAAATACAGCAGGGTTAGTTGTTTACCTAGTGATACCTTGGTGTTACCACTATATATGTATCATTCTCTATTGAGTTTTAGTGTGTTGTTCCTAATGGATAGGCCCAACAATAATGATCTCTCAGATGAGATCCATTAGTGTTATCATGTCATGAAGAGTGAGTTCTCCTATAATCAAGAATAACCTTGAGTTCTTGAGAACTATCCAAGGTTGATGTGTGGTTTTTTTGATACATTTGAGAATTTTTGTCAACTTTTAGCATATAAAAATGTGGGATCCTCTAACTATGTCTCACTTATCCTGATTGACATATCCCTATGGTTATGTTCTAACCTATATTTGATGATTTATGTTTTTTGATTTTAGGGTGTCCCAATAAGTATGTATATACTCACACATGCATAGAATTTTCCCACACATATCATTTCATTTGAAGATAAAATATTTATTAACAATGACAATGTTGGACTTGGTATCAGTGTAAATTAAAATTACATAGTGACGTTAATTGTGTTTTATGGTTGGACTCTTGGATCTAGAGTTAGGATGTTCTACTCTCTACTATTTTTAGTTGTATTCTATTTTATTTTCCCTTTTAATTTCTAGTTAAGCGTGTGTTTTTCCCCTTTATTTCATTTTTTTGTACTGTAGTACTCAGAAATGTATTTTCCTAGAGGTTATTACAAGTGGTTTTTACACTCTAGTTGTTCATCATTTTATTATACTTAGGCATTGTTTCATAGTGAAGGTTGTTTGTGTTTGTATAAGTACTTAAGGCCAATTATTCCCTTTTAGTTTATGCCTCATTGGTGATTATTGACAGCCTTTTCCCTATTGGATGCAGGCTTGGGTTTGTAGTGTCTCAACTATCCATTGGCTAGGTGGGACACGAATGGTCTAGTCATTACAGTGTGGAATCATTTGAGTTCATTTCATGGGATGGTTTTTGGAGTTTTCCATTTATAATTATTGGTTGGGACATAGGGAGGTGGCTTCAAAGTGTCTTGAGTGCGGCCTTTATTCCATTGAACCTAGTGTTGGTACAGTGGATGGCGTATCAATTCACCAACACCCTGAATACATAATTTTTTATTCACCGTACTAAGACATAATTTAAAGGAATCAATTTATACATGTATCCTATAATAATGAGTGGTATTTTCTATTTCCTTCAACAGTAAAATCCCTAAATATACTGTTTATGTAAGGACCCAAACTTTTATTTATGGAAATTCCACTTGATCTAATTAAAAGTTTTATTAGGTAAAATGGTTATATAATATATTCAATTACTTGGTTTTATGTATTCTTATTTCAGAACACTATTAAAAATTGTTACCATTACTAATTTAGTTGTTGAATAGTGATCATATGATTAGTAAAAATATAGGGCTTTAGCAAATCCAATTTACTTTGAAAAAGGAAATGGTGGCCTCATCCAGTAGAATTTCTCCATACAAAGCCCATTTTTCAATGCATAGAAAAGAGGTGGCATCACTGGGCTTTTCACATGACCAAGACCAAGTCGAGCTTCAACAAGTTAAGCTTGAATGAAACCGCCTACAGGAGAAGTGGAAGTTAATAGATATTACGGCCTGAATGATGTTATCCAAGGCACCCCAAGAGTCTCTCACCATCTCACATCTTACCCTTAGGTCTTATGCGGGTGTTATAAGTGGTTATGTAACAATACTCTATCACTATGACTATGTGCATTATTTTTTTGTTTAAAGAATATACATTCATTTTATTATTTTTACTTTGTAAAGGGGTTTTAAGAACAAATAATATTTATAGTTAATATAAAATTACGAAATCTATTATTATGAATTAATGGATTTTTTAATTAAATAATAATTTAATAAAATATTATTACTAAATTAATTTATATTAAATATAAATAATTGAATATTTTTTTAGGAATTCAATTGATATTTTTACTAATGTTTGAAAACTATTTTTTTGTCAAAACCATGGCATTTCAATGATTTTATGTTTTTATTTTAAAATTGAAAATTTACATATATAGAAAATTATTTTTATAAAATGAATATCATTTTTGGATTCAAGAAGTCCAAATTATATTATGGTGAATTTTTCATAATTTTCGGAGACAATTTAGTTTTTTGGTTAAAATTAAATACCGTTTAAATATATAATGTGTTTTATGAAATCATAATGACCCAATAGTGATGTAATAAAATACTATAAAAGGAATTGTCGACCAAACTATATTTTAACTTTAAAATAATGTAGTTTTATTTTTTTTATTTTACTAGACTTAGTGGACACTCCATGACATTGTAAAACTTTTTACCATTTTAAAATGATTTCTTTGAATGTGTGACTCAACTCTACATAAGTAAGCCTAATATTTTAATAAGTTATTACATTGGACTTATAAAATAATTTTTTCCACTCCACATTGGTAAAAACCATGGGATGGTTTGTGGTTTTGATTAGTTTAATGTGTTGTGTCAAAAACCTAAATAATAATGAATTCCATCTCCTTTGAAATATAAACCCAAAAAATCCCCCATTCCCCATCACTAAAACAATTTGGTTCTTGACCAAACCCATCTCTCCTCTATATAAAATCCTCCCAAGGTTCTCGTGGCTCCCACGATCCCCTCTCAAGACTTTGGGATCACACTTCGAAGTAAGGGATTTATTCCATTCTCATTTTTGTCTAAGTTTCTTTATGTTGTTATACCCTTTTAATTTCAATTAAAAATGTTGGGGTATGATTTCTAACATCAACCATACATACCTAGTAATGTTTTAATGATTAGATACCCAATTCTATCTCATTAATTCCTCCCATATACCCTTTTTACCATGCCAAAATTCCGTAAGGGATTTCTCTATCCTCATTTACATTAAAGAAATTATTTTATATTTTGCATCTAAGTACCATTACATATTCTAGGATGTTTTGTTCCATGACCCCCTTAATTTCCACTTAATGTATAAATTATTTGATAACCCTTTCTCTCTCATAAATCCATTTTACAATTTCAATTTGACATTGATATACTATCGAAGATAAACCAAAATTTCCCATTCCAAAATCATCGTGTAAGTGAATACCATACAAATTTCTCTAACATTGATATTAACCATTATTAACATGTAATTTTTTATTTTGGAATTACATTTATGTATTATACATTTATTATTCATGGAAAAAGTTATGACGTTTAATGAATTCATGTTGTATGATCTATGTCGAACACTTATGCATGAAATGAAATGATTAAGAAGGGTGTTCCCTGATAGCGCTCCAATGCATTGGGTAATGATTAGTATCATGATACTTCAATTGAAATGAGATTTTAATCATTCTAATTAAAGTGAAATAATGGTTTACTCATTCTCCATGTGCAATGAGACTTGGCTCATGATAATACTATGTTAAATGTTTTTTCCACATCTTCATGTTATGATAATCATGATATATCATGCCTTTATATTCATGTTTCTATTCAGCTTCATTGACATGCATATTGCCTAACATGTACTATATTGTTCATGTTGTTTCGTTCTTACTCTCTTATTCTGATTTATAGCTCATTCTTTTGTTATGCATGTTCTCATGTTATCCCATGCAATGCTAAGTATGAAGGAATATTGTGGTCATGTAAAATACTTTTTCAATAAAGATATCATGTTTTATATTCTAAGTTGTTATGTAATATTCCTAATTTTCCCAATACACTATACCTCTGCATCCATAGAGTTGTCTTAAGTGAAATTTTATGTAATAAATATTTTTTAAGTGTGTAATAAAGAGTTGGATTGTTATAGGTGGAATCAAAGGACTGGTTTAGTTATTTTGGGGATTAGGATTAGAAAACCCTAGTGAAATACTTATGGATAATACTGTGTATAATAAAAACATCCCTAGATTTTTGTCAGTATTGACTATGTGGTTTATCAAGAAAATACATCTCTGTCTAGATATGAGCAGGTATTGGCAGCTCTAGAACAAATGTATGTAGGGGTAAAAAATGAAAACACCACTTTGTGGTAAACTCAAATGGGAACTGGTGTAGGAAAACATGCCTTGTTGTACTATTGGTTACGACACTTATGGGGGATATGCATCTAAAAAGTCATAATCTTAGTGTGAAAGATTATCAAGGGAATTAAAAAATTTCTCCAAATAATATGTTGGGAAGTAGATCATGGATATCATAGATTGAAGCCTATAAATTCATTAGTAAAGGTAATAATTGTTATTTATATGTTATCACTTTTTTCATTTTATTCCCCTTTATGTGTTACCCCTAACATTCATTTTATTCCAGAAAATGGCCGGCAATAACCGATGTGAAGATCAATTTGATGAAAAATCTAATGAGATGCCCAATCCGATTGGAGCGAGAATCAAAAAATTTATCGTGATACTCTCTCAGTTAACACATGTTTTGAATAGAAACATGGGGAAATATTAATGTTCACCCCCCCCCAAATAAAAAGTCACAATGGATATCTTCATGAGACAACAGAATCCAACTTTGAATGGATTATTTGATCCCTGAATTTCCGAAAAATGGATCAACTCCATTTTAAAGAACTTCTATATACTTCAATGTTCCAAACAAGAGAAAGTTTTTCTGGATAATTATCATATGGAGGGTGAAGCTGATGAAATATGGACATTGATAAAAAAGATGAATCATGAGGAATAGATCGAGGTGTTGGAATAGATGGATTTTTGGAAAAATTAATTCTATAAATATTTTCGTCACACCCTCTGACTTAAGTTGGAAAGGGAAATCCTTTCCCTTAAGGAAAAAGATGATGAATCAATCAGAGCATATGAGGAAAACATTGCAAGGCTTGCATGATATGCATCTGGATTCTTCGTTACCTCAGAATGTAAGGTTGACTGCTTCTTTGGTGGGATAAAGCCTAGCCTATGGAAATCCCTGGCAATCCATGACTGTAATGCCCTGACCCTAGTTACCCAGTGTTAGTGTATATTATATAACATTGGAGTGATATAAGGAATCATGTCCCAAAATACCGATTAGTTTAGTATTATTGGAAACAGGATACATACATAAGTTCAACATTACAACTTGAAAAGAAATAAAACACTAATTTGTTCCATTAGAATCAATAATGTCTCCTAGATTATGACTATAATTCACTCATAAGTAATTTCTTCATAACATTGGAAAATGAAAAACAATAAAGGGGTGAGCTCAAATTCTCAGTAAGGGTGAGCAATACAGTAGAAGATAATATTAACATTAGGCAAAGTGAATAATAAAGAACACATGCCTTTACAAATAATAAACATGAACACTTTATGGTAGGAATATGAGATGAGTAAATAATTCCATAATAAAACATAGTCATGGGTATTCTACCAGTTGAATAACCACAAGAACAATCATTATTATTTTCATAATGATGGAATGTATAATGTCAGACATTCTGAAACATCTTGTCAAGGCCACGGCCATGATGTCTAAAAATCATTTAGGCCTAGGCCTAAACTATATATCAAATTAGGAATGGCCTAGGACAATTCCACGTCTAATTGTCTCGTGAGACCAACTGATGCACCTAGGAGCTATAGAGGGCTCCACCCATCACATACTATGTCCAATACATTCCTCATATGAAAAGGTTGAAACCAAACATAAACATTCGTATTAAAACTAGCATACAAAATTCAATACATTAACCATAAACCATGAATGATACAAAAATAGTTCATCCACAATCTAACATATCACAAAACCTTAAATTCAATATGTAATATTTTAGTAATAATAAATCATCTTCAAAAAAGTGTAAAATTTGTCAAACGATGTTGACATTGATGAAATCAAAACTATTTGAGAGAAATACCTCTTTCTATTTGGAAATCATTTAAGTGTCCTTTAATTATAAAAGAAAAAAGTTATTTTGAAAATATTTCCATAAGCTTATAATGGATGTTTCGATGATTTTATAATGGTTGAAAATTACCTCACCCGCCGTATTAGTTAAAAAAAGAAATTCTTACCTTATTTTTGTCGAAAAGGTCATAAAGTTCCTTTTTTAGAAAATGACTGAAAAATTACATTCAAAACATATAAGGTCAAATAAGGGTATAAATGACATTAAACCATTATCTACTAAATAGTAAAAATGTTTTTAAATACATTTTTATGAAAACATGGATGTGGATGATAAAGTGGTCCCAGTAGATACTTACGTAAAAACAACCTCGGATAACAAAGAGATTGTGAAACTAACCATTACCTTATTCTATTCCTTATTCAATGTTATGTTAACCTCTTGTATAATAGTTAAAACATTTTTATTAATTTATACAAGAACCATATACATAAATATTATATCATATATGATCCTCTAATATTGTTTTGTTAATAATATTTCAGCAGTATCATCATTTCTTGTGTTAACTGATTTGTTTTCCTTTATATGCTTGGTTACATAAGCCATTTTTGTTATGGATAGTATGTATTTGATTCATATACCAAATGATATTATGATCATAAACATTATTTTTAATCATAAAATTAAAATTATACTTGAATGATTATGATTGGGAATGAATCTCACCACGTTCGTGAAGACGATAATCGGTACGTACGCACGAGCGAACATATCATTATATTGATGTTGAAATCATGTGTAATCGGATGATATATAATATATAAAAAATCATTAAAAAGTTATATTTATTATTTACATTAGTTGTACTCATTATTATACCCATCCAAATAATAAAGTGTATTACAAACTACACCATGACGTGGAGACGGTAAGTCGTACGTACGCATGTATGGTGACTTTGTCATTCATATGATGGATAGAATAATTAATAAGGTTGTAACATTTTTATAATAACATCATGGTATATACCGGATACAGGATTCATTATATTATAATGGAAACCGCAAAGAAAGTGGAAGTGGAAGAAGAAAAGAACTTGAAAGAGGTGATGAAATATTTACCTCTTCTTCGGGTTCTTCCTTTTGATTTGATCAAAAGGGATCTTTAGGTTGGATTTATGACCAAAGTAAGGCCTCTTGAATGAAGGTAGGAATGTTGGGAGTATATTTGGGAATATTTTGGCTGATCCAAATGTCTTTGGAGGTGTAATTTTGAGAGAAGGGGTAGTTCCCTTTTATAAGAGAGGTGAGGGTCACTTTAGGAAGAGCTTGAAATATTATTTTATAATAAATTCATTTTCGGATTCTAATGGATCCAAAAAAATTATTTCGATGCTAAGGTGGGGATTGGTCGGAATCCTCTCAACCAATTGGTTTTAGATAGGTTTAGGAAATGATATTAACCATATCTTTTAAATTTAACTCTTAGTTAAATAGTTTGACATTTACCATGTCTATTTGTATTTTTATATTATATGGTTAATAAACATACTATAACAAGCCAAGAGAACCCAAAGTTGTTAATTATTAATATATATAACCTTATCTATGTTATTTGGCTGAACCTTATATTTTTAGGAATATTTTATCAATTAATAATATAGTATTTTTTTACAAACTCAATTTTGTCTATTTTGACACTATTTAGTATTTGGTTTTTTTAAAAATCAGAACAACATGATTACTTCAAACTATAATTATTCAATAAACCCTAATATGTCATATTGACCTATAAAATTAGTGTAATTCATTAAAAGTAACTAATAAAATTTATTTGGATATTTATATTATCAATTATTTTAATCATTCATTAATAATGTTATTACGACATCATTATGTAACAAATAAATTAAACTATTTAATGTCTAAAATTTATAATTAAAAAAAAAGAGTATTTTTTAAATCATTGTATATTTCTAATGAATATTTATATTAGAATTTATCTTATGTGTTACCCTATATTAAAATGGATTAGTTATTAAACATTGAATTTAACACTTTTAACTCTTCTTTAAATAAAATAATAATAAAAGACCTAATCTAATCCAAGTGGACCAAAAAGGATCATATTTTATTTCTAAGGTTGTTTTTGGTCAAATTATACTTATCCAATTTAACTAGAATGTGTGTTAAGGTAATTTTGATATCATTTTTACCTTTAATTTCCCTATTTTTTTAACCGTGGTAAATAAAAGTCAAAGTTACTATTCCCAAAAAATTATTTTTATCTTATTGAACCACATTATACTTACTAATATTAACTGTGTCTCTCGGAGTTTTGAAATTCAACTCACAGAAGTAGTAAAATTAAGTTTTATTCAATTTTACAAATGCTCTAAGGAGTTGGGTAAAAGGCGGTAAAAAGTTCAATAAACTTTTTATTTATCTAAACTTATTATAAAATGAACACAATGAATTAAATTGAACTTCTATAGGTATTATATATCTATTTTGACCAAAAATAAATTTAAATAAATTAATGTATTATTTAAATATAAAGTCAGTTTTATCCAATAACGCAGTGTGTTTTACTATTCATCAAAAATTAAATGTTTTTAGAAAAATACCAAAAATTAACCCTAAGCTAATTTCAATATTATGAATTCAAAAATTAAGTCCATTTTAAAAAATAAAATTTATAAAATTTCAAAAAGTTTTTATTACTATTCATAACGGCTAGTTTGATTGGTCACGGTGTGTTAGAATCTCGAAGATGCGTACAATGCAAGATATTTTATTATTCAAAGGGAAACATATCGTGGAAGATTGGGGTGTTACATTATTCTCTCCATCGAATAATTTCATCCTTGAAATTTCTAGTTTACTACTGCACAAAAATATTTGACTGGTTCTTCATCATAAGTTCTTCTAGTTCCCACGTTTCCTCTACCATCTTATGGTTTCCCCATAGAACTTCTTCAAGATGAGTTGTTCAGTTTATCAACACTTGTTCTATGGTATCTAGAATCTTGACAGGCTCTTCAAAATAAGAAAAACCAGGTTCCATTTCAATTTCATCATAGGTGAGTACATGCATTGGGTCAGGCATGTATTTTCTCAACAGTGATACATGGAACACATCATGAACATTGGAGAGACTTGGTGTCATTTCCAATCGGTATGATATAACCCCAATTCGTTATAGAATTTCGAAAGGTCTGATGTACCTGGGACTTAATTTACCCCTCTTACCGAATCATATAACTCCCTTCCATGGAGATACCTTCAAGAAAACATGATCTCCTACCTGAAATTCCAAATCCCTCCTTCGGTTATCGGCATAGCTCTTCTGCCTACTTTGAGCTTCTTTGATGGGGGTTTGGATAACCTTCACATTTTCAATAATTTCATCAACATGTTCTGGGCCTATGAGTTTTCTTTCACTGACATCATCCCAACAAGTTTCTGTGTGACATCGCTTTCCATATAACGAGTCATATGGTGCTATCTGAATACTTGAATAGAAGCTATTATAATAATAAAATTCTACAAAAGGTAAATATTGATCCCACAAACCTTGAAATTCAAGTGAGAAAGGTCTCAACCTATCTTCTAAGGTTTATATAGTCTGCTCTAACTGTCCATCAGTTTGAGGGTGGTAGGCAGTGCTCAAACAAAGTTCAGTATCCTGTTCATTCTGAAGACATTTCTAGAATCTTGATGTAAAATGGTATCACGATCCAAAACAATATATTGGGGAACTCTATGAAGTCTTACTAGTTCATTAATATATAGTCTTGATAAACGATCAAGTGCTAAATCTTCTCTTATAGCAAGAAAATGTGCTGACTTGGTAATATGATCAACAATGACTCATATTGAATCATTACCACTAGGAGTCTTTGGTAGCATCATGACAATGTCCATCGTAATATCATCCCATTTCTATTCAGGTATGGGAAGAGGTTGTACGACTCTTCTAGGATGTTGTCTTCCAGCTTTCACATGTAGGAAAACTATTCTTCTTGAAAAATAATCATCAATCTCCCTCTTCATGTTGTCCCACAAAAAATGTTCCTTCAAATATCCTTACATCTTGGTTATCCCAGGGTGTGTAGAGAAATTGGAGCTATGATCATCATCAAAAAATCACCTTTTTAGATCAGCTATATCAGGAACACAAATCCTCTTCCCAAGTTCCAAAATTCCATCTTCATATATGAAGTCACTCAATCTCCCATCATTTACAGCTTTAATATTATTTTGAAACTTCTCATCATCAGTTTGAGAATTTTTAATCCTTTCTAGTAAAGATGGTTTAGAAACCATTTGAAAAATTATTTATATTTCACCTTCAATGGTTATTCCCATATCCATATTTACTAGATCCATGAAAATAGGATCCCTTTCAACCCTCATCTTGTTCAAGACTCCATGATCTTTTCCTCTCAAAGCATCTGCCACCTTATTTGACTTCCATGGGTGGTAGTGTATTGTGAAATCATAATCCTTGAGTAGTTCAAGCTATCTCCTTTGCATCATGTTTAGTTATTTTTGTGAGAAAATATAATTCAAACTCTTGTTATTAATATAAATCTCACATTTTTCACCATAGAGACACTGTCTCCATATCTTTAGAGCGAAGATTACTGCTGCTATCTCAAGATCATGAGTGGGATAATTTTTCTCAATAATTTCTATTTGTCGTGATGCATAGGCAATAACTCTATCATTTTGCAAAAGGACACAACCAAGTCCTTTCTTTGAAGCATCCCTATAAATAACAAATCCATCATTCATTGATGGTAGAGTCAAGATAGGACCGTAGACTAATCTTCTCTTCAGTTATTCAAACAATTCTTCACACTCTTTTTTCTAAACAAATTTAACCCAATTACATGTGAGTTTGGTTAATGGGTTAGCCAATTTGGAAAATTTTTGGATGAAACATCGATAATAACATGTTAAACCAATAAAATGACATACCGTAGTTATAATCGTTGGTGTGGGCCATTCTTGGATTTCCTTGGTCTTTAAACGACCAACATATATTCTATCCATAGAGAAAATATGGAAAAGAAAATAAATCTCTTGATGCCAGAATTTACACTTTCTAAACCACCCATATAATTCATTTCTTCTAAGAGTCTTTAGAATAATGCGCAAGCGATTTTAATGATCTTAATAGATTTTGGAGTATAAAAGGATATCATCAATAATTACCAGTAAAAATTCATCAAGATATTACTTGAAAACTCTATTCATTAGATCCATGAAGACAGAGGGTGCATTAGTCAATCCAAAAGGAATTGCTGTAAACTCGTTATGCATGTACCTGGTTTGAAATGTTGTTTTCGGAATGTCTTTCTTTTTCACCCACAAATGATGATATCCAGATCGAAGGTCAATCTTTGAAAAATATTGAGCTCCCTGGTGTTGGTTGAATAATTCAACAATGCGAGGTTGGGGATACTTGATCATTATTTTTATAGCATTTATCTCCCTGTAGTCAATGCACAACCTCATAGATCTGTCTTTCTTCTTAACAGAAAGAACAGGGGCTCCCAATAAAGAATCACTAGGGAGAATTAATCCATTATTACTCAATTCCATTGTGCCCATTCAATAAGGGGTCTTTGATATGGGCCTTGAACCAGGAATTAATGAAATGGAAAACCCAATTTCTCATTCTGAAGGAAGTCCAGGTAAATCCTCTAGAAACACATTAAAATATTCTTGCACAATAGGTACATACTCTATTTGAATATTCTTTTCCTCACACATAATTATTTCATTCTTATCCTCCCCAATGATTGAATTTAGTAGAGCTACTAGGGGTGGATCTAGATAAGAATCAGATGGTGATGATTATGCTCTAAAGATAAGGTACTGTTTATCATCATCGAGAATAGTATCCTCCTTCTTATTACAACAAACTTTCACATCATGGTCTGAAATCCAATCCATACTGAGTATTATATCAAATTAAATTATGGGTATGATGATTAGATCAGTAGATAAGTATCATTTATATGCCTTAATGAGGACTGATTCACAAAACTTTATTGCAATGATACTTCCCTTAGGAGTTTTGACTAAAAACTCCCTTGTTAAATCAAATTGGAAATATATAATTTTCATAGAAAACTGGGAAGATATGAAACAATCCGATGATCCAGAATCAAATAAAGCATTGGCTAAACGCGAGGAAACCATTAAGTTACCTACCACCACGTCTTTCGGAGCTTCAACCTCCACATTAGTGATTGCATAAGCTTGGCCTTGATCCTTTGGCCTTTGCTGAGGTAAGTTTCCCTGACGCTTAAGACATTAATATGTATAATTTCCCATATCCCTACAATTTTAGCATTGAGCAGCGGTAGCTTCTTTATTCCCCTTATAATAACTAGTTAAATGGGATTTATTTCCACATTTGTAGCATACTCCTTTTCCTTTTAGATAGGAACCAGGGTGCTTCTTCCACAATTATCACAGGGTGGAAATTCAACTCTTCCCTTCTTCCATGTTTCATTATTTCCTTTTGGATAGTTTTCAGCAGATCTCTTCTTCTCTTTCATTGACTTAATGTCAAAAGACGTAGAGAATTCCTTTTCTATCTTGATAGCACATGAGACAATATCGTCATACGATAAGAAGGATTGAGAGACTAATACTCGAAGAAGAAATGGTTTTAACCCATCAAAGAAATGATCAATATTATTTCTTGGGTTACATATATAATCTACATCATACATTTCTAACCTTTTAAATTTATATTTATACTTAGCGACAATTCTAATCATGCTTTTGTCTCAGACTCCGAAATTTCCTTTCTATATTCACTCGATTGTCACGAGTAAAGTATTTTTCTAAGAAAAGCTCTTTAAACTCCCTCCATCGCATACTAGATACTTACTCATTATCCTCTATGTTTGAAATTAATAACCACCATTGATCTGCATCTCCGATGAGTAGATAAACTTCCATGAAAACTTGTTCGCTTTCGCTAGGCCCCAAAGCATGAAATATTTTCTCTAAGAAATGTATCCATTCTTCAGCTAAAAATTATTATGTAGACACATATATTATTTGTGGTTGTTTCCTCATGAAGCTATATAACGTTGATCCTCTGTGTTGGGGATCAGGGTGCTCCATACGGGTAAGGTTATTATTCATAACCTGTGTGACTTGTCCATGTATGGTGATAAGTTGATCAACACCAGTTGCATCACTAGCTCTGCTATAATTATCTCGAGCAGGAGGGAAATCCATACATGGATTACGTATGTTAATATGGTTTCCATTCCTTCCACTAGGCATCATTCCTAAACAATTGAATATTGTAGGTTAGTTTATGAACTGCAATACATTATTCCATACATGTAAAACACTTAATATTAATTGAACAGTTTGTGGATATAATCCATAAACATAAAAAAAAATTCATTGAGGAGGTATATACTCATAAATCCTTCATAATGGTTTATAAAGAAAATGAGAATTATCATAAGCATATCCCCTAGAAGTGTTGTTACCAAGATTACAAAAGGCACGTTTTCGTGCACGAGTTACCGTTCAAGTCTAGCTCAAAGCAGTGTTTTCAGGTTTTACCCCTATGTACATCTATGCCAGAGCCGCCTCTACCTGCTCATAGCCAGACAGGGATTTATTTCTTGGAAAACTAATAAAATCTCTACAGTACCAAAATTCTATGATGTTTTTCTATACTATTCCTCAAAGTCTATCTTAGGGTAATTTGCTCTAATAAGAGTTTTTCTGAATCTAGTTTCCATGGTTTGTACTAAACTTCCTCTGATACCAAATGTAACACCCTAACCCTAGTTACCCAAAGTCAGTGCTTTATTACATAACATTGGAATGATACAAGGAATCATGTTCTGAAAGACCGATCAATTTAGTATTATTGTAAACAAGATACATACATAAGTTCAATATTAAAAATTCAAAATAAATACAACACAAATTTATTCAATTAGAAACATCCAAGTCACCTATATTATGCCTACAAGTCACTCATAACTAACTTCTTCATATCCTAGGAAAATAAAAAAATGAAAGGGGAGAGCTCAAATTCTTAGTAAGGGTAAGCAATACAGTGGAAGATAACATAAACATTAGGAATGATGAATAATTAAAAACACATTCCTTTACAAATAATAAACATGAACACTTTATGGAAGGAATATGATATGACTAAATATTTCCATAATAAAACATATTAATGGGTATTCTACTTGTCTAATAACCACATGAACCATCATTATTATATTCATAATGATGTAATATATAATGTCGTACTTTCTGAAACATCGTGTCAAGGCCTCGACCAAGATGTCTAAAAAGGATTTAGGCCTCATACAAAACCATATATCAAATTGGGAAAGACCATGGCCAATTCTACTTCTAATTGTCTCATGAGACCTACTGATGCACCGAGGAGCTATAGAAGGCTCCAACCATTACATACTATGTCCAATACATTCTTCATATGAAAAGGTTGAAACATTACATAAACATTCATATTAAATCTAGCACACGAAATGTCAATACATTAACCATAAACCATGAATGGTATAAAAATAACTCATCCACAATCTAGCATATCAAATAACCTTAAATATATTATGGAATATTTTTATAATAATAAATCATCTTAAAAAACTGTAAAAATTATCAAAGGATGTTACCATAGATGAAATCAAAACTATTTGAGAGAAATATCTTTTTTTTAATTGTAAAATCCCTGGAATACAAATAATATAACATTTTAATTTTTATTAATATTTTTTAATTAAATATTAATTTTATTTTAAAATGGATTCTATATTTAATGGAATACCTGACATGCAACAACGAGTTTCTTTGAAATCTTACGTTGCACACTAATAATATTATATTTTAATTTTAAATGGTTTTTAACACCAAGCTATTGTATTGGATGGAATTAATAGAACTAACTTAAATATGATAATATAAGTTTGTTAAATGTTTTTACATTCATCCAATAAAAGTCATAGGCTTAAAATTAAAAGGGTGATTTATTGCCTTTTGATGGCGAACCCTTTTTTAATATAGCCTTTCTCAGTTTTACATATTTTTTTGACAATATAATTTTCATATTTATAATCAGGACATCAAAATTTACTTTGGATGAAATTTTGATATTTTTTTTATAATGTTCATTTTTAATGAATAGTGATCAAATGTTGTGTTTTAATTCAAAACTGCCTTTTAATCTAAATTATTTATATGGTTAGATTATCTTACTAATCAGGTATAAAGTGTAAATATATTATATTTTTACCATTTAAACCATTATTTGGCCATTGGAAGTAGTTTCAATTTGAAATTGGACATTAACAAGTATCAATCATTTGATGGTTATTATTTCTTAAAAATACACTTTTTTATGACGGGAATTAATTAAAAAATTAATTAATGCAACTTAGATGTTTTGAATTTGTTAAAATATACATCATTGGTGAATTCAGAATATCATATTTATCTTAGAGTGAATTTTTGGAATTTTTTTGAGAACCTTCAATTTTTGATGAAGAGTGAAACCATTAAGTAGTAGTTAAAAAACTGAATTTTACATTTAAATGAAATTTTACAGCTTTTGTGAATTGAATTTCAAAAATTCGACATACATGGTTGTCATTAGTAAGTAAAATGTTGATCAATAGGAATAAAATATTTTTTTGGTGAATAGTAACTTTTCACTTTTATTAACCACGATTAAAGGTAATTATGGTAATTTAAAGTAAAGATAATGTTATAATAATAAAACATTACCTTGAAACTTGTTCTTACCTTATTGGATGAGTAATGGCCGACCATGACAATCCGTGGGTCAATTTTAAGACCTGATATAGCCACTTGGATAAGATAATAACATTAATAACTTTTTATTTAAATTAAAAATAAAAAATGTCATAAACAAGTATTATTTTACTAAAAACAATTTACATGGGGTAATATAAGATATCATTTAGACGATAAATATTCATTATAAAACTAAAAAAATTTCCAACATCGTGGTATTTTTTTTATTCTTTTTAGACATCAAATAAATAAGATTATTTATGACATAATGATGATGCAGTGTTTATGTCATTAATGGATGATTTAAATAAATAAGAAGATAAAAATTAAAACAATATCCAAAACATGACCAATTATTTTTTGGATGATTTTATTTCAAATATGGGATAACTTTTCTTCGAGATTAATTTTTTTTAGACCTTTATAAACCGAAAATCATTATATAATAAAATAATATTTTCAAGCTTTCAAAAAGAGCCCCTCCTCTCTCTTATAAAAATCCCTCACTTCCTACTGATTTCTCACACTTCTCAAGAACTTGTCTCATCCAACCGCTTCTCCAATAATCTCCCTAGATCTCTATATTCATCCTAGAAGCTTTAACATAGGCAGAAACCACTTAAACAAAACCCTTTTGTTCAAATCAAAGGGAGTTTTCCGATTTAAAGATAACGTCTAATCTAATGTTCTTTTGATTTATTTTACTACTCAAACCCCATGAACTCTTTTTATTCCTTTATTTTATAACAAAAATAGTATCCTAAGTATACAAGGATGTTTCTATGATATTTATTCGAGATACACTTACACACACCTCCATTTAATGGGCAAAGAACCTACTCTTTCAGTGGACGGCGAACTAATTCCTCACAAAACAATGATTGTTCAATTATCTCCTACCGCCTCTCATGGTAGCCATTATGATGGAACCGTATCTATATATGATATATATTGTATTTATTTTTTATTTTTGATTCTGTATTTTCTTTTTTATAGCATACCTATATGGTTCCCATAATGGTCAAACGCGATAATTTCATTAGAGGAAGTGCGGACTACCGCCCCCTCAAAGTGATATGACTCGTTCATGCCATATGTGGAATGAATAAAGGATAGAATTTATGAAATTATGTAACACATATGACATACATATTATACTTAAATTATAATATACCTTTGAATCACTATGCTTTCATTCCATTAAAAATATGAAATAGAAATGAAAGTAGCGTTTATGTGTACGTACAACTTAATGTCTCCATGAATGGTGCATTTCATTTCTTATCTCCAAATGTTATATACAATTACTAATACATACATATATATATATATAACGTATTTATATGATATATATTAAATCTAAATGATGAATATAATTCTGTAGAAAATGGAATTTTGACCACATGGACAATTTATAATTATAACAAGTTCATTTTCTTACTCAAGTTCCGAACATTGAAAAAATGTACGATATGAGCTCAAATAATTAAATAATTGTTATAGAAAGATAATAAGTAATATAAAAGGAATAATAAACTTGAAAAATATTCTTAAGCAATTATAAAGTAATTTATGGTTATTATTCCGGAAGAACACAGAACATTCGAGCGAGTCAAGTCGGACAACGAGGTAAGGGGTTTCTTATCTCACATTTAATTCTGTGGGATTTCCATTGGTCACCACTAATTTATATCATTTTGTGTATTGTGTCCTTCCATTGGATATATATTATAAGAATTATTTTTATATTCATGGTATTCTATTATTATTTTTTTGGTTAGTGATTATTGGTCATATGATTCGATTTAATACAATGTGGTATGAGATTTTCATCTCACTCCTTATTCCTATGAGATTCATGGTATATTTGCCACTATTCCATTTTGTGTGTGGTGAATTTACTACACATGATTGTAATCTTGGTGTAATATACTTTAATTTAGGGGTATTTACATATTCTTTATATGATCCTTCTTTCATGGCTTGTACATTTCTAAAGTTAGAAAATCGGTAAGGGAAACTTTCACCCTCCTCTTTTAATTCATGACTTCCTTTATGTTATGTATTTTAGTTCAATTTTATTGTGTGGGGGATTATTCTTCTATATATTTACTACTTCCCATTTAACTTCCAAATGATGAGAGACCATTTCCGCTCTCATCAATTGATTTTATGAATTTTTTAAGTGACGTCGTTAGGCTGCCAAATTTTCGTAAAAGAAATCACATTTTCTCTTCTATTTCAAGATTCCATTTCATGTGGTATGTCATTAAAATATCCATACGAAGATCTTATTATGCACCCATAATAAATTAATAATTATTTATGAGTGGGTTACCCTTGTCCCCTCTTTTTACAATGTTGTCTAAAACCATGTTATATAGATGTTATGCTGCAGAAATGTCGTCTCAAAATTTCTATCACTTTCTCTCAAAAATTTCTCTTGTATTATATATGTGAATAACCATACCTATTTCGTTTCTATGGGTGTTAATAGTTACAAAAAAAATATATATTTGATTCTGGAATTGACATATATGTAAGCCCCACTCCCTTTCCATGGGTTGTAAATGACATAAAGATCTTATTTTTAAGCTTTTTTAAAACATCACGATTTTGAAGTAGAACCCATTTTTTTAGTCTCCTTGGGTTATTTATGAAATGTATGATTATGATATATGTGTATCACATGAAAATAAATAAATATTAAGGGTGCTACCTGATAGAGCTCCAATTCATTTTGTAAATAATTAATCTCTAGATATGACAAGTTTCACGATACCTTGGAGAATAACCTTGGTAATATTTATGACACCTTGGGGATGGACATTGGTGATATGATCATGAATGTCTAGATGAAATTTTATAGCCACATATTCAAGTAATTATTAATGTTATTTTTATTATGATATTCCTCTTTTATCATTTCTCATGTCTTTATGTTTTTCATCAAGTTCTTATTCGTATCACAAGTAAACTAATTCCCTTAATTTCCTTACTAGGCCTTCTGTTCACCCTTTCTTTTGATTGTATGTCTCTAGGTTATGAGATGTAGTTATTGTACATAGGATAAAATTTTAAAGAATCCTTTCAAGGGTATTTAAAGGAGTGTTTATGTTTTCATGTTTTTATTCCATATTTCGAAGACACTAGACTTTAAAGATCCTCTGTTTGTAAAGTGTAATGAACAGTTATGTATTAAAAAGGTTGGATGCTATAGTTTGTATCAAAGGATATATTAGTAATTTTTACAAATTTGGATATACATTATTTAGGAATAACCCTATATAATAGTTTAAAAATAGGGAAACTTCCTAGTATTTTGGTGATTATGGAGTAAGTGGTTTATCAAGAAAATACATCCATGTCTGGATACGAGCAGAACTATCTTAATGTGTTGGGATGAAATAGAAAGGTATAAGAAAACCTTTAAGGTTAAAACAAGTTAGGTTTATTTTTGAGTTTTATAAAAAGTATATCATGCAGACCATGTGACAACCCGTCGTGTCAGAAAAAGCTGTGGGAATCGAACCGACAACCAAAGTGTGATTGGGTTTTATCACCTACCACTAGCCTACGTGAAGTCCCTGGTTAGTATGCCTTATTCTTTTTAGTTAAATGATATTATGGATCAAGAATAAGCTGATTTTGGGGACTCATGTTTTATCGAATGTATATCCTTAGTATAGGAAAATGATTTGGTGATTAAATGATAATGGTTATTTTTTGGAAGATGTTTTCTCTTTTGGAATACTATATGCCTAAGGAAAATAAAATACTTCAAAACTTCATTTTAGGAGGAATGGTTGAATTTTTTTGTAAGAATCTGTTTATTTATTAAGGACATATGGTGATTTGGGTTATTTCTAGAAAATTAATAAATTAGCATAGAGAATATGTGATTAGGTTAATTATAATTTATTATGAGACTTTAAGAGTAGTCGACGTTATTTGGAGATAAATGTTATGATTTATTGTGGAAGACTATGTGATTAAATTTTTATGAGTTTTGGGATTCAATCATAGTTTGGATTATTTTGTAGAATTTTAAGGACAATTGTTTATTTAATGGTCTTTCTGGAAATTTTTTGTACTTTTTGTTGAATTTTGGAGATTAAAAGTAGTATTTCCTTTTGTAAAGGATTATCCTTTTTTCGGGATTATATGATCTCGTACAAAACATTTTGGTTTTAGTCGATGTCTAATGTCATGGGAAATATATAGTTCTTCTTTTGTGGATTATTATAATCTCTAGGAGAATATTCTTGTGCTTTTGATGTGACCAAGTATCTTTAATGCTCATTGTTTGGAGAAAAGATTAGTTTTTGTTTGAAACTTATTAAAGGATGAAATTCTACTTGAAGGTAAATATATTTCCTTATTTTTTATTCAATGTACTAAATCAATCCCTCAAAATTATCAAAAGGAACATAAAACAAAAATGTTGTTGGTTTACGTTCCCAACTGGGTGATCAAAGACCGTTTAACACATCATAAGTGTGAGATTTTTTTGTGGTTAACATTCTCCAAATCATGTTTTCTATCACTCTCTATCAGAACTTGACCATTTGTTTTCTCTTCAATATCCATGTTTTCCTACATGGAATCCTAGTATGGTTCAACTCAGGTGACCTTTGTACTTCTCTTTCATTCTTTTAAAGTGATAGTTTTACTGACTCTTTTTCTGATGTGGGACTTTCAGTGAAGTTTCCAAGCCCAATTTTAAAATTGCTTGGACGTAATTTCCAAAAGGGGGGAGGATGTAACATCCCAGGAAAATAAAGAATTTTACATTTTCATATTTATTAATATTTTGTAATTATATATTAATTTTATTTTAAAGGGTATTATATATTCAATGGCGTACCTAACACGCAATAACGGGTTTTTTGAAATCTAACATTGCACAGTAATAATATAATATAAATATTTTAAATGGTTATTAAAAACTAGTCGTTGTATTGGAGATAATTAATAGAACTAACATAAATATGATAATATATGTTTTTTAAATGTTTTTACATTCAACCAATAAAATTTAGAGGCTTAAAATGTTAATGAATCTAATTTTAAGCATAATTTACTTTAAAAGAGCGATTTACCACCTTTTAATGGAGAACCCTTTTAAAATCTTGTTTTGGTCACTTTTACATATTATTTTTCACAAAATAATTTTCATATTTAGAATCAGGACATCAAAATTTACTTTGGAATTTTTTTTTGATATTTTTCTAATAATGTTCATTTTTAACGAATAGTGAAAAAATGTTGTATTTTAATTCAAACCCACCTTTTAATCTAAATTATTTTTATTGTTAGAATATATTTTTAATTTGTTTAAAAGTGTAAATAAATTATATTTTTACCATTTAACCCAGTTTTTGTCATTGGTAGTAATTTAACTTTAAAATCGAACATTAACGAGTATCAATCTTTTGATTGTTATTATTTCTTAAAAACATGCCTTTTGTTTTAACAATGGGAATTAATTATAAAATTAATTAACGAAACTTATATGTTTTGAATTTGAAAAAATAGAAATTATTTTTGATTTTGTAATATCAAATTTATCTTAAAGTGAATTTTTGGAATTTTTCTGAAAACCTTCAATTTTTTATGAGTAGTGAAACCACAAAGTAGTAGTCAAAAACTGACTTTTTCAATTAAATTAAAATTTACCACTTCTGTGAATTGAATTTCAAAAATCCAACATACATGGTTAACATTAGTATGTAAAATTTGGTTCAATGGGATGAAAATAATTTTAGGTAAATAGTAACTTTTGACTTTTATTAACCACAATTAAAGGTAATTAGGGTAATTTAAGGTAAAGATAATGTTATAATAATAAAAAACTACCTTGAAACTTGTCCTAAACGTATTTAATGAGTACTAGCTGACCAAAAAAATCCATGGGTCAATTTTGGGACCCCATGGATCCACATGGGTATGATAATGACATTAAAAACTTTTTATTTAAAGTAAAAATAAAAAATGTCATAAACATGTATTGTTTTACTAAAACACTTTTTCTATGGGGTTATATAAGTTATCTTTTAGATGATAAATATTAATTGGAAATATAAAGAGATTTCCTACATCATGGTATTTTTTATAATTTTTATACATCAAATAAATAATATTATTGATGACACAATGATGATGCAGTGTTTACATCATTAATGGATGATTTAAATATATAAGAAGATAAAAATTAAATCAATATCCAAAACTTGTCCAATTCTTATTTGATGATTTCATTTCGAACATGGACCACCTTATCTTCAACTTTAATGATTTTTGTACCTTTAGAAACCGAAAATTATTATACAATGATATAATATTTTCAAACTTTCCAAAAGAGCCCCTCCTCTCCAATATAAAAATCCCTTACTTTCTACCAATTTCTCACACTTCTCAAGCCCTTGGATCATCCAAAATCTGATCAAATAGGCTCCCAATATCCCTCTATTAATCCAATAAGCCTTATCATATCCATAAAACACTTCAAAATAAACCATTTTTGGTTAAAACCAAAGGGAGTTAACCAATTTAAAAGTAACATCTTCCCTTAAGTTCTTTTGTTTTATTTTACTTCTCCACCAACCTAAACTATTTTTATTACTTTATTTTATAACAACACTAGTATCATAAATATACAAGGTTGTTTTTATGGGAATTATTCATTCTACATGTTAACACACCTCTCCCTAATGGATAAAGAACATACTGTTTCAGTGGACGGCGAACTACTGCCTTACGAAACGATGATTGTTCAATTATCTCCTACCAACTCTCATGGTGGTCATTATGATGGAACTATATCTATATATGATATATGTTATATTTAGGTTTTCTTTATGTATCTGTATTTTTTGTTTTATATTATACCTTTATGGTTCCCATAATGGGTAAATGCGATAATTTCATTAGAGGAAGTGCGGACTACCACCATCTCAAAGTGATATGACTCTTTCATGCCATACGTGGAATGTATAAAGGATAGAATTTATAAACTTATGTAACATACATGACATACATATTATATAGAAATTATAATATACCTAAGAATCACTATGTCTTCATTCCATTATAAATATTAAATTGAAATGAAAGTAATGTTCATGCGTACGTACAACTTACCATCTCCAGGAACGGTGCATTTCATTTCTTATCTCCCAATGTTATGTACTATTATAAATATAAATATATAAATATATATATATACTGGATATATATATGACATATATGACATATAAATTAAGAATATCATTCTGGAGATAATGGACTTTTGACCACATGGACAATTTATAATTATAACAAGTTCATTTTTTACTAATGTTTTGAACTTTAACAAAATGTTCGATATGAGCTCAAATAATTAACTCATTGTTTTAGAAAGGTAATAAGTCATATAAAAGGAATAATAAACTCGAAAAATATTCTTATGGAATTATAAAGTAACTTATGTTTATTATTCAGGATGAACATGGAACGTACGAGCGAGTCAAGTCGGACAATGAGGTCAGGGGTTTCTTATCACAATTTTAATTCTATGGGATTTCCATTATTCGCCACTAATTAATTGCATGATTTTTACTGTGTACTTGAATTGGATATATATTATCAGGGTTAAATTTATATTCAATGTATTCTGTGAATCTTTTTGGGGTTAGTGATTCTTGGTCATACAATTTTATTGAATACAACGTGGTAAGGTATTTTCATCTCACTACTTATTCCTCTAAGATTCATGGTATATTTGACACTATTTCCTTTTTTTGTTTATATACAGCCCACTATTGTACTATTTGTGTAATATAATATAATTTATTGGTATTTATAGATTATTTATATAATCCTTCTTTCATGGTGTGTATGTTTTTAAAGTTACTAAATCGGTAAGGGAAACTTTCACCGTCCTCTGTTAAGTCATGACTTCCTTTATGTTATGTCTTATACTTCCATTTTATTATGTGGGGGATTTTTCTTATATATATTTACTACTATCCATTTCATTTTCCAAATGATTATAGACCCTTTCCGCTCCCATCAATTGATTTTATGAATTTTTTAAGTGACGTCGTTAGGAAGTCGAATTTTCGTAAGAGAAATCGCATTTTCTTATTCCTTTCAAGTTTTCTTTTCTTGTGGTATATCATTCAAATATCCATACAATGATCTTATTCTATACCCATATTGTATTAAGAATTATTTATGATTGGGTGACCCTTGTCCCATCTCTTTTCACTTTTTTCTAAAACCATGTTATATAGCCATTATGCTGCAGAAATTTTGTCTCAACATTTCTATCTCTTTCTCTCAAGAAATTCTTATGTTTTATATATGTGAATACCCATACCTATTTAGTTTCAATGGGTTTTCATAGTTACGAAAAAAATAATTTATTTTGGAATTGAAGTACAAGTAACCCCCACTCCTTTTCCATGGGTTATGATTCATGTTCATTTTATTATGATATGCCTCTTTTAATATTGCTCATGTCTTTATGTTTTTCATCAAGTTCTTATTGACATCACAAGTAAACTAATTCCCTTGGTTTCCTTACTGGGAATTTTTCTCACCCTTTTCTTTGATTGTATGTATCTAGTTTATGAGATTCAGTAATTGTACATAGAATGTACTTTTCAAGATTCTTTTCAAGGGTATTTAAAGTAATGTTTATGTTTTCATGTTTTTATTCCTAATTTCGAAGACACTAGACATTAAAGATCCTATGATTGTAAAATGTAACGAAAAGTTTTGTATTAAAAAGGTGGGATGCCATAGAAATAATTTAAGAGCCGCATAATTATAAAAGAAAACATTTATTTTGAAAATATTCTTATAATATTGTAAGGGAAGCTTCAATGATTTTATAACTGCAGAAAATAGCCGTACCCGCCGTATAAGTTAAAAAAAAGACAATCTTACCAAAATTTTGTTAAAAAGGTCATAAAGTACCTTGTTTGGAAAATGATAGAAATATTCCTTTCAAAACATATATGGTCAAATAATGGTATACATTACTTTAACCTGATTTCTATTACATAGTAAAAATGTTTTGAAATGCATTTTTTAGAAAACATGCATGTGGATGATAAAGAGGTCTTAGTAGATACTTACGTAAAAACAACAACGGATAATAAAGAGATTCTGAAATTAACACTTTCATTGTACTTTTAATTAGTCTATGGTATGTTAACCTCATGTATAATAGTTAAAAAATTGTTATTAAATAAAACAAGAACCATATACAGAAATATGATATCATATTTGATCCTCTAATATTGCTTTGTTAATAATATTTTCGTAGTATCATCGTTTCGAGTGTTAACTGATTCGTTTTCCTTTATATGATTGGTTATGTATGCCATGTTTATTATGTATAGGATTTATTTGATTCATATAAATAATTATATTATGTTCATAAACAATATTTTTAATCATAAAATGAAAATTATTCTTTAATGATTATGATAGGGAATGAATCCCATCTCGTTCGTTGAAATGGTAATTCATACGTATGCATGAGCGACCATATCATTATATTGATTCTGAAATCATATGTAATGAGATTGTATATCATATATAAATAATCATTAACATGTTATATTTTTCATTTACATCAGTTATACTCATTATTATACACATCCAAATAATGAAGTGTATAACAAACTACAACACGATGTGGAGACGGTAAGTCGTACATACGCACTTATGGTGACTTTTTCATTCATATGATTGATAGAATAATGAATATGGTTGTAAAATTTTTATAATAACATCAAATTATATATAAGATACTAGAGTTATTATTTTATAATGGAAACCACAAAGAAAGAGGAAGTGGAAGAAGAAAAGAATTTGAAAGATCTGATAAAATATTTACCTCTTCTTCGGGTTCTTCCTTTTGATCTGATTAAAAGGGCTCTTTAAGTTGGCTTTCTGAAAAAAAAATAAGTCCTCTAAGATGAAGTTAGGAATGTTGGAAGGATATTTGGGCAGAGGTTAGCCGAGAAAAATTGCTTTGGGGGTGCTATTTTGAGGGAAGGGAATGTTTTATTTTATAAGAGAGGTTAGGGTGACTTTTGAAAATGCTTGAAATATTATTTTATAATAAAATAATTTTGTGTTTATAATGGCTCCAAAATGATTTATTTTAAGGATACGGTGGGTAGGTTAGAAAACGTTTCAACTAATAGGTTTTAGATAGGTTTAGGTCACCATATTAACCGTATCTTTTAGATTTAACTTTTAGTTAAATAGTATGACATTTACCATATCTCTTTGTATTTTTATATTATATGGTTAATAAATTTACTATAACAAGACAAGAGAACCCCATGTGGTTCATTATTAATATAAATAACCTTATCTATGTCTTTTGGTCGAACCTTATAATTTTAGTAATATTATACCAATTAATAATATATCATTTGTTTTAAATACTCAATTATGTCAATTTTGACATTATTTGGTATTTGGTTATTTTGAAAATCATAAAAACCTGATTAGTTCGAAAAAATACTATTTAATAAACCCTAACATGTCATATTAACCTATAATTTTTTTTAATTCATCAAAAGTCATAAATTACTTTTACTTGGATATTTATAATATCAACTATTTTAATCATTCATTAAAAAGGTAATTACTGCATCATCATTGTGTCATAAATAAGTAAAACTTATGTAATGTCTAAAAATTATAAATAAAATACCATTAGGTAGGAAATCCTTTTAATATTTCTAATGAATATTTATAGTCAAATTTATGTTATATTTAACCCTGTATTAAAAATGGTTTAGTGATTAGACGTTGAATTTAACTCTTTTAACTCTTCTTTAAATAAAATAATAACAAATGTCCTAATATAATCCAAGTGGGAAAAAGATGATCATATTTTTATTCCTAAGGATTTTTTTGGTCGAATTATATTTATTCAATAGAATTAGGATGTTTGTCAGAGTAATTATGATATCATTTTTACCCTTAATTACCCGATTTACTTTTAACCGTGGTAAATAAAAGTCAAAAATACTATTCCCCAAAATTTATTTTCATCTTATTGAACCACATTTTAAATAATGATATTAACTGTGTCTCCCATATTTTTGAAATTCAACTCACAGAAGCGGTAAAATTATGTTTTATGAAAATTTGCAAATGCTCCTAAAAGGTTGGTAAAAGACATTAAAAAGTTCAATAAAATTTTTATATATCTAAACTTATTATAAAATTATTTCAATGAATTGAATTGAACTTACATTGGTATTGGTTATCTATTTTGACCTAATGTAACTTCAAATAAAATAAATAACAATTTAAATAAAAATTCGGTTTTAACCAATAATGCAGTGCTTTTCACTGTTCATCCAAAATTGAATGTTTTCAGAAAAATACAAAAAATTCAAAATAAGATAATTTAAATATTCCTAATTAAAAAATGAATTCCATTTTGAAAAATAAAATTTTAAAAATTTCAAAAAGTGGGCATTACTATTCATAACGGCTAGTTTGATTGGTCGTGGTGTGTTAGAATCTCGAAGTTGCATACAATGAAAGCAATTGCATTATTCAAAGGGAAACATACCATGGAAGTTTGGGGTGTTACAATGACTTTGATAGATCTATGGAAATTGTACGATGCTCCCTTAATGTATAATTGGAGATCAAATAATCTTAAGTGTTTCGTAGGGTTAAGAAGTGGATGCCAGAAATTAATTCTAGTGGTCTGATGGATAAATCTAGTAGTTCTAATAACTTAAATCACCCCACTTACCAAAGGTGTGGAAAGAATCCCCCCCCCCCGAAAATTGCCTAAAGGGGATGAGGAAATGCTTTAGGGGTGGAAGAGAAGGGCACCTGGCTATTAACTGGTGACAAGAAAAGCCTGCTACTGCGACTTAGGAGAGTAAGGCTTCGTTCAATCCTCAACACACTGTTCATTACTTCAACATAAAAGAACCAAGTCACTTTGCAAACCAGTTTTCTAAGACAAGGGTTTTAAGAGGCAACCAAAAACCTCCAAGGAATCAAGGGAGAGCTTTTTCCATCACTACCACTGATGCAAAACCCGCCAACAATGTGGTGACAAATACACTATTTATTCATTCAAGAATAGGGAACATAATTTTTTATTATGGTTCTACGCATTCATTTATATCCCAAAAGCTTAGTAAAACAATCCCAACATCACCAAAAATCATGGAAGTATATATGTAAGTGAGAACGGAAAATGGGGAAATCATTGTAACCCAAGAATATAACTCCTCCCTTGTCATATTTTGGGGTTTTAACATCCCAACTAACCTCTTCGCACTCCCAATGGGAGTATTTGATGTTATTATTGGCATTGATAGTCTATCCTTATATACAGCCCACATAAATTTTGGTGAGCGGGAAATCACTCTCCATATGGAGAATCGATCCCCGATTCTGTGCAAGGAGGAGGATGAATCTTCTTTAGCACCATCATTTCAAGCATGGATATTACTACCCTATTAGCATGTGTATCATTATTAGATGATTGATTCTAAGAAATCAACCATCCATGAAGACATGCCTATAGTGAGGAAATTGGCCGAAGTGTTTCTCGAGGAATTTTCTGTTCTTCCTTCTAGAAGAGATGTTGAATTTTCGAATGATCATATATTTAGGAGATTGCCTATATCCAAGACTCTATATAGAATAGCTTTTGTGGAGCTTGAGGAGCTGAAAAAACTACTACCAAAGAATCTTTATAAAGGGTTTATACAAACAGGTGCTTCACCATAGGGTGCACCGGTCCTCTTTGTTATGAAAAAGGATGAGTGAATGCACCTATGCATTGATTATCATGAGCTCAAAAAAATCACGATAAAAAACAAATATCCTCTACAATGAATTGATGAATTTTTTGATCAGATATGTGGAGAATAAAACTTCTAAAAGGTTGATCTATGGTTGGGATATTACCTTGTATGGGTGAAGAAGGAGGATATCCCCAAGGCTACTTTTCGTACAAGATACGGGCACTATGAATTCATATTAATTCCTTTAAAACTAACAAATTCGCCCATGATCATCATGGAATTGATGAATAGAGTCTTTCGATATTACCTAAAACAATTAGTGGTAGTCTTTATAGAGAATATTCTAATATACTCTAAAACCAAGGAGGAGACTAAGGAGAATCTAAGCACTGTACGAAAGTCCTTGTAAAAGGTGAATCTTATTGAAAAGCACAAAAAGTATGAGTTTTGGTTGAATGAAGTATCATTCTTAGGTAATATCATCACAAGCAATGGTATATATGTGGATACCTCCAAGATATCCACAATTGAGGGATGGATGAGGCCAATATTGGTGACAGATATACTTAGCTTCCTCGGGTCAGTTGGATATTATCGCTAATTTGTGAGAAATTTCTCAGGATTATGTAACCCTATTACCAAGCTAATTCAGAAGGGAGTAAAGTTTTCCTGGAGTAATGAATGTGAAAATTTATTTAATGAGTTGAAAAGGAGGCTTATCACTATCCCTGTACTCACACTACCCACAAGTTGAGAACATTTTGAGATATTTAATGATGCTTCGAAGAAGGTCATGGGCTGTGTGTCGATGCAAAAGGACAATGTAATTACTTAGGCTTCCAAGAAATTGATTTTTCATGAGAAATACTATCCAACACATGATATGGAGTTGGATTCAGTAATCTTCTATTTGAAAATTTGGCAACATAACCTCTTTGAGGAGAGAAATGTAAAATATTGACGGATCAAAAAATCCTTAAGTATATATTCCCACAGAAAGAGATGAATATGAACCAACAAAGATGTCAAGATCTGATCAAAGACTTTGACTTCTCAATCCATTACCACCCTGGGAGGGCTAACAAGATGTAATATTCTCTAATAAGAAAGGACCCATCAATTCTATCATTGATGAGAATTAAAAATAATCCAATCTTCTTAGATTTTATGAAGATGGACATTTGAATCATAAAGATGAAAAAAATCACAAATCTTTTCTCCAATGACTGCTCAACCGTATCTTTTTTGAATGGATAAAGGATGGTCAGAAGGATGGTGTGGGAATTTAGATGAATGCGGAAACTATTGGAAAAGGGATGTCCTTAGAGTTAAATGTTAATTAATAAGGAATTGTGAGATTTTAGTCTAGAATACGTGTCCCATAAAATAAATAGTTAAAGAATGAACTTTTGGATAATGCACATAGTTCGAATTTCTAGATTATCCCAAGAAAGGCAAATATGTATTGAGATATCCAAGATAATTAATGGTGGGACAACATGAAGAAGAAGATCGCTAGGTATACATGAAAGTGCCTTTTATGTCAGCATGTGAAGGATGAGAGGCGTAACTCTAAGGGAATGATGAAACCATTACCCATTCCAATATGGAAATGGGAGAACATCACCATGGACTTTGTCACTGGACTTCCGAATACATCCAAAGGAAACAATGATATCTGGGTTCTTGTGGATCATCTAAAAAATACTGCATCCTTCATTGCAATTTTAGAGGATTTCTCAATGGATCAACTGGCACAAATATATATTAGATAAGTGGTAAGGCTTCATGGAATACCACTATCTATTGTATCTGATTGAGATCCAAGATTCACCTTTATGTTTTGTAAGAGTCTTCACCAAGCTCTAAATACTAAGCTAAACTTCTTTACGACTTATAATCCTGAAACTAATGGACAATATGAGTGGACAATCCAAACACATGAGGAATTGTTGATAGAATTCTCAATAGGCTTCAAATGATAATGGTACAAATATCTTACTCTAGCTGACTTCTTTTACAATATCAGTTTTTTCACTCAATCATCCAAATGGATCCTTAGAAAGCCCTTTATGGGAAGAGGTGTAGAACACCATCATGTTGTAATGGAGGTGGGGATTGAAAACTCATAGGTCTAGAAATGGTCAAGGAATTGTTGGAGGTGTTTAATACCATACAGTAACGATAAATATGCTCAGCGTAAAAAAAATATTTGTGTCGATAATCATCGACGAGACATAGAGTTTAACATTGGAGACATGGTATTCCTCCGCATATCACCGTGGAAGAGATTTGTGAGAGATTGGATGAAGGGAAAGCATAGCCAAAGGTACATTGACCATTTTGAGATCCTTGATTGCATTGGAGTAGTGGCCTATCAACTAGAACTCCCACTAAACCTATCTCAAGTACACGATGCATTCCATGTATCACTATTGATGAAATACATTCCTTATCCATCACATGTACTCAATCCCTAGGTGGTACCATTGTAGAATTAACTATCCTCTAATGAAAATATGGTGAAGATCTTAGATCATAGGGAAAATGTTCTATGAAATAAGACAATGCCCCTAATCAAGGTGTTGTGGAGAAATCACATGTTTGAAGATGTAATTTCTGAATCAGAGGATGTGTTGAAGAAGAGTTACCCTCATCTATTTTAGTGTGGGAAAAAGAATTTTTGAGGTAGATATTTCTTAAGGGGGGAAGATTGTAATGAACCAAACTATTATTAATGAAAATTCCATTGGATCTAATTAAATGTCATATTATGTAATATGGTTATATAACATTTGAACTTCCTTAGTTTTATGGTTTGGTATTTCTAAATACCATTGAGAATTGTTATTGTTTCTAATATAATTTTTGAACAGTGACCACATGATTAGTATAAATATAGGGCTTTATAAAATCCAATTTACTCAGTCAAAGGAAGTGATGGTCTCATCCAGTATAATTTCCCCATACGAATCCCATTTGTCAGAATTTTGAAAGGAGGTGGTGTCACTAGGTTCACTCTTGACCAAGACCAAGTCGAGCTTCAACGCGTTAAGCTTGAACAGAACTATCAATGGAAGAAGTGAAAGGTAATAGTGATTAACACCCAATCAATGTTATCTGAGCCACCCAAAGAGTCAGTCACCATCTCACACCTTACCCTTAGGTATTATGAAGGTGTTATAAGTGGTTTTTGTAACAAGACCCTAGCACTATGATTATGTGAATTAATATTTCTTGAATAAATAATATGAATTCATTTTATTACTGTTACTTTGTAAGTGGTTTGTAAGGAACAAATAGTATTTTTAGTTAATATTCAATTAAGAAATTTATTTTGATGAATTAATCAATTTTTTAATAAAAAAACAATTTCATAAAATATTATTACTAAATTAATTTTTATTTAATATAAATGAGTGTATATTTTTTGATGAATAAAATGGAAATTTTTATTAAGGTTTGAAAACTGTTTTTCTGTAAAAACCAATAAAATTTCAATGAATGTTAGTTTTTATATTTAAATTGAAAGTACACATATTTAGAAAATTATTTAGATAAAATGAATATCATTTTAGGATTCAGGATGTCAAAATTATCTAACATTGAATTATTCATAATTTTCTAAGACAATCAAATTTTTGGGTAAAAATTAAATACTATTTAAATATTTAATTTGTTTTATGACATCATAATGACCCAATAGTGATGTGATAAAATAATATAAAAGTTATTTTATGGAAACGTATATTTTACCTTTAATATAATGTGAATTTATGTTTTATTTATTTATTTTACAAGCCTTAGTGGACTATCCATGACTTATAAAACATTTTAAAATATTAAAATGTTTTCCTTGAATGTTTGTCTCACCTCCACATAATAAAGCCTAATATTTTAATAATTTTGGATATTGGAATTTTAAAATAATGTTTTACACTCCAATTTGGAAAACAATATGGGCAAAAACCATGGGATGATTTGTGGTTTTGATTAGTTTAATGTGTGGTTTCCAAAACCAAACTAATAATGAATTCCCTCTCCTTAACTATATAAACCCACTCAATCTCCCATTACTATTCACTCAAAATATATGGATCTTGAACAAACTCTTCCCCCCTCTCTTTGTAATCCTACCAAGGTTCCCCAATCTCCCAACAATCCCCTCTTAGGCATCTCCTATGCCTTTGGGATCACACTTCCAAGTAAGGGATTTCTTCATTTCTCATTTTTTGCATGTTTCTCTATGTTGTTATACCCTTTTAATTTAAATTAAAAATGTTGTTCCATGATTTTTTATATCCCCCATACGTCCCTCCTTATTTTTTGATGATTAGAGACCCCTTTAACTCTCATTAAATCCTCTCATATACACCTGTTACCATGCCGAAATTCTGTAAGGGTTTTATCTATCATCATTTACATTCAAGAAATTATTTTATATTATATATCCAAATACCATTAAATATGTTGGGATATTATGTTCCATGACCCCCTTATAGTCAATTTATTTTATAAATTATGATATACACCTTTCTCTCCCATCAACCTATTTTACGATTTCTAGTTGATGTCGTTATGTGGTCAAAGTTAAACAAAAATTTCCCATGTCAAAATCATTATATAAGTCAATACCGTACCCATTTCTCTATCAAGGGTATCAAACTTTATTAAAATGTAGTTTTTTATTGAGGACTTACATTTATTTATTCCATATCATTTATTCATGGAATAAATTATGATGTTTAATGAATCCATGTTTTATGATCTATGTGGCACAATTATGAATGAAATGAAATAATTAAGAAGGGTGCGCCCTGATAGCGCTCAAATGAATTGGGTAAAGATTAGTATCCCGATAGGTCATGTGTAATGAGGGTTTACTTAGGCTAATTCAAGTGCAATGATGGTTTACTCATTCTACATGTTCAATGAGCCATAGAATTTATTAATATCATATTAAATGTTGTTTCAGTATCTCCATGTTATTATAATCATGCTATATCTTTCCTTTATGCTCATTTTACTCATGTGCTCCACTGATATACCTATAGCCTAACATATACTATATTCATCATGTTATGCCTTCATTACTACTTTACTGGGCTTTATATCTCACAGTTTTCTTTTTCATTTCCTCAGGTTACCTCATGCAATTTTAAGTACGAAGGAATGTTATGGTCATGTAAAATAAGTTTTTAATGAAGATGTTGTGTATTATGTTAAATGTTGTTATTTAGTGTTCCTAGTCTTCTAAAGAAACTAGATCTCTTGATCCTGAAAGTCATCTTAAGTACATGTTTATGTAATAAATCTTGTTTAAGTGTGTAATAACGAGTATGGTTGTTATAATTTAACCATGGAACATCGTGATAACTTTCAACATAAACCAGAATGATAGTCAGTTAGGATTTTGAGAGAGTTTCATTATAAATACTAGTTTAGTGATGATGAATCTGTTTAGGGACCCATGCATGAGTTTTTTCCTTAAGGTGAGCACATAGTAGTCCTACGACACATCAATCAATGATTATACACTTTAGTTGATTCAATGGATGATCGAAGACATGCTGGGAAGCCATACGGTCCATCAATTTCCGATGGTGATATGCGTAGTATTGTAAAACTACATGATTTATATTGATAGACACCATTAATTGTTTTTATAAATCAAGACCATTACATAGTTGATGATTGGATCGAGGTAGTGCTTTAGGTTTCCCAACTTTTTTGGACCCCTTTTGATCAAGTGGTTGCTCTTGGGATCTGTGTTTTTTATAGATAAGTAATTTTAAATGATGGAGTTAGTGGAAGAAACACCTATTATTAGTGAACATCATGAGTTATAGAGATGGAGATCTCCCATGCCTCATATTGGACCAAACCTCCTTCTCAAGTGGAAAAGGATTGGGATGGGCTTGTGGTTCGAGTGTCCTGCTTTTTTAGGAACCCTTCTTGATGGTGGTCCTGATAGTGAGATATCCTCCAGGGTGATATAGGTAATCAACAAGGCCTTGTGTTGGGGATGTTTTGAAATAACATTCGATATAAAAAGAAGAGTGACACTTCATAAACTCTGACACATTCATGTGTCATTATATAAAACCCTATGGGTGAGTCAGTGCTGCCCAAAGAGTATAGTATTGTGGTGTGGTTTATGAGTTCCATTAAATTTTTTATTGGATTTTGTTCTGTGTGATAAGTAGTCGGATAAATCCTATATTTGGTGAACATGACGGTATGGGATGGGAACCGCCAGGTGGTAGGATCTTCTGACTAGAAGCTTTCAATGTGGGTTGAGGTTAGACACATGTATTCATAGATCCATATACAATTTTAGAATGAAGTAATAGACCAAATTTCTTCGAACATATCCCCCGTTTGAGACCCAATGATACCAATGGATTATTTCTACCTCACCCTTATATTGTATGCTCATTAGGGATCATCGATAATTATAAACATTTACCGATTCTGTGACCTGAATCTGGGAGAAGAGATCCTCAGATAGATTGTTTTTGTAGTAGTTGGTGAGTGACTATAATGTTTTCCTAGATATAGATTGATTTTATAATGTTCATGTCTAGATAACTATTAATAAAAGCGGTTTCATTACTTCAGTTAGTGGGATGTAACATTCCTTCTTTGGTGAGAAGTAATCTTAGGAAGAGTATGTTCAACTCATGTTTAGAAGGATATAAAAGATATATAAATGGGCTAGTGTAACCCTTGGAGTACAAGATGCTATTATACTTTAGTGTCAATGATGTGGGAGTGGTAGAAGGATGTATCACTTGTGCATTTTCATATTTTACCTCTCTATTAGGTGTTTTATGCATGGTTTTTCAATAAGTATGGCCTTATATTTACATCAGAATATCATATTACCATATATATCTATTGGAGAAAGGGGTTGTGTTGAAGGATCTACAAATGTGGGGATTTATAAGACCCCATGTGTTTTCCTAGTTATCCCAGTCATTTTCACATAAGTGGTGGGAGAGATCTTGATGCTAGGGGTAGAATAATTCCACTAGAACCAGGTGACTATCAAGGATGAGTATCCACTCTATTAAATCAATGAATTCATTGAACAATGGATATGGGTGAAGTTGTTTTTAGAGATGGAAATTAGGATGAGTTATCACTAGCTCTAGTTACATGAAGATTTTATAATGAATGTTTCTTCCTAAGGAGGTTGTGGTTTCTTTTAGTTATTGGTTATGCCCTTCAACTTGTTGTATACTTGAATAGAGCTGTGGAACTTATAAAACAGAACCATAACTCATCTTGTATATATTATTGGATGTCTATGTTATGGATATCCTTATGTGCTATATGTTATATGTGAATCACATAATACACTTGAGGTTGTTTTGGAACATACTATAAGAGTATGAAAATCATAGAGATATTTCATGGGTTTAGTTTTGGATTTGGGATTTCCACGTCATGGGATATGTTTTCATAGGCAAACACGTGATATTTTACCTAACAAATGATGAGTTAGTTATATCTAGAGATCCACCTGAGGTTATGGATATATTTTCTGATTATTATATTGTTCTTTTCATCCATTATTTTCAAGTGTGGTGATAGAGCAGTTGACGTATTTGCAGTCATTCCTTTTGGGTGATGGTGTTGAAACATATATCCAGTTGATGGTTGTTAATCATCGTCTTCATTTGAAATAAATGAATTCAGAACTTCAAGATATCGGTTTTGATAGTTTACATGACAAGTTACCCACTTGAATTTTTCTTGGTGGATTATTCGAAGGTGGGGAGAATGTCCTCATTCTAAGGATGGATGATGAAACTGGCCGCACTTCGAAAGGAGGTGTTGAGGAAGTTTATTTCTCTTATTATCATGTCTATGTTGTGGAGAGGATGTACCAAGATCATTAAAAATCATTTTGGTGGAAATGTATGTTGTATCTTATTCAAGAGTTTAATTCTTGATTTATCACCCATCTTTAGGTGAATACTGATAGATATATGAGGAGTTTATGGGACACCTAAGTGTCTAAGAGGTATTCCGGAATAATGGAATTCCCATGACGATTGATTTAAACTATGATGATTGCTTCACATCATGATTATTAATAATATTCAAGAAGATTTTGGGACTCATTTGCGGTATATCAAGGTGTTTATTATCCGAAATATGGCTTGGTAAAACACAGAATTTGGGTTCTGGGGAGCATGCTTTGGGTTTTCATGTTGGTTTTAATCCATGGATTGAAGGATCATCTACAAATAGTGGACATTGAGTATCACAGTAGCTACCACTCTACCATTAGGGTATTGACATTTCAGTTTGTGTATAGGGGATAGTATATTTCAAATCTATTTTGGTCAGAGAAAATAGGAAAAAGCTCTTGTGGTCCTAGATTCGGTGATTGTCATGGTTTTAAAAGGTGATGTTGATGCAAGGGGGTGAGGGATTCCCTGAGACATCATGAGTCTTTATTGGATAAAATAATTAGGTGGTTGGTTGTTGACGAGGTGATCACTTGTTCATAAAAGATATAACCACATCTTGTATTATGGAATTGGGATGGGACAAAAGGATATCTATAGGTATTTTAGGCCAATTTTCCAGTCACTACAAGGGTTAGAGTTGTGGCATACCACTTGGACCTATCACCATAGTTAGAGTAGGTGCATGGTGGTTTCCTTGTGTGGTAGTTGAGGTGGAACATTCAATACTCATTACAAAATGTTGACAAATAATATCTTGACATCAGGGGTGAAGTTATCATTAAGAGATGTTGAATATGCTCAGTAGAGTTTGAGAACTGAAAGGAGATGACCAATGAAGAGGATTTTTTTCACCTTGGGTGTGTGCTTATTTATAGCATGAGAGTCTTCTAAGGAGACCGATGGTCCGTGAGACTCATTTGAGAGCTCATTTTCCCCAATATGAGTATAATTTCACATTTAAAGATGAAAAACATTGATGGTGGGGAGAGTGTAACATATCACTTTTTACTAAGTTAGACATTCATATATTTATAAGAATATTTTTTGATCTTGGCCCTATAATGGAACGATATATCAAGGCCTAGTGATCTTGGAATTAATATTATAAAAAATTTAAATATATTAATATATTACACAAATGTTTTTTAAAAAATAATTGAATATCTCATAATAGGAGCCTTAGATCAGAAATCTATGAATATAGTTAATTCCATATATTGGGGTTTAACCTAGGCCTGACCTAATGTTGGTCAGTGGTGGACATTCAATTGTGGAAGAAAATGGCAGGTGCGGTAAGTGAATAAATTAATTTAATTAATTAATTAATTAAATTTACCTAACTCTACCTCTTAAAATACATTGTTAGAAATGTTTTCCAAGGGTCAAATACGCAACCTTACTAGATATGAGGGGAGGTTTACAGTGTTCTTCATTAGCATATCAATATTTGATGATGAATGATGACCAGATTGTGTTTGATCAGGAGGTAGTGAATGTAGTGGATATTCTGCATCGTTGGAAAACACTTTCCTCACCAACGATCGATCGAGATTGAGATAGGGTGTTTTCTTTTTGATTTAATCCCTTTTTGATATTGATACTAATACAAATTAATATTTCCATCAATTATTTTATGGATCGATATCCATTGGGTTTCCCATTGGTTGATTTCTCTTCCTTTATTTTGGAATATTAGATTTATTAATTTACATTGATTCTTGTTAATTTAACATCCCTTTTCTCTCTATTCCATCTAAAATGGACAATTGAACATGACCATTGACCAATGATCACTTTTTTAGGTGAATCTCTCCCTTCTTTCTCAACATTCATCATTGGTTATTGGTTCATCAATGATTCGATGATATCCAATAATAGCAATAGCTGTGTGTTCATTATTAGGCCTAATAGATCATGGTCACATGTTCATATTTGGAATTTGGAGATGTGAAAAAGGTGTGGTTCTAGTGATAAGAACCCCACTTTGGATCAGGTACTAGTGTTTTGATAACGACATTAAATTGATATCTACAAAGGAGTAGTGATTGATGTCTTTGACTAATAGTGGTCAAAATCCAGCCACAAGTGATGATAATGTTCAATGTTTGTTCTTATGGTACAGTTCCTGTTATATGGGATAATTGGTTTCTATCAATGGAAATTATGAATGGTTTTCCAGATAAGTATAGTCAAAATCCGATATCCTGCCGAACAATGAGGGTGATGTGCATTAATATTAGTTTTGATAATAATAACTATGATATTTATTAATATTAATACTAATAAATTTGAAAATAACATTGAGGAGCCAACTTGGGATAACCACATATATGACATTCCACTAGTAGGGGAAATAGGTATGGTGATACCCATACATGCATGAATTCTTACTCCCCCATTCATGTATACTTCAAAATATTAATAATTATATTATTTTTATTATATTTATGGAATTAAAAAATTATATATATATATATATATATTAATTTAATATATTTTAAATAGAGTTGGGGTCTCATGGGAATGGGTAGAAAACCACATGTACATACATTAAAGATGGGTGGATGATTTTGTGTGGCTTGACCCCCATATCCATTGAATAAATTTTATAATTATAATAATAAGAAATGATAAAATTATTATTATTATTATGAAATAAAAATAATATTGTAACATATAAGTACTATATCATATTAATCAGATATTTGTGACATCATGACCATGGTTTTGAAGTGGTTGATTTAAGAGCAAATGTGGATATTTAATTCAGACTCTTGGATTGGGAACACGAAGTCTCAAACATACATGTTACATAAAAAACGCATATTTTACCAGGACTCTTTTTTGGAATTTAAATAGTATATCCTATCTGTTTTTATATGAGGATTGGAATAACCTGATCTATTTGGACATTTTTATTTTATTGGTGAAATATCAATAATTTTACATTTTATCCTTTCGAAGTAACGATGAACCCTGCAGATTTGTCGGGATTGTCTAGAATCAGATGCGAGAACATGAGTAGTCCATCTTGAGTATTTTTTCATGTAGAAGGAGATTATGATCTTGATTTTGCTATCTTAGATATGACTTGAAGTGATTTTAGTGAGATTATTATTTTAGTGATGGTTAACCAGTATCAGTTAGGTGTGATCCCTTTCTATGTATCAGAAGGGCGTGTTCCCTATTTCATACTAATGTGGGTGAGTTCCATAATTTTGGAGTGAGTAGAATCAGTATCCTCCCATGAGGGTTCTATATAGAATATTTCCCACAGTTTTGGACATTAGGACCCCCATCATATAAGAGCATTTATCCCTCTAAGGGTCCATGAGAAATCATCATTCTCATCATGCTCTGAAGTTAGTATTTTCAGAATCGGTGTGACCAATATTTACCTAGGAATCAATCCCCTATCTAGAAATATAAATTCTAAAGGGTCAATTTTTTCCCCAATGATACCTCTGTACGACCCCTTATTTTTTTATTTCTCTCCTCTGAGTTCCACTATGTTCTTCTAAATGATGAGGCCCCATGATCATAACCTATCAGATAAGACCATTAGTGTTCTATATTCATGAGAAGAGAGTTCTACTGTAATCATGTGTGACCTTGAGGCCTTGAGCAATATAATATGCTGAAAAATGGTTTGGCTATGAAATTTGAGAATATCAATATCTAGTTTTCTATTATCTCTGATTATCTTATTCATATTGATATATATTTATGGTTATGAGTTGACCTATATTTTATTTTTTATGTTTGGTGATTTCAAGGTGTCATTTTTGGTATGTATATACTCAAACCTATATGGGATTTTCCCTAATATATTGAATATTATACAGAAAACATAAAATATAGTAGTGACTATTGTGGATCTAGTATCAATTGAGCTTAAAAGTATGCAGTGTTGTTATCTTTGGCCAGTGGTTAGACGTTGGGATTCGGAGCCGGGATCACCCTCGATGTACTATTTATAGTTGTTTCCAGTGTGTGTTTCCCCCTATTTTTTCATTGGGAATGTATTTCTCCCCTTTATATTATTTTTCTATGATGTTTTACTCTGATATGTATTTTTTGTGAGATTATTTCATGCATTGTTGACAATCTAGATATTCAAAATTTAATTATATCTTCGAATTGGTGAATCGATATGATTGTGTTTATACATATAGGTACTTAATCATAATGAATATCATTTAAATTATTCCTCCTTGATGTTTGTAACCATACATAGGATTGTTAGAGGTAGGATTTGTGTTATAGAGGATCAACTCCCCGCTTTCCAGGTGGGCTGTAACGACCCAAAGTTTCATTAATGGAAAATCCCTCTTGATCTTATTAAATGTCTCTTTATATAATTTTTTTAAAAAAAAATGTCAACCTCTTTGGTTTCATGTTAAGAATTTTGACCGTTGCTAATATAGACGTTGAACAGTGATCACATGATTAGTATAAATATATGACTTTAACAAATCCAATTTACTCAGACAAAAGAAGCGATGGCCTCGTCCAGTATAATTGCCCTATATGAAGCCCATTTGTCAGAGCTTGGAAAAGAGGTGGCGTCTTTGGGCTTTGCCCTTGACCAAGACCAAGCTGAGCTTCATCTTGTCAAGCTCGAACGTGACCGTCTATGGGAAAAGTGGATGTTGATTGAAATTACCACTCGAGCGATGTTATCCGAGCCACCCCAAGAGTCTGTCACCATCGCACACCTTACCCTTAGGTCTTATGCGGCTGTTTTAAGGGGTTATGTAACAAATAATTAGTACTTTGTTCATGTACATTAATTTTTGTAATGAATATAATTTCTATTCATTTTTGATACATTGTAAATAGTTTTTAAAGTACAAAAGGTTTTTTTAGTTATTATTTAATTAAGAAATATATTTTAAATTAAGGGATTTTTGAATTAAATAATATTTTAATAAAATAATATTATTATTATTAAATTAATTTTCATTATATAAAAATGATCTTATAATTTTATGAATGCAATTAAAATTTTTATTAAGGTTTGAAAGCCATTTCTGTCAAAACCCGTGAATTTTTTATAAACGTCGGTTTTTATTTTAAAAGTGAAAATACACATATTTAGAAAATTATTTAGATAAAATAAATTTTATTTCTGGAATCAGGATGTCGAAATTATCCAACCGTGAATTTTTCATAATTTTCTGAGACAGTCAATTTTTTGGGTAAAAATTAAATATCGTTTAAATATATAATGTGTTTTATGACATCATAATGACCCAATAGTGATGTAATAAAATACTATGATCCTTATTTTCGGACAATATATGTTTTACCATTAAAATAATGTGATTTTGGGTTTGTTTGACTTAATTTTCAAAGCATTAATGGACCCCTCAAAACTTATTCAACATCTTGCCTTTTTAAATTAATTTCCATGGGAGTGTGACTCACCTCCACATAAGCAACCCTAATACTTTAAGAATTTCGGACTTTGTCCATATAAAATATTTTTTTCCTCTTCCATTTTCCAAAAACCATGGGCTAAAACCATGGGATGGTTTGTGGTTTGGATTAATTTAATATACGGGGTCCCAAACCTAAATAATAAAGAATTCCCTCACATTTTCTATATAAACCCACCCAAGATCCCACTTCCTCCTCACTCAAAACCTTTGGAGTTCGTCCAACCTCTGCCCTACTATCTCTAGAATCCTCCCAAGGTGCCCTAAGCTCCCATGAAGCCTCTCACAATCCTCCCTCTACCCTTTGGAAGCACACTTCCAAGTAAGGGTTTTTTCATCCATTCTCATTTTTGTCCAATTTTCTTTATGTTGTTTTTCCCTTTTAATTTCAATTATGAATGTTGGGGTATGGTTTCACACCTCCCCCATACTGCCCTATTATTTTTTGAATGATGGTAGACCCCTTTATCTCTCATTTATTGCTTCCCGTGTACACCCGTTACTATGCCGAAATTCCGAAAGGAACTTCTCTCTCTTCTTTTACATTCAAGCAATAATTTTGTATCATGAATCCAAATTCCATTAAAATTGTTGGGAAATGTATCTATATGACCTCCTTACTGACCATTACATGTAAATATGATGATTAACCCCTTTCTATCTCATCATCCTTTTTTAGGAATTCTTATTTCATGCCGTTACACTGCAGAAATCGCACCGATTTTCTAAACCAATGCCATTGTGTAGTGGATACCATGCCGATTTCTCCATCAAGGGTATACACCTTTATGAAAATTTACTTATTTATTACAACGTTTCATGTATGAATTCCACATTCCTTTATCGTGGAATAAATGATTATGTTTTATGAATCCAGGTTTTATGATCCATGTGGCACACTTATGCATGAAATGAAATGTTTAAGAAGGGTGTGCCCTTATAGCGCTCCAATGCATTGGGTAAATTATAGTATCATGATTCGTCATGTGCAATTATTGTTGAATCATGATAATTCAAGTGAAACGAGGGTTTACTCGTGCTTTATTTTCAATGAGAATTTACTCATGCTCCATGTGCAATGAGCCTTGGCTCATGCAAATTCTATGTTAAGTGTTGTTGCCACATTTCCATGTTATGATTATCATGCTTTATCATGCCATTATGTTCATTCTTTTCTTATGCTCTATTGATATGACTATTGTCTAACATGTATTGTACTCCTCATGTTATTCCATGTGTACTCCCTTACTGAGATTTATAGCTCACCCTTTTCTTATGCATGTCCTCAGGTTATCCCATGCAATGCTAAGTACGAAGGAATGTAGTAGTCATGTAAAGGAAGTTTTCAATAAAGATGTTTTATTTCATGTTTCATGTTTTAATGTAATGATCTTAAGCCCCAAATACACTAAACCTCTCGATATTCTTTGTTGTCTCAAGTGAAGTTTTATGTAATAAATCATGTTTAAGTTGTAATAAAAAGTAGGGCTGTCATATGGGCCCCGATGGGTCTGTTCGTAACACAAATAAACAAGGTGAATCCTTTGTTGGTTAATAATTCATGGATAAAAACCACATAAATAGGATTTCCATGGGTATAATCTATGTAAACAAGGATATTTCTGGTCAAAATAATCAACCAATTGTGGGGAACTTGGGAAGAATAAATAAATCACATATCAATATTAACAGATGAGAATTCATGCCCAAACAGTTATTGAAAATGGTTGAAGTCCACAATTTACAATATCAACCTTGATTTTAGATTTATCATTGATAAAGAATGCATCTTATTATGATGGAGAATACCAATTTCATTCACTGCCTCTTGATCCCTCTTAAACTGATTGTCTAACAATGTTTGATCCAATTTTCAAATGAAAAATGCAAATATCTCCTCTCAAAAGCCTCAAAGTCTTATGTGGATAACAATGGACAAATTTAAAAATGAAAAATTTATAAAAGATTAGATTTATGTCATTTAAATTAAAATAAATGAATAAATCATATATTTTATTTAAACTCACCCACCAACATTTACCACTATTGAATGTCCCACATTGTCCCACTTTAGGTCATGCCTATGATAAACCGTGTGTATTGGTATCAATAGTGGAATCATATTTCTAATACGAGTCTTTATTTGGTATTTATTCCAATATTTCAAGAAAACATAGAATGTGTGATATTAATATGTTTTATATTTTTATAATAGCAACACCAGACTCATCGGGCCTCAAGATCTGACAACATCTTAGATTTTGTATCTGAAAATATTCCTAAAAATATTCCATATACTAATACTAAAAAACCAGAGTAACTAAGTTATTCCCCAATTCATGGATTTTCATCCACAAAATCACATATTGAACAAAACATTTGGATACTGATCATGTATATGGATCTCCCACTCCTAGGAGCTCTCCTGCATGCATTTTTTCTATTTCTGACAATCACCCAAGGGAACCACATGACTATAATGAGGTTTCAAAAACATTTTTATAAGAACTATTATGTACCTTGAAAATCATCTCCACACCCCACACCCCACACCAAACTCATCCGGGTTTAAAAAGTGAAAAAATTCAAGAACATGTATCCTCACATGAAACAAGTGGAAAAAATTATAAACCTAGTCTAACTGTAATAGCAAGGTTAATAGGTACACCTTTTTTCTAACTTGATGTAGTAACTGGAAAAAGGGCATATGATTATTAGAGAATTCCATCAGTTCTACCCAAATCCCTATAATCCTTAACCTATTGAGATATCTCAAAAACTCCAAAGGCCATAATAATTAGTCTATAAAGGACTCCTTATGTTCTCCCAAAAGTCCTCACCGACCCCCGGATGAACGACACCCTTTCCCAACCATCACGAACACCAACTATAGGCCTACAAGATTGACTAAAACTGGATCCGACCAATGTATTGGTGACTTGTAGGGTCCCCCATACATGGCCCAAAATGGTACTATGATGATTGTGGAATGATTAATACTATGATACACACTCCACAAATGGTAGGTGATAACCCCAATATAGTCCAAAGCTAATAAGAAATCACAAATCTTGTTGACCAAAACATGAATAGACTACTCTCGTTGGCCATCTATCTACGTTAAAAACACTATGCACCAGTGCAGTTGAGTCTCAAAGGCCTCCTGCATCATCTAAATAACCGTAAAATCATGTGTGAATAAAGATCATAATGATCATCAAGGGACTAACATGAAGCTGGACTACCTCTTGCACACATAGGCTACCCAAACACTATACTAAGATCAACTCCCGGAAGGTTATAAATTGTGTCATCCTAGTGAGCTTGTCTATGATCATTCAGGTAGCACCAAGAAATATCCTAAATCATGGAATCCCCACCGTGAAAACCACAAAACATAATCTGATTTCATCTTCTACCCCACACCTCTGTCTCTACTTATAGGTAGGTGATATATTGAGAGTTAAGCATATCAACAAACCACAACATCCTTAACCCCCAAACCTAAATCCAAAGGATATTTGTAGAACTAACCTTCTCCTACATGAATTAATAAAGGAAAAAATCTAATTAACACCCTTTTCTCATAGATTGATTCGTTCCACTAGCTATCCTTGAACTAGGATGTCATGCTCCCCACCTTTAGTGAATCTATCATGAATATATCCAGTGGGACTGGGTCATGATAGATCTCCCAATTGATATCCCAAAGTTTTTCCTTGCTAAATCATTGAAGAATTATTGGGGTAATATAAATCTAATGTGGGTATGCTAAACCATCCTCATATATAAGTGTCAACTAAAAAATGGTCACATACTCTGTCACCTTTCTCGATAACAATGGAAAGGAAACCTTGATATTGGTATTTTACACCATAGCTACACAATAGGTGGCCCTCAATATCACTCCTCCACTATAATTATAGGGTCCACTACCAATACTATGTTTGATAATATAGATCTTGATAAGTGGACCTTAAAATTATGAACAGTCTCAATTAGATCACTCTTTCCCTTGGAATCATGTTCATGTGAGGAATCACTATTTCTGAGGGATTTACAAAAGGTTTTTATGTAATTGAAAACACCCAATGGTTATGTATCGATGAGAACCATCTTTCTAATGACAGGTTTTCTTTGGGTGGTTTTTATGATGATGCTTAAGAACTCACATTGGTTAAGAGAATGGGAGGTCGAGCTCATCACACCCTTTTGGGGGGAATGATTTCCTATTATGAGAGTCTCTTATAGATTTAATACATATTCATGGGTACTTTATTAATTCACATGTGTGACGTGGGTACCCCTTTAATGAACAAAAAATTATTAGCATTTACGAAATTTATAATCATCTGTATGTATATGAGGTTCTTCATCATTTGAGATATCAGTATTTATATCAGGTTATCCATCAATGTTATCCTATTAGGTATTGTTTATAGATTCTTCAGTCATTATTATGAAACTTTTTTATAGCCATTTAGTGGGGAACTCTAGAACGTATCATCATCTATGGAAATATAAATTGTTTTGATGTTTGTATTGAACCCATAAATGGGATTTCTATGTATCCCTGTGAAAGGAATCAAATCTCACATAGTTCGGTGACGATTAATGGGACACATCATACCTTTGAAGGTAATGTGATATTTATGTAAGAATATAGTTTAAAAAACATACAAATGATGTCTAGGTGGAAGGTACCAATTCAACTTCCATTGTGGGACTTATGCCAAATGGGACTAGGGAACCTAGAAGGAATATGAATTCCTAGGTTGGATTAAACCCTACTGAGAATATGGACTAGAGAGAATAGATTTGTTATGAGGTGTTGGGTTTGGAAATCAAGTAGGCTTCCTATATATCCCAATGGGATGAGAATCAAAACCAATGTTGTTTGGTTATAGAGAACCTCACCTTTTGCGGCTTTTGGAAGGTTTTTCTTACAGGGGAGTATGGACCATTTAGATAATTAGTTTAGAGATTATTCCTAAAAAGGATTCCTAGACTATTTGATGACATTATTAGAGATTAACCCTAAATAGGATTACCATTTAAAGGATCCATTTAGGGTGGTTAAATCATGGTTACTTGAAGCCTTGTTTCTGGGCTTACACCAAAGGAAGATGTTCAAATTAATGGAAATATGAGTTGGTCTTACTCATGAGTAGGATGCCCACTGGGGTCGGTCCCTAGGTGGGTTTCCTTTGTATCATGATTATAACAAGTACTAGAGTTTTCATAGTTCAATTGGTCACATGGATCGTGCAGATGTCATGATCATCGTTGAAGTCCATTCCCAAGCGAGTCATACATGGTGTGAGAAACTAGGGGAAATGGAATATCTAAAATATCAAAGAATATAATTCTGTCCATAGGTGTAAATTGTGGAAAATACCAAAGGGAGAAGAATTTGGTGTCAGTTGTTCCAATATTCTCTATCCGGAGACAAATGTGGAAGACGATGATGGTACATCACTTCTCTCTCTTTATTTTACCCGGAAATGAGTCCAGGTATGAAGAATAATGTAGAACCCATACTGGTGGCTAGGAGGAAGAGGGGATAATGGTTAGAACCTCTTGTAATAATGTATAGGGTCATACTTCAAGATGGATTCCCAAAAATCATTTACATACCATTAGAGGAGGACTTCATCCCATGTTGAATGGAAAAGAAAGAATAATACTAACCCTCCCTACTAGGATCTAGAGGTTCTAGGTCTATGAAATGAGAACACAAGGACATGTTCATGAATCTTGTATTTTTTATTAGGAACTCCCTGACACTTTCCAATGGGTAGGGGTCTAGTTGATCATGGAAATATAAATACACACGTGCCCCAATGATTCCGAACATCTGGTAGGACAAGTGCAAAAAACCTTTATCCGGAGAAATACAAATTCAAATGGGAGACATTCTAGTGAGTCTTTTCTAAAGGCATTATAAGTCTAAAGGCCTCAGTATGGGTTCCAACATGGTCCCCTTCAAACACAATATCCATGGGGAGAGGATCCCTACAATAGGTGGCTCGACCGAGGGATCAAAGAGTTAGAACACATAGTCTAAATGGTAAGGTGAACCAAGGAGGATCTCCTAGGGTGTGATTCATGTATGTAGGCCTAGGAGAACTGGTAGAACATTGGACAATGAATGACCTAGGAATTACTCTTGAGATGGACCTTGATCAGGCCTTCAAGGGTCTCGACGGGTGTTCTCGGATGTAACTTGCATAGGTCCCTAGTTGAGGAAGGGTGCCTCATGCTAGTATTCACTAATCACGATTTGAGTGACTTACTCTTATAGGTATTTTTTTATCTAAAACCCTGGAAGGTCATTAATTTCACAATCCCCCTTAATCTCCTCTCCTCCGGGTTTTAAAAATCTATATAGAAGATTTTTAGGGCTTGAGTGAAGCACTTGGGAGAACAGAGCTTTGACTGGATTCTAGGAATTTTCATCCATCCAAATGAAGAATCCATGGTCCTATTTATTAGAAAATATATGAACTTGGGAGAAAATTCCATCTCACTCAGTTTTTTCACACTAGTTTTTACACAAATATTTCACATAGGGTTCCATATAGGTAGGTTTTCGGCTGACGGTTCTTTGGGTACTTAAGAGAAATAGCTGTTAGATGATTTTCATAACCTTGTCCTTCTTCATTTATGTGCATATATTCCCCCTAAGTTATTTTTCTTTACTTAATTCGCATCCACATGACAATATGGAGTTCCCAAAAAAATACACCCCTTTGGATTGGATCTGATCAAAGGGGGAGGGTTGGATTCTATGTTAAAAGGATGTAAAAGATGGATGATGTGTTGAGGTAGATAGTGAAATTCATACATGTAGGTATTCCAAACTTTTCCTCTAATTTATCCTATCATGTAGGTGTTCTATTCACATGTGCCACATAGTTGGCTTCATTATCTTCAAATAGGGTTCTCATTTTGGGGAACGACTCTTATGACTCTGAACATTCAGGTCTCACCAAGATAGTCTCCCATGCAGACCCACCACAAAATCTTTTTTTATTCAAAATAATAATTCATGTAGACACAGTATGTACCATCCCAAATTATGTATATTACTGGGAGAGTTACTTGTGTGGGTATCCAGAACAATGAATATACATGATGCATTGGCACAAGGAACATTCATATGTTCTTTATATGAGTTCCTGCCTTTGAAGAATCTACATATTTTCGTAGTTTTCATTAAAAATGAACATGCCCTAAAAAATTGATACTTATTTATAGGTTAAATGGCCACTAGAATGATTTTAGTTTCTAATTAATAGTATAGTGAATAGATTTAGGAGAAGATGAAAGTTGTAGGGCATGATTATTATGAAGTTTGTGATGTTAATCTTCCTGATCTGGTAGGATCCTTGATGAAATATCACAATGACATTCTATTTAGTGTATATTTTTCACATTATGGTAATGAAATCTATGGGAAGTACTCAAATGGGCTCCAAATAACTACACCCTACACTCATGGTTTCAATAATTCAGGCATTTCAAATGTTCTTACATTTCCAGCATGGGAGTATATATCAATGTCGGGACATCATCCAATACCTTTATTATGCATCATATCCAAATTAATCAGGATCTGAAACAACACATGGTTGAATTAAATCTAAATTTTCATTCATCCATATTTTTGGATTCATGGACAGATTAGTTTAAGGGATGGAGTAAATAATGGGACTTTCATTAGGAAGGGGTGTTAAACCTTCAAGGATGTGGGCGTATTAGGGGTACCAAGACTCTTTAAGAATTTACATATTAATTGATGGTTATGAACATATGAAAATCCATATGGATGAGAAAAACATATGTGTATAAAAATGTTGAGTTCATTTCGAAGCTATTGAGCCAATGGATCCCACGTACAGATTCTTTCCATATAATTCATCGAGAAGTTGGCATCATTTTATGGAATGTTTAAAATATATCTAGTGTTCTGATCATCAAAGATATGTATGAAGAATTTATACCTATGAGGATGATGTGGGATGATACCGACAGGATCCCATCATTAGCATGTTAGCTGTTTAAAATAGCTCATGATATAGAGATGGAAAACCACCTCCTAAGGGGGGATATTTTTTCAGAGGTGTGGAAGGGAACATTATTAAGGAAGAAGGGGGATTTCCCCATTTGCAATCATCTGAAAAGATATCATAAGGAGATGAATAAAAGCATACCCAACACCTTCTAAAAAACTTTCTAGAAGAGATAGTATTAATAGTGGGGATGTGAGATCAAGCCTGACATTCCAGTTAATAAACATCTTGTAGGCTTTATGGCCATGAGGCTTAGCACCTATTTACTGACTTTATGTGATTCTAATGATGACATAAGTCCATGAACATTCATTATAGCTCCCATGCAGGTGGAGAAAAAAAATTTGGTCTTGTCCTAGAAAAAACCATAGAATCCTATTGCATTTTCATATAAAGAATGCTACATTCATAATTCTTAGGATGGATCTATATTTATTGGGGACGGATCATAACCCACTTAATAACTGATACCATGAAAATTGGGATCAAGGTCTAAGGAGTGAATTTATAACATATGTCTATGTTGTATTTAGTATTCTACCTCTTTCATTGAAACCTAATATAATTCAAAAAGGATAAGTTTATTTATGGATTTCAACTTCATTACCTATTGAAATATGCCCTAGAGAGATTTACTAATGGAAGGAAAGATAAGAATGAGATGAGGTCATACATGATGTCTTATAGGGATGGTGTGCTGGTGACTAGGATCGGAGGTGAGATTATATGTGAGACTTATGATGCCTTTATGTTTTCACTCTAGTTCATGTTCATGTAGCAGATAAATCTGTCCAACAAATTCATATCATATTAAAAAAACAATTGATGGTAGCTATGATGCTCACAGCCATGGAGTTGATGTAGGCGGTGGTGAAACCACCTCCAACGAATACTGTAATAATTGGGTCCCTGTGAAAGCATAGACATCCCACCTTTAACATGGTTGTTGGGTCCTGGTCTGCTAGGTACCACCAGTTTTCATTTAGAAATGTGGTCCCCACACGGGGGCCCACCCACATGCCTGAATAGTTCATCTGAGTAATGAATGTCTCCATATTCCAACGCAAGTCTTTTTCAGTATATTTTTTCGTCACTCACACATACCCTGGGAAACATCTTAAAAGGTCACCCATCCTAATCACTACTCCAGGGCAAGCACAATTAACTATGGAGTTCTTATTAGGTAGGCTCCTAAAAAAGGTGCACCTTTTTTACAAGAGTCGTATCATTTAGTCATTAAACCTTTCATCATTTTGGGGTGTTACATTCACCCCCTTTAGAGAACAACATCCTTATTGTGGGCCCTACATCTCAACCCTGGCATTACCCTTCACTTAAGGATAGGTTCCTCTACTGATACCCTGGGAAAAATCCCAAAAGGTCACTCATCCTGATCACTACTCGAGGACAAACACAATTAACTACAGAGTTCTTATGAGGTAGGATCCTAAAAAAGAAAGGTACCCCTTTTTGACATGAGTCAAATCATTTAGTCCTTAAATCCTTCATCATTGTAGGGTGTTAAATTCACCCCCATTAGAGAATAACATCCTTGTTGTGGGCCCTACAACTCAACCCAGGCATTACCCTACACTTAAGGCTAGGTTCCTCTGCTGATACCAAATGTGAAAACTGGGTCCTAGTGACAGCACATACACCCCGCCTTAATATGGCCGTTGAGTCTTGGCCCACCAGGTCCCTCCAGTTGCCCCACAGACATGTGGTCTCCACCGTGAGGCCCAACCACATGCCCAAATGGGTCATCTAACTAATGAATATCCTCACGGGCCAACACAGGTCCTTTCTAGCATGCTTTGTCCTCACTCACACACACCATAAGAAACTTCCCAAAAGGACACCCATCCTGATCACTACTCTAACCCAAGCACACTTAATTGTGGAGTTCTAATCATAAAGGCTCCTTAAAAGGAAGGTGCATCTTATTGAAACGAGTCATATAATTTAATCGTTTAACCCTTTATCATTCGGGGGTGTTACAAATACAACCAATGGGTTAACATCCTAGTGTGTCGATGACTGGATTGCATCATACCCTGATGGGGTGCTGGCCAATGTTGTTCCTTGGATTTGTAAAAAGAAGATTAGATTTCACTTTTTGGAAGGTGATTCATATTCTTTGGGGGCTTCTTTGTTTTCATCATAGGGTGAGAATTATGAGGATCCTAGATCACCATAGACCTCTAGCGATGATCATCCCACTGATAAGAATCAAAATTGGTACACCAAATGAGGTCACACCAAGACGGTACAGTTTTCATTGTTAAGAAGAGATCCAAATTCCATTTTTTAATCCTTCATATGAAACACTATGGGCCAGTAAGATCTTGAAATACAGGGCTTCTAAATCATCTTTCATGATGGATCATATTTCCTTAGAGTTTTTGTAACCAACAGTAGTAAAATTTTAGCAGGACATGTCGCCCTATACTGAAATAAAAAGGGTACTCTTACACGTTTGGCAGAAAATCCTGTGAATCAGATATTTTTGAGACCCTACGGATATTCGCTTTTTAGGATAATCCTCAGTAATTAAGGATTTATATTTGGTAATTGGAGATTCTAATTTATGAAATTGATGATCAGGTTACTTTCACAAGATGAGTGGAGGACATGACAAGATGTGGAACAGGTGAAGGGATCATTTATTTGTCTTATGAGGAATGGCGTGACTATTTCAATCCTGAAGACATAAGTTATCTACATTAGTACACTATTCTGATTTGCCTATATATTTCATTCAAAGTGTTATAGCTAAGGGGGAACACCATATTAAAATTTTTTAGCGGGTTATATGGTGACAAATCGAGGTTATGTCACAACAGTATAGCCTTGGTGGTACCCTGATTGGGGTTACTGGATAACCCAATAAACTAAGAGAGTTACCTCTAGGAGAACATTCCATGGAGGATACGATGGAGTGAAAAATTTAACTTCCACCACCAATACCTATTTTTGTGGAGGCTGATGCCATTCCTCCACTTCCAGAAAATAAAAATCATCCAAGACCCAAAACATTTTTTGGCCTCCTACCAATAATGTGACTCATTGTAGTTCCATTGACCTCTACTTTACATAGAAAATGTGCGCAACCCTTATTTTATGATAGAAAAATATTCTTCTCTTACCTCCTTTAAGGGGATTGAAAATGAAACTCCAAGAAATGAGGATGGAATTTCATACCAATCTCATATCCTTGCTGGTGAATTAGCTACCTAGACAGAAGAGGTGTCAAGGGTTCATGATGCATCATCTTCTCCCGTCACTTCTACTATCACCGTTCTTGTCACTATTGTAGATATGGATGTGGAATCTAGCAATGTTAAAGATAATTCATAATATGTCATATTCCAATGACTGAATTCCATTTCTAAAACATCTCATGTTAAACTCATGCAACAGAGGACCCTATAATGACTGATGCAGACAAAACATCTATCAACAAGGAAGTTGTTCGGGGTGTCAAATCACTGGAGGAGGGTGATGTGTTAGGTCATGAGTAAAATATTCCAAGTGTCTCCACGAGTGGAATTACCACAGGGAATGGGATGTTAGTAAATGCCTAGTGAAATATTGTCATGTAAATTGACGAAATATTGGAATATTTTAAATTTCTCCCACATTAGTAGAACATAAGGAACATAATATGAAATTGAATGGATATGCGTCTTCACTATTGGGAAAACTATCTTTGTATACCTGATTTTATGATCATTAATAATTGTAATGCGCGTCTCCATCAGTGAAGAATATCATATTGTTGATGCATGAAAAAGATTTCGAAATCTATCAGAGTACCATTGATGGGGGGGGACTCAGGTGAACCTTAAAATGGGAAATCTTTTGGAGCCTCACCCAAAATATTCCAGGAAGATATCAGTGGGTTTCTCTCATCAAGTGGTGTCATATCGAACCACTGAAGCCTGAGATTCATGGAAGGAATCCTCTCACGCAGCTAACCAAATACTGGGTAATGGTTACTAACTATTATGATCATGCCCCACTATTACTATTTTTTATAGCTTATAATTATTTTAAATCCTCATTTAGGATTATCAGCTTCTACATCCAGGTCTGAGGGTAAAGGTGTTTTACCAACTCATCTAGAATTGGAAGGAGAGCCAGTCACTATCTTGTAGAGAGTATACCAAGGCACCTATTTGGGTGATTTATTTCCAGAGTACATTTTTCCCATTTATAGAATCCCGACATCAGACAAAGAGCTGCAGACTTCTCTTAGTATCACATGTGGTAGGGCTTGGTAGATAATCTAAAAGATAATTTCTGACACATTTCTGGAAGACTGTCCTTTATAGATCGGATGAATTCTTGTTCTATTTATCATATTTAAATTTGGTGGATCTTATTATCCCACAATCTATTCTACTATGGTGGAAACTATTCATAGGTGGTAGAAATATTATAGGATTTGGAAATACCTCATAACTGTCCAAACATCTCACCAATATTAGGGACGTTTGAGAAGAATTTTCCAAAATGGAGGCCAACCATAACACAAAGCTGATGGAATTTAAAAGGAAGATAAAGGAGAAAACCATTAATGAATTCCTCCTTTAACAAGATATGGATTTAAATCATGGGGGAAGTTGAAAAACTCCACCATTCATTGGGATATTCCCAAATAGAAGGGAAAGCTGCCTTTTTAGCGGCAATAGAAGCACTTCGCTTGGATAAGGAGACTAAATCTGGTCTATTGACTGAACTTCAATGAGTGGATGATGGGGCTCATGAGGTTTTTCAACTGATGAAGAGTTATGTTGAAGGAAATTTGTAATAAATGACAGAGAGACTTAATCTTGTGGATGCTCCTCCATTTTCTCTCCGTAAATGACAATAATTTTGTTTCCAGTCATATATGTATTCATCCTTTCTCTCTCCTTGTGATCTAAACATCAAATCTAATTTTCGTAGCATGAAATATTCATACTAGTTACCCATAATCACAATGATATGGATGGGGGAACTCTAATTTTAACAAAATAAAAGGGCCCTAGTGAGCATTGTTTGACTATTTTCGGGGTTTTATGGTCAACCCTAAAAAATTTATTTCTTTTTATGTCATCACCCTAATTTTTTACAAATTCCACATATATAGGAGACTCAGTGGGTAAGAGGATTTTTTTTAGACCTCCCTTATCAAGTTTTAATCCATACATGTTTTGTGCCTTTTTGTATATTTCTTACTCAATATTACCTAAACTATAAAGACTATAGGTTTAGCAAGTTTACACTAGAATTTTATTGAGTACCCATTATGGTTTTTCAATATAGTGTGTATTGTGTCTCTTTTCATGGGTTGTTTAATGTCATTAAAGTTGGATTAATAAGGCTAGTGTTTTATGTTGAACAACTTTGACTATATGATTCTAAATAATAACCCAAACAGGGATCGTGGGCCAAAAAGGTTCTAAAATTATTTAGATATCCATTGGGGAATTTTTAGCCACAATTTTGGGGTTCCTAGATCTAAAACATGATATTAGAGAATATGATAAGTCTCTTTATGGAAGGAAATTTCTTCTGATTGATAAACTCTTTTTGTGGGTTATTTTATGCAAGGCTAACTTGGGAATTTACTGCATAGTCAAAGAGTGGAATACATTTGATGAGAGGGTCTGAAATTTGTGAGAAACTCATGAAAATAAAATTAGGGCATTTTACAACATTTTCAGGAAAATAAATTATCCTAAATTATGCCATTATATTACTGATGGTTGATGTTTAAGATTTTGATTTCTCAAGACAATGATGGGTGGATTTTTCCAAAGGGAGGTTTTCGAGAATGAAGGTAATATTTGTATTTCTATTTTCATGGAATGAGAATCTACACCTATATGAATTTGGATTGAGTGGAGGAGGGATAATTTTTTTAGATGGTCAATGTCAGGGGGGAAGGACCCTTTCTGACAAAGATGAATTTATCATGTAGTTTAATTTCATCAATCAGAACAATAATTAGGTTTCTTAATGTCTTTTAGTGAGGATGTAATGATAATTTGTTTAATTATATACCTCAAGGAAAATATCCTATTAATTTAAATTAATCCCATAAGAAAATTATGCAATGTAGTTTATAGTTTTACTGTAAAAAATTTGGGGTATATAATTTAAACATTTTAGTATTTGACTAAAAGTATGATGATTCTCCCATTCTTGTTAATTTGTCTAGAAATGTGGCACCATATTTAGGTGTTATAGGAGAATATTAAAAGCTATGCTTTAAATAATTCTGGATCTGAAAAGTGTTAATGGAAAATGGGATTATGACATTATAAGAGGACTCCCCTGAGAAAAAATATACCACTAGTTGACAAAACCATTTTGTGGGATATTTTATGAAAGGCCAACTATGAAACATACTACATAGTTAATAGTATAATCCCTTGCATGATAGACACTAAAATTTGTGAGATACTTATGAAAATCCAACTTGGGTGAATTGAGGTATAGTCATACAAATAAGTCATTAAGAACTCTGACATTCTACCATTAAAGGATGATAAAATTTTATGGAGAATCAGATCTCCATAAGCACAGATTTTCATTTCTAGATGAATGTACCTAAATACAGAAGGGGTATTTCAAGTCGTAATTTCATAATAACTTGGGGAATAGTCTCTCTATGTAGGTCTAACCCAAGCATAGGGAGTATTGTTCCTATAGTTTTTGGTCACATAATTAGGACCATCAAATAAATGAAATGAAAGGTGATTTATGGCCTTATAAGACCAGGGTTGTTCTTGTATACTTTTGACACGAGGGAGGAAATTATAAACCTCAAACATAGAGGTTTTCATATTGAGAGAGAGATCATGGTACAAATATTCATGGGAGGAACATTGATTTTGAATCACGGGTTCCATCATATTGTCTTCAATGACTATAGATATAGAAGAGGCTTTTCCCAAGGGAGAAATTACTTCTATTTAAAAACCCACGTTTTGGGATGTTTTATGCAAGGCCAACATGGGAATGTAATGCATAGTCATACAGAGGAATCCTTTGAATGAAAAACTTATTTTGTGGGCCATTTTATGAAAATACAACTAGGGTGTATTACAACATAATCAGGAAATGGGATCTCATGTATCATAAATTCTACTACTAGAAGATGAGGAAAGATTATGAATATTTGAAAGTGATCCAGATTAGGAGTATGACGTGTGGAAGGGATATGTATGAGCACAAAGGAAGAATTTGGATTAATATTTTCCATTATTAGGAAGTGCCTTGTATAGATCTGACACATACGCAGGAGGAAATCTATATTTCTTTGGTGGCCCCCCAAATGAGGGTACCCAAAATTAAATCGCTCTTATGGACCTTTGTCTCTATATGAATGAAAGGGATTTTTAACATCATGGATGGGACTCTGATTAAGGCCTAGGTGTCACTACATATCTCAGTAAGATGAAAATCAATCCCCATGTAGTTCTACCAATAAAGGCTCCCCATAATGATTGAATTCATGTGTGGAGGACATGGGGTGTTTGGATACAAGTTCACACCTAGGGTGAGAACAAATATTAGATATCCTAATGTATATTTTCCACACACATGGTAGATTAGATGACTTTCCCTTTTTTTATTTAGATGGTCCATTGATTTCAGATTTGGACATCATTGTGGATCTCATAGGGGCGATAATCATGCCACACATAGTTCATGAAGAACTCTGTTGTTTATCATCATGAATTTAGGAAATGGGTGATTTCACTATGAAAAGGAATATCATGGCTAGACCAGGGTGTGGGACCCAAACATCATAATGTATCTTGGTATGGAAAGAATCAAGACAAACAATGTTCGAAAATAGATTGTATAGTTTATTATCATGTGATGAGGACATCTAGTGCGCCTTTTAAGGTCGTATAGCTAGGATCAAGATATACCTAATTGGAATTATTACACCATATTTATGTGGATAACTCCATGAACAATCTATTAAACCCATATGATCTATACTTTGTTTGAGAAATAAGGAATGGTAATCTATTCTGCTATAGCACATATGTAACAAAAGTAAAGTATATGGGCATATCAATTATATAGTGGTTGGATCAGGATATAGGATCCATCTATTTCAATTTATATCAATGGGATGAGAATTAATCCATATGTAGTTCTTTAAACACCATGTAGTTTAAAATCATTTTCTAAGTAAAAAAATACCGACGTGGAAGGAAAAAAATTCTAGTTGGACCAATGTATAGGATCCCGAAATCACTACGTATCTTACTAGATAAAGTGTCAAGCCATACATTGTTCATGGAGATTTCTCCCCAACTTCAATTAGTATTTAATTTGGGTCAATGGTATTTATAATTTTCTTGGATGGTGGTTGGGATTGAAACAAGATTTTTAGGGATCATTGTGAATCCCATTGTAATTAGAATCAAGACACATATCCTAGAGAGGTTCCCTAGGAAGATCTGATTCGTGCACAATGAATAGGAGGAGAGTTTTAATTTCTTTAATCATGGATGGAACCCATATAAGAGATTTGGGAATCACTAAATATCTCATTTACATGAGAATCAAGAAACATGTAGTTATAGAAAACGTTCCCCGTGCAGGTCCGATCCATACACATAGGGAGTGAAAGAGTTTTTTTTCATCAATTGTATTCCTAGATAAACCCATGATTTGTGATCCAAGATACCTACATATATCATTGGGATGAGAATCAATCCACACATAGTTCTTATAAGAATCATATAGTTTAAATTCATGTGATAAGTACATGATAACACTGTGGATTATACCTATAATGGGGGGCCAAGCGAAACTATGGATTGGTTGTGATGTGAGTGAGGATTATGTATGGGAACTTCCCCTCCTTCCTTCCTCATATTCAAGGGACCATGGGGCATGTCAACTCATGGTATTTTTTGGGTTTCTTAATGTCGAATAGTAAATACAATAATCCTACAGTATAATATCATACAGTGAGGATGAATGATATCCTGCAATTTTGGATCCTATGACTAGGACCATCTACACATTTTAACATCTTGTGTTGGGGAAATATATGGTTCCATGGAGTTTAATTCCTTTAGTTTGGATGAACTTCATGTGATTACACAAAATATTTTTTAGGAACCTTACATTGGTTGGATTCATGATGAATTCTCGATCCATTTCGATCAAGATAAGATCCATTAGAGTGGAATTTGTGTACGGAGTATGGTCCATACCACAACATATCATGAATTGGAGGCTCATTTAATGGTATCATTGGAGTCCTAAGGACCAATAAAAATTCTAATTAGAGGATTGAACAAATACATACCGTCTTTTTAAAGGATCATGCTATCCAATTCTGGTATACTTCCAAGTGATGCAAGTCTTGCAATTTCTTTTCATCCAGTGGCTCCAAGTTATCATGTCGTTTCTATAATTTTTCATATGTGGATAAATAATCCTATATGGAAATAGGGTGCATGGAAATTGAACCATAATGGGTAGGAAATATTCTGTTCTGTACACCAATGAGTATGGGTTATCCCATGTGGTAGTAGAGGCAATGGTACAGTAAGTCCCGAATGAAATTAAGAGCTTGTCAGGATATCACATCTTATATTTACCCACCATCATTTGGAATATGTTTTATATGGTCATATTTAAAGCCTTTATACTCTCATTATCTGATAAATGACAGAAGGATGAATGGTTGGATTTTATATTGTATTTCTGATATAGCTTCTCAACCCTAGAAGAATATAAATTGGTTCCATTTTCTATCATTATTGTATGTGGGACAGTAACTCGGGTAATGATTTCGGACTTTATGAATCTAACAAATCTATTGGTCCTAACGTTTTTTGATAGGTATTTCCTCAACCGTTTTGGAGAGGAAAATAGTTGGAATAAGGATGCACTTAAACTTCTTTACAATAGCTGGATGATATGAATCAACTACATCCATTTCCCATGTGGAAAATAACCAAGAGTATTTGGCTGTATGTACAACTCTTGGGGTTAATGGATGATGTTGGAATGAACATGCCAGGAATAAAATTTCTTGGTGAATTCTATTCAATCCTAATTCATTGAAGTCCAAAACTATCCAAGACTTTATATTTTATCATAAATCTTATATCTTAACTAGTGTATACCACATTCCCCCTATGTACTTTTTCCATGATTATCATGGTCTCTTCTCCATCGATACAACTGAGAAGGACTCCATATAATCCCTCTATGTAGAGGACCTTTTGGGAAATTGGTCTATCATAAAGAGTGAAATTGACCAGTCATCACAAGATTTAATCGATCTCTTCCATATCTATCTAGTTAGAGAACCCTATCTCGGAGGTATTCTATGATGGGATTCATCCAACCCTTGGTAGGACCATGTGGATCTTGGATGGGGATGACATCTTTAATCTCTTATATTTTATTTTTGAAAAATTTGAGGCCATAAAATTATGGGAAATGATAATGACTATATTATCCAGTTTTGGATATTCATGGGTTGTGGATATGTTTTCCAGTGCATCATCCTAGGCGTTTTGTGATCATGGGATGTGAGTCAATGTTGGATCTAAGTGAAATTTTCCCATTAACCATGATACATAATTTCATAGAGGCATTATCTCCTCTTTTCTAATAGAGTAATCCCCTTTGATCAATTTTATTTCCAACTCTGAATCACTATTCACCTCCAGGTGGTTTACTAGTACTTGGAATGACAATTCCATGCCTATAATGAGAGAATAATATTCTACCTTATTATTGGTACAACCTTATGATAACAAGGAGTATTAAAACATTTCCTTCTATTGGGAGATCACCACAATCCTAAACCCTGCTATTTTGAGTGTAGGGTCTTCCATTGCCTTTCCAGTTCGGCTTCTGGATGAACCATAAAAATACACTTCCTACAATTGGGGATCAAATTGCATAGAGAATATATTTTCATATAGAAATTCAATATTTAATGACGTCTCTTCTGTAGATGGGTTTTTGGAAAGGAAGTCTACCAAGACCTAACCTTTCACTACATTTTGTGGTACAAATAGTATGTTGAACTGCTACAGAATAACTGCCCACCATTCCATATGTCCATTAAGAATTAGATGACTAAGGATAAATCTAGGCGGGTTATTGTTAGAAACAAAGTGTAGATTGTGGTTCTATAGATAGTGTTTCATATTTTGAACAAAAAATATTAATTCCATGTTGCCCTTTCCTCTTTCTAAATTACAAGTCCAACATAGAACAAGGATTGAATGTGATAATAAAGGTTTTTTTCATTCCCAAATTCATTATTTTACCCTTATAAGGTGCTCAGTGGTCAATCTAGGTATGTCACATATAAAATGAGTGTATTTCCTTCAATTATTGTAATTTATATCAGTGGAATCGAGTTTTATTTCCTGAGAATATCAAATGATTCCTAATATTCTATCGTCCACTGATACATGGCCTCTTTATTCATTTGTTTGGTGATGGTAAAACACATTATTATAAGGTTGTATATGTATCTTTATATGTAGGACAAGTTTCCATGAAGTCATCTCAACTCTTTTATGTTTCTAGAAGGTGAAATGCCAAAGATAGATTTAGTTTTCATAGGAACAACTTCAATTTCATGATGGAATACAATGACGTTGATAAATTCCTGTGAGGTTACCCCAAAATCACATTTCAAGGGGTTCATTATTTTTCTATGCTGCCAAATCTTGTTGAAGATGCTTTCCAGGTAAGAAAAGTGGTCAGAACGTTACATAGAATTCACCACTAGACCATCAACATAGTAATGAAAACATCCCAATGAAGTGTTTGAAGATGTGATGCATGGAATGTTTGTTTGTATATTTAGAATTATTTAAGACAATGGGAATTACTTCATAGAATAATAATCCTTATGGGGGTCTAAAATATGTGGCTGCTTTATCTAATGGGTTCATTCAGATTTTGTTGTACCCCGAATAGCCATCCTAGAAGGAGAAGGACTAATAACTATCTATTTCATAAATTAGGTGTTATGTGATTGGAATTTGTAAATAATATTTGGGACAATTATGGTTGAGATCTCAGAAATCGAATCAATCAATGACTTTACTATTCTTCTTATATAGTGGGAAAATGTTAGCTAGTCATTTGGGATACTATACCTCTGGATAAACTTGTTCTTTAAGAGATTGTCTGCTTCAGTCTGAATTTTGTAGGAATGAGTCAGGTGCATCCTTATAGCTGCCTGATTGTATCCCTAATGGTCTTCCAGTAGACCCAAGTGATGGGTGGCGACCTCAAAGTCACGACATGGAATCTCTATTTAAGTCTAGGAGAATACATCCTAGTTCTTCTTTATGAAGGAGGTATATACCTAATGTTCTTTGGGATTCATTGTCACAAAAATTAGAGTGGGTCATAGATTTTATTCAGCACCAAGATTTATCTCTCTGAGTTCATCCACAAAAGTGGATACACCTTCCTGAAATGTTGAAGGTAAATCCATGAGGTCTTCCTCTTCTTCATCTTCATCATTCGTAACTTATTTTTCTACAACTTGGGTTGTAGGTAATGAATCATCTTCTTAAGCGGGAAAAGGAGAGTCCCCATTCGGGAATCTAGAGGGAAAAGTAATCATTTTTGGCTCAAACAGTGGTAATATCCCAATTTGGAGCTACAAAGGGGAAAAGAGGGACTGGTAATGAGCCTCATCACATTATACTATTTTCACAATAACTTATTCCAACCGAAATGATATATCCAGGATTTTTTGGAAGTCATGGGATGGAATGAAGACATTTTCATTCATGTTTTCATTATCACCGAGAGCGTTGATAAATTCTTCAATTCCACCGAGATCAGCTTTCATAATTGACATCATTAAAGTCACTAAATGAGTGATTTAATTCAGATCCAACTGTTTGATATGATTAATGGGGATCACATAATCTATGATAAAGTGATTGAAAGGGTTATATAGGATCATTTCCAAGCCATTTATGGCATTAATTTGGGCAATATTATCTGCCATATATTATCTTCCTCCCTTGTGCCAAAATTATATATGGATGTGTTATGTCTAATAGTATTTTAATGGGGAATTTTAACCATATAATGTCCCAATTTGATCATAGACAAAATATTTGAGGCATTGGTGCTACAATAAAGTAATGGATGCCTGCTGATGTAGCCTTGGTCATCCTAGCAGGGCATTGAAAGTTGCATCCTACCGATCAACCATGAACTCTCAGTTAGGCATGAGACCCTGAATATGTTTATAATTGTGATATCTCCAAGAGGCTCTTTCTCATTATTTTAATAAAATTGTAAAATCAGAGAGGATGGAGACAAGTGAGATTCGTTGAGACCCTATGGGTGAAGTGTTCGGACTGAAATGAGGTTGACTCCTGAGCCATTTTCAATTATGTATCATCAAATATCAATGGAATTTATCCTGAAAGATATGTAAAAGGGCCTACTATGTTCTTTCATGATAGCATCCTCATCTTGTTCTATAAAAGAGTTGATCAGATGGAATTTCATGGGATTATTCTCTGTTCGATATACCTCAAAAGAAAAAACCTTGACATCAAACACAAGAGGACATGGAAATGCCTCAATGAATGCTTCCTAGAGATTATTTGATAGACTAAGTGCATACATGATTGATAACCAAGATGGTAATTGGTTCAGATGCTTCAAAGCATCAGACTTATGGTGTAATGGTCTTCATTTTCTCGCATGGGGGTATTATTTCTCATGTACATTGTGAGTAGATTTTCTTGATGTATATGGATTGTCCCTTAGATTAGGAGTGTAAAAAGATTTTTCTCTTGGTGGATTGGGTTTTATGGGTCTCCCTACATGACGAGGTTGATCAGGTGATGAAAAATCCTCTAATTGATCTTCATGGATGATTGTGTCAGGTTAGATCATGTCATGAATGGGGGAATTACCGTGTTCCTATTAAGATCAATAGAGAACTCTTCCATGAGTTTTGACCGCATATATATGTCAAGCATGGGGGTGGATGATGTAGTGAATACTAAAACGATCATTTACTCTCATATAATATGTATTATGACTTCCTATTACTCCAGTTCCGCAATCAGGTGTGGGGAATTCAGGTTCCTAATCAAGATATTATTCTGAGAAGGAATCCATTATGTGAATATTGTTAATGTAACAAAAAATAAAATCCTCATCTGATGAAGATTTCATCTAAGAGGATGAATCTCATTGTGTCATTTGGCTGGGTGGTGTGTGTTCTTTTGGGACTGTTGGCACCAACTTCTCTAAAGTTATGGGAAACTTCAACATTTTTGTAGTTTCATGTTCCTATGTCTCCTTTATACACTTTCGTCCATGTCACTTCTTGGAGGATTTGTCTTCAAAATATTGATCTTCTAGTGAAGTTGGTTGTAATATAGAATAAGTGGATAGAGTAAAAGTTGTTTGTTTCAACAATGTTTAAATAATATCAGGAGTCTTGTTGATCAATTTCCCAACAATCCAGATATTGAACTTCTGTTCACTCTTTCACTAAAACTCTTGATATTTATTTTCCACTTATAGATTAATCTAAAAAATGTATGAAACCAGATCAGGTGAATTTTTTAACTTCACATGCTTGGATTCCACAAAATTTTATACGTTTTCTTTGAAAACAAAACAATCTTGGATGTGGTTCACTAATATTTGATGTAAGGTAAATATTTTGGAATATCTTCATCACCATCTTTTTTGGGATTCCTCAGATTTGGAAACTGGAATAATTTTTTTTCTAATTTTGAGAGGAAGTAGATGAGGACTTGTTCATTCTGAAAGGAAAAGACCTTGTTTTTCATCCCATAAATATATTTCTACCACTAATCACTCCGATCATCCAGGTGAGGTAGAAATTTCTACCAGTGTTTAGGAGATTGACCCAGACAATAAGGTGAGGGTTATGATGTAGGTTCAAGTACAGGGGTTTGAATAATTTTAATTATTTGGACTTTTGATTTTATGTTTATCCTTTTTAGAGTTGATTTAATAACTTGGAACTTTTATTTGGTCTCTATGATGGATTTTTCCACATGTTGAGTATTTGAGGAAAGATCCTAAAACCCTCCTGTGTATTTCACAGGGACCAATGAAATGTGCAACTCATCACGAAGATTCTCTACACAGATGGGAAACAACACTTCTAAATGTGGTGGTAGGTTTAAGGAGTATTTTAATCCTTTCCACTGAGCATTGAAATCTAAGAACATTTCATGCTCCTATTTTTTGGATTTCATGAGATCAATGACTTTTATCTTATACAGTATTGATCTGAACTAGAAATGGAATATCTGATGAAGATCCTCCCACATAATAATTGATTGAGACTTATAACATTTGTAGAACAAAAACGATAGTCCTTTAAATGATTTCACAAAGCAGATAAGTTTTACCACCACCTATCATACAAGGGTTCCCATAATTGGATCATATAAAGAGACAAAATTCATCATTTGTTGCTATGGGTTTCTTGAGCCATTCAATATTGGAAATGTGGGATTACCAATGTTTTGGATGGGATGATTCTGATATACCCATTTAGGATGAGGATTATTTTCCTATTTTATTGGTGCACATCATTCCTTCATGGACTTCAATCGAGCTTTTAGTGACTCAATGGTGTTCATAATAACATGAGTAATGTCTGGCTGAGCTAGAGTCGGGATAGGTTTGGCAGTCTATAGGGTAATTGGTGGTGACACTTGTGGTATCTTCCAATGGTAACCAATAAGGGAATAACTATAGGGATGTTCCTAAAACTAATCTAGTTTCATTTAAAATATATGGAATTCACGATCTAATACAGTGAGATCCAAATATATCTATGTTTGGTACCCTATATTGAGAAAACATTAAAGTTCTACTTTAGTTGTTGTGATAAAAACACATTGTGAAGGTGTGTCCACTAGAAGTGCTATTTGAGGATCAATTTTTAGAACATACCTAGAAGAAGGATTACCCAAAGTACTTCTATATTGGGCCTCCTAAATTCTTTCATCTCTTTCACTTGATGATAAAATTCTTTCTCTAGTTAAAGGGACATAGCCTCTTTATGAGGGAGGTGAGATATGAGTTGAATATTAACTTTTTTTAGGAGATAAAAGTGGATTGTTGGAGGGAGTTCCCAAATTTAGAGTGATCCACTATTTTTGGTATGAAAAAATCCTTAATTTTTTTGTATACCACATCATGAACTAGAACATACTCTTATGACTCATCTGAATTGGTCCTGTGTTCTATAGAATTTCCAAGGGTGGAATAGATTATTTTAAATGATTAAAAATGCATTGTGGTAATTAAATCAGTATATCTATGAGACTACCTTCTTCTACACCCTCCATGAATCTGTTTCTTCTCATTTTTTTGATTCTATTGAAACCATTTGGTGGATAGTAACTCGAAGGAAAATTATAGATAGATCAGTCAAGTGTGTACAATGTGAAATTATTAGATCATGGGATAAGATGAACTGGGATGATTAATTCTATAGAATCTCCCTAACTGGAAGAAAACTAATTCTCACTAAGGAGGTTATTGTTTAGCTGAAAAAGACCACCACCCAAAGGGTCAGGGTTTGTCTATTCCACTTTTACAGCCTTTCGGTCCTGATTTGCTGGCCTCAAGGTTTGGGTTAAAAAAAACCCACCTTGTGGGTTTTTGTGGCTCCTGAACTATCATATATTATATTACCATAGATGCTCTTATTATTTTACATTGTTTTGTTTTAATGTGGGTTGGGTTCATGATTCTACATTCACTTAAATCGCACATTTCTAAAGATCATTGTGCTATTTCCAACATTTTTTTCTATCTGTTGGCTAACATCCTATATGCAGGAGGATTTCTCAATATTCACAGATGCCTACTGAAAGAGTCTCTCAATAGCCCGATCACTTCTGTCCATATGTCAGTGAGAGTCAGTTAGATCTTCTTATTGCTAACTGTGTCTTTGGTTAGGAATAGATTTATTTTTTTAGAGTCAGATCGGGGCTATGAAATAGAATTATACCTCCTTTCACAGCCTTTTCTAGTGAGGTAGTGTAGTAAAATGAAATTCTCTTTGTCTACCCAATCCTCTAATATAAACACTAGATGGGGTTCCTGTGATCAGCTATCACAACGTCATTAATGCAACGAGGAATGTGCATTGAAGGGATCCTTTCTATTATTCAATATTTGTATTTCATGAAATTAGGAGAGATGCTATGTCATTTTGGTGCTATAAACCTTCAATTATATTGACATGAAATTGATACTTATCGTATGGTAATACTTTTGATTTCATGTGAACAATATTTTTCCATATGTTTAGGTGTGTTTAATACATACAATGTTCTGAAAATGCCTCTAGAATGTTTTAATGAGCGATGGATAAAGACCATAACATATCTCTTATGCCACCTTTAGCCAACTGTTTTATCATTTTAATCACAACTTATTCTTCTTTTTCTATACATTCATCTATCTGGTCTTACCAAAGTGGATGCTTCATGATTTTTTTTATCATTATCAGTGAGATTAGTTCTGATTTACTCAATTTTTATGGAAGACATAAAATCAAAAGGAGGGTTATATTATGGCCATCACCATGGGATATCATCTAGTTTTGAAAGGATTTCACCTACCAATGATAATGAATCATTCATGATTATCCATTTTTCGCAAGTGCCTCTTAATAGGAGGACTTTCACACTACTAAATTTCTAATTGGATAATTTTCATGACAACGTGAAAGAATACTCTGGAGAGACATTCTTAGTGAATTTCATATTATGGAGGACTACCAAGGTGGATTATAGCAAGGGGAATACCTCCTTATTCATTAAACATATCTCCATGTAGAGGGATACCTCGGATCTCATTAGAAAATGGGCCCTTGAGATTGATTGGATTATAGACATGAAGTAATCCTAAATGGGGAAGCGTTCGATGAGGAACATCAAAAATACCACTACTGCTCTCGTAATTTGGTAATGAGAGGGTAGGATATTCAGCTTCCACAGATAAGAATTTGAGGGATTCAAGAACTCCATCATTAAGTAGAGTCAGATAATAGATCATCTATTGATCCTATAGTTGTTTTTGATGATGTGTTTTCTACCATTCCTTCTTACAAGTGATTGGGGCCAATTGTTAGGAGAAGTGGTTTTTACAGATAGGTGGTTGATCCTTCCTTAAAGAGGCCATTGGCATAATCCAATTTCCTCCAGTTGGAGTGGGTGTATGTTTCTAACCATTTTGTCTATATAATATGGTGGATATTCCCCACGAGCCTCCTAGATGGGAGCATAGATGTGTATCTACTCAGGGGTGAAATACTGATGATCCACCCCACTTGTGGAGACAATGTTACGTGTCTATATATTGCGAAATAATTTTTCTGCTATTATGATGTCCTTGAATGTATGTAAATTATCGGTAGGGATCTACATCTTCCCTTTAACCATTTCTAAGAAATTATTTTTGACATCAATTATTGGAATGAGGATATATACACATTCCATATCTAGAGTTGGTGTATGGTCTTACCCTTATCCTCCATTTCATTATAGTAGATACTAACAGTACTAATTAATTGGAGAGGAAGGTTGAGTCTATCCCTTTCTTGTCATTGAGAAATTATTAATGACTTATCCAAGTGCTTCTAGACATGGCGAATGATAGGCTAGATGAATGTAGACATGTGTGTTCATGTGATCACTATATTCTAAAAAACATGGTTGGATGGATTCTTTGGGTGCTGCCAAAAGAATATACTTTTATGCTCGATGGGTGTAGGCATGTTTATGTTCCTTCTCACAATATACCTCCATATTTAGTTTTCGGGCTTCTTTGAAAGCTGCTAGACAAGTCTATTAGATGGCTAAATGAAGGAGAATGAGTGTATGTGCCCGTTCTCAATTTCCCTCCTAATTGGGTTGGTGGGATTCTCCCAAGGGGGTGAAGGTGTGACCATTCTCCCTACTAATCTGTTTCCAACCCCGGTGGGCCATTTTTCATGCCTATATTTGAAGGTGTTTGGCTAGAAACTTAAGGAAGACACACTCATCCTTTTGAGGGGTTACTATAGCACAACATTGGAAGAAACTATTACAGGAAGGAACCCTTCAAAAGGACACATGTGTCTCCAAGACAACACCATAAGTGGACTCTTTTTCCACCTACCTGGTATATGGGAGAGACTGGTTTTCCCATATTAGGGATATTCTATAGAAACGGTTGATGGCGGTGTTCAGTGTCGTCTGGCTCAGGACCACTAGTTATAATTTATTGGATGATCGGCAGGGCTTTGTAATCTTTAGGGCTTTTGGATAGCCACCATGATTTGCATCATAACATTTTAATGGTACTCCAAATCCATCTCATTTGAGTCCCAACATTAAAGAAGTTGGGTTTGTGATGGGGTCCTTCACATAGATGAAGACCCAGCTTGAGTCGCTACTAAATAATTCCTTGATAAATGTTAGAATGAATCCATTAGATTGAGCGGAGTTTTGAATAAAATTTCATGAGAATATATGACAATCACAAATAAGAAACCCCGTCAAATAAATATCTCATTTGACTGAACACATGCTTTTTTATTGTCCTTTATAGACCTATTATATCAAGTGAAAGGGGCCTAACATATGGATGGAATCAATATCTTGGTTAAGGATTCATGTCGTGTCTATTATTTTTTGTTTTCCTCAGAATCATTTTCATCTTTAGAATCACTATTTCTGAATGGTTTTTAATGGGTTTTTTCATGGAACTAGAAACACCCAATGGGTCGGTATCCATGAGGACCAACATTCCAAAAGTAATGCACTCTACGAGATATTTGGTCGACATTTCATAAGAACTCACATTGGAGATGATGGGACATCGGGCCCATCACACCCATTTGGGGGGAATTACTACCCACTCATTGACTCTCTTATATATTTAAAACATATTCACAAATTATTCATTAATTCCTAAGTATGATGTGGGTCACACATGAATTAACATTAAATTATTAGAGTGTATGGAAGTTAGAAACATCGTTATGTATATGAGGCTCTTCATCAATGGAGATATCAGTATGTTATCCAATGGATTTAATTAATGGTATCATATTATGTATTTCTTATTGATTATTTAGTCATTATGATGATCTCATTATTATATCCACATAGTGGGAGACTATGGAATGTATCGTCATCCAAGGAAACAGAAGTTGTGTTGATGTTGGGTTATAACACATAAATAGTCTTCCTATGTATCATCTTGAAAGGTAGCAGAACCCACATAGTTTGGTGAAACTTAATAGGACATGACATAATTTTTAAGATCATATGATAAAGATCTAACCATAAATTTTAATGTCATGTGTTGAGGAAATCTATGTGGGAGGTACATAGCCAACATTTTTCATGAGACTTATACAAAAGCGTCCCAATGAACCTAGATGGAAGATGGATTCTCAGGTTGAATAAAACCCCAATTGGAATATCGCCCAGAGAGAATAGGGATGATTTGGGGTGTTAGGTTTGGGCCTCATGGAGGCTTCGAATGTATCCCATATGGATGGGAATCAAAGCCCACATATTTCAACTATATAAAACCTCACCTATGGGGGATTTGGACATCTTTTTATTTTTGGGGGAGTATGTCCCTCTGAGAGGATTATGTAAAGGGTTATTCTTAAAAAGTATGCATAGAATATTTGATGACATGATTGGGGGATACTCATTAAGAGTATGCCAAATAATGGGGAAAGGAGTTGTGTTTTACTTATGGTTTATTTGGAGGCTTATTTTGGGGCTTAATCCTACGTAGGATTCCCAGATTAATAGAAATATGAATAGTGATTACAAATGAGAAGGATGCCCATTGAGCTTAGGCCCTAGGTGGGCATCCTATGTATACTAATTGTAATAGGAATCATAATTCAAATACTTCTATGGGTCATATAGATTGTGTATATGTAATGATATTCATTAACCCATAACCCACATGAACCATGCTCTGTGTGAGAATCTAGGGGAAACAAAAGATCCAATATACCACAAAATATGCTACTGTCCACTGGTGGATAGAGAGACCAAAACCAAAGGGAGAGGGTTGAGGTCTAGAGTATTCCCATATCCTCTATCCTAGACAACAGTGTAACAATATGATGGTACTACACTTCCCAATAATCACTTTACCATAAAATGTTTTCACGGTATGGAGAAGGAAGTGGTACCCACAGTGGTGTCCAGGAGGTGGAGAGGATCAAGGGTGAAACCTCTTGAAAGAATGGATATGGGCCTACTTCAGGATGTTTGCCCTAAAATCTATTCTTTTTTGATGGATTGTGATGTTGAAACACCCCAATATTTCAAAGTACATTATTTCTTCAATGTAATTCAATAACTTGCACTACATGCAACACTGAGTTCAAGCGCACCATAACTAACCAAACTAGTTGTTCAAAAGCAGTTATGAATAGTATTAACAAAATTTTGATCTTTATATAATCTTTACAATTTTATAATCCATATTATGAGATTCTTAGACATAATGTAAGAACAAATACATTTTTTCCAGATAAAAGAAGTATTTTTCAAAAAATGAAATTTTACCGCCTTTTAATGGAAAATCTTTTTTAAATTCAATATTGGAAACTTTCATATATTCAATTTGGCAAAATAAACTTCTTCTTTAGAATCAGTAAATAATAATTTATTTTCTATAAATTTTTGGCGTTTTTCTTGTAACATTCATATTTGGGTGAATAGTGAAAAATACTATATTTTAACTGAAAACAAATTTTTTAATCAAAATAATTTATAGCGTTGAATTATAAATTTTAATGGTTTGGAAGTATAATTAGATTATATATTTACCATTTAATCCAATGATGGTCATTTTATGTAATTTCACCTTGAAATTGGTCATAAACAACTGTCAATCGTTTGATAGTTATTATTTCTTAAAAATATGTTTCTTGGTTTTGACAACGAGAATTAATTTAAAATTAATTAATAAAACTTCTATGTTTTCAAATTGGTAAAATAGAATTCATTTTTTAATTTGGAATACCAAAATTAGCTTATGGCGAATTTTTAGTATTTTTCTGAAAACATTCAATTTTTGATGAATAGTAAAAAACACCGAGTTATTGTTTAAAACCAACATTCTATTTAAATAATTATTTATTTTATTTAAATTTATTTTAGGACAAAATAGATACATAATACCTATATAAATTCAATGTAATTTATTGGATTTAGTTTATAATAATTTTAGATATATAAAAATTTTATCGAACTTTTTTCCATCTTTTACCCACCTCCTAGGAGCATTTGCAAATTTACATAAAACTTAATTTTACCGATTCTGTGAGTTGAATTTTGAAAATATGAGAGAAACTGTTAATATCAAGTATTAAAATTTGGTTCAATAAGATAAATATAATTTTGGGTGAATAGTAACTTTTTACATTTATTTACCACAGTTAAAAGTAAATAGAGTAATTAAGGGTAAAAATGATATTATTATTACCCTAACATAGGTCCTAATTCTATTGGATAAGTGTAATTTAACCAAAAAAAATCTTAGGATTAAAATATGACCCTTTAGGTCTACTTGGATTAGATTAAGACATTTATTATTATTTTATTTAAAGAATAGTTAAAAGAGTTAAAATCAAAGTTTAATAACTAAACCATTTTAATATAGGGTTATACATAAGATAAATTAGACTATAAATATTCATATCGAAGCTAAAAATATTTCCTAAATAATGGAATTTTATTTATAAATTTTAGACATTAATTAATTAAATTTATTAATGACATAATGATGATGTAGTAATTACCTTATTAATGAAAGAATCAAATAAATGGTATTATAATATATTAAAATAAATATTTTTTCAAAGTTTTTATGACATACACGAATTTAATAGAGGAATATGACATGTTATTATTGAGTAAATATTTTTTTTGAATTAATCATGCTTTTATTATTTTAACAAAAAAGAAATACCAAAGAGTGTCAAAAATAGACATAAAATAGTTTTTAAAATAGAACATATATTATTGGTTGATGTAATATTACTAAAAATCTAAGGTTCGAACAAAGGTCTTAAATAATATTATATATGTCATTGATGAAAAACTTGAGGTTATATTGGAAGTTTATAGTAAGTTTATTACCTATATAGTGTAAGAATACAAGAAGACACTTTAAAAGTTAAACTATTTAACTAAGAGTTAAAACTAAACGATAAGGTTAAAATTGTAACCTAAACTTTTCTAAAACCCATTGGATGAAATTATTATAACCCATAACAACCTAAGTCTCTAAATAAATTAATTTGGAGAAATTATAAACCTAATATTATTGTATAATAAATTAATACTTTAATACATTCCTAAAGTGACCCTCACCCCTCTTATAAAAGGACACATCCCCTTTTCTCAAATTCATACCTCGAGAGCCATTTGTCTCGGACAAACCCTACCAAAATAACCTATAAACTATCCTACCTTCATCCTAGAGGCCTTCATTTAGTCATAATGACACTCTAAGGATCCCTTTTGATCAAATCAAAAGGAAGAAGCCGGAGAAGACGTAAATATTTCACCACCTCTTTTAAGTTTCTTTCTTCTTCCACATCATTTTTCTTTGTTGTTTCCATTATAAAATAATTACTCCAGTATCTTATATATACTGTGATTTTATTATAAATATGTTACAACCAACTTCATTTTTCTATCCATCCTTTGAATGACATGTCACCATACGTGCGTACGTACGGCTTATCGTCTCCACGTCGTGGGGTAATTGTTATTCAATACGTTATTATTTGGATGGTTATAATAATGATGTGTAATTGATGTAAATAATAAATATAACATGATAATTATTATATATATATATATATATGATATACCATACAATTATATATTATTTTAATATCAAAATAATGATGTTGTCGCTCAATTGTACGTATGGATTACAGTCTCCACGACGCGATGAGATTCATTTCCACGTTCACCATTAATCGACGATTAGAAAAATATATATTATTAATAAGTATGTAATTAATGACATATTAATGCTGCTATATATATATATATATGTGTGTGTGTGTGTGTGTGAGTGAGTGTGCAGTTACATATATCTTATTCACTTAGTTCCATTCAATAAGATATGAAAACGGAAACAACGTTTATGCGTACGTACGAACTACCGCCTCCATCAACGGTGTTTTTCATTTCATATATATGTATATTATACATATTTATATTCTAAATATATATGATATATAAATCATGTTTTATATTCTGGATGTTTTTAAATCTTGATCTATGTGATACAATCGAGTGTAACAAGTTAAAACACGTACGATAAAGAAAGCTATTATTACCCGAAATGTTAATTTAACATGAAAATTATTATTAAATGGTTAGTATAAAGTCATAAATGAATTATTTAGTATATCATAAATATTAATATGGTTCTGGTATAATTTAATAACATACTACGATCTTCATATAGGAGGTTAAACATACCCTTTACTAAAGGAAAGTGCAAAGTAAGGGTCAATTCCTCAATCTCATTATTATTCGAGATTGTTTATGTGTAAGTATTTTCTGGGACATTTTTATCATCCATGTCCATTTTTCATAAAAATGATTTCAAAAATAATATTTTAAGGATTTTTGAAAGGTACCCTATATCAAAATAATAATTTTAAATGTTTTAAATATTTATCTTTCTAAATCCTTTTAATTAATGTCCATGTTTTCAAAATGATTTTAGGGATTTATTTATATGGACATGAATGTTTTCAAATGATAATTATTTTAAAAAGTTTCAAATTGGTATTTGACACTTTGATTCAAAAAAGTATTTAAACTACTTCCATTATAAATGTGTGACTTTTAAATAATTTTACAAAAAAGATATTTCTCTCAAAAAGTTTTACACGTCATTTTCAACTATGTCCGCATCCTTTACTGGATATTATTTTTAAATGAGGTTGATTTATTATAATAAAAATCATCCATATTTTATGGAATGAGTTATGATATGTTTGACTATGGATGTTCTATTTTATGCCATTCATGGTTTGTGGTTAATGTATTGACATTTCATATGCTAGTTTTAGTACGACTGTTTATGTTATGTTTCATCTTTTTCATATGAGGAATGAAGTGGACTTTATAAGTGACGGGTGGAGCCCGCTATAGCTCCTCGATGCATCGGTAGGTCTCATGAGACAAACTAATTTCTTGGAACAAGGCCTTGACAAAAATGTTATTTGTAGTCTTGGAACAAGGCCTTGACTATGTGGTAATGATGTTCTGCATTATGAATTCCCTCATTATGAAATTAATTATTACATGTTATTATTCAACTAGTAGAATATCCATGTGCATGTTTATATGGTAATGTCTGATTTATTTTTTTCATATTATGTTCAAGTTTATGTTTAAAAATCCTTTTTTTTATCACACGTCATGCCTTAAATGTTTATAGATTCTGCTAAATTATTTACCCTTACTGGGAATCTGATCTCAACCCTTTCTTTTGTTTTATTTTCCCAGGATTCCAATAAGTGTATTATGATTGATATTATGGGTTTAGATAAAGGGAATAATGGCGTTCTCAAAGAACTATCTATGTAGTGTTTTATGTTTGAAATTATAATGTAAAGTTAATGTATGTAATATATTTTCCAAGACTGCTAAACTGATCGGTCCTTCAGGACTTGATTCCATTTAATCATGCCAAGGTATTAAAATAATGCATTGAATCTGGATAACTGGGGTTGGGGCATTACAGTTGGTATAAAAGGAAGTGTAGCAATAAACTAGGAAACTAGATTTAGATAAACTCAGATTAGACCACATTACCCTAAGATAGACTTTGGGGATTAATATAAGAGAACTTCCTAGAATTTTAGTATTGTAGAGATTTTTTAAGTTTTCAAAGAAATACATCCCTGTCTGGATACGAGCTGGTAGAGGCGGATCTGGCACAGATGTACCTAGGGGTAAAACCCGAAAATAACTCTTTGAGCTAGACTCGAATGGGATCTGGTGCACGACAATAGGCGTTAATGCACTATTGGTTACGACACTCTCAGGGGATATGCTTAGGATAATTCTCGTTTTCATTACAATCCACTATGTAGGGTTTATGAGGATATATCTCCTCAAAGAAAGCTTTTTTGTGATTATAGATTATATCCATAAACTGTTCAATTTACATTAGGTATTTTATATGTTTGTAATTATGAATTTCTATTCATAAACTGACATTGTGTATTCCATTGTTTAGAAATGGTTCCCAGTAGAAGGAATGATAACTACAACAATATGTTTGATCCAAAGAGTTAGAAGGGTCATATCATTCATGGTATTAAGAAAACATTTAGAAGGGAAATCGTCTCCCATGTATTCTCAACATATGAAGAAATAATATCATGTGTTAGTAAGATATGTAAATAATTCTCTGAGTCCTATGGCTGTGAAAGGAAGCAAGAGAATAAAAGGATGGTAGAGAGAAATATGGATAAAGGGCATAGGAGAAAGAAGGATTTTCACATATCTGATAAATGTGGAAATAATTACCTTGGTAAATGCTTGAAGGGAATGTGAGTTTTTTATAAGTGTGGAGAAAAAGGACATCAAATACTTGATTTCAAGGGTAAGAAAAAGTTTTCAAATGTAAAATTCTTCATCTAAAAGGTATTGAGACACTACGCGAATCAATGTCCCAGTCATAAGAGTATATCACAAATGATGTTATTGGATAATAATCAAGTTATGATACTACCTTAGATGAAGAGGAATGACTAGTGTTCTTATGTTGTTATTATAGAATTATTCATTTGAATGTTGTATCTACAGTATACCGGTTATATGAATTATGGAGATAAATAAGGATTGTACTGCAGTACTATTTTATTGAGGATTTGAGATTATATGGTTCTAAGAAAAGTGACTTAATAGTAAGATCAATTTTTGGAAAATACAAAGTCGAATGAAAGGTAATCCTTAATGTGGTCCTGATAATGAGGTAGTGATTTTGGAATAAGAGATGGTTGATTTCGATAAGTTATATTGGATATTCTCGAATACATTGAAACTGATTAATGATTTGTATATTCCATCATTGTTGGAGTTTACAACATTTTTGGATAGAAGGAGTATATGCAGTATTCTATAAGGAATAAAGGATCATAAATTTAATCTATAAGGTTTTATGATAATTCAGGATTTTTTAGTGTTTTATAAGAATAAATGATGAAGGTGTTCACATGTTATTACGTGGAAAAAATAATCTTCATTGTGTTTAACTTCCTTATAAATTTTGGACTATGAGTTTGGATAGAAGTATTTTGGATAATTCTAGTTTAAGATTATTTTTGGATTGCCATAAAAGGAAAACCCGGAGGTTGGGCGGCAACCCGTCGCATCCGGCAAGGCCGCGAGACTTGAACCCGCAACCGAAGAGTGACATAGGTGCATCACCTACGACTTGACTATGTGATGTACTGGTTTGTATAATTTAGTTTTTTTTAAAATAGTTTGACATATGAATTATATATTAATTATTTTTTGAACCTTATACGATTGGATGAATAGAATATTTTTTTTGAAATCATTTGGATTGAAAGATGAGTTTGTGGTATAAATTAGTTGAAGCATGAAACTTTACTTGTCAAGTGTATATATGTATATATATAATTTTTTTCCTCTTATAAAGGCTAAATTTTATTAACCCAATTTCGAATGTGGATTTTCCCAAAAAGGTATTTTCTATTTTTAACCTTTTATTTTCGAAGAATAATTTCAAATTGCGAGGACGAAATTTATTAAAGGGGGGGATAATGTAACATCCCAAGATTTCATAGTACATTATTTCTTCAAAGTAATTCAATAACTTGCACTACATGCAACACTGAGTTCAAGCTCACCACGACTTACCAAACTAGCCGTTAAAAAGCAGGTATGAATAGTATTAACTAAATTTTGAACTTTATATAATCTTTATAATTTTAGAATCCATATTATCAGTTTCTTAGACATAATGTATGAAAAAATACATTTTCATCAGATAAAAGAAGTATTTTTCAAAAAATGCAATTTTACCGCCTTTTAATGGAGAACCCTTTTTGAATCCAATATTTGAAACATTATATATATTAAATGTGAAAAAATAAACTTCTTCTTTAGAATTGGGACATAATAATTTAGTTTCAATAACTTTTTGGTGTATTTCTGGTAACTTTTATATTTGGGTGAATAGTGAAAAATACTACATTTTAACTGAAAACAACATTTTTAATCAAAATAATATAGAGTGTTGAATTATACAATTTAATGGTTTTTAAGTATAATTAGATTATATTTTTACCATTTAATCCAATGATGGTCATTGTAAGTAATTTCACTTTGATATTGGATATAAACAAGTGTCAATCTTTTGATAGTTATTATTTCTTAAAAATACGTTTCTAGGTTTTGACAATGGGAATTAATTTTAAAGTAATTAATTCAACTTATATATTTTGAATTTGGTAAAATAGAATTCATTTCTTAATTCAGAATATCAAAATTTGCTTCGGGTGAATTTTTGGTATTTTTATGATAACTTTAAATTTTGATGAATAGTGAAAAACATTGAGTTATTGTTTAAAAGAAACTTTTTATTTATATAAATATTTATTTTATTTAAAATTATTTTAGGACCAAATAGATACATAATACCTATATAAATTCAATGTAATTCATTGGAGTCAGTTTATAATAATTTTAGATATATAAAAATTTTATCCAACTTTTTACCGTCTTTTACCCACCTCCTAAGAGAATTTGCAAATTTACATAAAACATAATTTTACTGCTTCTGAGAGTTGAATTTTGAAAATCCAAGAGTCACGGTTAATATCAAGGAGTAAAATTTGGTTCAATAAGATAAAAATAATTTGTGGTGAAGAGTAACTTTTTACTTTTATTTACCACAGTTAAAAGTAAATACGGTAATTAAGGGTAAAAATGCTATTATTATTACCCAAAATCATGTCCTAATTCTATTGGATAAGTGTAATTCTACCAAAAACAACCTTAGGAATTAAATATTACCCTTTATGTCCACTTGGATTAGATTAATACATTTATTATTATTTTATTTAAAGAAGTGTTAAAAGAGTTAAAATCAAAGGTTAATAAATAACTATTTTTAATATAGGGTTATACACAAGATAAATTCGACTATAAATACTAATTATAAAGATAAAGATATATCCAACAGAATGAAATTTTATTTTTAATTTTTAGACATTAAATAATTAAATATATTAATGACACAATGACAATGCAGTAATTACCTTATTAATGAAAGAATCTAATAAATGGTATTAAAAATATTAAAATAAATATAATTTCAAAGTTTTTATGATATCCACGAATTTTGTAGCTGAATATTACATGTTAGGATTGATTCAATGTATTTATTTTGAAGTAATAAAGCTGTTATTATTTTAACAAAAAAATACCAAAGAGTGTAAAAAATTGACATAAAATAGTTTTTAAAACAAAAAATATATATTATTGGTTGATATAATATTCCTAAAAATCTACGGTTCAGATAAAGGGATTAAATAATATTATATATGTCATTAATTAACCACTTTAGGTTCTATTGGAAGTTTATTGTCTGTTTATTAACCATATATTGTTTGAATACAAGAAGACACGGTAAAAGTTAAACTATTTAATTAAGAGTTAAAACTAAAAGATAAGGTTAAAATTGTAACCTAAACTTGTCTAAAACCTATTGTTTGAGAGGCTTTAGACAAATTATCACCTAAGTATTTAAATAAATTAATTTGGAGCCATTAAAAACCGAATATGATTGTATGATAAATTAATACTTTAATCTTTTCCTAAAGTGACCTTCTCCCCTCTTATAAAAGGGAACTTCACCTTTTCTCAAATTCATACCTCCGAAGCCATTTGGATCAGACAACCCCTGACCAAATACCATCTAAACTATCCTAAATTCATCCTAGAGGCCTTACTTTAGTCATAAATCAAACCTAAGGAGCCCTTTTGATCAAATTAAATGTAAGAACCCAAAGAAGAGGTAAATATCTTACCACATCTTTTAAGTTTCTTTCTTCTTCCACTTCCTTTTTCATTTTTTTCCATTATAAAATAATAACTCCAGTATCTTCTATATAATTTAATGTTATTATAAATATGGTACAACCATATTCATTATTCTATCCATCCTTTGAATGACATGTCACCATACGTGCGTACGTATGGTTTACCTTCTCCACATCGTGGTATAGATGTTATTCAATACGTTATTATTTTTATGGGTATAATAATGATCTATAATTTCTTTAAAAAACAAATATAACATGATAATTATTCTTTATATATGATATATCATCCAATTATATATTATTTTAATATCAAAAGAATGATATTGTTTCTCGTGCGTACGTACGGATTACCGTCTCCACGACGTGATAAGATTCATTTCCACGTTCAACATTCATCAACAATTATAAAAATATATATTATTAATAAGTATGTAATATATGAAATATTAATGATACTAGATATATGTATATATCTTTTTTTGTGTGTGTAATTTCATATATCTTATTCACTTAGTTCCGTTCAATACGATATGAAAACGGAAACAGCGTTTATGCTTACGTACGGACTACCGTCTCCATAAACGGTGTTTTTCATTTCATATATATATGTTTATTATAAATATTTATATTCTAAATAGATATGATATATAAATAATTTTTTATATTATATAAGTATTTAAATCTTGATCTAAGTGATACAGTTGAGAGTAACAAGTTAAAACACATACGATTAAGAAAGCCATTATTACCCAAAATGTTAATTTAACATTCAAATTATTATTAAATGGGTAGTATAAAGTCATAAATGAATCATGTATGATATCATAAATATTAATATGGTTTTGGTATAATTTAATAACATACTACTATCTTCATACATGAGGTTAAACATACCCTCGACTAAAGGAAAATGCAAGGTAAGGGTTAATTCCTCAATCTCATTATTATCCAAGATTGTTTATATGTAAGTATTTTCTGGGACGTTTTTATCATCAATGCCCATTTTTCAAAAATATTATTTCAAAATTAATATTATAAGGATTTTTGAAAGGTACACTTTGTCAAAATAATAATTTTAAATGTTTTAGACATATATCTTTCAAAATCATTTTAATTAATGTCCATGTATTTAGAATGATTTTACAGATTTATTTATATGGACATGAATGTTTTTAAATGATAATTCTTTTCAAAAGTTTCAAAGTGGTATGGGAAACTTTGAGTCAAAAATCTCTTTTAAATTAATTCCTTTATAAATGTGTGACTTTTAAATGATTTTACAAAAAGGATATTTCTCTCAAAAAGTTTTACTCAACATTTTCAACTATGTCAGCATCCTTTACTGGATATTATTTACGATTGAGGTTGATTTATTATAATACAATTATCCATATTATATTAAATGAGATATGATATGTTTTGACGGTGGATGTTCTAATTCTATACCATTCCTGGTTTATGGTTAATGTATTGACATTCGATATGCTAGTTTTAATACGAATGGTGATGTTATGTTTCAAATTTTTCATATGAGGAATGTATTGGACTTAGTAAGTGACTGGTGGAGCCCGCTATATCTCCTAGATGCATCGGTAGGACTCAAGAGACAAACTAGTGTCTTGGAACAAGGCCTTGACAAAAATTTTATTTTTAGTCTTGGCACAAGGCCTTGACTATGTGGTAATGATGTTCGGCACTGGGAATTCCCTCATTATGAAATTAGTTATTACATGTGATTATTAGACTAGTATAATATCCATGTGCATATTTATATGGTAATTTTTGATTTATTTTTTCCATATTATGTTTAAGTTTATGTTTAAAAAGGCTGTTTTTTATCACACATATTGCCTTAAAAGTTTATAGCTTCCTCTAAATTATTTACCCTTACTGGTCATCTGAGCTCACCCCTTTCTTATGTTTTATTTTCCCAGGATTCCAAGAAGTGTATTATGATTGATATAAAGGGTTATGATAATGGGAATAATGGAAATCTAAAAGAAATATCTATTCTATGTTTTATGTTTGAAATTATAATGTAAAGTTAATGTATGTAATCTATTTTCCAAGACTTCTAAACTGATCGGTCCATCAGGAATTGATTCCTTGTAATCATGCGAATGTATTTAAATTTTGAACCAGTTATAACTGGGGTCAGGGTGTTATATATGTTATTCCCTAACACTTTCATGTGGGTTGTTTTCCTTGTGACCATGGAAATAAAAATCCACACGTGCCCCGAGGATACCAAATGTTTGGTAGGATAAGTTTGAGAAACCTCTAATAGTTGAAATAAAAATTCAAATGAGAGATATGATGGTGTGTCTTTTCCCATGGATTTTAAAATTCGAAGGCCTTGGTAGAAAATTTAAGTTAGTCCCATTCAAACAAGGGATAAAAAGGGATACGGGCCTTGCCATAGGTGGCTTGGAAGAGGGCTCAAAGGGTTGGCTCAAATAGGATAACGGGTAGGGTGAACCAAGGAGGTTCGTGTAGGGGTTTCTCTATAGAGGTAGGCCTGGGAAACTTTATAACACCTTCAGCGACAGACTACCTGGGCCACTACCCTTAAGAAATACCATTCTCAATTCTTCATGTGTCTCCATACATGTTCCAAAAAGTGACTCACATAGGTCCCTGATTGAGGAAGTGTTTCTGATGCTAGTCTTCACTAATCATTGGTTGAGCGATTTCCTGAAAAAGGTATTGTTTATTTTAAACTCGGGTTGGACATTAATTTCACTATCCCCCTTTTAACCCCTCTTCTTCAAATTTTAAAATGCTACCTAAAATATTTCGAATGGATTGATTGAAGTACTAGCGATAAGAGAGATTTTATTGGCCTTCCCTAATTTATGTCCATCCAAATGAATACCCAGTGGTCTTATTTATAGGAAAATATGGGACCTTGGGTGAAGGTTCTATCTTGATCAAATGTATCATCAACAAACCCATGTAGGCTGGTCAGACAGGGTACCATGCAGGTACCTTGTGCACTAATGGTTCTTGGGGTACATGGGAGAAATGGCCTTTATAGGATTTTCATATCCTTGTCCTTATTTAATTATCCTCTTTTGTTCTCCCTATGGTATTTCCCTTCACTTCCCTTTCATAAAACTATCATGTCTGAGTTTCCACAATCATTTATAGGAATATCACTCCCAGAGCATGTCTAGTACCATCCTCCAATATCTCACGTTTTCCAACTCTGATGTTGAGGACATGAGGGTACCATTGTAGATGACTACCATGAAATTATCCATGTAGGGTTAAGTATCTAGCTCATAAATCTTGAAAAATCTCTTGGGGAATTCATCATGCAAAATGGTATCACCAAAACTCAATGAAATTGCAACGGATCTAGGAAGACACACTCAGTACTTCCACCTCTTGAACCTAGAGCTTCTGATAACCCATGATAAGGTCAAACTATGAGATCCGATTTGTATCCATCTACTAGGATAAAATTTCACTAATTCTTAAGGGTGGGTACTACTCAACGATTGTCACCTAGGTCAAGCAACACCAATCCACCCCAAACCTCAAGCTCTCATCCACTTTTGAGAAAAAAATATAAGGCTTCCCAGAAAAACACACTCGTTATTACAAATCCCTTTCTATACAAACACCTCTAACTGCATGTCCATATCTAAAATATACCTTGGTTTATTCGATATTATATTGAATATTTCAGTTCATTCCATGTTCAAGTCTATGATAACAACAATCCTCAATGATAGGGTGGACCCATAATGTCCCCAATATGGATGCCCTCATACACCTCCACCATCATAGGAATCCAAAAACATATTTCATCCACTTATCCATGGATAATAAAAGACAATTTAATATAAAAGTGTCTATAAAATCCTTAAAATGATCTCGTCCTACATTATCTATGGAAGACTCCTTATAAAAGGAGGAAAAATATATCCCAAAAAACTAGAAACACTTCTAGACTCAGTGGGATAAATCATATCAGCATGGATGGTAAATTACCACCCCATGAAAAGGGAAAAATCACAGGGTCCCACTACCATTATATAAATATTTCATACAAGGATATATCTCCTCAAAATGATAAGTGACATCATTCACAGAATCATGTGATCATTGTTTCTCTCTATAGGAACCTCTAGAAAAAGGATAACAAAATGCATTCATTAGTATCAATATGTGTCAAATGGAGGATACATTCAATAAATTGTGTATTATGACTATATGTTAAAACTATGACTGGAGTAGCAGATGCATATATCATGTCATGAACCGCACTCAAAGACCTTCAGCTAAAATCTCATACCACCTGAAGATATCCATTCCCTTTCCCACCTATCCCATATAACCAAGGCCCTCTATAACACCTAAGAACATCAAAAAATTGTAAAAACATTTAAGTCAAAGTTATACGTCCACCACACCTTGAAATTATCCTCTTTGGTTGGAACTAACTCACCATCATAGTTTGGAATTGCGTCACAAATACACATCTTAGAGGGGGAAGCTTACCTCTTTCTTACCTGTCTGAATCCATGTTAAAATCTCCAACACATGGCTCTATTGACACCTTTCATCACTCTAGAGTAATGTCAAAACCAAGACCACCATCAAGAGGTGTCATATCTATGTGGAACATCTATGGTAAATGTTTTTACCTACCCACTGCCACACAATAAGGGGGGGTATAAGTCAAAAAAACCTTGGAAGTATTAATATTTGAAACCCATGTTTTGCATTCAACAATGGTGTGCCTTCTGTCAGTACCCCTTTATCAAAATACCACTCCTTGGAGAAGATAAGTCATTAACACTACCCTTTGATTAGTTGGGGAACACATAATCCGAAAACTCTAGACTATTCCCTCAGGGGTCCATCTCATCATGAAACCTCATTGGTATCTATCATTGAAAATCACATAATTATCCAATCCTATGAATACCAGCATATTGTACTACTGGAGCCATCAAATTCTCAACACACATATGATCATGTGTCTAATCCATAAATGGATCCATTAACTAATCAATAGGTGGTAGCATTTCATGATTCTCACCTAGAGAAAATTACCTCACTAGTGCGTCCCTGAACTAAGGCCTCAATGATATATTGGTCATCATAACTACGATATCACAAAATCCATGCAAGCTATGATCATGGATTCATCATGAAAGTTATTAAGATGTAGCATGCTCAAAGAGAATAAATAGAGATCTGACTCAAGAAGAATAATTAAAGGACTCCATCATGTATGATGCATGTACCATTATTCACTATGAACAATGTTTCAAAATGATATGTTTTCATGTTGTTGGTCTGAGTCAGGGTGTATAGATACTTTAATCACCACAACAGTACATGTTTCCCTGGCATTAAATCCACACTCGAGACACTTCAACACTATTACCTAAGTCCCAACCAATCATTATAAAAGGAAAACTCAGAACACTATCCTAAGGAGTGAACCTCCTCTAATACCACTCGAAAATGAACTCTTCCAATAGGGTCCACTTTTCCCCTTGAGGTCCAATCCATCACAACACCAAGCCTGCCACAAATAGGCTAGGTATTTTTCAATCTCCACATATCCGTTAATAAAAATGAGTCTTCTTGAATCTCTAATAGTCCATATCTATTTTACAACACAAAGACAACCATATAAGAAACTGTGTGGAGGGGATCATACCTTGCCATTACTCATGATATCCAAGGTAGATACATAGTGAACCTTAACCTTTGTATGATAATGTTGTACTGACCCTAGAATCTCTATGATTGTATAGGGAAACCATTACATGTTGTGACATGGGTTTATTGACCATGACATCTCTTTGATGATCTTACATGATCACTCCCATTGTTAGGCATCACATTAATAAGAGTCATGCTTGAAAAATTCCGCACCATATCTAAAAGGTTACTACGAAAGAGACCATCCTTTTAAATATATAAAAATACTTATTAAAGGATAATTTAGGGAAAAATCAATTTCCAAAAATGGATATATGTGAGGAAGAAGTAGAAAGAGAGAATACAAATCATGTACGGGTGTCCACACAGCGTGTGACCCTATCTCATTGCATTTTCATGTTCTAATCATTACAAGTCTTGAAATACATGTAATTTTTTGTAAAGTGTATAATCCATAAACGGAATTTATTTTCCACTAAAGGATTACCCATGTTCTCCTGGACATAGTCGTGCACCTTGGGTCATGCCCATGTTCTTATTCTGGCCCAAGTGCTAGCACATGCCCGTTTTCTCCAAAATTATATGACATGTAATCACACATGGAATCCTGGGAATGTGCATATGGAATACAACCTGAATTTTGGGGTAGGGTCACACAACATGCTGGCTTAGCCACACAACATGTGATTCTTAACTCACCTAAAAATCTGTAGTTGTTGGGAAATATGAAGAACGTGCCATGTGTCCTTCCAGACTACATGAAATGTAGTTGGATTATCCAAATAAAATCTTGATCATTCGTGTAGTTCTCTAGATCATGTTTCTCCCCCTCTTTCCACATGAATCAACCACCATGTAACTTGTGGGAATCACCTTTGGTTGTTTATTTTGGCCCTCAAGTGGATGGAAATTGGAAACGGACTAGTTCCATGAATATCTTCCACTTGTTCCATGTGAATCCCATCATAAATCACCCATCTAGATCCTAGATCCATTGTATTACAACCCCGATCCATCCCAACACACCCACAAATTACCATCCAAAATTTCATTCTCAAAACAAACCTGAATTTGGGGTTTCAATCACACTCGAAACAATCCCGACAATGTCACCCCATGGGCCAATGGAGAAGAATGATAGAGAGAAATGTACATAAACAAGGTGAATCCTTCATTAGCATAATATTATGGGTCAAAAATTAAAAAATGGGACATCTGTGGGTATAATATTGGGAAATAATTATTTATCATATTAAAATAATTATCCAATAGTGAGGCTCATGTGAAGAATAAATATATCATTATAAAGAATAAAAGATGGAAATTTATTTTCAAAATATTAATCTGAAGGGAAAAAATAACCAATTGGAGATCCCAAATTTTATTTTGCTTCAATAGTTGGTGATTAATGTGTTCTCTAGTGATGTAGAAGACCCACTACATTTTTTCTCTCTTGATCCACCACAATTCGGTTTTCATTCGTCTTCTGATATGATCCACCAACAAAGAACGAACAACTATCCTCTCAAAAAAAACCCGAAGGTTATGTGGATTAACTCAAGGAAATGATTTAAGGAATATTTATTGAGAATTATATTTATAAAATTTAAATTAAAATGGATAAAGTATTCATTTATTTTATTTAAACACATCACATGATGATTGTATATACCAAACTTCTCACACCAACCAACCAATGGAAATTCCAAGTGTAAACCTCACATTACAAAATCAACCATTGTCTCATATTTCAAATTTGAGAATCTTTTTCAAATTTATCCTAATATTTACAGAAAACTATGTACACGTGATATTTTATATTTAATATTTTATTAATATCAATACCAAGATCATCGGGCCTCATATTATCTTTCAATTTCTACCCATGGATCCAAGAATATTCTTTTTAATATTCCAAGGTCATGTAAAAGAAAAAACAGAGTCACTACATGGTCATTATGAATAGTAACCATAATAGATAATTATCAATATAGTAAAGGTAAATCAGTTAATTCTGTTTAGCTAATATGATGAGTAAAAAAATGCCGAACTTTATTTAATTTCATTGGATGAGTCTATTTTTTCAATAATCTTCCTATATTTGAATATATGAAATTTTATTTCCCTTAAAATGTGATTTTAACTTTTATTATATGTAGATAAAAGGTAAATCTAAAATTTTGACATTATTTCTTTTAATGTATTTAATATATTCTATCATGGATAAAAAAAATTTATTCGGTTATAAATGGTTATTCGAAATATAAATTATTTTATTTCATCTTGGTAATTCATTTATAATATTTAGTGATGATATATTTACCTTAAATTCAAATGCAGTGAAGACACGTTGCTTTTTCAATTTGTGGAAAAATAATATAAACAGTTCCAAAAATATTTAAAGTATTATAATTTGAACTAATTATTATATTGAAATATTTTTTAGATAAATATATCATGCTAGGAAAATGTGAAGGGGTTATATTGAAATTATATTATTTTCATGTTCCTTTCACAAACAAATTAATTGATTCGTTTGAAAATTACATTAATTTTATTTAATAATGAATTATATTTTATTAATAGATTAAAAATTACTAGGAAAAATATATTCATTAAAGAGATTGATATATATTTAAAAATATTAAAATGGTAAATTTATAGGCCAATTTTACTTTTTATAGTAACTCTCTTAACTCTTAAACTGTAAAAAAACATTTTATCACTGTAATTGTCAAAATATTTAATGGGGGGTTAAAACAAAAAAAATAATGCTAAAAAATATTCTAATACTATAAAAAAATTAATTGGATGAGAGGATTTGTTCCCATACTCATCCTATGTTTGAAATATATCATTTCAGATACATTTTACATTAAAAATATTTTATATTAGTTTAATAATTAAATTATTTGTTTCTGACTCTCTCCTTGTAGTTGTGCTCATTTCAATTCGATGTAGACCTACTTTATAAGGGTAGATAACACCTTCAATTTCTCCAACGAGGCCACATTAAAGTGTTTTGGCTGAGTAAATGGGTTTTCCAGATCATCACACACTTTTTTGGGGAACTATTTTCTACTTTAGGACTTACTTATAGATTAAATAATTATTCATGAAAAATTAGGAACACAATATTGGGGGGAGGGGGATCTCTAACGATGGTCGAGGACGATGACATCTTTGGTCGGTTCTGATGTCCGTCGAAGACTTCCCCCCTTCCCAGATGTGGAAGGAGGGAGGATGGCCAAACCATGCCACATCCGGATCTGAAGATCCACTTTTTACCTTTTTCCAATCCTATTTCCCGGCATTGTTCCCAGGTGATATCTCTTTGTATGAAAGTTAATTATTTACGATTTGTTGATCCTCAACTCTCGATTTCTACCTCAGCGTTCTCTTGAATCTAACTATTATGGCTCGATTCAATCATCGAAGACCCTCGGTGGATGATTTTTCTCAATTTATCTTCGATAAGTGGGATTTATGTGACCGTGTGGTCGTGTGTCTCCAAGATAAACGTCAGCTTATGATCCGCTTAACTTTGGAAGAGGACCTAATTTTCGCGTGGTCTAGGGCTCCTTGCAGATGCATCAGATGTAAATTCTTCCTGTTATGCTGGTTGTACGATCTTTATATGAACCGGGATTCATCCCTCGTAGCAACATGGGTTAGTTTCCCTCAACATCCCTTTCCTTTTCAAAACCCTACGATTATTAGAATGCTAGGAAATATGGTGGGTCTCTACCTCTGTTCGGATAGTCAAACTTCTTGGGTGTGCCACCCGATTAATCTGAGGATCTGTGTTGAGGTGGATGTCTCAAAGCTGTCAGTTGAGTGGGTTTGGATCTTGGTTGGTGAGGAGTTCCAATGCAGGCAAGATTTTGTTTTTGAATCATGGGTTGATCACTGCTTGAAATGTATGTGGTTGGGTCATGGGGCTGCTCTTTGTCATCACGCTAAGTATGTGAGGCACACTGGGGTGCAGGAGATCATGGACTCTGATCCTGCTCTTAGTGTACCAGTGCTGCATGAACCTGTAAGCATTCCACCTCCTGAACTGAAGGTCAGTGATGTGTTTGTAAGGCTAAAGTGTGATCATCAATTGTCCATTCCATTTGGTGATCCTGCGGTGGCTACAGTAGGTAGTCCTTCTGGTGGAAAAGAGAATGTAGGTGATACTGCTTTTCTGAATGGGGACTTGATGGTAGGACCTGCTAAGGAGTCATTGGCCGAAGGAGGTGTTGGGGGAGGAAAATGGGAATCAGTTCTGCAAGGTGGAGGTCATTCTCCCTCATCCTTTGCTGAGGCAGTTAAGGTTGGAAGGGGAGTCCATAGAATTGACCAACATTCAGAACCTAGAAGTGCGGTTTCTCAGCCCGATTTTAGGGCACTAAAGGATTCTCATATCCCTAATCTGTATGGTCCAGTGTCCCAGGTGGCCCTTTTTAACAAGGTTTCAAAGACGACGGAGGTGCATAATCGGTTATCGCTGTTGGATGAGGCATAGAATGAAAATGAAGATCTTGAAATATGGCATACGGTCATTCCCAGGTGGAAATTTAAGCTACACAGGAGCAGACACTCAGAAGAGGAGGAATTGAGTGACCAAGATGGGGCTTTAAGTGAATAGGAGGGGGCCTCTAGGACTAGTGCAGTCTATAAGGAGTCATTGGTTCGATATGGTTCAAGGAAAGGGAAACAAGAAAACCTCCTAACTGGAATCCTTTTGGATCCCAAGGATGGGAAGAATTTAAGACCATGTAAAGATTATTCAGGCACTCCAAAGGTTGTAGTTACCAGATCAGCAAGAAAGTCCAAATGCAATGTCACAGAGGCTGTTCCAAGGTTTTCCTTCTTGAACAAGGAATGTGTTTCCGTTTTAGGTATGACCCCTATGCGGACGATTTTAGAGTTAGTCTTTGTTCTGCGCACGTAGCTGAAAATGAGGAAAGTGGATTGGTGGATCTTTTAGTGATCAGGAAGGGAGAGCATTCGGTAGGGTGAGGGGAGGATTTCATAGTTGCAGAAAACTCATGGGACCTCCTCATGTCCTCTGAGGAAGAGAGAGTGAAAGGGGTTTTGCTCATTCAGGCCTCAGAGGAGGATGCCGAAAGGATGAATGGAAGACTACTTCAGGTGGGTGCAAGCAAATAGTAGGCCGCTTGGATCTAAAAACGTCAATTAATTTTGACTAGAGGTTTCAATGAAAGGAATATTAAATTTGAGGAGTTCTTACATGTTTGGGACAAGTTGGCCGCTCATTTCGAAGTGATCATCAATGACGAGCCAGGACAAAAGTTAAGTGACCAGTCCATGAAATTATTTTGGGCGGTTGCATCCAATATTATCAAGTTGGTCTCCTATAGTTATGTTTTCTATTTGTTTTTCTTGATGTGTTTTTGTCTTGCTAGTTTCCCACTTTTTTCCATCAAAGTGTGTCTTAATAAAAAATTTAACTTGGAGGAGGAGGAATTATTCATGAATCCTTTATTAAATCCTTAATATTTGGTAGGCCTCCCTTCTATGAACAGTCAATTATTTGGAATGTGTTGATTTAATAATCATATATATATTTCTATGTTTCTTCATTAAAAAAGATATTTGTATGTATCTGAGGTTCTCTATTGATGGTACTATAGAATCCCTCCTTTTTACTACAATACATTTGTTGGCGCCAAAATATTGCACGAAAAGAAGGGACGAAAAAGAAGCCCTGCACACTGCCTCGCGAAGCTCCGACGTGAAGAACCCCCCGAGCATCGCAGCCACTGTGAAGCACAGGAGGCGGTAATGCTCCGCGAATGCCCTGACGTTCGTGAGCCTGCCGCGAAGACCATGAGGCGGTACCACTCCATGAACGCCCTGACGTTCGCAAGCCCACCGCGAAGAACCCGCCTCCCCTTCGCGTTGCGTGAGGTCTACTTCGCGGAGCCCCTTTCCTATAAATAATGGGTTCCCCCTGAGTCCAGGGGACAGACGATCCGACCTTTCGGCTTCTCATCTCCCGAATCGTGAAGCACCCTTCGCCCCCAGGAATCATGAGCTCTGCGAGGTACTTCTACTCCACGAGATGCCATCGCCTTGTCTCATCTTGAGCCACTCTTTCGAGAGGGATTCCCTTCACGAAGCCTAAGGGAATTTTCAAAGAAAGGGGATTCCCAAGGGAACCCGGGTAGTCGCCGAGCATTTATGCTTCACGAAACACCCATCATGTACTAGTGATCCACAAGCCAAGGTGGGGTCGCTGTACATCGCGAAGCACACTGCTTCCCGGCACCTTGCTTTGTGAGGCTCCTATTCTTCGCGAGACATTGCTCCACAAAAACTATTACACTTCGCGAAACACCTCACATTCACACCCCTGCCCCATGCTAAGGCAGAGGCACTCCACTTCAAGAAGCATACTTCTTTTCTTGGCAATTCCTCTTCTTGTGCGACCCTCCATGTTTGCACGATGTGATTTAAAAATCGCATGGACAACACCACCCGTTGCGTTGCGTCGCCCAATGCTTCTTCGCATAGGCACGCTGACGGCTATTGCTTCTTCACATAGCCACGCTAATGTGGACCCCTCGATGGTTCGCTCCGTGACCCCCCTTTACCATGGCCTTTCCAGTACCTTCCCTCCCCCAAGGAGCAGAGGGTACCGGTCATGTAAGTCTTATGGGTGTAGAGTAAACCCACCTCGTCCGAGCTGCAGGACGTTAAACTGCCAAGCACCTCATCCTCAGCACACAACGTTAAACTGTGATCCGACCCCGTGCCTCGCACGCAGGGTCCCCCCAGCTCGGACATTCTTTACGCCACTCGTATCCACGGGAATGGAATCACCCTCACATGGGATGATATCCTCCTTCTTGGAGTAGCGTATGTCCACGGGAGAAGGGAAACCACCATGGTATAAGCCCCAAGCCTCTCATGCAGAAGGTAGCAACCATGAACCTCCGTACTTCCCCACTGCCAAGGGCAGTGGAGGGCGCGATAGGGAATGATGCACCTTCCATATTTGGTCCCAAATCCCTCTCCCGCTACGTTTTGTCACGATTCGGGCCCCCATCCTAGAGTAAGTCCCAGCACCAAGGGCCGCCCAATGCGTAAGCCCCTTTTCCTTTCTCACGGATGCACCCTTCACGACGTGATCATCAGGTCTCTACTGCCTCTTGTTTCTCACACTGAGCACGACTCACGTGGGATTAGAGTAAGCATTGGACATGACAACACCCTGTCCAGCATGACGTTAAATTGTGTGTCGTCCAGCATAACGTCAAACTGTATGCCCCCGTCCAGCATGACGTTAAACTGAATATCTATTTGAAATACCATGTCTTTGATCCATGTGAAGTCACGGTACGTAGGAAGCCTCCCTAAGGTTCAATCCCATCTCCCATCAGACCAAGGTCCCTTCATAACGTCGGTTCACTGACTCCCACCGCTATTCCCAAACTACAAGGACGTTGATCCATGTCAAGGCATGGTACGTAGGAAGCCTCACGAGGTTCAAGCCCACCATCAGTGGTCCCCCGGTTCACCTTGACGTCAGTTCGCCAACGAAGCCCCTTTGAACTACGAGGACTTTGATCCATGTCAAGGCATGGTATGTAGGAAGCCTCCCAGAGTTTAAAGCCGACCACCTATTGGTCACTCCGACTTTCTTCACGTCAGGTCACTAGCACAAGGGCAGCCTAGTGTGTAAGCCCCGCAACATCCGGACCAAGGTCCTCACTCGCGTCGGTTCACCGACACACCATTATGAACTACGTGGACTTTGATCCATGTCACGGCATGGTACGTAGGAAGCCTCCATAAGGTTCAAGCCCATCACCCAGTTGTTCTGATCTCGCTCACGTCGGTTCACCCCCATCCCGCATGACGTTAAACTGTATTCCACATTCCACCTGAACTACGGGGACATTGATCCATTTCAAGGCATGGTACGTAGGAAGCCTCCACGAGGTTCAAGACCACCACCAGTGGACCCCCGGGTTAACCTTCACATCAGTTCGTTGACGATGCCCATCGGGCCAAGGTCCACCTTCACGTCGGCTCGCCGACACCATCCCGAACTACACAGACATTAATTCCCTGCCACGGGGATACGTAGGAGGTCTCTTCAAGGCTCAAGCCCAATCTCATTGTCGCCCTTGTGATAGTCCCATCTCAGTCCCCCTCCGCTTCATCCATCCATCCATCATCGACCCTGATTCTCACTCGGACCGCCATATCCTAGCGAGATCATGCCATTCCGCTCCTCTTCACAACATTCAGGAAGCCTCCCTCGGGTTGTTCCCGATATCGGCATCCCTTCAAGTGAAATTCCTCAATCCGATCCATTACAACTAATGTTCTGATCAGGCCGATCCATCTCCGCTGGACGTTACACCTGCAGCATAACCTGCGTCAAACATAGGAAGCTGAGGAAAACCTCAGATATATGTATATGGAATATAATTCCCCTCGCTCGATGTGGGGTGCCTTGGGATTCCATGCCCTCGAGAAGCCCTACGACAAGTGACAAAAGGCAGACGCACCAATTCCCCAGCGTTCAGACACGCTACTGATGCTTCGACGTGACTACTCCCCCGACTTAACGTTGCTGCCCTGACCGGACCCTTTGGAATGTCCTCACAGAAGTAGTGTAATTAACCGGCGTCAATGGAAACATGGAACTGGGAAGAGTTTCATGAACAACTTATTAAATCTATGAGGGAGACCAGGACTAGGTGACGAGTTCTGTGGAGGAATCCATGGAAGGAAGAACCGACATCCCATCATCCCGATTTCGATCAAGGAGTAGACGCCCCTAAATAAGGAGTGGATGCCGCCCGCTCTTGGAAAGCGAGAATGCGGGGCGATAGCAGCGCGCCCTCCACAGACGGATGTGCACGCCCTAATGAAAGGGTCGGAAACAGAAATGGTGAACCCGACGTGAAATTATTCTCCTCAATGTGACGATTAGTAGCGTTCGAGATACTTGTAGATTAACGTGTCACCGGATCTAGATATCCGGTGCAAGGTCCCACCAAGCAAATATTAGGCCTGGTGTGAAACTCACCGGAAGTTGGGGCAGTAGAATTGAGGCATTCTGTTCTGCAACGTGTTGTCATGGATCCCTCTTACCTATGTGGAGAATGGAATGACGTTGGGGAACTGGTTGTCAATCCTTTTCCTCGTAGTGCTGATGAGTTGATCTCTCTGTTTCCCAGGAACTAGGTTGCTTCTATGGAGACACGATCACCGCCCGCTCGCCTACGCAGGGGCGGGGGAAATACCAGAACAGCTTCCCCACATGACTCCGCTGCCACCACGACGACCTCTACATCCATGAATACGGGGCGCCCACATCCCCTCTCCCCGTCAGAGATCATCCAGCGAAGGGTGATCAAAAACCTTGTACGCAGGTATGAGGAGGAAGGGGTCATCCCAACTCGTTATATGGCCCGCCTGAACCTGGAGGCATCCAGGCCCCGCCGTCAACACCGCCCTCAAAGGCCGTGTAGGGAGCCCCTTCTCCCCACCCCAACGTTCGATCGTTTCGGGAGCCTGTCCCCGGAATGCCTCAACGACTTCTCTCCTTATGCTGATGAGGCTGGTGATGTCCAGATCGGCCCACTCAGTGTCCCAATCCAGGGGCTCCAGGAAAGGGGTCCCATCCGGATGCGTCAGCGCCGCCAACCGTCTTCGCCAGAAGAGTAGGTAGGCATTGCCCCTGCACCACCTGCGCCAGCTCGTCTAACCTGGCGTCAGTGTCGGGCCCGAGCTGAGGAAGCTCGTTAAGGGGCGTCGACGTCAACAACTACTGTGGCCCGAGCCACCACTGACGTGAATCATGGATTCCCTGCACACACTGAGCAGTGTCACTCCTTCACCTGACCATGATCGAGGCTCCAACCGCCCCATGGGCAGGTGGGGTTGGCCCTCGGGGTTGCAAGCCTGAGTGGTGATCGCCCCGAACCAATTTGCGGTAATGTTATCCCGTACGGAGGGCCTCCCCATACCACTATTCCATAGAGAATGGGCCTTCCCTGCTCTAAAGCTCGTCACGGAGGAATGCCTTGTGCTACCCCCATCTTGAAGGAAGACGTGCCCCGCGGTAGTGACGCTCGGCGCGGAAACCTCTCCCGCGCCCACCATACAGGGTATGGAGTCCATCCTCCTACCCCTGATCGTCGATGTGAAGGAATTACCCATCCGGTCCCTCTCCAACGTGGGGGTCCTCCCTACGTACTCTCTAGAACTGGTGAAGGTCCTCCTCGCCCTGGCAACTCGAGGAATGAAGGTCAGCATCGCTCCGCCCGCACCGACCATGGAGGTCCTCCCCATGCTCCTGCCGGTTCCAACAGAGGTTCCGCCCATGTGGGTGCTATCCATGGAGGCCCTCCCCATGTACCCTTCGACACTTTCCCTGATGCCTCTCACACCCCGGTTATCTCAAGCAGGAACCCTCTCCGCCATGGCGTCAGCGCCGCCCCGAGACCACATGTTGAGGATCAAACTTGTCCTGAAAAGCCATCTAGGGGCTGGAGAGCAGGTCGTCACCGCCACAAGAAGAGTCCTGGGAAGGCCCGGGTGGAGATCAAACCTGCCTGTTTCTCGGATTCTGAAGAAGAATGCGACTTAGCGATGAAGCCTTCTCCCTGCTCCTTCGTGTCAAGGACTAGGGCAGGAACCAGGCACATTATCCTCATCCTCCTATAATGTGAGGTCCACCGGATTCCCTCCTCCCTCCGCAGGTACATCCAGGAGGAAGAAATTGTGGAAATTCCGCTGGTCCCGACCGCGCAATCACCACCGTCGTCACCGGAAGCGCCCTATACCTCTACCAGAGATCACAAAGAGCTATTTTGGGGACCAACGATGGTATAGAAATGGCATAACCCATCTCTGGTGGCCACAATTTATGCGCCAGAGGCTGTGGATACCAGCCCATCGTATTGTGATATCGTGGTTAGGTCACCTCACTCTTCAGAGGATGACCCAGATTTCGGCGGCCAGTCAGATCGTTCGTCGTATTCTCCGCCTCCATGTTTACTGTCCCAGCGGTTTGCCTCGGTACTGCTACTGGTCCCTCAGACACCTCCGGTTGATGAGTGGGGAAATACGAGGCCAGACCCCGAGTCTAAACCCAGGATATTCTGGAGCATTCTCGCAGTAGATCACTTCCTAGAGAAGTTCTGGCCGACGACAGCGCCAAACTTTTGTGCACCAAAGTCCGTTACCCCATAGGAAGTGGGGTGATTCCGCCGAACCCTATGGGAGAGTCACTTCTGCCTTCGTTACGAGCGGGTGATGTACCCCAGGAGTTGAGAGCACTTTGATGAAATCGGCGAGCAATGCTGCCTGATGAATTTGGCCGCACTCCCTGTGGCCCAGGACACTGAGTCACCAGGCCGTCAGAGCACCCTTCAATGGAAATGCATTCAGAGTTTCAAGGTACTCTGTATATTCATCAGGGAAGCTACCCCCATGTGCAAGTTCGTAGATGGGGACACTATGCCGCTCTCCTCTTCAGCCCTATCCAACTACAGCCCGATTCGATATGCGACATTGAGGACATGCCCTCGAGAGGGGTCGTAGTCCACCTAGATGACATAGTGGAAAAGGAGACGAGATTGAATTTCTCGGAAGAGACTTACCCCTGAGGGTGTACCGCCACTGCTGGACCCATCAGGGAGGGTTACCCGTCAGCAGAGGAACCTTCTAGGCCTCCTTGTACCCTCCGAGTCGCTGGTACTCAGTCGAAATGCCGGTAAGGGAAAGGAGCACGTCAAAACTGTCAAGCACTCCGACCCGTCCCCCTATATACAAGAAGACGGACGAAGATCCCTAGAGGGCCGCGTTACGCCAGCAGCTTTCTGAGCAAAAGAGGCTGGTTGACGAACTCCTGGCTGAGTGTGCTGTGGAGCGGCGACCTAACTATGGTAATCCCAAGCCAGGGCAGCAGGAGCAGGAACAATTTCCCCCCGGCGAGATGCCTCCTAGAAACCCTGATTATGCTACTTTCATAGACAGGGCAGAAGCCGGAACTCATGGAAATAGGGCGCGATATGTCTCTCCAAACCCTCCTGAACGACGGGGCAATCTGAGGAATCTAGCCTGGGTTCCCCCAGCCTCCCCGCAGGCCGTTCCGCCAGTCGCTCCACGATCTGCTGAAGCCATCTACCATGTCGATGAACTCGAAAACTCACTTGTGATTAGGGATCCCAGTCAATACAGGGACCCCCACCCGGATGACCTTATAGCGGAACTCATCGCCCACCTCGAAGTATTGGAAACGCGGCAGGTGGCAGTCCCCCCGGATGGCAAGCCATATCCCACGTGGGTGGATGACATGCCCACACCCCCGGGTGTTGGGAACCCCACATTCTCTCCCTTCAACGGGACAGGGGACCCGCTGCAGCACTTTGCCCACTTTTCTCCCAGATGTGGCCCCATGTTGGGGACTGCGGCTCAGCAAGAAGCCGCCAAGCTCCGATGTTTCGTACAATCATTGGAGGGCCCCACATTCGGCTAGTACAACCAGCTCCCTATCGGATCAGTGACCAGTTGGGAGGATCTCCGCCGGTAGTTCCTATCCCAATTTAGCTCCACCACGCGAAATACCAGCATCGCAGGCCTCTTCAAGTGCAAACAAATGCCTGATGAGCAAGTCACGGACTTCATCTCCTGGTGGAAGGGACTTACATACTCCCTCGACATGCCACTGACTCAGGATAAATTACTGACGATGTGTGTAGGGAATGTTAAAATAGAGATGGTTCCTTCCCCGGTCACCAAGAACTACCCTAGAGGGTTCCTGGATTACTCAGATAAGACTCAGCACCTCGAGGAGGCTCTGCAATAGGCTAGTCAGGCATGTTTGCTGCCCCCTGTGATCCTAGCCAGGAGGGCTGCCAGAGCCGAACCCACTGCGGTGGCCCAAATAGAAGCCCCCAGGTAGCTGGAATTACTAGCAGCGACACCGGACCCACAACCCCACAGAGGTCCTCCACCTCAAGTGCAGGCTCATGCCCAACAGCGACTACATCAAAATCGAAGGTTCTCCCGCGCAATGCGCCGCTACCACATAGGCGAGACAATCAGGTGCCGCCTCCTTAGCAGGCCCATCCGGCCCCTCGTCAGGGCTAGGCCCCCAGGGCCCCCTATCAAGAAAGAAGGAACTAGAACTATTCATTCAATGAAAATCAGGTCCCTGGCTAGTTCTGAAGTGCTCTAGAGCAAGGGATTGTGCTCCTACCCGAGTGCAGAAGGCCGGTAGAGGAGACTCTCACCGATCACCCCAACTAATGTCCTTATCATCAGATTCTGGGGCACACCCTCAAGAAATGCTATGTGTTTAAAGACTGGCTTCAAGACTAGGTCGATAACAACATAGTCAGGTTGGGCCCGGCACCAACACAAGTAGCGAGTGTCTTTGTAGGGTCAGAGATCGGTAGCGACAGCGAAGGCGGGTGGCAGCAGGTTCCCAGCCGTGGGTCCTAGAAATACGATGACTGGATGGCTCGAAAAACCGTCTCCCATGCCAATGGTATCAGTCGGGCATGCCTGAATCATCTGAAGCCTTCTAGGGAAGTATCCAGTACCTCTGTATCGTCTTCACAGCCGACCTCTTCCCAAAAGGGAAAGTAGCGACGACGCAAGAAGAAGCAACACGCTCCACCACTGCCGTCATCATCCCACACTCTTGGTGACATTATGCCCCCTGAAATGAGGATTTCTCCCAGAATCCGCCCGGTGGTGGATTATTTGTCGAGCGACAGCTAGGGGTATGCTTCAGTTAACACCGTGGAGCTGGTAAAGCCCTATATGTCTCCCGACGAGGGGGAACGCCAGGAGAGCCTCCCCAACGTTTCCAGCCGACGTCAACATCAGCGGAACCACAACCACGACGGTCGTCGAGGAACATCAGCATGAACATTCAGTCAGGGTGTGCATGCTACTGAGACTAGATAGCAGGCTCAGCGTAGAGCTCATCACACGCAACCTCATCTGATGCCCTCAGTTCTACCTCCTCCACCGTTTGTGCTACTAGATCAAGCAGAGCTGCCTCATCCGTATCACAGTCAGTCTTTCCCGACTACAGGACAATCTCTGCTGTCCGATACAAATCCGGTGACTAATCTCTATGCTTCAACTAGTAGGCAGTGGGATGTACCCAGCACTAGCCAACCGCTGGTTCAAACGGCATGACCCGCTATGCCTCCAACTGCAGAACGACCTCCAATAAGTAGAGGCTCGCGCTTGGCATGAAAGTATGATGTCTTGAAGCACCTGGCCGGCATTCCAGGAAGGATTTCTATCCTTGAGGCCCTTTTCCTATCATCTGAAATGTGTGAAGCACTTGGTGAGGCCTTAAAGAGACCCCTTCAGTTTGAGATGGAGGTAGCCGCTGTGGAAGCCTTCAACACCGTGGAAATTGAGAACGATGAATGCCAGGCAGTTATCTCGTTCTCTGGTGAAGATGAAGACCCTCCCATACATGGGTATATTCTCCCACTGTACATCACTGGCCACTTCAATGGTGTGGAAGTCCGCCGCTGCCTCGTTGACATGGGTTCTGGGATCAACCTAATCCTGACGTGGACACTGCAAAAGCTGGGTCTGTCTGAAGTTGATTTGACGCCCTCCGACCTTAGAATCTAGGGATACGACAGGACCGAGAAATCCCCAGTCGACAAGATCCGCCTAAAGACCCAGTTAAGCGGGCTAATTTCCAGCACCGAGTTCATAGTTGTCTCTCAGGACACCGCCTACAATGCATTGATGGGTAGGCCATGGCTCCATCTGCACATAGTGGTCCCTTCATCGTATCACCAATGCCTGAAATACTCCATCAATGGTCGAGTAGGCGTGCTTCAAGGATATTAGTCTCCTTTCGCCTCTTGTGAATCCCACTATCTGGATGCCGATTATTACAAGAGCATGGATAAGCAAGTCTAGTAAGTGAGGATGAACCCGCCCCGGTCGCATTTGATCCATGGGCAGGCCTGGATGACACCTACATCTTCCCGATCCATCGATTGGAGGCCACGACCTCGGACATGGGGCAGTGTTTTGTTGTTTCGGGTACGCAAGGAAGGCGTGTTCCCATGTGCAAGCGACGATGGAAAATCACCTCGTACTCCTAAACCAACCAGGCTCAGGTGATCCCGGAGCCTCCTACCCCTACGCGGTACTGGAATGTAAAGATTATGACAATGTCAATACGTCATACGTGTCTCTTCCACCGGGCTGGAATCAACCGACTCAGGCCGACGCATCACCACTGCTTTGATGTCATCAAAAGTGGCCCCTTAGGCCGAAGGCCATATGGGATAGGATCAACTGCCTTCATTACTATGGTCTCAGTGGGAAGTGGGTCTCTTGATATGATGACCACTACTGCCCAAGCCGACACCAGCTGACTATCAGGGTTTGATAGCCTAGAAGAATCCCCCTTTGCAGGAAACCCCTCCATGGGTGGAGAGGAGGATCTGGAGGATGCTCCCCCCTCCTTTGAGGAAGGCGTCTCTACCACGGTTGATGAACTGGTATAGGTGAACCTTGGTAGCGAGGTAGATCCAAGACCCACATTGATCAGTGCAGCCATGTCCCCCGAGGAGTAGCATCGGTACGTAGACTTTCTCAAGCAACACCCTAATGTGCTTGCCTGGAGTTACAAAGAGATATCAGGAATAGATCCCTAGGTAGTTGTTCACCACCTGGGCCTCCCATCGAACCATCGTGGGTTTAAGCATCCTCCCAGAAAGATGCACCCTTCTCACGGTGCTATGGTTGAGACCAATGTTGACAATCTTATAAAAGCCAACTTCTTCAAGGAAGTCCAGTACCCCAAGTGGCTTGCCAACATTGTGTCAGTCTGGAAGAAGAATGGGCAGATCAGGGTCTGCATTGACTTCCACGACCTCAATCACCACTGCCCAAAGGATGACTTTCCCCTCCAGGTGACCGAGTTATTAATTGATGCCACGACCAGGTTCCAAGCTCTCTCTTTCATGGATGGTTATTCCGAGTACAACCAGATCTGAATGGCCCTCGAGGACAAGGAGTCCACTGCCTTCAGGGCTCCCCAAGGTACCTTTTGTTACCAGGTTATGCCCTTCAGCCTGAAAAATGCAGGTTCCACTTATCAGAGGGCCATGCATCGCATATTCAGGCCGATTCTCAAAACGCTGGTGGAATGCTACATGGATGACCTAGTGGTCAAATCGCGCCAGTGCCAGGACCATCTCAAAGACCTTGAGAAAGTGTTCGATATCCTCCGTTTCCCGACACCTGAATATGAACCCATTAAAGTGTGCCTTCGGGGTCACCTCTGGGATGTTTCTTGGCTTTGTTGTTAGATACCGGGGCATTTAGATCGACCTAGAGAATATCAAGGCCATCATCCAAATGCCTCCCCCGAGCAATATTCGGGAACTTCGAGGTCTCCAAGTCCACTTAGCCTATATACGCCGATTCATCGCGAATCTGGCCGGCAAGTGTAAGCCATTTTCCTGGCTCATGAAGAAGGGCGCCGCCTACGAATGGGATGAAGAGTGTCGGACCTCCTTCGAGGAAATCAAGCATTACCAGCTCCAACATCCAGTTTTGTTGCCACCCATCTTCGGAAAGTCGATGGTCCTTTACGTGACCGCCCTGGAATGATCCTTAGTGCACATATCACCCAGAAGAATAACGAGAGTACAGAGAACAGTCTCTACTATCTCAGCTGCATGCTTCTCGATATAGAGATCAGATACCCCCCTATCGAAAAGGGCTGCCTTGCGCTCGTTTTTTCCATACCGAAGTTGCGGAATTACCTGAAACACCATGAGGTACAATTGGTCTCTTGGGTAGACCCACTGAAGTACATCCTGAACCGCCCCATGTTGGCTGGCTGACAAGCACGGTGGGCGGTGATCCTCCAGCAGTTTGATATCAGGTTCGTACCTTAGAAGGCCATTAAGGGATAGGCATTGGTAGACTTTTTAGCTTCCCATCCAACCTCCGCGGATCAATCCCTAGACCTGGATTTTCCTGATGAGACGATCTTCTCAGTCGATCGTGTCATCTCATGTTGGCAAATTCACTTCGATGGTGCCTCCCGGAGCCCCACCGGTAGGAGGCTCAACGATCCCAAGCTCAACATAGTGGGCATGGGTATCATCTTCATCACCCCTGTGCAAGCCGTCCTACCATACTCATTCCTCTTGTCAGAAGGCTGTACCAACAATGAGGCAGAGTACCAGGCTCTCATCACTAGCCTTGAGTTGTCCCTCGAGATCAACGTGCCCAATCTACATGTGAAAGGAGATTTCGAGCTGGTAATCAAGAAGGTCAATGGAGATTATGTCGTCAGGAAGCCGAAGCTTGTGCCAGTGCTGGAGTGCACCCTCCGCCAAATGGCCCAGTTCTCCTCTCGGCCAGAGGTCACCCATGTCCCTCGGTCACAGAACGGTCGAGCTAACACTTTGGCCGGCTTAGCTGAATTGCTCGCGGAACCCGAGAAAGATTATTTAATCATACATGTGGCACACCAGAGAGTCATTGCCCCATCACCCAAGAGGACAATGACGACCTGCGGTTAAGTCATCTCACCACCGGACCCTCTATGTCAGGGGTCCCGGGTTCATCAGACACAGTGGTTGAAGCCACTCCCGACTGGAGGGAACCTTTTGTCGAGTATCTCCAATATGGTTGCATCCTGGACGATCGGGCCGAGCGTGAGCGAATCCGATACCGCGCGCTGAAATTTACCCTCCAGAGTGGTCCCAGTCTTGAGCAGATCCTCTATAAGCAGATCTTCGATGGTGTTCTCCTCCGTTGCATTCAAGGAGTCGATATTTCTCAGGTTATGAAAGAGGTTAACGCCAGTTCTTATGGTTCCCATCAAGTTGGGCTAATGCTGTCCCATCAAATCCGGAGGTTGGGGTACTTCTGGCCCTCTATGATCCATGATTGTATCGTGTTTTCCAAGAGATTCCATGCATGCCATGTTCATGCCAACTTCCTGCATCGGCTGCCGGAACCCCTCCATGCCACCAGGTACTCTTGGCCTTTTGTAGTGTGGGGACTTGATGTAGTGGGACCATATCCACCAGCAACAGCTCGCCTATGTAGGTTCATCCTAACTGCTACAGATTTCTTCTCCAAGTGGGCAGAGGCAGTTCCACTCAAAGAGGTCAAGGCCCATTCCATCGTCGACTTTGTGAGCTCCAATATCATCCATGGGATTGGGGTCCCTCACGCTGTCCTCACTAATAACGACACCAACGTCCGAGCGGCTAAGCTGAAAAAATTGTATTCCAAGTACAATATCCGTTCGAACCATACATCCCGCTATCATTTACACGAAAACAGACAGATCGAGGCGTTCAATAAAACCCTCTCTAACATTCTGCAGAAAATTGTTGGTCAGAACAAGATAAGTTGGACGGACAAGCTCCTCAACACCCTCTGGGCTTATCGGACTACGACTCGCAATTCTACCCAGGTGACCCCATATTCCCTAGTGTATGGGTCTGGTGCCGTCCTACCCATTGAGATCCAGATTCCATCGTTACGCACTGCAGTCTATGACCAGCAAGCGCCAGATGAGGTGGCCAAAATCCGTCTAGCTGAATTGGATGCACTGGATGAGAACAAGCTTCATTCCCTGCACAATCTGTAAAGGCATCATAATAAGATAGCAAGGGCCTTCAACAAGAAGGTTCGCCTTCGCTCTTTTCTACAGGGTGATCTGGTGTTGGCCCTTCGGACGCCAATGATCCCCAGTAGGAAACCTACCATGCTAGATCCCAAATGGAAAGGACCTTATGTCATTCACAAGGTTTACCCCAACAGAGCATACTCCTTGGCGACCACGATTGGTGAGTGCATAACTCCTCCCACCAACACCAAGTTCCTTATGCAGTACATTTCCTAGGGAAAAATGGTCCTGCACGACCTTAAACTGCATTGTCGTCCTGCATGATGATAAACTGTAAAATGGTCCGAGCTCTATGACCATAAATGATGATCTCTCCCCGTCCTTACTATAGGATGTTAAACTGCAAGCTGGTCAGGTCTCCTGGACTGTGGCTCGACCTCAGTCCCCTTGGTTTCCCCCGACTCACTCTCTTGCGGGATTGTATGGTTTGGTGTGGGACTACGTCCTCATTCACGTCGGATTACTCGCCATATCGTACATATCCCTAGATGAGATGTGTCTCTCGCCCCGCATGACATTAAACTGCACTTTTAGAACTACGTATGGCTTAATTCCCATCCTAATGGGATATGTAGGAACGCTTAGATGTCTTGTCTTGAGCCCAGCCCCAAACTCTTCTCTTTGACTGTCCCCCCTGGGTATAGTTTCCTCGAAGGGTCCTCACATGATGTGGAGTAGGCTTCGTTAGCCCCACTCATACGAGGATTATAATAGTCACACCATGTGCCCACTCACGTTCTTATATCCTCCCACGTCCTCACCGCATGACGTTAAACTGCATGGCCTTCAAGAACTATGTATGGCTTGATTCCCATCCTAATGGGATACGTTGGAACGCCCAGACATTTCTTCTGTTGGCCCAGCCCAAAAGCCAAAATCATCACCTTGGGTCGTGACATACGGCAGGGTGTACCCTTTCGCCCCAACTCACGTCGAGCAAGCCTCGACCTGGCTGTACGTCCCCCCTGGAGATGTTCACCTCTGTGGTGGATGGATAGATCTATGCTTCACCCACTACTTGACTGGGATTCCATCATATTTCACACCCGGAGGGACCCCCAAGAACGACTTGGATACAACGCCCTGAGGGCTCTCCTACCGATACGGGCCATCGCCTCTGAGGGTTTCCAAGCGAGAAGCCGATACAAGTCCCACGTTGCGAATTTGGTCAACGGTCGATGCTCATTTGTTGCTCCCATATCAGGTCACCATAGGAACTCTTTGTTTCGAACATGGTCAACAGTGTCCTGGACCATCGGGTCCACCTAGAGATGTCCCAAACATCGAGTGCAGTGATTCGTTCTGCCCATCCTGATGCGATAAAATTCCCTCCAGGTGGTGCCAATGGTTGGGCCCATGACCCCAATTCTCTTATAAGGGATGTATGGTGTGGTGTCGGATTACGTCCTCTTTCGCACCGGGTTACTCGTCGCGTCGTACACCTCCCCGGATGAGATACAGTTATCTCTTTCCCCATCCTCATTGTAAGATGTTAAACTGGAAATTGGGAAGGCCAACCTGACCGAGGCTCAGCTTCAGGCCCCTTGGCCAGTCTGGGACCAGGACCCTCGTCCTTACTGCAAGATGTTAAACTGCAAGCAGGTCAGGCCTTCCTGACCGAGGCCCAGCCTTAGGCCCCTTGGCCACCTTGGGCCCCTGGCCGTCATCCTTACTACAAGGCGTTAAACTGCAAGCAGGTCAGGCCTTCCTAACCAATACCTAATAATCAGGCTCCTTGGCCTTTTCTGGCCCCTGGCCCATGTCCTCTCTTATAGGAGTGTATGGTGTGGTGTGGGATTATGTCCTCATTCACGTTGGTTTATTCGCTGTACCATACACCTCCCTTGTTTGGGTGTATAGTACTCCCCTCCTCGTCCCACATGACGTTAAACTGCATCTAGAGAACTACGTGTGGCTTGATTCCCATCCTCATGGGATACGTAGGATCACCTGAATGTCTAGGCTTTGGGTCCGACCCCATCTCTCAGGAATCATCATCCCACCAGGGCCCCTTGGTCTACCCTTCCTCCACAAGGGTATTATATGGCGTTGTATGGGATTATGTCCTCATTCACATCGGTCTTGTAATAACCATGCCATGTGCCTCTCATTCTCGAGCTATTTCATCGACCCTTTCCGACGGTTCACCAATGTGCCTAAGGGTACTCCGATTTATTACCTGGAATGCCAGACTTCACTCGGACACGTCCGCACCCGCTTTCCATGCTTTGTGAATCCCTTCATCAGGGCTTCTATCATCATTCACACCTGGAGGGACCCCCCAAGAACGGCCTGGATACTATGACCATGGGCTCTCCTACCATTATGGGCCAACGCCCTAAGGGTTTCAGACAACAAACCGATAAAAATCCCGCATTGCGAATATGGTCAGCGGTCGATGCTCATTTTTTTCCCACCTCTGGCTAACCCGATATGGAAAATGTTTTTCCGCCACAGTTAATGGTTATCCTCTATCACCATGCCAACCCCATTAAGCCAAAAATGTTGGTTACACGATTCACATCCTTCTCCAGTCTCATCATTCCCATGTAGAGTTTCGGAACTCTTAGTATTATTCCTCCGTGCACGTCTACGAGTTGGGGGAACAAAGCCGTGTCAAAGGTGTCCTTCAGGGCTCTTCACTGAATCCCCCTAATGGGATGTTTCGGGTATTGCGATGAGGATCTTCCCCCTTGTTTCCCACACCAATTTTAACTCACGTGGGCTTAGGGTTCAGGCCGAGGTCTGTGCTTACCTGGAAAGTTGTCACCCACCCATGGTCTGAGCTCTAAGACCATAAACTCAGATCTCGGAACTAGGCTCAACTTGATTCCCATCCTCATGGGATACGTAGGACCGCCCAAATGTCTCGTTTTCAGGTCTAGTTCATCTGGGAGCTCGTCTCTCCCCCGTTACCTTTCACCTCTATGTGGGCCCCTCAACATGAGGTTCCTCTCTCGGGGCTGTGTACGGTATAAGGTGTGATTATGTCCCCATTCACGTCGGTTATGCAGCGCAACACCATACACATTCCCCACCTAGCATCGTCTCTACTAAGTCTGTGCTGCATGACGTTAAAATGCATGCTTGGTCCTGTCACATGACCCTAAACTGTGACATTATCATCATGGCCGCACAATGAAAAATAGAACTTCATTGTGATGACCTCGTTGTAGTGGACATCACATTGGGTATTGGTCACGTTCCATGCCATTTGTCAACGCCTATCATGGCTTGATTTTTGTGGCGACACCAGGGCCTGCTACCCTAGGCCTGTCGCTTCACAAAAAAAACCACTCACCTTAAAGGACAAACAAGGTTGATCAAATTCCGCTTCTTTCAATGCAAGGGCCACGCACGCACATCCCTTTTCCCCTGGCACTAGTACCTTACCATGCCACCTTTCAGAACTACGTATGGCTTGATTATCATCCACATGAGATACGTAGGAGCGCTCGGGCACTTCCCCGCAGACCCAGCCTAACTTCATGTTCGGTCCCTCGACTCGAGCATTTGCCCAGAGAACACATGGTAAGTAGGGCTTAGGTCTTCAATCACGATGGGTTTTGTAACTACCTTGCCATGTGTCCCCTGCTCCCCTTACCCATTCATGGTCCTATTTCTATGAAACTAAAATAAGATCTCCCTGTTGGAAAGGACTTTTCTCCCTCTATCTAATACGTCTCGTTGTCGTATTCAGATGTGTTTTGACAAAGAGCCCGAAGTGTGGAATTTTCGTAGGGACATTCCCCTCCTCCCATGACCAAGTTTCGTGTGCTTGCTATTTGGATACTCATCCTCCTCCACATCCAAAAGGACCCTCGGATGACATGGATACTAGGCTTAAGGGCTCCTCATGGAAGTTGGGCCTAAGGGCTCCCCTATCGTCTCGGGCCAACGTTGCTAAGGATCTTTGACAATATTTGCGACATGGTCCCATGTTTCGAACATGGTCAACGGTCAACCCTCATTTATCTGTCCCCATTCTAGGCTAACTTGATATGAATGCTGTGTTTCTATCATGATTAACAGTTATCCTCTATCGTCACGTCGCCGTCATTGTGATCCAAATCTCGAGCGTCATGATTCACACATTTCCACTTCCTCATATTCAAGTGGAATTCAAACATATTCGGCTCTATCTCTTCGTGCATATAAGTGAACCACATGGGCGTGTTAGTATCATGGGGCCAGTATTCACCGAGCATCCCTTCACCCTAACCTACCTTTTTCTGTGTCGGGAACGTCCCACCACTACTTCTTATTTCCCACACCGAGCATGACTCGCGTGGGCTTAGTAGTTTTGGCAGGATGTGTACCAACACGACAAGGCTTCTCATCGTCATGCATGACGTTAAACTACGCTTCCAGAACTACATATGGATTGATTCCCATCCTCATGGGATACGTAGAGACACCATGGTATTTTGCCTAGGGTCCAACCCATAGGAATTTTCCTATCCATTCTTCTCCAGAACTACGTATGGCTTGATTCTCATCCTCATGGGATACATAGAGACACCCTGGTATTTTTCCTAGGGTCCAGCCCATAGGAATCATTAATCCTATCCTTCCCCTTTCCGCCCCCCTGGCCGGACCCCTTGCTAGAGAGGCCCTGTCCCAAAGAAGGAAGGATCCATAACCAAACCAATGCGCCCATCTGGCGTACTCCCACCACAGTGGTGTAACTACCTGAGTGTTGGATTCTATTCGGACAAACCATCGCTCCATATTCCACACATTGGGTACCCCTTATTCGGACCCTCGTCCCCTTTCATGACTGAAGGGACCCCCTAATGGCCTGGTCCCATGCCGCATCAGCTCACCTACCGTCCTATTCCAACGTTCTGGAAGACTGTCCGTGTCTGAAAGGATCCCCAAACAGTACGGATGCTAGACCTAGGGTCTGCCAATTGTCCTTGTCCAACGTACCAAAGGATTGACCGACAACATTTGTGACCTGGTCCCGTGTTTCGAACATGGTCAACGGCTGACCCTCATTTTTTGTTCCCATTTCAGGCTAACGCAGTAAGGATATCATTTCTCTGCCATGGCTAACGATTATCCTTTATTGTAACACCATCCCCACAGTGTTCTGAATCTTGGTCATCGTGATCCACACTTCCCATTTCCACCTGTTCAGACCGATTTCAGCGCCCTTGGCATTGCACCATTCGTGCATAAGATCATGCTAATGAAATGGTAATTCGGCTGTTCTGAGAACCTCCTTCTCCGGCTAGGCCTCTCCCACCTTCCGAAAATCCAGACAGGTTATCCAAACCCCGGATTCCCGAAGCATGTTTTCCATTCCAATGTTGGGTGGGACGATGAGGCAACTATCTTCTGTTCCTCACATCGGGCTTGACCCACGTGAGCTTGGGGAATTGTCACTGGACGTCCCACCAACATTGTAGGTATGTAATTAACTGATGCAAATAGTTGAAATCGTGCATACTACGGTATTCGAAAGAAGAAAAAATTGAAGCACAAAAGTACCATTAAAAGGCTTGTAATTTGTTAAAATAACCGGGGTTCGACTCCCCCCATGGACAGGTTGACCCCGTCAAAAGAATGTTGCAGCTCCTCCACCCTTCGGCTTGTGGCCTCCAAGAATTACTGCCGACGACTCAGATCCTGCTCCTCCTCAGTAGCGGCGGGGCGCAGTTCGCCAGCCTTGGATCTGGCCCTCTCTATGCCAGCCTGAATGGTAGCCGTCTTTCCAGAAGCCCACCTCATATGCTCTTCTGACTCTTCCAGTTGGGCCTTCAACTATGATATCAGCTCAGATTGTGCATTAAGAGAGGCTGAGTGCTCATCTGCCCAGGTCTGCACCTGTTGGACCTCACTTTCAGCCTCCTGGAGCTTCTTGATGTTGGTCTCCTTACTACACTGCCAGCCCACGCTGCGCCCGCGATCATACACCCGGATCTGCTTGGCCATGAGATCTCGGATGAGCGCATGAGGACGTTGGGCATCCACTCCCCCAGCGCAGAGTTCGTGCAGCCGTGAGCAAAGCCTGTCCATTTCATTCAGCAATAGTGTTTAGGGGTGTCCTTAATGAAGCGCGTGATTATCTTCCACGATCGGCGGCAGACTATGCTGCTATCCTCCACGTCAGAGGCCGTTTCATCCCAGTCTGCGCGATTGGAAGGCTCGTACACAGGATATTCCCACAAGAATTCCTCGGCAGTATCTGCATCTGGTGTTGAATCTGGCACGTCATCTGGTGTCGGAGCAGGCGTGATGGGACTTGGGTCGGCCGATTGATCACTGTCATCAGACTCCACCTCAATAACCTCAGGCACGACCCTGCTGGTGGCCCCGCCAGTGACAGTGTGTGTTGCAGATCGGGGAGATGGGGGACTATATCCACCATCACCGGCATGCCACTAGAAGGGATGCCGACAGACATCCCGACCAGCCTTGCCGCAGCAGCCCATGCCAGTCGAAGAACCGTATGACAGAGAGGGACACAAACATTAGTTGGAACAATATACATATGACAACAATGAATCCAGTAGAGCAAACATACGGAGATCGACCTCCTGGTGCTGCTCTTGAGTCGATGCTGACAGGACCCTGAGGCGTGGCCCTCCGTATACTGTTGGAAGGTTTAGAGATTCTTGAGGAGCCACCTCGGGTGCTCTGGCCCCACCAGATGCAGAACTGGACGCAGCCGTAGGCGTGGGTTCTGAAGGTCCTACATCGTCACCCGCCAAGGGGCGAGAGCGAGGCCTACGTACAAGTTCCTCCTGCATGGTTCAAACATCGATGAGAAATCCATTATGGCCCGAGAACGGAGTGTAAGGAAAGAAGTTCTGAATGCTACCTCGAGAGCCTCTGCAAAATCATCAGAATCTGAGTCTTGGTCTCCAATTTCGCCCACCACCAACGGGCTCCATCCACCAGCCTCATCCTCCCGAGATGAGTCCTCTGATTCTTCCGTCAGGGGGAAGCGCTCCCTCAGATCGGTAGCTGACAGCTGTGGGGGGGGGGGGGGGGGGGCGTCCGATCCAGCAGTACCCTCACCTGATCTGTCATTGGGTGTGGGACACCACTGGAGTGAACGTAGTCGTCCAAATCGTCCATGTATTGCTCTGCCTCCGCCGGAGATGCCGTGAAACCATCCCGGACTGGGTATATGCCTGGTAACTCCAACCCAAGGTGATTCAAGGGCGCCCACATCTCGGGTGGACTGAGGAATTGCAGGTTGACATCCCAAAAGTCCCAAGCCTCCGGGAAGACCGCATCCTCTTCCATGTCAATATGACGGAGCCGCTTCCCCAGAGCCTGAGTGGATATCCTACGAAATCCCCTTGGCGGCCACCCCTCCGGATGGCCCTGATCTTTCGGAATCACTGGATATGCCGCTGCTGCCACACCCTCGCCCGGTGTGGGTCTCGCCGCCACGGCGGCCCCGCCACCGCGAGAGGCCCTTGCTACCCTATGAACCCGACCTAGGGATAGAAGAGGCCCGCCATCACCCACCCTAATAGTTGGTTGCCTCATCATCTCCCCTGGATAAGAAGCCTCCCAGCTAATGGCATACCCCCTCACCAATCTGACAGCGGAGGTGGATGCAGGCAATGAAATTCGCATCTTCCCATCTTCCTGTGTGAACATGAGCCACAACTGCCTCATCACACATGGGTGCTCCTCATGAGGCACCTCCTAGTAAACCTATGGGGTTATCCTCTAGAGGGACCAGAACTGCCTCACAAACTGATGTGGGGTGTATGGTTCACAGAACGGATCACGATCCGCTCGTGCCACAAAAATCCACCTCGAAAGGCCAAGAGATAGGCACAATGCTCTTCCGTTTCCTACCCATCGTCAGTGTGTATCCCCGCGGGAAATGGAAATGGGTGGAAGTGAAACTCATCCTCCCTCCACACCCGGTTCAGCACCATCGGCATGGTAAGTTTGAATGGGAAGCTCCCGGCCGCATTCAGAATGGAGGGGCGGAAGTTTGATCCCGGCGGCGAGATAGGATTTAGATACTCATAAATCCCCCTAATGTGCGCTACAATCCACCCATACAGAATGTGGAAGGGCCCACATATCCTTGGCGACTTTTTTCCCTCACTAACGTCCCGAAGCATCCTGTACAGCATGGCGAGCATTAGAATCCCTATATTGACCTCCTGCCCCATGGCCAGCACTGACGCCATGATAAAAGAGCTGGGACACACCCCCATGCGGGTATCCCTCACCGGTTGGATCCAACCGCTAATAAGGGCCGCGATGAATGCCGCCAGCCTGATTATCTGCTACTGTTCAGTGCTGACACTGAAACCCCAAGTCTTCCATTGGCTGTCCTCCAAGACCGGCCAGTACGAGTGCTCCTTGCCCCGTTGATCCGCCTCTGGGCAAGTTCGAGGCCTCAGAGAAAACTCTCGATTCTCCAGGAAGTTCAGGAACCGCTCGAACCACTTCTTAAAGTGGACATCCCTCACTGCTTCCTTGTCCTCTCCAGGGACCAGTTCCATCAGTGCCGATGCCAGTCGTGACATCTGCTCCGTATCCTCCCACGCACTCATGACGGGGAGGAACCCATCATACATGGCCCCCAAGATCGGGACCCCCGAAATCTGGTGGACATCCCACAAGATGATGCCCACCTCCACATGGTGCAGGTGAAAAGTATTGGTCATAGATGACCATCTTCTCAGAGGCTCCGACATCATCTGTTTCGGTTGGTAAATGTGGAATTCGGAGGCCCATGCCGCATCATACAAACCCACTCTCCTCATCTCGGCCCCAATCTCCTCACATGAGGCGCCTACCCAGTAGGCCCATACCCAGTCATTGGTGAAGTTGATGCCCTGGCATAGGTCCCACTCATCGGACCACCCCTTCTTCGAATCCTGCAAAGCCACCTTTAGCATGGTATGGTACAGAGGATGGGACGTCTCCGGTTGTAGTGGCTTCTCATCAATATTGTTCACATGGTTGAAGAGACAGTCGGCGGTGACAGGTGTGAAGTCCTCCTGCGCATGACCATTAGCCAACCTGAACCACAGGTGCTGACATGGTGTGCTCCTGAACCAACAATATAGTCCGTCCCTACTCGCCTCAGGGATGAAGACATCATCCCTCAGCCCGAATCCATACAAGGGTAGCTTCTTGCACTACAGATAGTTCTTCTGACCCTCTGATAGCAGTTATATCAAAGAAGTATGGTCTGAGTGGCTACAAACCATCTCCCCTACGCCCAGACAGTTATCCATCTCATCCCTCCGGGCGGCGTCTGCAAGGACCCCCAATACAGCCTCTCGATGGGCCATTTCGGTTTCGGCACTCAGAAAAGGATTTTTTCGGGCTGGATCGCGAAGCTTTCTCGCGAAGCTTGAGTGAAAAACCAAGATGTGGAGTCTGGCCTAGGCCGGAATATAGAAGTTCTCTTGGCGCGGTCGCGGAGTCGGAGACTCGCGATTCGCCGCGAAGCTCGATTTGTGGAGAGCGGACGTGGAGGACGTGGAGCTTCGCGAAGTCGAGAGCACAAGAGGAAAAAATTTACGAGAGGAAAAAAAGAGAGGTCAGCCACCCTATTTATAGGCGGCGACCCTGGAGCTTTGTAGCGCGTCCCGCGCGCGCGGAGCATCATGGCGCGTCCGGACCGCGTGGCAACTGGCAGCACCGAGGGCCCCTTCGTGAGGCCGCATCGAGAACCGCTGATAATTTTGGTGATTTTCCCTCAGACTTCGACCCTTCGTCCCTCCACGGCTCCAAGTCTGAGGGGGGGCATTTGTTGGCGCCAAAATATTGCATGAAAATAAAGGACGAAAAAGAAGCCCCACACGCTGCCTCGCGAAGCTCTAACGCAATGCACCCCTCGAGCATCGCGGCTGCCGCGAAGCACAGGAGGCGGTAACGCTCCACGATCACCCTGACATTCACTAGCCCGCCGCGAAGACCGTGAGGCGGTACCGCTTTGCAAACGCCCTGACATTCGCGAGCCCACCGCAAAGCACCCACCACCCATTCGTGCCACATGTGGTATACTTCACGGGGCCCCTTGCCTATATTTACTGGGTTCCCCGTGAGTCCAGGGGATAGACTATTCGAACTTTTTTCTTCTCAGCTCCCGAATTTCGAAGCACCCTTCACCCCCGGGAATCATAATCTCTGCGGTGTACTTCTACTCTGCGAGATGTATTCCCCTTGTCTCGTCTTGAGCCCCTCTTCCGAGAGGGAATCCCTTCGTGAAGCCTAAGGGAATTCTCGAAGGAAGGGGATTCCTAAGGGAACCCGGGAATCTGCGGGGCGTTTAGGCTTTGCGAAACACCTATCCTGTACTAGTGATCCACATGCCAAGGCGGGGTCACTTTACCTCACAAAGCACACTGCTTCCCGGCACCTTGCTTCGCGAGGCCCCTCTGCTTCACGAGGTAGTGCTCCGCGAATACTATTCCACTTCGCGAAGCACATCCCATTCACACCCCTGCCCCATGCTAAGGCCGGGGAACTCCACTTCACGAAGCATACTCCTTTTCTTGGAAATTCCTCCTCCCGTGCGACCCTCCAGGTTTGCGCGATGTGATTTCAAAATCCCATGGACAACACCACCCGTAGAATTGCATCGCCTAATGCTTCTTCGCATAGGCACGCTAATGGCTATTGCTTCTTCGCATAGCCATGCTAACTTAGACCCCTCGATGGTTCGCTCCGCAACCACCCTTTATCAAGGCCTTTCCAGTACCTTCCCTCCTCCAAGGAGAAGAGGGTACCAGTCATGTAAGTCCTAGGGGTGTGGAGTAAACCCACCTCGTCCGAGCTGCAGGACGTTAAACTGCCAAGAACCTCGTCCTCAACACATGACATTAAACTCTGATCTGACCCCGTGCCTCGCACGCGGGGTCCCCAACACCTTGGACATTCTTTACGCCACTCTTCTCCATGGGAATGGAATCACCCTCACATGGGATGATATCCTCCTTCTCAAAGTAGCTTATGTCCACGGGAGAAGGGAAACCACCCCGGTATAATCCCCAAGCCTCTCTTGCGGAAGGTAGCACCCATGCACCACCATACTTCTCCACTGCCAAGGCCAGTGGAGGGCGCGATAGGGAATGAGACACCTTCCATCATTGGTCCCAAATCCCTCTCTCGCTGCGTTTTGTCTCACTTCGGGCCTCCATCCTCGAGTAAGTCCCAACACCATTGGCCGCCCAACGCGTAAGCCCCTCTTCGTTTCTCATGGACTCACCCTTCTCGACGTGATTGTCAGGTCTCTGCTGCCTCTTGTTTATCACACCGAGCATGACTCATGTGGGCTTAGAGTAAGCATTGGCCTTGAAAACACCATGTCCAGCATGATGTTAAACTGTGTTCCGTCCAGCATGATGCTAAACTATATGCCACCGTCCGTCATGACGTTAAATTGCGCATCCATTTGAACTACGAGGTCTTTGTTCCATGTCAAGTCATGGTACGTCGGAAGCCTCCTTGAGGTTCAAGCCCATCTCCCATCGGACCAAGGTCCCCTCTTCATGTCGGTTCACCGACACCCACCGCCATTCTCGAACTATGAGTATTTGATCCATGTCAAGGAATGGTAAGTAGGAAGCCTCACGAGGTTCAAGCCCACCATCAGTGGACCCCCGGGTTCACCTTCACGTCGGTTCGCTGAAGAAGCCCCTTTTAACTAAGAGTTCTTTGATCCATGTCAAGGACAAGGTACGTAGGAAGCCTCCCAGAAGTTCAAGCCCACCACCTGTTAGTCACTCCGACCATCTTCACATCATTCACCAGCACTTGGGCAGCCTAGTGTGTAAGCCCCGCACCATCAGGACCAAGGTCTTCACTTGCTTCAGTTCGCCGACACACCATTCTGAAATACTTGGAATTTGATCCATGTCAAGGAATGGTATGTAAGAAGTCTCCATAAGGTTCAAGCCCATCACCCGGTCATTCCGACCTCGCTCACGTCAGTTCACCCCCTTCACACATGACGTTAAACTGTATTCGACATTCCACCTGAACTACGGGGACTTTGATCCATGTCAAGGCATGGTACGTAGGAATCCTCCATGAGGTTCATGCCCACCACCAGTGGACCCCCGGGTTCACCTTCACGTCGGTTCGCTAACGATGCCCATCGGGCCAAGGTCCACCTTCACGCCAGCTCGCCGGAACCATCCCGAACTACGTGGACTTTGATTCCTTGCCACAGGGATATGTTGGAGGTCTATTCGAGGCTCAAGACCAATCTCACTGTCGCCCTTGCGATAGTCCCATCCCAGTCCCCCTCCGCTTCATCCATCCATCCATCATCCACCCTGATTCTCACTCGGACCGCCATATCCTGGCGAGATCATGCCATTACACTCCTCTTCACAACATTCAAGAAGTCGCCGTCGGGTTGGTCCTGATATCGGCATCCCTTAAAGGGAAATTCCTCAATCCGATCCATTCTAGCTAATGTTCTTATCAGGCTGATCCGTCTCCGCGGGACGTTACACCTGTGGCATACCCTGTGTCAAACATAGGATACTGAGGAAAACCTCAGATATATGCCTATGGAATATAATTCCCCACGCTCGATGTGGGATTCCATAGGCTTCCATTCCCTCGAGAATCCCTATGACAAGGGACAATAGACAGACATGCCAATTCCCCAGCGTTCGGACATGCTACTGATGCCTCGACGTGAGTACTCCCCCGACTGAATGTTGCTGCCCTGACCGAAACCTTTGAAATGTCCTGACAGAAGCAGTTTAATTAACTGGAATCCATGGAAACATGACACTGGGAAGAGTTTCACGAACAATTTATTAAATCTATGAGGGAGAACCGGATGAAGTGACGAGTCCTGAGGAGGAATCCACAGAAGGAAGAACCGACATCCCATCATCCTGATTTTGATCAAGGAGCAGAAGTCCCTGAATAAGGAGCGGATGCCACCCGCCCTTGGAAATCAGGAATGTGGGGCGACTGCAGCGTATCCTCCACAGACGGATGTGTGCGCCCCGACGAAAGTGTCGGAAACAATATTTCATTGCGTTTTACAAACAGATGATCTTTAATGTTCAATGTAAAAAAAATAAGTTACATAATACATGAAAACATGAGGCAATATTATAATACGCTTTTATGGATTAATCATAGGTTCATCCTAAATACAATTACAGTATTTCATAACTTGGGGATATACATCAAAGGAAACGGTGAGCAGAAGGCCTAGTAAGGGTAAACATGGAAAATTGTGTACTTTTGATATCATTAAGAACTTGGTAAAACACATAAAGACATGAGAAATGGAAATAGAAACATGTATTAATAAAAATAAATTTAATCATAACATTAAAATGTTGTTAAAACATTGAATTTATAAATTCATAATCGTATCACCATGGTCCACCCCCAAGGTGTCTCAAAAATTACCAAGGTTGTTCACTAAGGTATTGTGAAACTTATCATATCTAGATATTAATTTCATTACCTAATGAATTAGATCACTATTAGTTCACACCCATAATATGTATTTATTTTCTTGTTATCCACATATATTGCAGTCAAACATTTCATAAAAAACCCAAATAGAAAAAAATAAATGTGTTTCATATCAAAATCGCGTTGTTTTAAAAGTTCTTGAAAAATGATCATTATGTCATTTATAACTCAAGGAAAGGGAATGAGAGTTTTATTTATGTAAATTCCATAATAAAATATATCATTTTCATGATTTTATGAATACACCTAGAAATAAAATTGGTTTTTTTATTCACATAAATAAAATAAGAGAATTTCTTGAGAAAAAGAGTGAGATTTTGGGATGAAAATTCTGCTGCATAAATTCTATTCAAATGGTTTTAGAAAACATTAAAAAGAGAGCGGATAGGAGTATCCCATTAATAAATGACTCATAAAATAGTATATGGATTGAACTGACTAGAAATAATAACATGTTATAGAAGCGTGAAATACATACCATATAAAATAGATCGTGAAAGGAAAAAAGATAAGTTGAGAATTCCCTTACCTTGAATAGTAATTTCTAAAACTCCTTGATCGGGACCTTGGAAGCTTGAGGACACTTTGGGAAGACTCATTGGGAGGTGGAAATTGAAGAAATTGTAGGATAATGATTTTGGAATGAACATAAACGAATTAATGGGACGGTAGTTATAGAAAAAGTGAGATAATGTTTTATTAATTTCAAAGGAAACCTCATTAGTGATATTTTCAATATAATGGGTTTTCCAATGGTATTTTCCCACTGTATTGGCCACATGGGACACCTAATTTTATATTTTATTCTATAAGAGTTTACCAAAAACTTATCTTACTCTTTACATCAGTTGGACATAGTTATTTTGTCATTAAACATGTCGAAAACCCAAAAAAATATTTTTATTATTCATCGAAAATTAAACTATTTCCGGAAAATCCTAAAAGTTCACCGTAAATACTTCTCAACATGTATAATTCAAAATTGAACTCCATTTTATAAAAATTAATTTCATTTTAAATTAAATTAATTAAATTAGATACTAATAATTCACTAAGAGTTTCAAAAACATTTATTTACTTTTTCTATGATATAATTCTATCACATTACCACTTAAGAAAACTCAAACAAATATATACTTCCATATGTGAGGTTACTATTCCATTGGTCAAATTACCATTAATAAGGGTAAAATTACCATTCCAAAGGGTAAATTTACTCTTCATCAATTTTATTTTGATATTATTGAATACCATTTCTCACTATGATTACAACCATGTATGTCCGATTTTCGAAAAACAATTCGTAGAATATGTAATTTAATAATAAGATATTTTTTCACTATTCATCGAAAAACACTATTCATCAAATAATATTCATCAAAAATACAAAATTCATCAAATACTACTTATCAAATACATAAAAATTGAAAATTCTTTGAAAACATCTAAAAATTCATCCTTGAATAATTTTGACATTTGAAATTAAAAAATGATTTTCATTTTTCCATAATAATTATTTATATATAATAAATATCTGAAAAGTTTAATTTTTTATTCTAAAATTAATTTATCAAATTTGTCATAATTTAACATATACATTATTAATAAAATATATTCTTAAAATAGGAATGATGAAATAACAATTTTATTTATACTAAGAGATTACACAAAGTAACTAAGGCCTCATTACATATCTCCTTATAAACCCCATATAGGACCAAAATGAAGGTGTGCTTGGGGTGAAAAAAAACAATTCCCTAGTGGTGATTTCTATCAACTTGAAATTCTTCTATAAGTGATTCCACTCAAGACTAACATGTTGAAGTTTGGATTGGTCTTCATCCAGATAGAAGCCCAACGACGCCACCTCCTTCCCAAGTTCAGACAAATGGGATTCATATGGCCCGAGCCTACTAGATGAGGGCACAGACTCTTATTTATACAATAATAACCATTATCAAATATATTTATAATCACTAATCTATACTTTAAGAGTATTTCTTCCAATGGTCATATTGTCCGGCAATCATATAATAGTTGAAACCCAACCGTTTCATTTAAATTAAACTCACTTTATTAATAACGTGATATAGTTTTGTTGAGTACAAAATAATATAACATAAAATTTCCAGAATCAATTATTATTCAAAATGTTCTGGTCGTTACATTCTTCCCCTTAAGAAATTTCATCCTATAAATGTCATCTCTTACCCTCGAAGAGAAATGGTGTGGGTGATTTTTCCTTATACTCTCCTACAATTCCCACAGGGATTATTTATATTGGTGATTCGTCAAAACACTTTTACAAGGTTGGAAGTCTTGTTGATTAGAACATTTTCTATACGATCGAAAATCTCCATCGACTTCTTCTCAAAATAGAGGTCATGTTGTAGTTGAACCACCTCAGGATTCAGTACATGTGAAGTTTTAGGTACATACTTCCTCAAGAGGGATACAAGGAATACATCATGAACGTATTCTATATTTGGAGGAAGTGATAGTTGATAGGCCACTACACCAATGAGATCAAGGATTTCATTGCGGCTAATGTACCTGGGGTTGATCTTCCCTTTCATTCTGCAGCGCATGAGTCTTTTCGATGGATAAATTTGATGGAAGAATTTTTCACCAACATTAAACATCAGGTTCTTTTGACGATTGTTAGCATAGCTCTTCTATCGACTATGAGAAGATGTAATGTGTTGTTTGATTGCATGAACCATTTAGGTAATCTCATTCACAATATCAAGCCCAATAATATTTCTTTCACCAGCATCATCCCAAAAAGTAGGAGTTCTACATCGCTTTCCATATAAACCTTCATAGTGTGCCATTTGAATGCTCGAGTGGAAGCAATTATTGTAAAAGAACTCAATTAATGGGATATGTTGATACCAACAACCATTAAATTCTATTGAACATGTTATCAACATGTCCTCAAGTGTTTAAATAGTTTGTTCAGATTGGCTATCAGTTTGGGGGAGATAGGTCGTACTAAAATTCAATTCGGAACTCAAAGCATGTGGAAGATTTATCAAGAATTTTTATGTGAATATTGGATCATGATCAGATATGAAAGACAGTGGTACGCCATGAAACCTTACCAATTTCATTAGGTAAATCCATTCATGTTGATCAAGAGATAAATATTCTCAAATAGAGATAAAATGGGCTGTCTTGGTGAGATGGTATGCTATAACCCATATCGTATTTTTTCCTTTGTAAGTTCTCAGGAGACCAATGAAAAATTCCCAAGTGATATTTTCCAACATCAATGCTGGTATGAGTATTTGTTGTAATTCCAGTTTTGGATGTTTTCACTCTACCTTCACTTGCTGACACACTAGGAACCTTGTTGTGTAGTCAGGAATCTCCCTTTTCATGTTATCCCTCCAATAATGATCAAGAAGGTCCCTATACATTTTTGTACTTACAGGATGTATAGATAACGTAAAGAAATGAGATTAATCTATCATCCCTCTCTTTATTTCTTTAATATATGGAACGCATAGTCCTGTGTGAAATTTTAGTACACCTTCTTAATCAATGCTGAACTCAAGAAAATTCCCATCCTTCACAGCCGCAAACATCTTTTGTAACAAATGATCTTCTTTTTGATATTTCTTGATCTTCTCTAGTAATTATAGATCAGAAATCCTTTAGGATAGGGTTTATGAATACCCTTACCTAAAAAGTTTCAAATCCATTTTTAATAGGACATTGTTCAATTGATCTACTTGAATCCTCATGATTTCCAACACAATAGGGTCTTTCCTTTTAAATGCATCAGCGACTTTTTTTTCTCTTCCAGGATGATAATGAATTGATTAATCATAGTAGTTAAGAAGTTCTAGCCTCTCCTCTTTCTCATATTCAATTCCATTGCTATGAAAATATATATCAAACATTTATATTCTGTGTATATATCTCATTTCGACTCAAAAGGAAAGTTCCTCCATATCTTTAGATCCAAAACAACAATAGACAGCTCCAGATCATGCGTAGGATAGTTCTTCTCACGAGTCTTCAACTATCAAGTTGATTGAGAAATAACCTTGTCATTTTTCATGATAACACATCCAATCCCTTCAAGATATATATCACTAAAAATAAATAATCCTTCTCTGATTGAGGGTTGATCTAACAGAGGTTTAGTAACTAGTCTCTTATTTACATCTTGGAAACTTTCCTAACACTAATTTGTCCATATGAACATAAACCCTTTTCGAGTAAACTTGGTTAGTGGATTAGAAAGTCATGAATTTTTTTCACAAACCTCTTATAATACGCTGATAAACGTAGAAAACTAGGAATCTCAGTTATTGTTGTAGGCTGAGGCCTCTCCTCTATAACATTTTTCTTTGTAGGGTCACCTATGATTTTGAGATTGATGAATACCAGATCAAAGTTCAATATTAGATAAAAATGATCCCCAATAATATGGCCAAATAAATCATCAATTCTTAGAAGAGGGTATTTTTTCCTTATAGTGATCCCATTCAGTTCTCTATAATCAATGAATAACCACATCAATCCATACTTTTTCTTATTCAAAACGATAATAGGTTCTCCCCAATGAGACACACATGGACATATAAACCCCTTCTCCAAAATATATTGGAGCTTCCTTTTTTTAAATCCTCTAGCTCTACATTCACCATTCTATACAGGGTATTTAAAATTGCCTTGTAACTAGACATGAGTTCAATCGAGAACTCTACGTCTCTTTCTGGGGGAGGTCCATGTTACTCCATAGGAAATACGTCAATGTATTTCCCAACTATGGGAACATTCTATATTCTTATACTCAATTTCCCTTCTTCTGCTTCACCGGTCAACTATATAAAAATTCTATAGGAGGTTCTTATTGAAAACGATTAGGTTGAGATTTATCTCCTTGAAAGATAACTATAGTTTTTCCATTCAAGACTACTGATATTTCCTTACTTCTTTATTTTATCATAGAATTTTACTTTGAGAGCCAGTCCATCCCCATTATTGTGTCAAATTCCAACATGTGAATGACTATTAGATTTGCGATAAGATTGTGCTTTCTAAATAAATACTAGATTTTCTAAACACTGTTTATGTTTGGATAATCCCTATAAGAGTCTTGACTAATAACTCTACTTCTAGAAGTTCATGAATTGATTCAATATTCATTGAAAACATAGAGGAAATAACGGAATTTTTATAACTGGAATCACAAGATGTACATGTTTTCTTAGGGAGAAAAACAATATTACCTACCACAACATCATTTGGATATTCAACATCAGCCATCGTGAAATAAAATGCACGACCTTGCTCCCTTGTACTATGCTGAGGCTGATGGTGATTCCAATCAACTGCCCTCGGATTGTGACAATGATTGGAAAATTACCCAAGTTGTCCACAAATGAAGCGTTAGACGTTAGGTAGGGATTTCACAATCATCCCTTGTTTGTTAGTGTTGAGAATTTGCGGCTTCACATTACTTTGAAAATTTTGACCAATATGGAATTCTCTTCCACACTTGAAACATTTCCCTACCCAACGAAGGATTTTACCCAAATGCTTCTTCCCAAACTTTTTACATGTGGTAAGTTTCATTTTCTTTCCTCCTCTTCACAGATCAAATATCCTCCCAATCATGGCCCCATTGGTCTCCTATTTTCATTGGATTTGTGAGACCATTTCATCTCCTCAAACACCAGTTTGACTTTTATAGCACTATGCATGATCTCCTCATAGTTATCACAGTCTTTTTTAGCTAGATTCTTCAGTAAATGATGTCTTAATCCACCAAAGAATCTATCATCCTTCCAATTAGGATCCATGAAAAATCTAGAGGTGTAACGTGAAATCCTTGTGAAGTTCATCTCATAGCCTCCCACAAAATCATTATCTTTCTAATTTAGCTTGAGAAATTCCTTCTCCTTTTTGGTTTTCATCAAATGAGGGAAATATTTATTGAATAATATCACCCTTGAACCCTTGCCTCTCCCTATATTCAATCTCCCCTCATCTCCATGTGTTTCTAATCAGATCACACCACTGATCAGCTTCTCGCTCTAAGTGTTAAAAAAACATGTTTTTCTCTTGTTCGGAAGTAAAAATTATAAAAAAGATCTTATCTATAGATATTATCCACTATTTTGGAATCAATGGGTTCATAGATTCACTAAATGTTGGTTGTCGTCGATGAAAAAAGGGCCCAGTGGAATGATGTTACCTTTTTCTTGAAATTAGTCTCTCAGATTGATTAAATTTCATTACTTAACTTGATAAATTTTACTCAATATTATCATTAAATATTCCATTCAAAATTACATCAGAGGGGCATCCACATATGGTCAATTGAGGTCACCATTTTCATGGTTCCTCTTATTTCCCACAATTGTCTAAAATAAGAAATCGTTAGTGAGAAACTTGTTTCTTTTAAGAATATTATAACTCCTCTATTTTTTATGACATAAACATTATCCTTATATAAATTATTCAATATCAACAACTACATTTCCTAGAAATAATTTATAATGGCTCATACATGTTGTGTAATTAACTAAACATATCCCCTGGAGTCTCAAACTAGGAGTGCAGTATGGCCCGTTGTCATGCACAAGATCCTGTTCGAGTCTTTTTCAATGTTTTCTTTTTATGTTTTACCCCTAGATACATAGGTTCCAAATCCATATCCAAATTTTTATATCCAGATATAGATTTATTTTTTCGAAAACCACTTACTTAATATTTCACCAAAATACAAATAATTTTCCCTATATTTAAACTTTTATATAGGGTTCTTCCAAAAGTTTTATTATCCTAATTTCCATAAATAACATAACCATCCTTTCATACCAACTATGGAATCATGCCTTTCTGTTACATAACATTACATTAAATTTTATAAACAAACAATCATTAAAGTTTAGTTTCTTGGAAATTAGGTATATAATACATGAAAACATAAGGAATTATTCAAAACAACTTTTCAGGATTCATCATAGGTTCATCCAATGTAAAAATACTTCATCTCATAATTAGGTGACATACATCAAAGGAAAGGGTGATCAGAAGGATCAATAAGGGTAATAAAGGGAAATAGTTTACTTGTTATATCAATAAGAACTTGATGAAAAACATAAAGACATGAGAAATGAAAAAATAACCATATAATAAAAATAATAAATGAACAATGACTCAAAAATTCGCCTGAAACATTTAATTTATATATTTATAAGAATATCACCAAGGATGATCCCCAAGGTGTCATAAGATTTACCTAGGTTGTTGACCAATGTATCTTGAAACTTTTCTTCTCTAGAGATAAATTTATTTACCCAATGCATTAGACTAAAATCAAGGAACATGACAATTATGTATTTATTTTCATTTGATTCAAATAGATCATAATCAAAAAATTTATAAATAACCCAAAGGTAATAAAATAAATGGGTTTCATATCAAAATCGTGATGTTTTAAAAAGTTCTTAAAAACACGATCATTATGTCATTTATAACCGATGGAAAGGGAATGAGGGTTCAATGTATGTGAATTATAGAATAAAATATATCATTTTTATGTCTTGCTGAAAAACCCTGGAAATGAAATAGGTTTGGGTATGCATATAAATAAAACAATGTATTTTTTTGGGAAAAAGAGAGATATTTTGATGTGAGAATTCCGCAGCATAATGGCTTTGCAACATGTTTTTAGAAATCATCAAAAAGAGAGGGTAAATTGTTCAACCATTAATAAATGAATCATAATATAGTTGAGGGAAATAATAAAATGGAAATAATAACATGGTATGTAATCTTGAAAGTCAAACCCCATAAAAGAGAACGTGAATTTAAAAAAGAGAAGTTGAGAATTCCCTATCCTTGAAGAGTAACTTATAAAACTCTATGATTGGGACCTTGGGGGCATGAGGAAACCGTTGGAAGACTCCTAGGGAGGTATAACTAGAAGAATATATTGGGGAATTATTTTTGAATGACAGGTAAAAATGCAATAGGTGGGTATTTACATCAAAAGTGATGGAATACTTGATTAATTTCAAAGGACACCTAATAAGTTGTATTTAGAAAACCCTGAGCTTGCCCATGGTATTTTCCCATGGTATTGGCCTCTTGGGAAACCTCATATCATATTTTAATCCATAAAATTCAACCAACATCTTATCATACTAATTACTTCATTATGAAATGGTTATGTTTTCATTAAAAAAACCGAAAACCGAAAACTGTGTTCTTACTATTCATTGAAAATTCAACTATTTCGGAAAAATAAAAAAAATCCACCTGAACCAATTTTTGATGTGTATAATTCAAAAGTGACCTCCATTATATAAATATTAATTTCTTTTAAAATTAAATTAAATAAATAAAATACTAATACTTAACTAATAATTTCTAGATCATTTATTTTCATATATTATGATATAATTGTATCACATTACCACTTAAGATTACTAAAAAATATTTAAAATTCCTTAGCTGAGGTTAATATTTGATTTATAAATTACCATTCATAAAGGTAATATTTCTATTCCAATGGGTAATGTTACTGTTCACCAAAAAAGTATTTTATTATTATTGAGCCACATTTTTCACCTTGATTACAACAATGTATGCCCTATTTTAAAAAATTATTTCATAGAAAGAGTTATTTAATATTAAAATATGTTTTCACTATTCATCAACAAACTATTCCAAAAGTATGATTCATAAAAAACACTATTCATCAAATACTGAAAAATTAAAACTTATTAGAAAACTTCTAAAAATATATCCTAGATGAATTTTAACATTTTAAATTAAAAAATGTTGTTTATTTTACCATAGTAATTTTCTATGTATGATAAGCCTCTGAAAAGAGAAATTCTGACTTCTAAAATAATCTTATCAAATTTGTATTAATTAAATATAAACTTTATTAAGAAAAGTTATTATTAAAATAGGAATGGTGAAATAATAATTTTATTTATACCAAGGGATTACAGAACGTAACTAAGGCCTCATTACATAACCCCTTATAACGTAGCATTGTACATATGAGTAAGGTGTGAAATGGTGATAGAATCTTGGGGTGGTAAAAAAACATTGCACGAGTGATGATTTCTATTAACTTGAACTTCTCTCATAAGTGACTTAGTTCAATCTTAACATGTTGATGTTCAGCTAGGGGTTGGTCCAAAGCAAAGCCTAGTGACGCCACCTCCTTCCCATGCTCTGAAAAATGGGTTTCGTATGGCCCGAGTCTACTAGATGAGGCCATCGACTCTTATTTATACAAAAATAATCATTATCAATTTTATTTATAATCACTTATCTTAACATTAATAGTATAGTTTCCAATGGTCATATTGACCAACATTTATATAACAGTCGAAACCCACTAGTCCCATTTCAATTATACTCACTTTATTAATAAAAAGATATAATTTTGTTGAGTATAAAATAATATTATATAAATTTTCAAGAAATAATTATTATTCAAAATTTATAGGTCCTTACAGGTACCCTATTATAAATAGATTACATATTCTTATACCTTTTATTATGGAGATGCTAGTTTTAGGCCACACAGTTGGGTTATCAGAAATTTAACACAATCTGGAAAAATTGATTTTGATTTGATGGATAAATTGGGCCTAGGAAATAGGCTTCCTATATACCCTCATGAGTGAATTAGAACCCAAATATTTTGGTGCCACTAAAGGATATACATCATACCTTTTACGGTCACATAACGAGGAACCAACCATGCAATTTAAAGTTATGTTGCAATGATATCAAATAGAAATATTCATATTCAATGAGTGGTGTGGGACATACAATGAAGTGGATCAAAAGAACCTAGATGTTATGTATCCTCTCAGGTGGGGGACATATATTAATTGGAATATAGTCCAATAATGATTATTATGAAAATTCTGTAAAGCAATATGGCCCATTGGGTTGGATATGACTGAAATGGGGATTTAGACCAAATCATTAAAGTGAATTTATTATGTTGGGTTTGGACCTCGTGAAGGATTTTCACATATCCCATTTTTTCTAGAATCAAAGCCTGCATCATTTAGATGGGTTGGGACTTACCCCTATAGAGGAGGCCCATGGAGTGGTTATGATTGGAGCTTATTCTTAATAGGAGGTCCAATTGTGTTTCCTCACATGGAATATGTCCCTTTGAGGAGATAATAACATTTTTTAGGAGTTATACCTATTATAAAGACCAATGAAGGTACAATAAAGGTTTATAAAGGGATTATCATATGAATACATGTATTTGATTATGTGGATGTCGTGATCATCACTAACCACTAAGACCATGTGAGTCATTCTTGGTGCGAGAAGAAATATGAATACAAATATATGGAAGACCACACAAGCCCTTCCATCCGGTTTTGGATGAGGTTGGGTGATAGGAGAGGGAAAGGGTGTTGGTGCCCATATTCCATCTTGTTTTCAAAACTAGGATATTCATTTTTTCCTAACCATCTAGATACGGCCCAAAAGAAAGGTACGTAACTCACATTAAGACGATTTACCTTATTCCTAATTCTAGAGAATAGAAGAGGATATGGAACTTTCCCTTAAAAGTTAAACAAAGGGCTTCCCAACCCATTACTATCTGAAACAGGGTGGTCCCTGACACTACCTCCATCGTTTTGACCCTTGTTACCATGAGAATGTATGATTGTTATCATAATGAGGATTCCCTTTATTGGGTAGGTTACTAGCATGAAATCATTTACCATAGGAATGTTTGATCGATTGGGCAAACTGGTGTGCCCTTTTTGTTTTGATCATACATCTATCGAGTATTTAGATGAGGCCATGTCTTTAATGTTCGAGAAGTGTCTCATTTAGTACATTTCAATTTGAGGGAGAGTCAAAAAAAGGGGGGGGGGGGTTTGAAGAATTTTTGGAGGTGCCAAGATAAGACTAAATTCTACACAGATGGGTACCGAGGTTGATGGAACCCATCCTGCATACTCTTTTATATCTAGGTTGTGGGTCTATAAATATTTTATCCACATGTGTTTTGAAGAATTGTGGTTCTCAAAGGGGTTCACTATATGGGTGAATGGTCCTCAAAGGTCTCTTTACTATATGTAAAACACCTTATTCTATACAGAACAATTTGTATACCCTCTTTTAATTTGTGATTTGTGGGATACTATTAACTACTGAAATCTCTTACTTGGACTCTATATCTTCTCTTGCACACCATATCTCTCGCAAAATAATTCCACCCTCCAAAAAGTATCCACCTTGTCAGTCTATGTGGGGGGTGGGGGTTATAGAGGTAAAGTGTAGATGTTGAACTATGTACTATGAAGAAATATTTTCTTAGGGTATCCTTTTTAATCCATAGATGAAAAATTATTTTGAGAGGGTATAAAGGGTGCTGCCCCACCCAAAAAATGATTTTTTGTTTGTAGGGGCCTGGAAAGGATGTATTTCCCAACCAAGAAAATATTTATTTACTAGGAGATAAAGGAGGCCATCTCACTATGAAAATAAATCATCTGTGGGGGGATAAATTTATTCTTTTCCCAGAAAAGACATATTTTTTATAAGGTGTTATGCAGAGGTGCTATGCACAAGTGTTCTGTGGAGCATCTACTTGTATAGAGAGCATGTTATACTAAAGGTCGAGTTATATTATAGATCACAATAGTTTTCCATTTTAATAATTATGAAATGTCTCAATTTATTTTTATCCATCCATCACCAAATACATAAATTTATTCTAATCATTTATGAAAACTTTTCTCGCCCCAAAAAAATGACCCTTGTCGGAATGGGGCCCAATCTACATGAAGCAGAATCCATTCTGGGGAAGAAGATGGTCTAGTTGAATGTTTTGTAGAATGCATCGTTGAGTACATTTGGTCCCAAGGAAGGGACCACACCTATAAATGGTGTCATCCTCGACTCATTTGTCACTTTGCGAATCATGCTACTTATAGCCAGATAGAGGTTTTCTATGTAGTGTCTCTCATCATGTAGCATTTCCTTTATGATAATCCTTATACAAATATGAAACAATATTATCTAGGAATTGGTATTTCTTAAAAACCATTGGTTCTATATGGAATTTGAATTATATCAACATAGAGAAAGTGTGTTCGACATAGTGCATGAGGCGATTCGTGATCCTTGTTTTGGTGAAAGAGCTTCACAATTCACCAAAATTTTCATCTTTTAGGTTATGATGAATATGTTTACAGATTTTTATTTCCACATGGATAAAATGGATTTGAGAAAACTACATCTATCTAGTTCATTGACATCTTCGATCTCAATTCAGGTATTTTTTTTATTGTCTGGTACATAAAAACTAATCTTCAATATTGTTTGATTCCAGAAGATGGTATTCTGAAGAGTATCCTTTCACTAGAGTTTTACAATAATCCATTTTAAAAAAAATTACCCCTATAGAACATTGTGATTCAAAATGATTCCATAATTCTACCGATTGATAACAATCTTCCATCTAATTGGTTTGAGGTGTCCTTGGATCATGTTCAACTGAACATTTCTATTGTTGGACACATAATTTTGAATTATTTATATGAAGGTTTCCATTTTCAATAGTTCTTTATGAACTCAAATTAACTAGAATAATCATGATATTTCCTTTAAGTATTCCACTAAATATTATTCTTCAATTTATAACCCCTCACAAGGAAATCCAAATGAAGGGTGGCACTGTAAATCAGATTTGTGGTCTGTAGGGATTTTTTCGGGTGAATGGGTCGGGGAATTATGTGTGTTCTAGAATTATATTGTAATTCATAAATGGATAGATGTAATTGTCTTTTATCTAGAAATGTGGGTTTTTATGTCAATATTATATTTTTTAAATGAGATCCCAGCGGAATTGATTTTTCAGTAGTTTTTGAAATCTAACCCATTTCATCAACCGCATGGTGAATTCAAGATCATCCTAAGGGATATCTACTAATTTATAGGAATTAATCTTCCTGGTGACATTTATGATGAATTCTTTCATGCAGCTAAAACATGGGTAAACAATGAACAATTTTCTTCATTAATAAGAGACCTACTGATCGCATAAGAGAAATCACAAGGTCATCCCTTTCCCATCAATTCACTTATTCCATTAAGTTGTTAGATAAATCTATTTTTTAGAAGCTAGTGGTACAAGGATGATGGTTTGGAAAACCATTACTAATCTGAATAAACAATATCAAGGTGTTTTGGGTTTGTATTTGGACCCTGTTGAGGTAGGCCAACACACTGCATGGGGATATAGGATCTAGAGAGACAAATTTAAAAACTTTGGATTGGTAGGAAATTTCACTAGGCTTTTGATTGGATGGTGCTTTCTATATAGTGATTATTATATTATTTTTAGGGTCTTCAACATGATGATGGAGTCCATGTAGTTAGAAAGAAAATGAATTATCATATTCGTGCACACTCTCACTCTTTTTTATTTGTTGTTGGGTCATATACAAGAGTGAAGATCCCTACATCACCTTTGTGGATAGTTATAATTTTTATATGGTTAGGTGGTATGACATTTTCGATGTTACAAAAATCAGTATACCATGATTAACCACCATTCCACTTTTGTCCACGAACATTTCAACATTTCTATCATTCCCCCAATATACCTAGTCATCTATGTGTCCATTGAGTTATTAAGTTATGTTTACCATTTTGAGTTCATTCCTTATTAAATACCATTTGGAAAAGTGGTCGATAATCCTAGAATAACTTTAGAATAATCCTATAGTATATTCTCACTATGATATGGGATTCTGACTACTCAAGAACACGGGATTACCATTTCTGATCCATATTATCCCTATAGGGTTGCATGACAATTTGGATGTCTAAAATATGTTTCATCATTACCCCTTAACTGGATTAAAATGGAAATAAATCCACTCATCCTCCTCCAACTAGGAATAATTATGATATGTGAGGAATTTTCCATGGATATTTCTTTACCATATGTGAATGTTCCCACTAACTTTTCGTTGGGCTATACCAAATCATTCGTGGAATACTATACATATGTTATGTTGGGGAAGGTGGTTCGATGGGTTTATAATCCACAATATTCTTTGAGTTCCTTGCCAGTTATTCTTTCTTAAGCAAATTATGAATGATACAGACCTTAATTTCATTGTTATAATCTTTCTCAGGGAGTTTTAACCTAATTTTTTCCTTTTATCGAGAGTGTTTTCAACACCACTTTTCTGAATATCACTTTTTTCATCCCTACTAACAATAGTATTAGTGGAATGGTATTGGGAATTAAACTGATCAATGAAAAACATATCATCTCAGGTATATAGATTATTCTTAAGGGATTGATTGGTTACATTACCACTTCAATGGAGAAAGCCTTCATATAGTGAATGTGATCCCATATTATGTACACATAGCAATAGGTAAACTGGATCTGGACACCAATGCTGCAATTGAACATCAAGATATGTGAAAATGGTCTTGATCCCATGTTTACACTATCATCACTAAGACTCCTTTATAAAATATTGATGATAAAATAGACAGTATTTATAAAAATTTTCATTGATTATTCATAGGTGGATTTGATTCTTGACACTTTCATGTCCATGTTTATCATGTTGTAAATTGTTGGGAGAAATTGGCTACTTGTGAATATGATCACATACAATTTAATCATTCAAATCATCATAAGTATGATTTAAAGGACAATACTTTTGAGAATCATCGGTTAACAACTAATGAAGAACAATATCATCACATAATTAATGTAAAAACAATTGATCTATGGGAATATGTGGCTCACATGGCCAAAATTAAGGAATAGCTGTCATCAACAGACATATGGATTGAATACATCAAATAGAAAATTCAGAATCTAAACAATGATGTTAAGAAAATGAATCAATTAAGAGAATTTGAAATTTGATAGAGAACAGGTCTTGACCAGTCCATTAATGCCTCATGTTAGGCATTAGTAGATCTATTGAATATATTAGGTCAAATTTCATTGTAATCACTCCATTTTATTCTCATTTCCCAATAATGTCAAGGGGAGACTCTTGGATGTGGATTATCCTATCAAAATTCTTTTAATGAATAGAAATATTAATGTTATCAATTGTCTATCTCTTCATTCCGGCCTTCCTCTAAAATTTTAACAGTAATACTAGAGTTTAACTACATATTCGAATATCCATGTATTATTTTATTTAACTTGAAATAATGGTAACATGAGTATAATCTAAATTCATTATGTTTAGAGTATTATAATACCAATCAAAGTATATAGTATTTTAGATATATCATTTTTGACTGATAGTTGTGAGAGTAATCACCCCAACTATGCTTTGATTCCATGAATATGAAAGTCTCTACATAGATATAACTCATACATGTGGAGATGGGTGTTTTATTTATTGAATGATCCCATAATTGGATAAAATGTTTCAAAATATTCAGTGTTAATAAAAATAATACATAGGAAATGGGGTATTAACATTTAGAGACATATTTGGTTAATTTTCCAAACACTTCTATGTAGATCAAACTCTAATGTAGGAAAGAAAGAGGAAACTTGGGATATCATTTAAATTCACATGAGAGTGCTTGATATAGAACATTTGGTGTCATTTTCTCCTCAATCATATTTCATGATTGATGTCAATGAAAACTCATGAATAGGTCTTTCTAATCATGGACATTTAATCCTTGATAATGTATGAGACCCTTGTATAGATCAAATTATATTATAGGGGAAGAGAATTTTCATATTTCACAATGGTATGGGATTTTAATAATGTGATTTTCCAGATCCAATGCTAAGTACATTTACATGGATCTTTCTCTCATGCACGTAATGGTTCATATAAAATTGGCAGTGTGTCATAGAGTTGAATGTCATGATAAAAAGAATCACATGTTCTTTAGTTTAGGGTCTCTTTACAAGGAACTTTACTTATTGTTTTATTTCGTATAGGTTGGATGAGTTTCATATAGTTTAACATCATTGTAAAAAGGACATGGAATATATATTTTAAATTCATGATACATGTAAATAAGATTGTTTCTCTTAGGGTCACATGTATTTGACCAAAATGTTAAGGATTTTCCATTCTACATTGATCATACCAAGAACGCCCCATCATCCTTCCAGAATGAATATAATATTTTATGTTTTAATATGGGGGATTTTGATTATGAAAAGTGATATGGGATAATTATGAAAGGGATGACTATGGACTATGTTTTAATGATAGTTTCCATCATAAAATTGTTGGGGCTTATAGAGATTAAAGATGCATCTCTTGTGGATAGACATGCCTTTGGTAGATAGGCCTTCTAAGGGAGTCTTATATAGAGACAAACGGGGGCTTGTAATGCATAGTTAAAATAGTGGAGTCCTTAAGAATCTAACATTATATAACTGATGGCCATCATAAGTTTATGTAGATTCATATTTTCTATTACACAAATATTTATTTGTGTATAGATGGTATCTATTTATGGAAGGAGAATTTCATATGAAACCCACTACAAGATGGGGAGAAATGTTTCCTATATGGGTTTGACTTATGTTCATTGGATGAATTATTGTTTTTTTGTCATGGTTGGGCCTAGTGAGAAAAGGTCTAGGAATTACTACATATCCCATGAGGATGGGAATCAAGACAGACATAGTAATGGAAAACAAGAATGGAATGAATGTAGACAATGTTGGGTTCCAACATAAATTCTCCCTACACATGATTTAATTTTATACAGGTATGGGAAATACAATTTCTTGGATACGAGCACACAAACTAGGTGAGAATCTACCCTGGACCCTCTTATGAAGAACTAGCACTTATATAGACAAGTGGGAATTTAATATTGTAGCTCGACTAGGATTGTCACGAACCCACCCTACCAGTCTCGAGCCGTAACTACCCCAGGCCGTCCTCCATTGGCTTGGGGCTGGCGACAAGTGCTGAAGGCGTAACGATCTCTGGGAGGCCTTCGACAAAGTACCTATACACACAAACACAACCCACTTGATGTATAAGTTCAGAGTAAAAAAGAAAACCAAAGGACAAACAACTATAACCCAACCACAGTCATGCATCAACTTCTAAATAGAACAAGTAAATTTCTGAAAAGTACTAACAAGATAATTGAATAGAAAAAGGGGAAAACACGTGCCCAACAGAAATGTGCCACAACCCGACAATAGGTAAACCAAAGTAATCATCTGGTGAGTTTCACACCTGGAAATCCTCCTACGTCTACTAAACATAGCCCAAGTTCATGTATCCTCTACGCTCCTCCGTAGTCTCAATCGAGCTGCCAGTCGTCTGCAAGGGAACACCAAGTGAGGGCAAAGCCTAAGCAGGGGTGAGTATAAAGATACGTAGTAGGATGCCCCGAAACCTCGAGGGAGCAACAAATGAGGTACTAAAATGGTGAGAAGTAGATAGAACAAGAACAATTTAAGATTATAATAGATAGTGTGTAGCTCAACCCAACAAAAGGAAGGAAGTAGACTCATCCAATCTAAGAGGAGCTAGACATGGAAAGAACATGGCATACCTCGCGCGTCTTTTCCCCTCCTAGAAGGAGAGTAACCGAACCCAAGGAGTGGGATCATAATTAGGGTGTATGTATATATATATGATCAACAAGAAACCCGAATGAGTGTGTAAGGGGATATCTATCTCCATGCTCAGCCCAAGAAAAAATGCCAACAGTTCAAAGGATAACCATCACTGATGCCCAATAATCCCATACTACAAAGTTGTCTCATCGCTAAACTATACAAACAAGGGTCCCGCTCTGATAATCATAGAGAAATGTCACTGACTGGCCTCATAGAAAGCGATGAGTCTGAAAGAAGTCGTCGAGAAACCCATTGCCAAACCCATCAAGGGGGTAAACTCTATGGTTAACAGGTAACCCACTACCCAGCCCCGCTGGTTGGTAAACTCTAAGATGAATGGGTATCCCACTACCTAGCCCTGCTGGAGGGTAAACACTACGGTAAATGGGTAACCCACTGCCCAGCCCCGCTGGAGGGTAAACTCTTAGATGAAAGGGTAACCCACTGCCCAGCCCCGCTGGAGGGTAAACCATTAAGTCAATGGGTAACCCACTTCTTAGCCTCACTATAGGGTAAACCCTAACATCAACAGGTAACCAACTGCCCAGCCTCGCTAGAGGGTAAACCTGTATCTAGTCTGATAACTCTACACTTCACATGCCATCACTGGGTGTTACTAAGACCGCTACCATGCGTTGGTTCAGAGTGCGTCAAAAGAACCTCTGACCAATTCCCTTTCATGTTTCTATATTTAATCATATCTTTAAAGACGCTCCTCTCTCCCAAACGGATTACACCGTTGTAATCCTCACAGAAAAACATGCAAGATATACTATTTACTCACTTGAAATAGGCTCCCGGTAGAAAAGTTATTCAAAACCGCGTTATGCCCATACGAAGTCTCATGGTGCCTGCACCTCGGTCCCGAAAAAGGTCGGGCGAACTACGCCATTGCGTTGCTCTCGGAAAACAAAGCCAAATCGACTATTAAAACTCCCCAAACGGACGTCTGATGAAAATGTCGTAGTACGATGCACACAACATAAAAGAGGACTCGTGGGGCCCATGCCTGAACTCAGGATTCAATGGATCAAACCACCCTGGTCAACTTCTCCTCGATTCCAGGGTCACAATTCCGCTGATGGCACCTAAAACGATCTTTGGATGCCGAAGTTGCAACTCCCCACGTTATACAAACGTGGCCTCATGGTGCCCACAGCTCGACCCCAAAACACAGCAGCCAGATCGTACCATTTCTTTCCTTGAAAATAACCATGATGCATATGCTATTCATTTTACCAGAATAGACTTATGATGAATAAGTCATAAAACGCAGTGTACGTCCGAAATCTAGCTCATGGGGCCCACGCCTCGGGGCCGAATTTAGCCGGGTGGATTGTGTCGTCGCAATCCCCTCGAATGAACACTCACGAATGAGTACTCAACCACCCCAAACTAATATCAGGTGAAAAAGTGGTGTTTCCTCATAAAATGTGTGAACTAGGCCTTGTGGGCCCCTCACTTTGTCTCTAACCTGAGCACTTAGGAAAGAATCACCAAAAGTCCACACAAGGACTGGGGTCACGTTTCCACTGACGGCGCATCAATCAGAAATCTCAAGCAGGAGTTAGGACTGATGCAAGAATAATTAATAAATTAATTATTTAATTAATTATTTTCATTGAGTGTTTCGTTCCACTGAGCAACGAAACCAAACCGCAAGGGTCCCGAACCAACATTGGGAGTACCGTCTCAACTCCAGGGCCACAACTCCTTTGATGGCGCGTCAAACGGACGTCCGACTCGCGAATCATGTCCGTCGCAAATTTAATAATAATTTAATATTATTAAATTAATGCATCTCGGGTCACTGGACATCGGGCACAGAACACAAAAACCACGAATTCCACTTCAAAAATCCCGTCTCGCTGACACAAACCTACAGTCGCTGACGACACGTCAAACGGACGTGCCGTTTAGGAGATATGCCCCCTTGAACAAAAGGGGGCCCAAAATGGGCCGGTTTAGACTGCCAGCCCACGTCCCAGCCGTGGGTCCTGCCCAACTCGCAGCGGCCCACTGGCCGTGGCCCACCCCAGCAAGACCGAGCCCTTCTTGGGAACGGTTCTCTAAAGCAGACCAGCCAAAAGGCCGGTCTTCATTCGTGTCGCACCAGCAGGACCCGCGGTATGCGGGTCCTTTTCCATGCCGCACACCCCGAGGTGCTTACCTTAGATTCCTCCTCCTACCACGATGGTATGGCATCAGCGCCCTCACCTCCTGTAGCGCAACGACGCGCAACCTCCGGCTTGCCCTACACCACGGCTGCATAGGCTCCCCCCTCCACCGCGTCGGCAGCTGCCTGGTCACCCCACTCCGTCGCTCTGTTGTGTCCCACTAAAGTCACCTCATCCGCACCAGCCACATGCGACCTCCGGCTCCCCGAAGTCCCGGCCACCCCGGTGCCGCACCATGGGCCACCGCCACTTCAGGTGCTTCGCCGTGCAAAAATCATTGGACATCGCGCTCCCGGTTCGTCCTCTGGCCACTACCCCTCGCCGGAGTTGAACCTTCGGCTGGTCCCCCCGACTACTCGGGTGGTTGGAAAAATTATCTGAGGCTGATTTTGGGACCCTCAGGGCCAAATCACCCCTTCTCCGCCCCTCGCTCGTTGATCCATCACGGCTCTGGCGCGTCAGAAAATTGGGATGAAGAACGCCCATAGTTGGTTCAACTTCAATTTGTTCTTTACTGTAAAGTGCCTATTGGGATTTAATCTTAGTGGATAAAGGAAACTGCTTAGGATCCTCCATCATTTATTCAATTTCCACTAATTGGGTGGTGTCTTATGTTAATGGTTCTAAGGATTCTTCATTAGTTTCAACAAGTTGTTCTTCACATTCATTCAAGAATTTATCAAAAAATTATTTATCTCCCACATATAGATATTGTTATTGTTTCTTCATCGATGTATGAGTATAATCAAACATTCATTCCCATTTCCTCCCAATTCATCTAGATTATCTCTCATACTTTAACCCAATAATTATTTCATAATAATTAAATTTGTGGAATGATTCCAATTTTGATGAATGCATGTCATAGTGTGTGGTAAAATAATTGTTTCCCTAATATATCATAGATTATGACCAGGATCGTCTTTCAGGAGGTGCTTTCTCAGTTTTGTCATATACATGTTCTAATTCACCTAAATTAATTTTTATTTTTTTATTCAAACTATTCAATCAATGGAATTTAAATTAAATTCTAAAATTTATAATAAAATTAAGAGAAAGAATATTATTAGAAAAGAACGAATTTTACCTTTTTGGTTTGGTGTATGAGTTCCCTCATTCTCCTCAACAATGTTTAAATTTAGTTTAAAATTTTAATCATGAAATATCACTCTCATAATACTATTAAATTATTTATTGGTGTGAAATCTTTAATGAATTTGGTAATCTCAATTCAACATCCTCATGTGATCAAGGATGGCGGCATACCTCAATCGAGAGTCTGACAACTCCCAGTACCCAACTCTATCGTATGTCATTTCCTAGAGTAAAAGGTTCAACTTCATTGCATGAAGAGATTATTTTTAGTATTAGGAAGGGAAGAGATTTAAACAAATAATATAAATGAGTTTGAGCTTAGTGTCATAGAGTAAAATCACCACGATTGTGAACTTCGCTCTTTCTCCCTAGAAACATATATAAAAAATAAAAATGTATGTGTAGAATGAAATGGAAGAACAACTTCTGTCCCCCTAGCCAAACCTCGTGTTATCCCCTCGTTTTTATGGTTAATAGCTCACGATGGTAATATGAAAGTAGAATAAGAAGATAAATTAAAATAAAAATAATAAAATAAAATGAATAGGAAGGAAAAGATAAAAATAAAAATAAGATGAAATAATATATATATATATATATTTATAATATAAATGGATAATGTTAATATAATAAAATAAGAAGAAATAAAAATAAAAATGAATAATAAGAATGAGATTAAGAGGATGTTAGGTTCTGGAACACTTAAATATATGAAAAATGAAATGCATGTTTTATTTAATCAAATGAATAATTTAAATTAAATGAAAAATAACCAAAAACAATGAAATGAAAATAAAAAAAATAAGGAATGAAATAAATTAAAGAAGTATCATTTAAATGCCTCCCTCAGGCTCCCCTCCAGAAGTTTTCAAATCCTTCATAGTGGATTGATGGATTATTTTTATTGAAATGAGGAGAATCCTCGGTAGGTCTTCTGAAATCAATGAGAATTTATCTTCAAAATAATACCCACAAGACCCGGGGTAACTTCATAGATACACCCATGGTTCTTGGGTGATTAATTATTTTGACATAGAAGAAATATATGTGGTCATAGAGTGGACTGGGTTAGCATCGGGATAGAGTGATAGTAGACAATAGAGCTTTTCAAAGGGTGCATGGAGGTGTTTCAATGTTGAAGATTATGAACCCTAAAAAAATCAGGTGGTAATGCATATCAGTGGAAACTCAACCAATAATTTGGCCTTCATAGTGGTATTAGGGAGCTTGAATGGGCTCCATGGTGGTATTTCGGGGTATAGGAGGTTATCCATGGAGAACCTGGGCATTGGAAGTATGTATGATCATGAGATTTAGCTCCCTTAGTGGTAGATATTGTGGTTTGAGGAGAGTGGAAATAGGTGGATGAATGTCTTCGAGGATAATGAATGACAGAGATGGCTGGCACGTGGGAGTTCGAGTACAGTATGATGGAGTATAAATGTGATGAGAATTAACACATTAAAAGAATCCCACATCAATTTGAAACTCACAATCAATGATGGATTATAATTAAAACTATGTAATCCACTTTACATAAGCGTGCATTGGGGTGGGATTCTGGATACATTTACACACACCCATATGGGACAGGCTGCCCAGTCTAGCCCGTGTGGGATTTTGGGCCCACTATTCTCTATGGGCCTGACTCCCTATAGGCTCAATCACCAAGTGTCTAACTCTCCATTTTCCATGCTTGGTCTTCTAGCCCCATTTGTATGGGTAGGTGGATTTATGGTTTAAGGTTAAATGATAGCCTCCATGGACTAAATTTTTGGTCGTAAAAACCTAAAACTTTATAAAATAGGTTAGAAAATTTGTGGAACATCAAATCAAAATTTTTAAAAACATTTTCAAAACTACAAAACTCATCAATCTTAAATAATATAAAACATATTTAATTCCAAAATTATAAATTCCCACTTTTTATTAAAACATTACACATATAAGAATTATTTAATGGAATTTATTTAAAAACAATGATAATTGATTACATATTTTTCATGATATATGAATCATCCAGGGTTCCTTATCTGGATATGACCAAAGTGGCCATATCCCCATTACTTTTTTTTGTAAACAATGGTGTTTTCTAGGAATTAATATATTATGATAGAAGGTAGGTGATCTAATGTGGTTTTAAAGAATAATCATTTCATTGGGTTATCTACTAGTTGATAAAGAATATCACTTGTCAATGATGAGGAATTAGGCATGAATGTCCTCATTTTCCCTATTTCCTCACAGTAGTAGGGATTTATTAGAGTTAATTATTTAATGGGGGGACCTTCTTGAGAAAATGAAGCTCAGTTATAGTGGGGGGGGGTCTTTAAAATGAATTCCATCATGAAGAGGACTACCATCATGACTTCATGTTCTACTTCATGAGGAATTTCTATGGATTATACCCTAGGAAAGAACTTTAGAGTTTATTGTTGAAATGGGAGGACAATATTGTTGTGTGATCTTCTGGAAATTTGGAGGGATATCATGATACTCATTAGCGGATAGGATATTGAGATTTATCAGATTATGAACACAATGTAAGCCTTAATATTCAAGTGTCTGGAGAGGACTTTCAGAATTGTTGGCAGCCAAATTGTGAGGATGACCTTTGAAATTTCCTCAACTATCATCATAATTTATTAATGGTGGAGTAAGTTCTCTTGATGTTATATATAGAAGTCTTAGGGATTAGAGAAAACTAGCATTCATTACTGTAGTGTTATGGACTGTCTCTTCATTCCCAAATCATCCCTAGCTAAGCTTCTTTTTAGTTGTCTTTCTATGTGAAATTGGATATGACTATAGTGGGTGATTGATTTCATATGTGGAAATATATTTGATTAGTTCACACATTGTTTTCCTGATTCTATGAAACATTTCTATAATTTTAGCAGGGATATATTCCTAACAGGGAGTGGCCACTAGATATTAAACCAATGGACACTAGTTGGAGTGGGGATTTGGGTGCAATCGAGTTGGTCATCTATCTTGGGATGTCCACGACCCTCTGGTAGAAAAGTAGGGTTATGCATCTTGTCTGTGGTAACTTGCCAATTATTCTATTGAGTCACTTCAAATAAGTATGTTGGGTTGTGTGCCTAAATTCTTGCCACCATCAATGCTATCATTATGTATTAGAGAACACGTTAGATGTGGACAGGAATAGATGCATATCCTTACATTATATTCAGTATATATAGAGTGTCTTCAAAATTTGGAATAGGAATATACACCCATTTTGTATCTTGCGAAGGTACGTGTCCCTACTCATGTACTTCATTTATATTCTGGATCTTACAACTTCTTTGTTGAGTGTCTCAAGACTATAATTGATTTCTTGACGGATAAGGGTAGGTGTTTGTGCCTTCTCATGTTTTGACACCATATTTGGTTGGCATGCTTCCTATATACTTCTGAAATGTCCCATCATACTTGGATAGTGAAAAAAGTGTTTATTACTACTCATTATCTACATTAAATTTTTTCTAGTTAGATTATTCGGATAGAACATAGGCATAAATCTACTCCCTGATATGTTCTCACAACCTTTGGTGAACTATCTAAGGTTTCCTAGGCCTGAGTGACTTGGGGTGGAATCCTGAGAGTGGAACCCCCATCACAATGAGGGTTTTTTGGTGTGTAGAATTAACAATGATAACTGATATAAGGTCCACTTTTTATTCACTCTTGGGTTGTCTAGATGAGGATATCCATGAACTCTCAATTATACTCCTTGATATAATGCAGGAATTCATTATAGAGTTTCGAGGACACGCTCCCGAAATTATTTGACACAGAACGTAGTTTCATTGTCATATAATACACTAGAATTCATTGGAAAGATGACTGGAGGGTCATTATGAGTAGGAGGTCTTTTCAAACATCCTCTACGGTTAGAAAAGTACCATTTTGGTGGTACCCCAGAATGAGAATTTTTGAGACCTGCTGTTGAAGATGTTCGGTCGGTGATGGTGTCCTTTGATTAGTTGAGGACCTAATAGTATATGTGAATGTCCAGATTTGCTAAATGGACTCCATTATATTAGATTGAAAGGAGTTCTTGACAAAAGTTTCTGCATTAATATAACTTAAAAAAATAAGAATATACCATCAAATTATCATCTCAATAAATGAACACATGTATAATTAATTTTCTTAGATCCATGTTTTGGGCCCTCTTTGATTCTGTGATTGAAGGGGTCTGACATGTGGGTGATATAGTTATATTTTAGTTAAGGATTCATGTAGGTTCATTATTTTTATTTTATGAGGTGAGATGAATTTTTATAATGTTAATATCCTCTCAATATAGGTATTTGACCATTAAGATTAAATGATCATCACTGACCTCAAATCCCACATGTGTTATTCTTGTTGTGAGAAACAAGAGGAAGAAAAACATTTGAAAAACCACACAATATTCTCTGTCCTTTGGTGGATGATTCTAGGGAGATAGTAGAGTGAAAGGGCATTGGTTTTTTTCTCCTCTATTTTCTTGTAACTAATATAGTTAGATATGGCTACCAATATTTCTTCAACCCATTAGAAAGTCTATGTGATAACTCCAAGAGGGATTCCCTTATTCACGATTCCATAAAAGAGAGGTTGATAATCTGTTATCCTTTAAAGGGAGAAGAAAGTATGATAAACCCCCTTACTATATGAAATGGGGAGACCCTAACACTACCTCAAATCTTGGGACCCTCGTTACCATGAGAATGTGTGAATGGAAATTTGTTGAGGATACCCCTTATTAGGAAGGTTACTAGTATGACCTCATTTACCACAAGAATGTATGATCGAGATGGAACACTATTGTGCCCTTTTATTTTGATCATACTTATTTGGAGGATTCAGAAGAGGTTTTAGCCTGGTGGTTCTTGAAGGGGACTATTCGATATAGAACACTTTTTATGAGAGAATGATAGAGAGGGTTATTTGAACTATTCGTGGAGGGATAAGATATTGAAGAACACTAAACATAAGGGAGTCAAGGTAAAAGGATCTCATACCACATACTTCATTCTATACAAGTTGGTGGTCCAAAATGATTTTATCGACATATAGTTCAAGGAATGGTGGTATGAAAAGGGGCATGTTATGTAGATGGATAGTCTTCAAAGGGATCTTTTCAATATGGACAGTTTCTTAGACTATGTGGACCAATTCATATGCCCTATTTCACTTTATGATATGAGATAAATGTTTACCTGCTAAGATTTCCTGTTCAGACATTCTCTCTCTACAGTCATACACCTTATCTCTCACATAAGAATTATAGTCTCCAAAAAATATGCACCCCCGTCAGTCCATGTGTTGGGAGCTTTAAAGGGTTATAGATTTAATATCTCATCCATGATGCATGATAGAATTTTTTTTGTGGATTTCCTCTTTACCCTATGAAGGAAAATTTAATTTTTGAGGGCTTGAAGGGTGAAACTTCAATCCGTTAAAAAAATTAATTTTTGGGGGGCCTAAAAATGATTCATTTTCCAAAAAAGAGAATTTTATTTGTTTGGGGGAGATAATGGAAGGATAATCACCTAAAAAAATATTTTGAGGGGCGGGGGAGTCACTCTTCAACATTCAAAGCGATCTTCATTTGTGGGGGTCTATGTAGAGGTGCTATACAAAGCAGCGACTCTACATAGTTAACACATTACACTGATGGTTGTGTTCCTTTGAAGTTCATTGTACTTTAAAATTTTAATCTTCAATAAATTCCCCCAACATATTTTACTCCATAAATTCAAAAAAATCATAAAGTATTCTAATCTTCCATGTGAAATTTTCTCAACCTAATAATAATTCCAAGTGTGCCCCACCCATTTTTTATAAAAGGGAACATCATCTCTGCTGTTATTTACATTTCAATAGAAGTTTATTTCATCCAATCCCTAAAAAAACAACTTATTAGATTTCATCCTATCATTTTAGAGGCCTCTATTTATAAATAATACAAGACATATTGGTATTAAGGTGTAAAGTTAAAAAGATTGTCTGAAGAAGAGGTATATATTTAAATAGATTGTTTTAGTATAATTTCTTCTCCCAATTTCTTAAAATATTTTCAATAATTATAAAATAATAACACTGATAACTTAATATAGTGATTTTTTATGTTAATGTAATAACCTATATCTATCTCCTCATCTGTTAAATGGGAAATGAATTTATCGTTCATGTGTATGGCAGACTACCACCTTGTGAACTGATGTAATTAATTTTCCATCATCACCTGTAACTGATGTTTATAATGATGGATTTTATATTTATATATGATATTAATGAAATATTTATCTTAAAATATAATATATCATCTACTTTATTACCTTTTTATCCATTTAAAATTGATGTCATCATTCGTGTGTGTGTGTGGATTACCACATTCACAAAGTGATGTGATTAATTTTATATTACTACGTTACATGGATATATAAATGTTTATTAGAATAAATAAATAGTAATTTTTAATATAATGATCACTCTAGTATGATAAAATAATAATTACCTTCTTTCCATCAGGATTATTGAAAAATGGAAACATTACTCATCCATACATATGACATTACATTTCCAAGATTTCATCGCTGTTCATTTTTAGAAACCATGGTTGTTGGTTTTTTTAAAGTATAATTGATGTATAAATATTATAATTATTTTAGGACTATTATTATATGGATGATTTTATAATTACCACTTTGACCACATTCATCCTACTAATGTTTTTTGGGATTTTGAACTGAACATCCTCAAATCCCATAGCGTTGAATTAACTGAATAATTAATTAAATATTTCATTAATATTAATGAAATAAATTTTTTTATAACATGTTATTACAGTTATAAAATGTTATTAATAAATAAAATAACTTATTTATGTTTATTATATAGGATATAATAGATGTACATTGAATTTCCAAACTCAAGTTAAGGGTTTTTTCTCTCAAATGATCTTTTTTGTTGTATATATTATGTTATGCACCTATATTACATTAGGAAATGTTCATATAGATACATTATCATGTTATATAATGAAAAAACTTATTATTATGACACATTAATTTTCATTTAAAGTTATTATTTTAATTAATTTTATTATCCTATAGCTATTTATTGAAATTACACTTTTTCAGTTCATTTTCCTCTCATTAATAACTCACGATATCAAAAGAATGTTTTTAAGTAACACTAGTTTTTTTCTCTTCATTCGATAAATCCTTTTCATCCATTTCAATGTTTTCTAAAAAAATTTCTAAAATATTTTCACCATTCAACAATGAATTTTTAAATTTATTATTAAAAAAAATTGAATTTAAAAATAATTAAAAATGAATATTCTTATCAATTTTTAATGAGTTACTTTTCAATTTTAAAATATGTATAAAAAATTATTTTCTTTTATCTTATATGGATTGAATAGAATATTCTATAATTATGAAAATGGAATGATTTGAAGATTAATTTACAGTTTTTCAAGTTTCTTTCCAAAGGAATATTTCTCCTTGTTATTTTAGAATTTTTTTGAGATTTTATGTAAGGTATTTCTTTAAACAACAATTTTTATTCATGTTATGAATAATATATCTATACCTCAACTTCTATATTCCATTGATGATATATATTTCTAATAATTTATGTTTATTTTTCCCTTACATATATATCCATATCAATCCCCGTTTTTTGAGGGGTAATACATTTCATAAGTTCATTTATAAAATTATTTTGTTAAATTTAGACATGGTTAATGGGATATTTTTATCCAACAATCCTTTTATGTGAAACTCATTTAATTTTTTTATTCCCAAATGATCCCCTTATTTTGAGATATATGATTACGTAATTAGGTATGAACATCTAACATATTTAATTCCTCATTATATTTGAAATCATTTTAACATTTTCTTTCATTTTGATATGTGTCAAGATTATACAACTCCTTCTTTTATATGGGTAATTATTATGATTTTGCCTTATTATTTATTTCCATTTATGGAACACATAATAAAGAACATGTTTTGATGGATTCTCTTGGATAGATCTTCGATGGATTAGGAAATTCTTTTTTTATGTGAAAAATTATGAATGGGATTTGGGAGTAAATCTAATAAACAGTTGGATTACATCCACTATGTTATGTTTTGATGTATATTAACCTTGAATAATGAATATTTTATTCTTTTTGTTTGTACAAAAATTCCTATGATTCCATGATCATATAGAACCTTTTTAATTTTGGTTATTCTCCAATGTGATTACTCATGACCCCCCTCTTTAATGATATCATGTTATAGTTTTGACTCACACATTATGATTTATTTTCATGTTTTTTTGCTTACTAAGAAATTATGCTCACAATTTATTATGTTTCCTTTCCTTAGGTCATGAAGAAATGTTTTAAGTATGTCATTTCAAAGAAGGTTACTATGTAAGAAGAAATTTTGTGAGATGATGTAGAAATTTTTAAACCATTTTTTTATGTGTTCATGTTTTTAGGTATGAGTTTTTCACAATTACAAAAACAAATATACTTAAAAGATCCTTTTTTATGTAAGTGATCCACTAATTTAGTTTTGTGTTAAATGCTGTTTAGTGTTAATATCATGTAGTATTTATCCGATTCAAATCCAGAAATTCAATGATTAATTTTTATTAACAGATCTGAGTGTGTGAGTTCTGTGATGTTATAAAATCCTTCCTTGACTAATGCCTTAATAACATGCAATTTGAGAGTCACCCAATGCATCCAACATCCAATGAAAATGTGGAATAACAGTTTTGGTTGTTATGTATAAGTGCATGAGTCAAGTTATGATTTAATAATAATACAAAAAACTATGAACCATTACATATATTTACATATATGAATATTTCATAATAGGTAAACATTATGAATTCTTACAGGTGGGTTAATTATCATTAAAACCCATCTCAATGATTACCAAGTGGAAAATTCTTGAGAAGATTCCTTATCCACCTATGCTTACTCACATCCTACTGTCTACATTCTATGTTTCCTATCCTATTAGGTGACATACATATCGTTAATGCCAGAAAAGTTTAATTGTTGATTATACTTATACATACTACTATGTAGAACATTGTAGGGTGTTGAACTCGTTGGGAAGGTTGTGAAACCAAACTTCAAAAACATCACTACTTAAAAAAAGTGCACAAGTATTTAAAAAACTTTTTTAATAAAAGAAAATTATGATGAGAATTTTATTTTTTAATATAACTATATGAATTTTGAGTATTTATGATCAAGTAGTGAGTTAAGTGCTAAGAAATATAATCAAGACAGCTTCTTGGAGGATGTTGATACCACTAGTTTGAAATTATATCTTCTTCATAGTGATTATATTGATTTCAAAACCATAGAAAAGATATATTCATCTCTCTCACAATGAGATAAATCATTCAAAAAGATCATTCTTTATGCATTCTGATTTAATGAATCATCCAGTAAAGAAGTAGTTTTATGGGAAATTTGATAGAATCATTATCTATGATTGAAATTGATGTTTTTGAATAAAAAGTAAGAGGAATAATTTTTTTTAAAACTCAGAATCGGTCTCATTGACCAGTTCTTAATTTTTTAGAAATATGAAGTTGAAAAAGATAAAATAAATAACTAGTAAAATAGAAATCCTCCGAGTTGGATGGTTTACCAAAGATTCATATTCAAAATCAAGAAGAATCAACTTCAATTAATTTTTTTAAAGAATATACAATATATACGAATTATCCCTTGATCATGATCTATTTTGAACGTTGTTACTCCTCTAATCATTGCTATCCTTTTTGTGTGGTTCATTTCAGTATCCCAATATCTATCTATGTCTCTAGATTCACAATTGTGATCCACATCCCCCATTAAATTTTGAATCATCCAATAATTTGTTTATTTTTTTTCATCACTGGAGAATTTCACAAACATAGATCGGTCTTCGATTATTCACCATCCATGGGTCTCCATATTCTCCTATCATTAGGATGATATAAATCCCTTCTAACCGTATGTGGCCAGTAGTTGGAGTAGACAAGAATTCACTACCAAACAAAGAGACAATAATAAGTAAATAATTATTATTAATTATATTTATGAAATATAACTTTTGTTTTATATACATTATTTTATTAAATTATTAATTAATTTATTTTATTATTATTATTTTAATTTATATTTTATTTTCTTAATTATTACTATTATTATTTTATTTCATTATTATCTTCTACTATTCAGCCATATGTTCATTTTCTACATGTCAAGTGAAATCAGCTTGACATTGGATTTATCCAAAAGCATTTGAGCGAGAGGGAAGGGGAGGAGATCATCTCAGTTGATCGACTGTAGAAGTATTCCATAGTGCCATGGAATTGGTTGGAAGAATATCTCGGTATGTGAGCTAGTTAGAGAACCTTGTTGGTGTTGAAATCTAGTGATTGAAGCTTCTTCATGTGGATCTATTTTCATCAGTAAAGGTGTTATTTCAAGTTGTTATAGGCTCATGGGGTTTAATAATCCTCAGTGAGGAAGGTATGAGGTTCTATGTGTGATATTGGGGGTGCAGAAATTGTTGTTGTAGATTGATTGAGGGAATGAGGATATAGAGATTATAAAAGAAGATGATTTCTTTTGATTCCTATAGAAGTGGAAGAAACAAGTCCCAAAGATGGAAAGACCTCGATGATGTCACAAGAAGGGTAGTCAACGAGTGGATAGTGATGGATTTGTGGTGGTGGATCTCATGTTATTCCCCAAAATTTGATACTTTTGATAGTAGAAATTTTGGGCTATCATTTAATGTCGTCTAGCGGTATATGCATGCTAGCAGTAAGGTAACTGCTACCGCAAGATCTGCTAAGCCAGCGACCGAATGCCTAAATAGAAGAGTTCAAAAATTAACAAATAACAATTTCTTAAATAAATTAAAATAACATATAGAAATTAATTAAATGTATGATATATTATTGAAAATTAATTTAAATTAAAATTTGAATTAATAAAAAGTGTACTCTTTATAATAATTAATTAAATTCCAAAAGTGATAAATAAAAATTAAAAAATAAACTTAAACAAAAAAATAGAAATAAAATACCAATAAATTAATTAATATGAATTTGAAATTAGCAGTTCAAATAAAAAAATTAAACTAAAATATTTAAATCTATAATTTATGCTAGATTGATTATTAAAATTGTAAAGTAATGTTCAAACAAAATAAAATTCAGAAATAAGTGAATTTTAATTAGACTAATATTTTATTGAGTATGAATTAATAAAATTACTAATTCGTAGAATTATGTAGAGAAAAATTAAATTAAAAATAATAAATAAAATATAAATAAAAAATAAATAAAATATTGGTATACTAAACAAATTATTTAACAGCAAAATATATAAAAAATTGAAACCTAAAAATGTTAAATTTAAAAAATGAGATATATAAATACAAATGTTAAATTATTTAACCCTTAATTAACATTTCATTAATTAAATCATCAAAAAATCATATAAATGATGTGGAAAATTATCACATTTTAGGGCCACATCAAATTCCCTCATACCTAATTTTTATTTTTCCTCAAGGAATTACCAATCAATTTCAATGGGAAAAATAAATCGCAATAATAAAAATTTAATTTTAAAATTGACTGGTTAAGGAAAAATTATTTCCCGATGAATTATTTTAAGAATATAGTATATAGGAACTCTGAAAATAATGTGGTTTTAGTTCAAGATTATTTACAGTTGTACTTAAATTATGTCCTTTGAATTGAATTAAACAAAGATCAACTTACATTTAAGTAACACTAAAAAACTATCTTTTCCTTTTTCTGAGGGGAGACATATAATTTGTCACTAAAATAATTAGGTATAATGGAATGGATGAGTTGGTTCGATAATTAACTGAAATAATAAATACTACTATGATAGATTGAAATCAAAGAAAGAAGACTGAAATAATGAATGAAATAATCTCAACCTAGATTAAGATTTTCATTTCATAGCTCATATAAATGCATGTCTTACAGGTTTCATAAAATTAAAAAGGTTAAATTCAAAGTTAGTTAAATAAAATTGAATAAAAAATCTAACCATGAAAAAATAATTTCAAGAGGGTAGGAAATGAGTTACTAAATTAAAATAATGTTTTAATTAAGATGTATAATTTTTTTAAGGGGATAAACCGATTTCAAAATTAAGAAAAAAATTTCCCACTAAAAGTGAAGAGAAAAACATGAAAAAAAATCCAATTATGAAAAGTTTTAAAGGGATTCGATTGGATTACATAAAATCATTGATGATCCCTGATTAAGAAGACCCGCTCCCATTCACATAAAATCCATATTTTTCCTTAAATTTGAATTCAAATATAGAGGGAGAAAACTTGAATTTTAATGTTCAATATAGATTTAAAATTTGAATTATTTAATGAAAATTTTAAGGGTCATAATCAATTTCAATAAATAAATTGTTTTACATAATTAATATTTTACAACATATTCACATGAATTATCATTAGGTCATAGTGATAATAATTTTTCAATTAAGTTCAGATAGTAGTATGTTAAATAATGATTACATAGTGAATTGGGTGTTAGCAATTTTGAATATTTGTTTCAATTATATTTTCAATAACAAAGAAAATAGAATGTTATAACCTAAAAATATAAAATTAAAGAAAATTAAAACAACCAGAGATATGACTGCTCCAAAAAATTGTGAATAAATTTAAAATTAGTGGAACTCATTTTACAACAAACCTAGAACATGAAGAACATCAATAATAATGAAGTGAAGAAAAGTGATTTAGAAACATAAAATATATACTCTCCTTGTTAAATTTTTATACAGCAATCCTCCATAAAGTGGCTTAATATGATTTGAGAAAACATGGGAACAATACTACTCTAATTACACCAAAAAAAATTGTTGATGAAATTACTAGGATATCCAAGAACTAAGTACATAATAAATAGAGAATAAAAAAATATCATCACATTATTCTAGAAAACATGATAGTAAAAGAAAAACACAAAAATAACATGGATTTAATCCCTTAAAGCGTTGATTTTAAGTTAGTATTTTAAAAATTCAAATAAACTAACCATAGTCACTAGGTGGATGTCGTTTCTCTCCAATAAAACACCAAAAATACTTTTCAAATTTAGATGAAAATGAATGTTTATGGGTTATCATATTTCCAATGAAAATCTACACTCTCTTATCAGTTGGACATTTCCCTAGAAAACACCCCTCATCATTTAGTGACCTCTCAAAGATTTTTCTTAGTAGAGATGACGATTCATCACTAATATCATATTTCATTGTAGTTATAAGAAAATTTTGTTTAGGTGTAAATGAATTTATGATCTTTAGATCTTGTAAGAAACATTTAAGTAGATTAATAAAAAATAAATCATCAAAATCACACTTGGAAGACGTGCCATCCACATTTGAAATTAATTAATATATAGGGAATTTAGAATTTAATATAAGGAAAATAATTGAAATAGGTTCTTCTAAAGGTATTAATAATATTCAAAGCACATAATATCATTAAAAATAAAAAAAAGGATTCTAGGGAATTAGTCCAGCATATCAAGTTCATGAAGAGGGTTTTCAAGAAAAACAAGTGCAATTTTTATATTAATTAAAAAAATAGTTCTTCTTATAATACACTCTCAGTCCCAAAAAAAAATAAATCACAACAAAAAATTGATAAAGAGTTATAAAAGTACAGAAAAGATAATTTTTTACATATAAATATTTATGTTTAACCATATTGTAAATCTCATCCAAAAGCTTCCATATCAGAAAATAAAAAATATTATACATTTGAATCTCAAAAATTTATTCTTCTTAAATAATCTAATGTGTGTTCAACCTATACTTCAATTCACCTTAAAAAATATCATTCTAAATAATTGATTTATTGAGTGTTGGATATCATTTTTAGGGAGAGAATTCTTCAATTTATTTTTATGAAATTTAGATTCCATAATTTTCAAATTTCAACAATTTTCCCTATGTTTGACTACATTGTTTTCCATTTTAGTAATCCAATAAATTGAATTATCTTTTGTAAAAGGAATAATTTAAGAAATTCATCAATTGATCATTTGTTAATACACAATCTCTCATCCTTTTCATCAAACAACAATTAAAATACCTTTGGGTTTAATGTTTAAAAATAATGAAGCGTGATTTTTGAAACATGTATAAGAATTTCAGAATCTTTAATTTTGTGGTTTTTATTCTCTTCCAACATATTCTGAATTTTATGTTCGGGTTCTTCATTTATAATTTAAAGTGGATGGGACGAAGAGTTTTTGTTTTTCTATTTCACATTTTCTAATTTCTCCTCAAACTGAGCAATCACATACTCAATGTCACAATAATAATATGTATTTTCAAATATATGAATCATTTAAATAATGGGGCATTCCTCTTCAATATATTTTAGTGGTTTCTCAAAATTAAAAACTCAACACCATTTATGTTATAGATGGGATAATCAATGTTTTATTCATAATATAGAGTGTTTATTATTTCTACATTTTTATTTTATTCAGATAAAATTCATCCTAATAATTTGTTTGTTTCTTAGTTTGTACCGCACTCTACTTCATAATGTCATTTTAAAAGTTTCAACAATCATTTTTCTCAAAACAAAATTTATGTATTTTTCAGGTTCCTTTATCCTTTCCTTAATTTCTATGTTTTCAATTTTAAATTTTCAAATTCTATCTTTTCCTTCTCCTTGGTCATATTTGAAAAAAAATATAATATGTTAATTTTAATTCTTCAGAATAATCCTCAATCTTAGGTTTCTATAATTGTTGATTTTAATAAAATTGATCTATTAATCATGGTTGATTAGGAACACATTGGTAGTAAGTGATCCCATAATAGCCACAAAAAAACTCAATATGTTTCGTTTAGATGATACAATCTCCGTATATTTTCCATTTTAAGCCTCACAAATAGGATTCAAATTGTTCATTAGTGAAACAATGCATGTTTTAATAAAAAAATTAATCCTGAAAAACACAAAATATAAAATAAAAATTTAGAAACATCACAAGTACAAATTTTATTCAATAGTTTTTAACCAGAAATTTGTAGGTTTTTTTGTAAAACAACTGATGGGTTTTTTTTTAATTTGGTCGTGCAAAGACTTCCCCAAGAATGGAAACGAAAAATTGATAGCTATGTCATTAATATGTAAAATGAGTAACTATTTTTTAAAATCATACATACTACAGTGTAGAGAATTGAATGTTGTTGAACCCACAATGAATAGTGTGTACCAAAATTTCAAAGATAGCAATAATTAAAACCAATGGAAAAGGATTTTAGAAAAATTAATTGAAGAAAGAATGAAGGGATGATGATTTTTATAGAACTATTTGAGGTTAGAGTAATTATGAACAAGAAATGAGTTACGTGATGAGAAACACAATCAATATATATTCTTGAGGAATACGAATACTACTAGTTTGAAAAGATATCTTCTTCACAATAATTATATTGAATTCAAAAACTCAAAAAATATTTATTTTTCTCTTCACCAAGAGATAAATCATTTAGAATGTTGGTTCATAAATATCTCTAATTCTTATAATCATCCAATAATGATGTAGATTGACAGAAAATTTGATAGAATAAATCTATTTCATTGAATATAATGTTTTTTAATTAAAAGATAATGCAGGGAAAATAATTCTTTCGTAAACTCAAAATCAATCTCTCAGGTCGATTATGAAATATGAAGAAAAAATAACACGTAAAAGTTAAAATTAATAACCAGCATAATAAAAATTACACGAGTAAGAAGTTTCACCCAAGATTCATAATCAAAATCAAGAAGAAGATACTTTAATGATTATAGAGAATATATTCTAACAACTCCCACCAGCGGTTGGAATAGACCATGATTCATAGAAAAACAAAGTAACCATAGTGAAGAAATCATTATTATTAATAGTATTCATAAAAATATTTCTTTGGTTATATATATTGTTTTGGGTGGACCTGACTTCATCTGGAAGCTTTGGGGCTTGACGATAATAGAGTGATAATATTGACTCATTGCAAAAAATATTCTTCCACAACATCATCTGCATATCCAGCGTGGTAGTACAATCAGTTTTCTTCTTAGGCTCGAGGTGGAGATCTCAAACCCCAATAGTGATGGGTGGAAAAATAGGGTTGGAACAGTGTTGGCCTCATACTATGGTGGAGGCCAGACAGAGGTGTCAACTTGGTCTGGCCTGGCTTGGGGTTACACGAAATCTCAACAAGGTAAACAACTACACAATTGCAGTAGTTTAGAAATTCAGTGTTTTAATCTTCATCATTGTGGTTGGTGGTAGATGCAGGATGGCGGTAGCAAAACTGCTACTACTAGATCTACCCACATAGTGGAAGAATGTCTTAATATAAGCATTTAAAATTTAACAAATAATCATTACTTAAAAGAAAAAATATTAAATTAATAAATAAGTACAATAAATTATCTAAAAGATATTTGAATTAAAATTTGAATTAATAAAAAAATTAATATTATGAAAAAAAAATTAAATTAAAAAAATGATGACTAAAAATTAAAAACTAATCGTATATTTAAATTCAATAACTCTACAAAAAAAAATTCATTAATTAGAAACATGAAATATTTGTTAAAAAATAAAATGAAAAGTGTTAAATTTATAATTGATGCTAGATTGATTGTTGAAAATTCAAATTAATGTTCAATGAAATTAAGATATAGTAATACATGAAATTAAATTAAACTAATGTTTTTATGGTTAAGAATTAATAAAATTACTAAATACCATAATTATGATGGAAACACTTAATGCTAACATTCTAAAAGGAAAAATCAATTTAAATAAAATGAAAATAAAGGAAAAAAGTTAATTATTTAAGAGACAAAAATTTGTATAACATAATCATAAAAAATGATAAATAAATAAAAATAAACTACAGAAATACTAATGTTAAATTATTTGACACATATGTTGCATTTAATTAACGAAATTGTAAAAAAAATTAATAATGATGAAAATTAGTGCATTTTGAGGCCACATCAGAAGGTTATCATACCGTAGAATTAAATTTATGAATATCATCTTGTCATTTTAAGGTTTTATCATACCAAGAAACTAAAATGACATTATCAATATAAAAGATACTCTATGATATTATTACATTAAAATCATGCATAGAAAATAAAAATATGTATTAATATGTTTTATTGATATCAAAATATTTGAATATACATGAAATACATAGTTCATAGAGTTGGTTCTATAACCCCAAATCCAATAGACTCGTACTTAGAATAGAGACAACTACCTATGAATTTTAGTATGATAGTCCTCACATGATGATTATGTTTCGCCTAAGTTTTGTCTTTTTTTAATGGGATCTAACACACTGTCTTCTATGCATGTTTTTGTAATTGTAACTATAACTCTTTGAGAATACTCCAAAAAGAGATGATAATTTTTAGGTATATGTTTCATCGACTGACGTGACATGGGCTATATGGATAGGTCCACTACTACAATATTACCACAATAGAGTGTGATATAATTTTTACTACTTGGTACCACAACACGTTCTTAGAAAAATATTGGTATCCAAAATTATTCTTTAGCTACATGAAAAGACACAATATACAAAAACTATATATTAGAAAATATAACCATAGGTTTTTTGAGCTCTTATGGATCACGAAACCTCTATTGAAAGTGAAGATACATTCCGTCTATGATTTCAAATCATCATGATATCTTTAGAAACTATCATCTATATATCCTTTAATGTTTGGTTCCTTATTTACTCCATAATCCATGAACATATGTTATGCACAACTTATATAACCAATGGTATTCTAGACTTCTATCTAATAGATGTAACTTGGATCATCCTGATATCTTCCTTCCATACTTATGGTGTATGTAAAATCAGTCCTAGTAAATAACATGTCATACCTAACTAACCCAATCATTGATGCATGTTGAATCCTTATCATTATTTTTCATTCCTCATGGGTCTGGGGAAACATTTTCATATAATGATGAATTCTATGGGAAATCAGCCACAATCCCATCATGGATTATTCCATAATATGTATTTTCAGTATCTTGATAATATATGTACTCATTATTAGTCATAGAATTCTCTTGGATCTATCACGATGAATCTTGATCCAAGGAATATATGTTTCTTCATGTAATTCCTTCATGGAGAAGTATTTCTTCAACCATGCCTTAAAAATTGTAAGATTATTATCTGAATTAATATAAGTACAATATCATTTATATATAGTATTAAGAAAATAGACGCACTCCCACTAAGCAGTTTATAGACACAATGATCAGAATTGTTCTTTATAAAACCAAACATCATTATAGATCCATTACACCGAATGTTCCATGAACTAGATACTTTCTTTAATCCATAAATGTATTGTTGACATTTTTACACCTTTATGGAATCCTTTGGAGCCAGAATCACTTGGTTTTGTGTTTTATAGACATATTGCTTTATTGGAACATTGTTTAGTATTTGTGATGCTATTTTCAATGTGTATCCCCCATAGGATAATGCAATACTTGCATGACTCATCATTGATCCCACCATATATAAAAAGGTGATATTCTTAGTTTATCTTATACAATTCCTTTATTGTGTATAATAATGGGTGAGTTGGGATAAAATCACAAAATCCCATAAATGATAAATGAAGTCTTGATGAAGATATTCTCAACCACAGTTTAAGTGGAGTTTCTTTATATTATAATAAAAATAGTTCTCAATATCATTCTTATATTACATGAATCTATCAAACAAATATGACTTATACATAATTAATTAGATATATGAATATATACTTAAATCATCTATAAAATTTATTTTGTATAATTTCTGACACAATGCTTCAATTTGAAATGGTTCACACACATTGTCATGAACTAATTAAAGAATATATTTTACCCCTTCACCTTTTCCACTAAATAGAGATTTATTCCATTTTCTTTTTAAACATACATGGAACACCCCATGTTTATTCAGCTCAATGGAATACAAATATCAATTTTACTGCAATTTGGTCAAGCATTTTTTTTACATGAACTATATTGTGATTCCATGTTATGGTGTTGTATGAGTCATATGAAGTATTTTTTTTCAATTTCCATTATTTGGTTCATGTAATCAAACACATAAAGAATATTATTTAAATGTTTCTTATCATAAAAAATTATGTACTTAAAAATAGATAAATACTAATTCACATACTTGAGTCAGTAGTACCTGATAGCTATATTAGTATGTTTGGCTCTATGGGCTTCTCATAGATCTACCACTATTAGTCAATATTCTTGAATCAACTTGAATGAAAAATTTTAATACGTATTTGATCTCCACATGTTGTATCTAATACACAATATGTAGAAATAGATAAATTTTACACAATAAAAAATTCACCTGATGCTTCCCCTTGCATCGCTATGTAGGTGAGTTTTTTCATCCAATTGATATTTTTTTCACATGTGAAACAAAAAATATCCTATTCCCTAGACTAACCCTTTGTATTTATATTTTTGGTTAGTCCTTGAGAAGAAGATTTGGACTTGGAGCTCTTCACCTAGAATTTTGTTTTTTATGATAAAGAAGTAAGTATTTTCATGATTCATCTCCTTATGAAATTAGAGATGTTTTGTGAGAAGATATAGAAGAGACTTATCTATGTTATTTGTATTATAATTAATAGTAATGCTTGAGAAGTTTTGAGGAAGTGATGTATAAATTATATTGATGCACATTTATTTAGGAAATATAAACACTAGATCCTCTAGTTACTCAATATGGAAAATGAGTTTTACTATATGAGGCCTTTTTAGTGCACATTCTCTAGGTTTTCCCTGAAAGGGTGCATTGGATATCTCCAACTATTCATGTCTTACTCTCTCATAGTATAAAACACATAGATTATTGAGCATATGGTAAGAATCCAAATTTTTATATGAATTCATGATTTCATTAGACAAGGATGAAATCATTTATCCTTTAACATGGACAAAATCACTCAAATTTTTATTATAGATAGTAAACTCTTCATTATTATCCTACATAGTTGTAAGATCATTCTGTGATTATTCTAGAATGTAATATTTTAATTCATGATGCACCACAACCCATATAAATCTCAACCATTACTGGAAATTATTTCCAAAAAGTTCATATTTTTCCCAAATATTTATTTGAATAAAATGTGGATGATGAACATTCCATTACTCTATAATTATAAATGATTAGATTATTTGTACCTTTCTTGATTAAAAATTATGTGAGACATAATTAATTTTAACTTTTTCAACTCTCCCAATATTTTATCAAGAATAAAAAACACTCACCAATAGAAAATGAATATCTAGTTTCTTGGACATTCTATTTGAAATGATCTATATTACCCTTCCCATAACACAAGAGAGGGATTGATCAATTATTAGAAATCATTCAGGTAAATAAGTCTTTTCTAACTATGGTATTACACCTCCTTGATCCTCTATATGGATTCCCTGATACCAAAATCATGACTCATATTTCCTCAATACATGTCTTCAAGTTACACCATGTACATAGAGGGATATTTATATTGATTTAAATTGGTTATGTCAACCCAAAACACAAATAAAAAGTCCCTGATTAATGTACGTGTCCCAATAAGTGTTGGTAGAACACTTAGTTCTAAGGATTTTATTTCTAATCAAGTAGTGGAAGTCTTAGTGTGACTTAATATTAAGTTCATGGTATTTTTTTATCATCCATAAACATTTATTATTTTATCCATTACATGTATTGTTAATATTTTGTGGACTTTTGTTAAGTTATTAACCATGGATTGATAAAATATTTACACAATATCCATTTATTTAAATTTATTATTTTTATATTTGTTCCTTTATTTATGTGATCTATGTCTTGCGTCCATAAAATAAATAATGCATAAGGCATTAATAAGTTCAAATATGAATATTTAGATCATGATCGTATCTAACAGTTTTTTTTAGTGGATAATAAATCAATTGATGACCATGGGAAATATACATTATGATAGTATTAACATGAGTTACATCATTCTACTATTACATCTGTTTACCACCTGGGTTGGTAACATATCGATTCCGTATTTTTGCATCCATGAGCATTGTGAAACTCCTTTTATTACATTATTTAATAAATCACACATAGGTGAGGGGAACCAAATGATTGGATAAGTGGATTTACTTAAATAACATTGGATATGAAAATCATACATAATATAGGATGGAGAGATGAAATATAGAATATAATATTTAATTTAATAATTATTAATTGAAAAACCATAAAATAAATTAAATCAACTATAACCCACACATACATAGGTTTGGTTAAGCTCATGATTAGTCATACACATAATATTAATATGAAAATGTACATTGTCTATCATTAATTTATATTTTTTCTTTATTGATAAGATAAACACACTTTTATTAATTAATTAACACATTTACTAATTATCTTTCATCTGTAAAGGTTGTTTGATGTCTATTGGAGAACCCCATAATAAATACATTAATGTAAAAAATAGAATGACCAATAAACACTTATAATTAAATTTAATCAATTGATTATTTTATTAATTCATTAAAAAATGTTTTTCATAGTCATACATATAGGTTTATAACAACATAATGAGGTTTAATTCCATAATTAATTATTTTTTGTAATTTTGTTCTTTCATATAATGGGAGACTACACTATGTGTAATTGTGAGCTATAGGTTTTGTAACTCAATTAACATTTACTTGATATATGCACCTTGGAAATCAGCATGTACAAACTATATCCATATCCTCTTCCATTAAATGGGAAATGAATCAATCATTTGTATGTACGGAGGACTACTACCTTGCGAGCCGATGTGATTAATTTTCCATCACCACATCTCATGTATGGAAATAATAGGGATTTGATATTTATATATTATATTAATGGAATATATATCCTAAAATAAAATATATCATGCACTTTTTCACCTTTTATCTGTTGAAAATTGATAATGTCATTCATGTATGTGTGTGGACTACCACCTCCATGAGGTGATATGATTTTTTTTCCATTGCCACATCACATGGATATATATAAATATATTAAAAGAAATAATGATGTATTTTTAATATAATAATCACACTAGAATAATAAAATAATACTTACCTTATGTGCTTCATGATTATTGAAGAATGGAAACATTGCTCATGCATACTTATGACTTTCCATTTCCTTGATTGCAACACAATACATTTATAGAAACCATGTCTGTTGGGTTTTAAAAGTATAATTAATGTATAAAATCATAATTATTTAATGATTATTATTCTAGGGATGATGTAATGATTACCCCTTTGATCACATTTAACCCAGTAAGGTAATTTTTGGGACTGTGAACCAAATATCCTTAAATCACACGGTATTAACTTAACTAAATAAGTAACTAAATATTTCATTAAAATTATTGAAATATAAATTTCAATGATAAGAGACTAAAGTCATAAAAGGTTAATTGTAGATAAAACAATTGATTTAAGTTTATTATATATGATATAATAGAAATACATGGAATTTCTCAACTAGAGGAAAGTGTTTGTCAACTCAAATTGTCTTTTTGGGTACATAAATTATTTTATGTAAAATGGATCAGACCTCTATTGTCCATTAATTTTCAAAAATATATTGTTTGAGGTGTTCCAAGAGGTCAAGGTGACATATCCCCAACACTTTTCCAAATTTTGAGTTTTGTGAACAATATTTCCAGAACTATGTGGAACCAATGGAAGCCTCTTTCCTTTTCCAAATTCCGAGTTCATGAACAGTGTTTCTAGAACAGTGAGGATCCAATGGTGAGGTTTCAATGGTGAGGTTCATGAATAATGTTTCTAGATGGTGACATTCCAACCGTGAGGTTTCAACGGTGAGGTTCATGAAGTGTGTTTCTAGAATGGTGAGGTTCCAACAGTATCCTCTTTCCTTTGCCAAATTTTGAGTTAATGAACAGTGTTTCCAGAATGGTGAGGTTCCAATGGTGAGGTTTAAATGGTGAGGTTCATGAACAGTGTTTTCAGAATGGTGAGGTTTCAATAGTAGCCTCTTTCCATTACCAAATATTATGTTCATGAACAATGTTTCCATAATGGTGAGGTTTCAATGGTGAGGTTAATGAACAATGTTTCCAGAATAGTGAGGTTCCAACAGCGAGGTTTCAATGGTGAGGTTCATGAATAGTGTATCTAAAACAGTGAGGTTCTAATGGTAACCTCTTTCATTTGCCAAATTTTGAGTGCATGAATAGTGTTTCCATAATAGTGAGATATAAATGATAAAATTCATGAACAGTGTTTCCAGAATAGTGGGGTTTCATCAATGAGGTTTCAATGGTGAGGTTCAAGAATAGTGCTTTTCCTTTGCCAGATTTTGGGTTCGTGAACATTGTTTCCAACTTCCTACAGTTCGACCCTTTGACATTTCCTATGATGTAAAATGCATTTAAATACTTATTTTAATGACTCTAAGGCCGATTCAAATGAAATAACTCCTATATTAATTTTCCTAAGGCTCATTATGATTTTTCTTGGTCAAAATGCATGGTTCAATATGATCCTCTTTTAATGGAAAATCCAGGGTATCTTAAACCACTACTCGGTTAAATCTTCTAAAGGGACAATATATCGCCCTCCGTAGTTCTTCCACCTTGTTCTTCACTATGAGACTCTCAAACCTTTCATTCCATCCCATAGGAGTTGCACAATCAAACATTCCTCCTTGAATTGGTTTCCCTCTATTTGGATGCAACCAAGTAGTATCAATCAATCATTGATATAAGGTACGATCAATCGTCATTATTTGGGGTTCATCTATGTCTCTTCCTCTTATCCCTTTTAGGGAATGTTATCTTCATGTTCCTAATGGGGTTTTCTTTGGTGTTGATTAGTGTGGCGGTGTCTCAACATCCTTGGGTGGATATAGTTTTCACGAGGGGAGGAGATAATAACCCATTATGTGACTCATTCTCGTATAAAGAACATCAAGAACCATTTGAGATATGTGATTTGTTGCTTCTCATTTCTTTTACGTGCAAATATAGAGTTATCATGTTTTATCCCACTCGATCACAATGGAATTTTCCTAATAAATATTTAAACCGTATAAATAAATTTATATTGATCATATGTTTTTGGCTCTTATTTTTCTAGATAGGGTGATATCTATGCTTTCTTGTTTATATTTTCATTCTTGATGGAAATTGTTAAAGAAAGTAAATCTGGAATTAATTGATAATCATTTGGCTAATGATAAAGAGGAATGTGAATGAATTTGATTATTTTTGTTGTAATTTGATGTTATTCAAATTGATGCAGTAAGAAAGATTAATCAATTTTGTGATATCTTACCCTTTAAGTTTCACGAAGTTACAACCTATGATAAATAAATCGGTTAACTCAAGATGGATTAAAGAACTGGTTGTTTGATAAAATAAAATCCCTTGCAGGGTTCTGAGTTACCCGCTCTCTTTTTTAAGGGCCAAGATCCCAATTGATATGATGTTTGGTTTCCTACTGCTTTTGTTCTGATGTTATCCTGGATGGCCGTTGTGATATGTGGGGGTAGGAAGGCATATTGGTTGTGGTATCAATTGATACCTATAGTGGCGAGATGCATCAGTTTATGCATGTGGGTGTCAGGGAGGACACCAGGGATAATAGAACTAGTTGGATGGGAATGTTTGGATGCTTCCTGATCTTGTTTGTTATTTATCTAATTTACTTTCCCCACTACTCAAGGCAGCTGGTTTGCTTACCCTCCTTCCAAAAGGGGTGAAGCCGCGTGGGGTATGCAACATGCTATCGGTGTAAACTAATCAAGGGAGGATGGGTCTACGTTCGTTCTATAGGTGGAAAAGACTCGAAAGGTAGTTCATCTACTCACCACGTCGATCCCCATTGAGTATAGTATCATAGAATGCTTCTTCTAGAATGCATGGGAATATGGGAAAGTAATTCTATAAATAAATAATTAAATAAATGATGTTAACCCATGGGGTTGGAGTTTGCTAGGGCGTAATGCGGAGATTGCAATGTAAAGGATCAGTGAAATTTGGGTGTGATTCTAATGAAATATAATGTGGAATTGTTAATGGTTAATTAATTTTTAAAGAATTAATTACATAAAGTGAAACTAACAAAAAGGGAATGGAGTAATGTAATAAAGACCTTTAAATGGTTGTGTGCTTATATGATACTTATTCTTAGAAGTGGCAATCGAGAGTCCGATAGACGTTAGTGGTAGTTGAGTCTAAGACTAGGTTATGCCCATAATGTGGTTGTGAGCTATAGTATATTCGGTACCTTTTGTTTTTCTATACGCTACTCCACCCCTTCGGTTATGGATACTGAGACTCCACATATTCTGAGCCCTGAGGGGTGTTTTCCCCAATATTCTTGTGAGAGGATGGATGGGGGACTACCCCCTTTGGCCATGATCTCTTCTCTTGTTGGTTACTTGTGCTGGTAAGCCCAGTGGTCAGTTTTTCCCATATATGTGTGTAGAGGGTAGTAATGGCTTGTGGTTATTCACACACATATATTCGGGATATAGTTTCCTAATGACTACTATAGGTGTAACATGTATAGGCTATGATGGCTTGAGGATCGTTACTTGGTGTATGGGATATAATGTCTTGAGGTTTAATACATGACGTACGATACCCGTTATTGGAGCTGTGGTGGATTCCGGAAACTACCTGGTTACTTTGCTTACGTGGACGTGGTGGTTTTTTTTCACGAGGTGCATGTTGTGGTGATTCGAACAGGTGTCTGCGGGAAAGCCTTTTGGAGAGAGATGATTAGGACGTGCGTCATTTTGGAAAAGCTTAAAACTACTGGGGAAGTAGTAGCGGGGTACCCTTGATATTATTTATTATATTATATAATCTTGTTTTTGTTACATGGTGAGAGTACCCATGGTGAGTCTGGGAAATTAGTATACCTATTTAGGTGATGAGTTAGTTTCACTTGTTGTTCACTAGGATTTAGTATCCCTTCTTTAATTTTTCATGAGGTTCTTCGAGGATGATCCAAATGAGTTTAATGTTATACTCACCCTATGTATATATAAACTGTTTTTAGATCACTTGGAGCATGTTGGAGACCAGTCTGGTTTTTACTAGCTTGGGGTTGTAGGAGCAGTTTGGGATTTGTGGTTGCTATTGTTTTACTTTTTTTTGGGTACTTGCTGTTTTCCCCCAATCAGTTTTAGTAGTTTTGCATGAAAATACATATGTGTACTCGGGATTTCATTTATATTGTTTTATGAGATGGAATTAGTTGGTGTCTTTCTTATGTATCTCTATCGCATGTGTTCTCTTAGAGGGAAATGCCTCCGATTTGTGTGTTTACTATACCCTCGGTGCTATTCGCCTACCCAGGGCCTACTGGAGGAGGGACTCAGATGTCACTATCTCCCTTATCACATTACCGGCCAAGGAGGGGTACACCTTGAGGGGAGGGGGTCGTGGAAGAGGGGTATTAGAGGTATGGTTGAGATATAGGATGGAGTTTGGAGTTTGGCATAGGTGAGGTTGCATGGTTTGGTAGGGAAACAATGTCAGTCATGTTTAGAATGTGATGTAAACACCGGAGAACGGCTGAGACATAGGTGTTAGGGCCCCATATGATCTGATGTACGAAACTTTATGTTTACAATGGATACTAAATGAGGTGATACTAGTTGCAGGGTAGATACATAGGAAAGGATCATGAATCAATATTACTTCATCCTATGTTTGAATGGGTAGACCTTAGGATAGGGTAAACAAAAATGAATAAAAGAAAACAATTAATTAATTAATAATGTGTCTTCCTTATTATTGGTTTTAGATATCTAACTATTTTTTATTTTACAGGTATGGCTCCGGGTCGATGTCCTCATCAGGATCGCATAGAATATGTCCAAAAGGCTGTGTTGGAATATCGCCATAGGGTAGAGGTATACAAAAATGACACGTAGAGGAGGACACTCTGAGATTTTTAGCACCAGAGTCTGTAGAAGTATGAGGGCTCCATTTCAGATGCAGTCAGAGAAGACTAGTTGGAGGAGGTCAAGATAGGCTTCAGTTCGATCTATGCTCATAAGGTTCACTAGGTGTCCTTGGTTGTGATGATGTTGTGTGGAGAAGTGATGTTGTGGTGGTTCTTCTTCCTTAGGGATCGTGAGGAGTTAGTGATCTCATGGGGGGAGTTTCGAGACAAGTTTAGAGTCAAGTTTCTTTCTTCAACCGCGATGGCGTCCAATCACCAGGAACTTTTTACCCTTTGATAGGGGAGCTCTATTGTGCGATAGTTTGGAATCTATCTTCATAACCTTTTATGATATTCATCGGACTGGTTGCTATATGAGGAGACCAGAGTGAGGCATTTCGAGGAGGCCTTGCATCCAAAGATCCAGCGCCAGGTCATGCCATTTTTGCTGAAGACATATCTTGAGGTGCAGGGAAGGGAAGAAGTATTTGAGAGGGATTTGGAAGGAACATGATCATCATGAGAGGGGAGTCTTCATGATTCTTCAAGAAGCAGATCTATTGTCTGGGGTTCCTGGTTTTCAGGGTAGAAGAGTTTTTTTAGCCGGGGGTAGGTTCTAGCCCTCCACATCTCGTTTTCCAGAGGTAGTGGCTCTCAAGCTTATGCCATGGGATTAGGTGCTTGTTTTTCTTGTGGTGGTCATTGTCATCAGTAGAGAGAGTGCCCAGCTATTCAGAGTAGTCATCGTGCACTAGGTGCTCTGCTCCTGGTTCCTCCGTTGAGGCAGTTCCATCTGAGGCAGCAACAGCAGTTTGCACCAACTTTAGATTTGTAGAGGGTATATGGGGTAGGCATAGGACAACCTCGTGATGCTCCCCGTACATAGAGAGCAGAGTGCAGATGTGGGGGTTGTCATCATCAGGGTCAGAGAGGACGTGGTCACTTTCATGATTTAGAGTTGCTAGCTCTAGTAGATCTAGATGTTGTTCGAGGTATCCGTTTATTGTTTTCTTATTTGGTGTACGCATTATTTGATTCAGGAGTGACAAATTCCTTCATATCACCTACCCTTGTCCATGATTTGGGACATGAGATAGAGAGGCTTCCAGTTCCCTTGTCGTTGACTACACCAGTTGGATGTTGAGGTGACTTATTTGAAGTATGTAGAGACTATGAGCTACTTTTGGGGTAACACCTCTATTGAGGAGATTTCCTATGTTTGTGAAAATAAACATATGATGTTATCCTCAGCATGGATTGGTTGTATTTGGTTTAGGCTATCATGGATTACTTCAGGAGGCAAGTTGTGTTCCTCGATGCCGATGGAGAGCCAGTGTTGTTCTTGGTGAGCGAGACCCTCGGATGGGTCATAGGGGTGTTCCATCCTTATCATCCATTGTGGCTATGTGGATGCTGAGTTCTTCATTGGTTTAGCAGTTGGAATTTTCTAGGGATATATAAGAGTACCCTGATGTCTTTCCAGAAGTGGTTGTAGCATTACCCCCAATATGAGAGATCACGTTTAAGATCGAGCTACAACCTGAAGTGTCTCCTATCTATATGTCTCCATATTGGATGACCCCTTCTGAGTTAAGAGATCTATGTATACAGCTTGATTTTCTATTATATTTCAGTTTTGTTCAGCCAAGTGTGTTGCCGTGGGGTTCACTGGTTTTGTTCATGAAGTAGGGTGATGGAAGTTTGCAGTTGTGTGTCGATTATCATTTATTAAACAAAGTGAAAGTGAAGAATTCCTATCCTCTTCCATGGATTGATGATTTATTCGATCAACTGCATGGTGAAAGTTAGTTCTCAATGATAAACATGTGGTTAGGATATCATCAGATGCTTGTGAAGGATGAGGATATCTCGAAGAATTCTTTCCGTTGTCGTCATGGGAATTATGATTTTGTTGTAATACCATTTGGTGTGATGAATGGTCTAGCTCTATTCACAAGATTGATGAATACTGTATTGCATGAGTTCCTGGACATGTTCGTGGTGGTTTTCATTGACGACATCCTTACGTACTCTACAACTGAGGAGGAGCATGCAGAGAATCTACACACTGTTTTGGGAGTTCTTCATCAACATCAGCTATTTGGGAAGTAGTTGAAGTGTGAGTTTTGGGCTCGAGAAGTCTGTTTATTGGGGAATGTTGTGTCTCATCAGGGAGTAGCTATGGATCCATCGAACATAGAAGTAGTTGTGTCTTGGAAAGACACCAAGACAGTGCCAGAGGTGAAAATTTTCCTTTGTCTCACAGGCTACTATAGGATGTTCGTATATGATTTCTCTTGATTAGAAACTCCTCTAATAGCTTCGACCCAGAAGGATTAGGCATTCATATGGACTGATCAGTGTCACACAAATTTCATGTATCTAAAGGAGAAGATAGTAAGTGCTCTAGTTCTTTGTCTTCCAGTTGAGGGAGTTTAGTTTTATGTTTTCTATGATGCTTTTCATATGGGGTTAGGCTATGTTCTGATGCAGCAAAGATCATTTTTTTCTTATGGGTCTCAGCAGTTATGTCCCCAAGAACATAACTATGCCACCCACAATCTTAAGTTGGTAGTTTTGGTGTTTTATCTGAAGTTGTGGGGACATTACCTCATTGGTGATCTCTTTATGGTTTTCACCGATCAAAAGAGCACAAGGTATGTTTTCTCCCAGCACGACTTAAACTTGTGACTATGTCAGTGGATAGAGTTTTTACCGGAATACAACTTTGAAATATCATACACACCAAGAAAGGGGAATTTTTTAGCTGATGCGCTAATTAGGAAGTCACGTGGTGATGTAGTTCATGAATCTGGTGATTCATAGAGAGTAATAGAGGAACTGTTATCTTTACATCTCAATTTGAGAGAAGATGGGGGTAGAGGTTGTCTTTTTAAGATGACAGTGCAGTCATCTCTGGTGCAATAGTTGGAAGAGTCCTAGTTAGGGGATCTTGAGGTGGAGGTCTGGAGAGACTGAGTTGTTTATGGCAAGGCCCATGATGGTTGGTCTGAGGATGAACAACACTGAGTGTTGTATTGTGTAAGTCTTTTTGTTCCTTTTACGATGCATGAGATGGTTCTCAGAGAGTTCCATAGTTCTTCTTTAGTGACGCATCATGGCATGAAAAAGATGTACCAAGCCTTGAAGAGCTAGTTTTGGTGGTGTCCTGGGCAGAAGCCTGCAGTTTCAGAGTTTGTGTCTCGATGTTTGATGTACCAGAAGGTGAAGGCCAAACACAGTGTTGCTAGTGGTCTGTCTAGCCATTAGATATTACTCAGTATAAGTGAGAGGAAATCTCAATGGACTTTGTTAATAGTTTAACTCAAGCTCCGAGAGGACATGATGCTATTTGGGTAGTAGTGGACCGTTTAACAAAATCATCCCACTTCGTAGAAATCAAGGAGTTAAGCATAGTGGATGTTTTTTCGAGGCAGTATCTGGAATAGGTGGTGAGACTCCATGGAGTCCCAAGGATAATCATTTCTGATTGAGATCCTCATTTTACCTATTGGATGTAGATAGGTCTCCAACATGGTTTTGGTTCTCAGTTATGACTTAGCACTGCTTTCCATCCTCAGACATACGGTCAGACAGAGCGGACCATCCAGACTCTTGAAGACATGTTACTCTCTTGTGTCCTAGATTTTGGAGGTTCATGGATAAGGAACCTACCCTTGGTGGAGTTCTCCTACAATAATAGTTATCACTCCACAATTAGTATGGCGACGTTTGAAGCCTTGTATGACCGACCTTTCCGTTCTCCTTTATGATGGACTCGGGTCGGATAGTCAGTAATTCTCGGACTGAAAATAGTTCAGAATACAATAGAGATAGTTTAGGTGATTCGTGAGAGGATGAAGACAACACATGATCATCAGAAATCATATGATGATCAAAAGAGGAGACCCATAGAGTTTGATGTTGGGGATCACATTTTTTTGAAGGTGACTCCCCATCGTGGGTAGTGAAGGTTTGGTCGTGGGTGTAAGCATTCTCCCTGGATTGTTGGGCCTTTCGAGGTGTTATCTCATGTTGGAGTTGTGGAGTATCGAGTAGCACTTCCCCTGCAGATGAGCTGGATGCATGATGTTTTTCATCTGTCACAGCTCCATCATTATCTTCATAATGACTCTCACATCCTCGATTGGGGAGAGATCGATGTTGATGATGATGCGACCATTGAGGAGAGAAATGTGGAGATACAAGACTGCAAAGGGAAGGTGTTGCACATGCGTTATATCCCATTGGTTCATGTCATGTGGCGATGCAGTGGCATGGAGTTGAGTACATTGGAAAGTGAGTCACAGATACATGGTCAATACCAAGATTTGTTTGATGTTTAACTCTTTTAATGTAATGATGTCCCATTTGCAGATATAGAATTTTTTTTAGGAGATGGCTTTTTTGGTTGCTTCTGGGGGCTTTCTCTCTTTTTAGAGGTATCTCGATGGGTGGTTGTTCAGACACCTTTTCTATTCCATTTTAGGTTGGTTTTGAATTCTCGAGGATGATAATGTTTTGAGAGGTATCTATTGTAAAAGTGACATACCTCTATGGTACATTTCTTTGCGAAAAGGTAGTGTTTGAGGTGTCCCAGGTGGTTAAGGTGACATATCCCCAACTCTTTTCCAAATTTCTAGTTCTGGGAATAGTGTTTGCAGAATGGTGAGGTTCCAATAGTAGCATCATTCCTTTTCCAAATTTCAAGTTCATGAACAATGTTTCGAGAACAGTGAGTTTCCAAAGGTGAGATTTCAATGGTGAGTTTCATGAACAATGTTTCCAGAATGGTTAGGTTCTAACGGTGAGGTTTCAATGATGAGGTTCATGAATGGTGTTTTCAGAATGATGAGGTTCCAATGGGAACGTCTTTTATTTTCCAAATTTCATGTTTATGAACAGTGTTTCTAGAACAGTGAGGTTCCAAAGGTGACGATTCAATGGTGAGGTTCATGAATAGTGTTTCCAAAACGGTGAGGTTACAATGGCAGCCTCTTTACATTGCTATGTTTTGAGTTCATGAACAGTGATTACAGAACGGTGAGGTTCCAACGGTGAGGTTTCAACGGTGAGATTCATTAACCATGTTTCCAGAATGGTGAGGTTCTAACGGAAAAGTTTCAATGGTGAGGTTCATGAACAGTGTTTCTAGAACGGTGAGGTTCCAATGGTAGCCTCTTTCCTTTTCCAAATTTCGAGTTCATGAAAAGTGTTTCCAAAATTCCGAGGTTCCAATGGTGAGGTTTATAAACAATATTTACATAACACTGAGGTTACATCAGTGAGGTTTCAACGATGAGGTTCATGAATAGTGTTTCTAGAATGGTGAGGTTCCAATAGTGAGGTTCATGAATAGTATGTTCCATTGCCAAATTTCGAGTTTGTGAACAATGTTTCCAGATTCATATAGTTTCACCCCTTTGACATTTCCTTTGACATAAAATGAAATTAAAGCTCTGTTTTAAGGACTCTTAGGCTGATTTAAAGGCCATAACTCCTATATTAATTTCCCTAAGGCTCAGGATGCTTTTACTTGGTCAAACCGTGTGGTTCAACACGATCCACTTTTAATGTAAAATCCTATGTATCATAAACCACTACTCCATTAAATCTATTTAAGGGATGATATATCTTCCCCTATAGTTATTCCTCCTTTTTATTTCCTATGAGATGCTCAAACCTTTTATTCCATCCCATAGGAGTTGCAAAATAGAACATTCCTCCTTTGATTGGTTTCCCTCTGTTTTGTTCTAACCAATCAGTATCGATCAATCTTTGACATAACGTATGATCTATCATCATTCTTTTGGGTTCATCAACTTTTTTTACTCCATTCCCTTTAATATAATTCTATCTTCATGTCCCTAATGGAATTTTCTTGGGTGTTGACCAGTGTGGTGGTGTCTCTGCATCCTCGGGTGGATATAGTTGTCACGGGGATAATAGATCGTAACCCGTTGTGTAACTAGTCCTTGTATAAAGAACTTCATGAACCATTTGAGGTAGGGGATCCATTGATTCTATTTTCCTTTACATGCAATTATATAGTTAACATGTTTTATCCCACTGAATCACAATGAAATTGGAATAATAAATATTTAAACTGGATAAATAAATTCATATTGATCTCATATTATTGCCTCTAATTTTGCTAGATAGTGGGATATCTATGCTTCCTTGTTTAAATTATCATTCATGATGGAAATTGCTAAATAATGTAAAGCCGGAATTAATTAATAATTGTTTGGCTAAAGATAATGAGTCATGTGAATGAATATGATCATTCTTGTTGTAATTTTATGTTAATCAAATTGATGTAGTAAACATGTTTAATCAATTTTGTGATAGATTACTATTTATGTTTCCTGAAGTTGGAACATACGAATAAAAAATTGGTTAACTCAATATGTATTGAAGAACTGGTTGTGTTATAAAAGAAAATCCCTTGTAGGGTTTTTAGTTACCCTCTTTCTTGTTTAAGGGCCAAGATATCAATTGATATTATGTTTGTTTTCATACTGCTTGTGTTCTAATGTGAGCCTACATGGCAGTTGTGATGTGTTGGGGTAGGGAGGACTATTGGTTGTTGCAGTAGTTGATGCCTAGAGTGGAAAGATGGATCAGTTTGTGCATTTGGGTGTTGGGGAGGACACTGTGGATTATGTAACAAGTTGGATGGGAATGTTTGGATGATTTTTGATATTGTTGTTTATTTATCTGACTTACTTTCCCCACTGCTCAAGGTAGATGGGTTTCCTACCCTCCTTCCAAAAGGGGCGAAGTCGTGCAGGGTTTTCCATGTTCTTCCCGTTTCTAGCTTCTAATGGGAGGATGGGTCTACACTCTTGCTATAGGAGAAAGATACTCTATGGGTAGTTTACCTACTAACTGTGTTGAGCTCCACTATGTTTAGTAGAATAGAATGTTTTTCTAGAATGCATCGGAATATGGTAAAGTAATTCTATAAAAAAATAATTGAATAAATGATGTTAAAACATGGGTTTGGAGTTTGTTGGGGTGCAATTCTAAGGTTGTAATTTAAGGCAACATTGAACTTTGGGTGTGATGCTAATGAAATATAATGTGGAATTGTTAATGGTAAATTAATGTTTAAATAATTATTTACGTAAATTGTGACTGATAAAAAGGGAATGGGGTAATGTAATCAATATCTTTAAATGGTTGTGTGCGTATAGGATACCTACTCTTAGAAGTGGCAGCCGGGAGTCTGAGAGACGTTAGCTATAATTAAGTCTAATACCTAGTTATTCCCATAGTGTGTTTGTGAGCTATAGTATATTATGGAGTTTCTGTGTTTCTATAGGATACTCCACCCCGTCAGTTAGGAAACAGACACCCTGAGGATTCTGAGCCCTGGAGGGTGTTTTCCCCAACATTCTGGTGGGAGGATCGATGGATGACAATCCCATTTGTCCTTACCATATTCTCTTGGTGTTTACTTGTGATGGTAAGTATAATGGTTAATTATAACCTTATATGTGTGCAGAGGGCTATAATGTCTTGTGGTTATTCATACACATATATTTGGGATATAGTTTCCTATGGATTACAATATGTGTAACATGTATAGGCTCTGATGGCTTGAGGATCCTTACTCGGTGTATGGGATATAATGGCGCGAGGTTTAATACCCGACATATGATAAATGTTAGGTGAGCTATGGTGGTTCCCAGAAACTACCTGGTTACTTTGGTTATGTAGATGTGGTGGTTCTATTGCATGAGGTTCATGTTGTGGTGCTTCACCCAAGTATCTACGGGCAAGTCTTTTTGAAGAGAGATTCTTAGGATGGTCGACATTGGGTCAAAGTAGCAAACCAGTGCGGAAGTAGTAGTGGGGTACCCATGATTTTCTTTATTATATTATATACTCTTGTATACGTTACTTGGTGATAGTATCCATGGAGAGTCTTGGAACTTAGTAAACATGTTTAGGTGACGAGTTAGTTTAACTTGTTGTTCACTGTGATTTAGCTTTCTTTCTTTTCTTTTGCAGGAGAGGCTTTGCAGAGGACCCTACTGAGTTTATTGTTATACCTACCCTATGTATATATAAATTGTTTTTATGTCACTTGGAGTATATTGGAGATCAGGCTGGTTTCTACTAGATTAGGGTTATAGGAGCTATTTGGGCTTCATGGTTGTTGTTGTTTTATTTTGTTTTGGGTACTTGCAGTTTTCCCCTTTCAGTTGTAGCAGTTTTGCATGACATTACTGATGTGTACTTGGGATTTCATTTATATTATTGTTTGAGTGGGATTTTGTTGGTGTATGTCTTATCTATCTCTTTCACATGTGTTCTCTTAGAGGGTAATGCCTACCATCTATGTGTTTTCTATACCCTAGGTGCTTGTCACCAGCCCATGGCCTGTTGAAGGTGGGACCCGGGGGTCATTATCTCCCTTCTAACATTTCCGGCCAAGGAGGGGTACACCTTAGGTCCAGGGGTCACGACATTATGAAACTATATTATTTTATGAGGTGTTTATACATGTACTTTTTCATGTTATATCTTCAATAAACTTATGATTATGAAACATTATGTTTCATTTAATGTCCTTATTTTCTGGGACATACGATTGGAATGTTACCAATTTGGAAGGGTTTTATGTTACCATCTCTATGTTTATCAATATTATTTATGAGTATGATTTTTTGATGAACTATTATTGTATACCTCTCAAAAAATTCATAAATTTTATTATCATATAGATATTTATTGAAATTACCTTTTTTTCAATCCATTTTTCTATCTTTAGGAACTCAAGAAACCAAAAGAATATTTTTTAAGTAAAACTAACATTTTTCTCCCTTTAGTCTATAAATAATTTTCATCTATGTCCATGTTTTCTAAAAATCATTCTAGGATATTTTTACTACTCACAAATGTGTTTTCAAATTCTTTTATACCAATATTGAATTTTTTAAAAAGGTTTAAAATGAAATTTTCTTGTCATTTTATGAATGAGTTACTTATAATTTTTTTTAAAGTTTTTAAAGAAATGTTATCTATTTTACTTATATATATTGAACAGAATTTTCTATCTATAATATAATTCAATTATTTTAAGATTAATTTACACTTTTTAAACTTTATATCCAAATAAAAACATTTTTCTTATTATTTGATAATGTTTTTGTTATTTTATCTAAGAGATCTCTTTAAATACCCCTTTTTCTTAGTGTTAAAAACATTATCTCTATAAATCATCTTTTTTGTACCATTGATGATATTTATTTAGTCTATGTTATGTATATTTGACTCTTACATATATACCCAGCACATTATCACTTCATTTGATGGGTTAATACATTCCATATGTTCATTTATCAAATTCATTCTTTATATTAATACATGATTAAGTGTAATTTTTCTATCCATTAATCCTTTTAGGTAGATTTCATTTACGGTTTTTTAAAAAAAATTATCACCTCATTTTGTTATGTATAATTATATACTAACATATGAACATGTAAAATATTCAATTTCTTCTTATCTTGGAAATTTTAATGACGTTTCATTTACTTTTGATATGTTGTAAGATTATACAACCCATTTATTTCTATAGGTAGTTATTATGATTATGCCTTATTATTGATTTATATTTATGGAACCCATAATGAGGAACTATCTTAGATGGGTTCTCTTGGATAGATATCCAATGTAATGGGTAATGTTTTTTTTCCCGTGAGATGTTATATATGTGATTTTTATGTATATATAATACATAATTGGACTATATCAAATATATTATGTTCTCATGGATGATATCCTTGACTTATTATTATGTTATTCTTTATGGTTCTCCCATAATTCCTATATTTCCATGATCTCATAAAACCTTGTTATTTATGTTATTCTCCCATGTGATTAATTATGACCATTCACTTTTGTGATATCATGTCACAGTTCTGAATCACACATTATGATTCCTTTTCATGTTAATTTACTTTCTAGTAATTTGAGCTCACCCTTTATTTTGTTTTCTTTCCTTTAGATCCTTAATAAATGTTTTATGAATGTTTTTACAAATAAGGTAACTAGATGAGAATAAATTTTGGGAGGTGATGTAAAATATTATGAACTAGTTAATTATGTTTTCTTGTAGATTGGTAAGAGTTTTTTCTAATTATATAAAACTAGAACAATAAAAGATCCTTCTATATGTAAGTGATCCAATCATTTAGTTTGATGTTATATTTTTAAAGGGTTGGGATTATTTTACATTTATCTATATAAAATTCAAAATCATATGGCATAATTATTAGTTCTATATCTGGGTTTGTGGGTTCTAGGATGTTATAAAATCCTTCTTTGACAAATCCATTAATAATATTTAATTTCTGAAACACCCAATGCATCATACATCCCATGAAAATATGGCATCAGAGTTTTTTTAAATATGTATAAATGAATGAGTCATATTATTCATTAATGATAATATTAATGTCTATGAAAAATTACACATGTTCACAAATATGAATATAAGATAACACATAAACATGATGAATTATTACTGGTGGCTCAATTATCATAACATACCATCTCAATGTTTACCAAGTCAAAAATTTAAGAGAATAGGTCTCATCCACTTATTAGTACTCACACCTAGAAGCCTATATTAAATGTGTCATGTCATAGTAGGTGATAATAATATCATTATACATGAAATGTTTAATTAGTTACTAAACTCGTACTTTCTACTGTGTAGAGGTTCATAGGGTTTCGAACGCATTGGGGTTGTTGTGTAATGAATCATAAAAAACAACAAAGCTTAAAAGAAGTGTACATGTATTTTTTAATTAACTTTTTTAATCTAATGAAATGATGATGAGAATGTGATTTTTTTAATATAACTAGATGATGTTGGTGTAATAATGAAAAACCAATGAGTTAAGTGTAAGGTAATATAATGAAGAAAGATTTATAAAGGGAGTGATACTAATGGATTCAAATTATAAATTTATCCTGGAAATTATATTGAATTCAAAACCTCAAAAAATATATATTAGTGTCTTTCACAAAGAGATAAATCAATCAGAAAGATAGTTCTTAATACATGATGATTATATAATTATCCAATAAAGAAGTAGTTTGATGGAAAATTTGATAGAATCAATCTCTCCAATTTAATCCGATGTTTTTGAATTAAATGTTAGAGGCAATTTTTTTAAACTCAAAATTTAACTCACTGAACAATTTTGAAATTTATATAAATAATAAATTGAATAAGAAAAATAAATAAACAGTTGAATATAAATTCAACAAGATAGAAGGTTTACCCAAGATTTAGATTCAAAATCCAGAAGAAGCTAATTCGATTATATTTTTTTGAATGAAAATAAATGTAGAAGATTTCTCCCTCAATCATGATTCGTGATAAATATTTTTTATCCTCTATTCTTTTCCCTCCTATTTTTCTAGAAATTTTCAATTTCTTAATCTCTGTCTTAGTCTTTAATTTAAAAATTTTGATCCAGATCCACCATTGAAGTGTGATTCCTCCAATAATTTATTCTATGTGTTCATCAATGGAGTATTAAACCAACATATATCAATATCCAATTATTTACCATCAAAGGCTTACCATCTTCCCCTATCATCATGATTATATCAAATCCCTTCTAACCATATGTAGCTTATAGTTGGCATGTACATAGATTCACTAAAAAACAAAGAGAAAATAATAAAAAAATCATTATTATTAATTATATTTATAGAATATTTTTGTTGTTTAATATATTGTTTTATTATTATTTTTAATTCATATATAAATTTATTACTATTATTTATGTTTTATTTTATAAATTATTGTTATTATGTAGTGTTTTATTTTATTATTAACCACTACTTTCTGGACATGGGTTCGTTTTCTCAATGAGAAGTGGTAGAAATGGACTTTTTATTTATTTGAATGCTTTAGTGGGTGATGGAAGGGAGGATCTCAGCTCGGCTAATCAATAGTTTTAGTCATCCTTAGTGGAATCCCATTCTCCAGTGTTGGTTTCAAGTGGTAGTGGATTTGGTTTCTGCCCCTCGGATTGAGGTGGTGTGTTTCGACCATGGTGGAGATCTTTGGAGAAAAAGGGGTGCAACGATATCTTCTTTAAACCATACTGGATACCATGTTGAGGTACCAGATCAATCTAGCGTGGTGTTGGTTTGCATGAAATCTCACCAAGTGATCCGTTTAGAGAACCCCTATGATGTTTAAATCCAGTGAATGAAGTTTCTTTGTGGTGGCTCAATTTTCTTCAGTAAGGGTGTTATTTCATGTTTTTATGGGCTCAGCAGGGTTCGATCATCATTAGCGAGGGATGTTAGTGGTACTAAGGGTGATATGGGTTGTTTTGGCATGGTTTTAGTATAATTGTTGAGGGAAGGAGGATCGGGTGACTGCAGAAGATGATGAGAAACTTATATCCCTATAGAGGTGGAAGACACAAGCCCTAATGGTGGTAGGACCTTGATAGTGGCACAAGCAGGGTAGTCCACTGGTGGATTGTTATGGATTTTTAGTGGGGTTATCAAGTGCTTCACCATAAGATGATGCTTTTGAATGTAGCATATGTGTGCTACCCCTAAATTTGGTTTGGCGGATGATGCATGCCAGCTGTAGCACAATTTCCACCTTTAGATATACTAATCCAGTAAAAGAATGCGTAAATGGAAGCATAAAATTTGTATATAATAATTTATTAAAACAAAACAAAACAAAAAAAATATTTAAATTAAAAACAAGTATGAGTAATTATTAAAAATTTATTTAAAATAAAATCTGAATTAATTGAAAGTTTAATCTTTATAATAATTAATTAAATTCAAAAAACAGATAACTAAAAATTTAAAACTAAAAATAATTTAAATGAATAAAAAAATAACAATCAAATAATTAATTTTAAACTCAAATTATATTTTAAATAAAAAAGTAAACTAAAATATTTAAATATATAATTTATTCTAGATTTACTATTAAAATTTTAAAGTAATGTTCAATCAAATTAAAATACAGAAATAAGTTAATTTAAATAAAAAAAATTAGGAATTAAAAATTATTGAAATTACTAAATAAAAAAAAATGAGAGAAAACATAAATATGAAATTATAAAAGTATAATAAATATAAAATAAATGCAGATAAATGTAATTATTTAAGAGCCCAAAATATACAAAATTCAGACATAGAAAATGATTAATTAACAAAATGAAATAAAAAATACTAACGTTAGATTATTTGAAAATTTAGTAACATTTAATTAATTAAATCATCAAAGACTCATTCAAAATATATTGAAAAGTATCACATTTTAAGGTAATATAAAATTAACTCATACTAAATTATTACATTCCCTCAAGCAATTGCTAATAAATTTAAATGGAAAACATTAAATCCCAATCAAAAAATTATAATTTTAAAATTGATTGGTTAAGGAAAAATTATTTTACACCATGAATTATTTAATGTATATAGTATATAGACTCTATGAAAATAAAGAGTTTTTAGTTCATGATTAATTACAGAGGTAATCAAATTATCTCCTTTTAAATTTTTTGAATTGATTTTAACAAAGATCAACATACATTTTACTGAGACTTCGAAAATTATATTTACCTCTGGATGAGAAGACAAAATTATTTTTTCACTCAATTTAATAAACATAATGGAAAGGATGAGTTGGAAAAATAAATAATTGAAATAATAAATACTTTTATGACAGTCTTATCCTAAGGAAAGAAGAATGAAATAATGAATGAAAGAATCTCAACATGGATTAGGATTTTCATTTCATAGCTCATGTAAATTCATTTATTACAATTTTTATTAAATAAAAAATTTCCAATTCAATTATAGTTGTATAAAATTGTATAAACAATATGAGCATGAAAAATGTTTTCATGAGGGTGGGAAATGATTTACTTTATTAAAAGAATGGGTTAATTAAGATGATACCTTTTCAAAGTGGCTAAACAAATGTCAAAATTAAGAAAAATTTTGTACCACTAAATGTGATGAGAAAAACTTTAAAAACATACAATATAAAAAAAATTAAAGTAATTTTATGGGATTAAATAAAATAATAGAAGATACTAGATTAAAACAAACTTGTCTCACACACTTAATTTCAAATGTTTTCTACACATTTGAATTCAAAGATGAAGAAAAAAATTTTACTTTTAAGTTTCAATACATATTTTCAATTTCAATAGTACAATTAAATGTTCAAGGGTTACAATTAATTTCAAACAAGAAAGTGTTTGACATAATATATATTTTAAAATAGTTTCACATGAATTATCATTAGGGAATAAGGAGAATATTTTTTAAATTAAGTTCAAACTATAGATTGTTAAATATTATGTACACAATGAATTGGGTGTCATGAATTGTAAATATTTTATTAAATTAGATTTTCGACAGAATTGAAAATAGAATTCCATAACCCAAAAATAAAAAGAAAATTCCATTAAATTTAACTGACTAGAGGTATGATTATCCTACACTATAGTGAATAAATTTAAAATTAATGCAATGAAATTTAATGAAAACCAAGAAAATGAATAACATCGATAATAAATAAGAGAAGAAAAGAGATCCAAAAACGTAAAAGAAGTACTCTCCTAGTTAATGTCTATCCAATGAATCTCATGTAAGTAAATTCATATTTTTTGAGAACGAATGGGACAACTGCTCTTCTAGTTACAATGAAAAACATCTTAAATAAAAATTACTTAGATGACCATGAAATAAATCCACCAGAAATGGAGAATAGAAAACAGAACAAGATTATTGGTTTATTCTGAAAAAACAAAAAAACAAAGAAAGACCATGGATTGAATCACATAAAGCACAGAGTTTAGAGAATTCAGTTAGGATTTCCAATAATCTAACAACATTCACTATGCTTATGAGGTTTATCATCAATAAACCATAACAAATATTTTTCCAAATTAATTTCATGTGAAAATAAATGTTTTTGGGAACTCAAATTTCCAAAAAAACTCTCCAATATCTTATCAGTTGTAAATATCCATAGAAAACTCCATACGTTATTTAGTTAATTCTCAAAGGTGTCTCCTAGTAGAGATGATGATTCATCACCCAAATCCACTTTCTTATTAGTTTCATGAAAAAATATGTTCATGTGTAAAAGAATTGAAAACATGAAACTCTTCAAAGAAAAATTTAATCTCATCAATAAAAAATTAATCATCAAAATCACACTTGCGTGGAATGATTTCCACTTATTAAATTAATTCAAATTTCAGAAATTTAGAATTTACTTGACTAGAGATAAGTGAACTAAGTTATTATAAAGGTGTGAAATTATATTCAAATAAATATAACTCATTCACAATCTCAAAAAAAAAATTATGGGCTCTAGGGAATGGGTTATGAATAACAAGTTCATGAAGAGGGTTTTCATGAAAACCATGTGAAGTTTCCATATTAATAATAAAAAATGATTCCTCTTCCAATGCACTATCAGTCCCAAAAATTTGTTTGGCACCCAACTGAATTGAGAAAGAGTAAGGGCAATATGAAAAAGTCATTTTTTTTCGTCTAAAAATTTACATTTGACTATATTTTAAATCTCATCCAAATTTTCCTCATCACAAAACAAAAAATAGCCTACAACTACATCATTAAAAATATCTCTGAATAAATCATCTAATATTTTTCAACCTTTCTTTCAAGTTCACCATCAAAAATTCGTTCTAATTTTTTTTGAGTGTTGCTGTTAATATTATGAGGGAGAATTCTCCAGTTTAGATTTAATATATTAAGATTCCATATATTTAAAATTTTAAAATTCTCCCTAGGTTTGGAAACATTGTGTTCCATTTTAGTAATCCAATCAAGTGAATTCTATTTATTGAAATTAAAATATAGATGAAAATTCAGAAATATAACATTCTTCAAGACATAATTTCTAATCATTTTAATAAAACCAAATTTCAAATACTTTTGGGTTTGAAGATTCAAAGTAGGGAAGTGTAGTTTTTGAAACTGGATTAATAATTCTAGAATAATTAATTTCTAGGTTATCATTCTCATAAAAAATATTCCCAATTTCATGTTCAAGTTCATCATTCGTAATTTTAATAATAAGAGATGAAGAGTTTTTGACTATCAAGGTCTCATTTTCTAATTTCTCCTCAACCTAATAAATCAAATACTCAAATTTTATATAACAATATGTATTTTTATATTTATGAATCTTGTAAATAATGTTTCATTTCTCTTAAAAATGTTTTATCTCTTTTAGGAAATTAACAATGTCAACTCTATTTATGTTCTTGGATGGATCATCTGTGTTTTATTCATTATTCAAATAGTTTGTTATTCCTATATTTTTATCTTCTATAGATTCAGATTCTTCCTAATAAGTGGTTTTTTTGCTTTTTTTCTACATTACCCTCTTTCATAATGTCATATTAAATTTTTACCAAATAATTTTCCTCATCTCAAAATTCATTTCATTTTCTTGTTATCTTATCCTTTACAAAATTTCCATGTTTTCATTTTAAAATTTTAAAATTTTATCTTTTTATTATCATGGAAAAATTTGAAAAACATCTACTACATTAATTTTTATACATTGGAATAATCCTTGGGATTAGTTTCATATAATTAATTATTTTATTCAAATTTATCTATTTTTATGGTTGATTATAAGCACATTTCTATATAGGGTTTCCATAATAGTCACACCAGCTCTAGATGTTTCATTTAGATGATACAAGATCTGATTATTATCCATTTTTAATAAGAACAAAAGGTTTCAAATTGATCATATATGTAAAAATGTATGTTTTAATAAAAAAATTAATAATCAACCACAAATAAGGTAAAATATAAATTCAAGAACATTACAAGTTGCAATTTTCTTGAATAGTTTTTTAATCCGTAATTTTTAGATTTTTTTAAAGAAGTTTTGATTTTATTTTTTGAAATTTGGTTTGAAAAAGCCTTCCATGAAAATAGTGAAGAAAAGTTGACAAATATATCATTAATTTCTCAAATGGTTAAATATATATTAAAATCTTACTTACTGTAGTGTAGCGGTTCATATGGTGTTGAACCCACAAGAATAGTTGTGTACCAGAATTTTAAATACAACACTACTTAAAAGTAGTGGGCATGATTTTTTTAAAAAAATAATTTATTTGAGGAAAAAGATGATGAGATGAATTTTTTATATAACTAGTTGATGTTAGAGTAATTATGAACAAGTTGTGAGTTAAGTAATTATAAATAAAATCTAGACAAATTCTTGGGAAAAAAATACTATAAGTTTTAAAATATATCATCTTTACTATAATTATATTGAATTCAAAAACTTAGAAAGTATCTATAGATCCCTCTCACCAATAGGTACATTATATATAATGTTTCTTCTTAAAGCTCTCAAATTAGAAGAATCATCAAAAAAATGAAGTATTTTAAAGGAAAATTTTAAAGAATCAATCTCTCAAATTGATTCTAAAGTTTTTAAATTAAAATAGAGTGGTGAAAAATAATTGTTTTTGTATACTCAAAATTGATCTCTATGATCGATTAATAATGTTTTAAAAAATAACATGAAAAATGTATAAGAAATAACCATCATAACACAAATACCCTGAGAATGATGTTTTACCTAAGATTAATATTTAAAATCAAGAAGAAGCAACTTCAATAATAGATTATTGAAATAAAATACCATGGATAAGAGTTATCCCTTGAGCATGTTCCATGATGAATGTTGTTTCTCAAAAGTTCATCTCTCTCCTCCATGTATGGAACTTCTCAATGCCCCAATCTCTATCTTGGTCTCCAAATTCAGGAATGTGATCCATATCCTCAGCTGAAGTGTGAATTCTATAAGAATAATTATTTTTTCATTTATCACTGATGAATAGAAGCGACTTAGATAGGTCTCTGATTCTTAAACATCTGTGTGTCACTATCTTTATCTATCATAATGATTATAGAAAATCTCTTCTAACAATATGTGGCCAGTGGTTAGCATGGACATGGATTCCCTAAAACAAAATTATCAAAAATAAATACATCATTATTATTAAAAATATTTATAAAAATATTTTCTTTTGATATATATTATTTTAATTAATTAATTAATTAATTTTAATTAATTAATTAATTTTCTATTATTATTATATACTGATTCCTGAACAATGGTTCATTTTATCCAAGGGAGGTAACGTTGGTTGTCCTAATAATTCATCCAAAAGCTTCAATGGGTGACGCTAGTAAAGTGATCTGCTCAGATCATCAGGAAAAATAGTCTTCCTCAGTAGCATCCCCTTCTCCAGTGTCAGTTTCAAGTTGTATTAGAATCCATTTATCTCTTAGGCTTCAGGGGATGAGCTCTATCCATGTCTTTGGTGGGTGAAAAATTAGGGGTGTATTAGCATCAGCTTCAAACATTGGTTGAGGATGCAAAGAGGTGTTAGCTTGTTCTAGCATGGAAAGGGGTGGCACAACATCTCAGTAAGTGAGAAAACTACCAAATTGTGGCTGTGTTGAGATTATGTGTTTGAATAATTATTATGATTGATCCATTTTATTTAATAATGGGTTTTCTTCATGGTTTGGTGGGCTTGGTAGGGTGTGATCATAATTGGTGAGGGTGGTAGGATATACTATGGGTGCTATAATGGGTTCAGGTATAACAGTAGTAGATGGATTGGGGGAAGGAAGATCTGGAGATGAGAGAAGTAGGTGATGGTGGTAAATACCTACTGCGGTTGAATATATAGGTCCTGAAGGTGGAAGGACCTCGACAATGGAACAAGTAGGGTAGACCACCTATGGATAATAGTGTATTTGTGTCAGTGGATCTAGGTTGTTTCCCGAATGGTAGGGGATTTTTATGGTAGCATATGGGTGTTATTGCTCGATGTTGGATGGAGACAGATGCAGGATGACAGTAACAGAATTGCTACCTTTGGATCTACCAAGCCTATAAGAGAATGTCTAAACATAAGCATTTTAAAATTAAAAACTAATAATTAATTAATACAAATGAAATAAAATATTAAAATACAAACAAGTATAATTAATTATTTAAAATATATTTGGATTAATAAAAATATTAATATTATGAAAATTTTATTAAAATAAAAAAATGATAACTAATCATTAAAAAATAGTCCTAGATTAAAATAATAAAACTAAAATGAAAATAAATTAGTTAATTTGAAACATGAATTATTAGTTAAAAAAATAATATGAAAATGGTTAAATTTATAATTGAATCTAGATTGATTCTTAAAATTGTAAATTAATGTTCATAGAAATTAAAATATAGTAATAAGTGTCTCTAAATTAAACTAATGTTTTTTATATTAAGAATTAATAAATTTACAAAATACCATAAATAGGAAGGAAAAACATAAATCTAACAATATAAAATGAAAAAAGAAATTAATAAAAATAAATAATGGAAAAACACATTTCGTATTTTTTAGACAAAAATTTTCATATCTTAAAAATAAAAAATGATTAATTAAAAAAATCAACAGAAAAAATAATAATGTTAAATTATTTGACACTTATGTCACATTTAATTAATAGAATCATCAGTAAAAATAATTAAAAATATTGAAACATAATGATTTTAAGGCCAAATCAATAGGTATTTAGTCGTAAAACTAAATTTATGAATATCATCATGGAATTTTAAAGTTCTATCAAATCATGAAACTAAAATGATATGATCAATATGAAAGATACTCAAGGATACGGTTACATTAAATTCATTAATATAAATGAACAATATGTAATAAGATGTTTAATTAATGTTAAAATATTTGAATATACATGAAATAAATAGTACAAACAGTTGGTTCTAGAGGACCAAATCCAATAGACTCCTACTATGACTAGAGACAACTACCAATGACTTTTATTATGCTATTCCTCACATGAGGATGATGTTTCTAAAGAATTAAGGATTTTGTAATGGGATCTTACACATTGTCCTCTATGGATATTCATGCCATTGTAACTTCACCTATTTGTGAAAACTCTGAAAAGAGATGAAAATTTTGAGGAATATGATTCATCCACGGATGTGGGCCTAGCTACTATGAAACGACCACCACTATAGTATTATTTCAATATATTATGATAGAATATTTACTACTTAGTACCACATGATGATGTTGGAAATATATATGTTTACAAAAAGATTCTTTAGATACATGGCAAGACCGAATACACTCAACCTCTATAGAAGAATCTATTAATATAGTTTTTTGAGCTATTATAGCTCACTAAAGCTTTATCGATAGTGAGGATGTATACCGTCTATGATTTTATATAATCATGATTTATGTAGAAACTAAGAAGCTCATATACTTTAATGTTTGGTTCCTTATATCCCCCATTGGACAAGAACATATCCTTTCCACACCTTGTATACTTAAAGAGATTCATAACCTCTATTCAATAGGGGTAACATAGATCATATTGATATCATTCTACCATAATTAATGTGTATGTGAAATCAATCCTAGTACATAGCAAATCATACATGAATTACCAAATCATTGATTCATGTGGGATCCTTATCGTTATTTTTTTTCATCATGTGGCTGGGGTAACATTTTCTTTGAATCATTAATTCTTTGGGAAATTAGCTAAAATTATGTCTTGGATTATTCCATACTAAGTATCTTCATTATCTTTTCAATATATATACTCTAAATTAGTCAAATAATTCTCTAGGATCTATCACAATGGATCTTGAATCGAAGAATATATGTTTCTCCATGTAAGTCCTCCACAGAGATGCATTTATTTATCTGGAATTAAAAAACATACAGGCCAGTATCTCATTTAAAATAAGTATAATTTTATCGATATATACTATTAAGAAAATGACCTCACCCCACTAAGTAGATTATAGAACAAAGGATCATAATCATACTTTATAAAACCAAACATCATATAGTTTCATTAAACTAAATGTTCCATGAACTAGAAACTTCATTGAATCCATAAATGGATTTTTGAAGTTTTTATTTCTTTTTGGAATCTTTTGGAGTCCCAAACCCTTTGGGTTATGTTATATAGACATATGGAACTTGGTTTAGATTTTGTTGTTGTTTGAAATGTTTATCTCCATTAGGATAATTGAAAACATTCAAGACTCATTGTTGTTTCCAACATATATAAAAAGGTTTTATTTCTCATTTAACTTGAACCATTCCATTGTGGTGTTTAAGAATGTGTGGGTTGTGATAAAATAAGAAAATCCCATAAATGATGAGTGGATTATTGATTAATATATTCTCTACCACAATTTTATTATATTTTCTTAATCATCCTACCAAACTGGTTCTCATCTTCATTCTTATATTCCTTGAATCTATCAGTGTAATATAAATTATACATCATTAATTAGATATATGCATATATATTTAAATAATCAGTACAATTTATGATGTATAAGTACACCAAAAATGATTCAATTGGAAATGGTCCGCATAAATTTGCAAGAACTAATTCAAGAATATATCTATCCCTTTCACCTTTCCACTAAATAGGGATTTATTCATTATTCCTTATAAACATGAATGGAAAACCCCATGTAGTTTAAGTTCAATGAAATTTAAATATCCATATTTCTGTCATTTTATCAAGCACTTTTTTTACATGACCTATAAAGTTATGCCATAGTAGGGTGCGATATATGTCATGTGAAGTATTTTTTTATCAATTTCCATTAATTGGTTCTTTTAATTAAACACAAACGACTATTATTTAGATGGTCCTTCTGATAAAAAATTCTATAGATATAAATAGAGAAATATGTATTAACATAGGTCAAAATAAACCTGTCTTTATTATGTTTGGATACATAAATAGTATTTTTCTTATTAAATGAATCATAATTACAACCATTTAAAATAGAGTTCATTCTCATTGGAAACGTAAGGTGGTATTCCCGGATAGTCAAATCAACCCTTTTGGATCTGTTTAATGCTCATATATATACAACTATTACTCGATCTTATTGAATCAACATGGTTCCTATATTTTAATATATATATATATATGTGACCTCGAAATGTTATATCTAAAACTCAATGTGTATAAAAAGATAAATTTCATTCAATAAAAAATGCACTTGAATATTCCCCTAGCATCCTTGCATGTGTGGGTTTTTTGACCAATTAGAAATTTTCCATATGTGAAACACATGACATCATATTTCCTTACTTCTCCCTTTATATTTCTCTTTTTTGTTAGGAATTGCGAGGAATATTTGGACTTAGTACTCTTCACCAGGAATTGCCTTTTTTCATGATAAAGATAGAAGAATTTTCATGAATCATCTCATTATCATCATAGAAAAGTAGAATGAGAAGATCCAAAAGTGACTTATCTAGGTTTTTTATATTACAATTAATAGTAAAGATAGATTATTTTCGAGGAAGTGTTGCAATAATTATATTAATGCATATTTCATTCAGGAATTTTACTACTAGATCCTCCTATCAAAAAATGTGAAAAACGAGTTTTACTATATGAGTCCTATTTAGGGAAAATTCTCCATGTTTTTTCTAAAATATAGCCTTAGATATCTAAAACCATTTACATTTAACTCTCTCATAGTATATAACACAAAGATGACTAATTATGGAGTAAGAATACAAGTTTTAATCTGAAATCATGAGTTCATTAGACATGGATTAAAGCATTAAAAAATTGAACATTGACCAAAACACTCTTTTTTTTTTATCAAAGATAGTAAATTCTTCATCACTAGCCTCCTTAGTAGGAATATTAGGTAGTGAGTATTATAGAATGCAATATTTCTGTTCATGGTGAAACACAACCCCTTTAAATATCAACCATTATGGGAAATTATTTCCAATAATGTTATAGTCTTTCTCCAATATGAATTTTATGAACTAATGTGGATGAAAAAAATTTCATTAGACTACAATTTTAAAAGATTAGATTTTTATTACTTTTCATGATTACAAATTATTTGAGGCATAATTAATTTTAATTTTATTAACTCTCCCAATATTTTATCCTGAGTGAACTTCCCTCACCTCTAGAATGTGAATGTTGTTTCATGGAAATTCTAGTGGAAGGGATCTATATTACTCCTCTCATAACACAAGAGAGGGCTAGACCAGTTATTTAAAAGTATTTAGGTAGAAGAGTCTGTTTTATCTAGGGGATTTCTTCGCTTTGATTCTCTAAGTGGATTCCTGAATACCAATATCCTAACTCATATATCCTGAAAACGTGCCTCTAAATTACACCGAGTATAGAGAGGGTTACTTCTATTGATTTTAATTGGATAAGTCAACCCAAAACATGCATAATAACTCCATGATAAAAGTATGTTTCCCAATAAGTGTTGGTAAAACATATAGTGTTATTGATTACATTTCTAATCAAGTAGTGGAAGTCTTATTGTGACTCAATATTCTATTGGGGGACTTGTATTTATCGTGTGTAAAATTTTTCTATTTTATAACTTTCGTGTATTTTTATAGTTAGAGTATTTTAATTAAGAGATTAATAATGAATTGATAAAATATTTACAAATAATCCATTTACTTAAATTCCATATTTTTATATTAGTTCATTTATTTATGTGGTTGATTTATTTTTTCCACAAAATAATTAATACACAAGACATAAATAAATTAACAAATTTATAAATTTTTCATGATATTATATAATAGTTGATTTCTTTAGTGGTTAATAAATCAATCAATAACTTGGGGAAAATTCATTGTTAATGTATTGACATGAGTTTCATCATTCCACCAGTACATCTATGTACCACCGATGTTGATATCATCCCGGCTCCCTCATACCATCTCCAAAAGCCTTGGGAAAATCCTTTTTTAACATTTCATTATATGTCACACACAAGTGAAGGGATATAAATTATTGGTTAAGGGGAATTACTTAAATAACATTGGATATATAAATCCTATATAATAAAATATGGATAGATCAAACATAGGCCATCATATTTAATTTAACATTTAATAATTGAAATCATTAAATTACATTAAATTAAGTAAGACCAACACATACACAAGATATTTGAAGCTCATTATTAGTCATACACATGTAAATAATATGAAAATATAAAGTGGTGATCATTCAATTATATTTTTACTTTATTGTTAAGATAAACATGATTGTATTAATTAACTAACGCATTTAATATATTTTATCTTTATAACCATCTGATGTCTCCTGGAGAAACACATCAAAAAGACTTTCATGGAAAAATGGAAAGACCAATAAATATTCATAATTACATTAAATCAATTGAGTATTTTATTAATCTATTAAAAAATTATTTCAAATTCAAACACTTATGGTGAAAACAATATAATTCGGTTTAATTTCATAATTAATTATTTATATGTAATTTAGTTCTTGGCTCTATTGAGAGACCATAAATTATTTACGTGTGAACTAGACATTGTATACCTCGATTTCCATGTACTCTCAATAGACACATAGTTCTTCGATGTGTATCTAGGTTTTCATTCTCACATAGTAGTGACCATGCATTTTACCGTAAGGATAGCAAGAATTTACCTCCTAAAACATGTTGAGTACATGATGTGTACACCTTCTACGTAGCATGTAATCAAGAAATATGGGTGCCAAGTTGACTTGGACTACACATGGTGAATTAAATGTGTGTAATATATGCTTGGTGTGTTTTGTATCCCATGACACATCCATGTGTAGTGAAATTATGAACACAACCAATACTTTGGATACACTACATATAACTGTGTCTCTTCATCCACAATCCTTAACACATATTAATTTCATCATCAATCATTATTAATCTATTTATAATCCTTTAAGAGAATAAAATTACTTAAATAAGTTATTAAAATATTGGAAAACTATTAATTAGACATTACATAGAAGAATTAATAATCTGAAAATGAAATATTTAACCACTATTTTTTTATAATCGATCAAAAATAAAATAAATAATTTAAAATTTAAACATAGACCCCATAATACCTCTTGATTGTTCTGGGCATAGAGAAGTGAATAGAGTATGATAAACTAAAAAGAATTAGTTAGATCCAGTGGATCATTCACATATTATAGAAGAATTAAATGTCATGACCAATGAATTTTTTCCAATCAGATTTTGACATAAGAAAATCTATAACCCATATAGTATCTTCTCATGTTAAATTTATAATTAATTTAGATTATATATGAATAAATATTAGATATTATGCGGATCATTATTTGATTATGTTGCTGGTTAACTGAAACCCTTTTTATATTACCTTGTTTGTTTATTGAGGTACCAATGTATATCCCATTTAGCGGTGGTCCACATGTTGTCATTTGATCTCCAAATAACACCAATGGAATTTCAGGTGATAGCAGAGTAGATCAATCATCCTATTTTGATAATCATGATCAATTCAATATCCTTAGTGCTTAAAGGGGTTCTCCTTGTTCTTGAGAAGACTAGATAAAATAAAATTTGAGGGTTGTCTATTGCGTGAACCGATTCTCAATTCTCGATTAAACCTATACAATAAACCTAATCGTATATTTATAGAGTTGGGGTTTATGTAATAATATTATTTAACTACAAGATGACCCATAAATAATATAATAAACCATAAATAACCAATTGAAATATAATAATAATAATAGTAATAATAATATTTCTACTTTATGTTGTGTGCTAACATGAAGAATGATAAATATTTTTTCAGTAGCTTGTAAATTAATATTTATTACTAGAAATGATCATGGACCACTCATCCTAGTAATCATTTATTGAATATCTGAATAAATATTATGTTAAATATTTTATAAATAAATAAATATTTTATTCACAATATTTATAATAAATATATATTAATTATTCAATAAATGAAATCATTTTTTCGTAAATGTATGGGAATAAATATATTGTATAATATTTATGTGATTGATAAAACATGTATACAATTATTCACTAAACTTGAGAATAATATTTATTCTAATAATTAAATTCATGTATAATTTAATAATGTTTAATGGAAATACTTAGTATCTGACCCTATATTATTCATTCTCATTTTAATTAAGTATGATTTTATAAAGTCTAATATTACTATCAAGTAATGGGTCATGGAACCTAATAGAAAGAACTTAATGTTACAATGTTGAAAACCACATACGAAATCTCTCTCTATAATATAATCCCCTTTTCTAAATATCTCATAACATATGTTTCACACACATGTCAACGCCCTATGTACTTTATATATCTTTCTTTGACTATATAAAATAAACTCTTCATTACACCATATCCATGGAGTTTAATTTTATTGTTATATTACAATCAATGTTTTGAGAAATCAACATCCCTAACGATTGAAGGGATAAAACCTTCCTCTACTGATCCATTAAAAATTCGTCATTTGTGATGTCCCTAACATACTCTACATCATGGGATTATATGAAATCATAGTCGCATTCAATAAATAAATGTTCATGAGTTATGAAATGAATTGATAACAATATTTAAGTATATGGACCATTGAACATGCCCACAGATATGAATATCTAATGACACATAAACATGTAGAATTATTACTGATAGGTATGTTATCATAATCTCTCATATCAGAGATTATGAAGTCCAAACATCATGAGAATAATTATCATATAATTATGAGTAATCACACATGATATTTTACAATCCTACATTAACCATAATATAATATGACCCAGTCATAAAACTAAATTTATATATACCATCTTTCTATTTGAAGATTCTCATTATAGAGGGGAAATTATATGACCATATCAATGTGATAAATAATATAGGACATTATTAAATAAATTTCATGAAAAAGGATAAAAAATATTTAATAATATTATTTATTAAAATTCAAATCTATAAATATACATTAATTCCAATGTATAAGTAGTTTGTTTTAGGAAACTAAATCCAACATTAAACTAACTGAAAAGTTTTATTCTAGTGAACAATTCATGTTATCTCACATTACCTATTTATGGTTCATTAATATCCTTTTCAATCCAAAAATAGAATGTTATGTAATTCTATGAGAATAATTCATAAAAAATACAAAGATTCTAAACTTCCATAATTTAAACATGATCATATGGTTCGAGAGCATGACCTTCCAAACCAATCAGTTTTCCATCGATATTCCACTTTGATAAGATTCACCAAGTATAATTCCCAAGACCCTGACTTTGAAATTTCAAAATAAAAGAATTAATAGTTGATATAGTTCTTAGCATAACATAAAAATATCCCATAGGGAGAATAATTCAAGGATTCAACAGAAACCACCAACTCTTAGTGAAAAAAACCCATCACCCACCACAACAATGCTTAACATTTCAATTTCAACCTTCTAGTCACACAAGTAGCTTTAGGAGGACTGTTTCCATTGAATTTCATAGTCTAATACCATAGAAACTATTTTAGACTAATTCCAGCATCCACTAATCATTCATATTTCGAACACCCCATCATCTAACAGTTTCTAAATGAAATTTGAAATTATCTCTTAGATCTTCATACATGAATGAAACACTATATTGTTTTCTCTATGAATCATCATTTGAATATCATCAAACAGTAACCCATTTCTCTAACTATTATTGATATTTAAAAATAAGCACTACAACTACACTAATTCCTTCCTCTCTTATATGATGACTATATACTCATATTCTATTAAGGAAAGTGAAACCACCAAATATAGTATTGATAAATACCTTTTGGACATCCCATTAAAAGTGAACACAATCCATGTTGTAATCTTCCTTGAATCTGTATCCCCTCCAAATCTATTTCAACTTATCCATATAATGGAATATCTATTCTGAAACATAAGGATATATCTTACTAACCTTTTAGATATAAGATAATGGAAAATTAATATTCTCAGTTCTCCTTTCACATATCATATCTAATATTTCTAATAAATATAAATATATGTACTATTTCAAGGCATATATAAACCATCACATAAATCAAACTTCCAACCATAGACATTAAGAGGTCTTTTACCACATACAATGCCTCATCATACATTTTATGAAATTTCTCTTTTGATAACATGAATTAACTAACCATAGGATGGAAAATGATTGTTTATGTTCATTTTAATCTATCAATGATATTCTATACATAATAAATATAAGAAAATACCAATGTTTTGGCCCTCTTATACCAATTTGTTGGGTTTGGGTCCCTTGAACCAACTAATTTGTAGTTTCGATAACCTATATACTCATCAATTTAAATATTTATTCTATATCACATAATTATTCTTCTTCTTCATAATATTAATTAGGAAATTTATTATAATATTTTTCCCATTTAAAATGTTATATGTAGTTCCCTACTATGACGTGATCCTTAATATCGAAATATAATAATAAACAATTTAGTCATATGATTGCATAATATTCTATAACATGACACCTATTATATTGATTTCCAAATATGATTACTCATAAGCAGATGATACATCATCTCATGTAATTAGTACATTGAAATATTTAATATGGGATATTATGAGAAAATACCCACAATAAGAACTCCATTTGTTTATGTGTCATAAAATATTCCAATTTTTAAGCATGTGTAATGGTCCTTATACTTTGTTATTATTATTTTTATTAATTCTTCTCATGAATATCTTACTTAGATATATTTCCATAAATAGTGATTATAAAGTTTATAGACAAGCTGGGTGCATCAAAATTGACATGTTATTAACGAAAATGTCAAAGAATCATTTTACCTTCTATCTTTATGGAAGTTGATATCTTGACCATTGGATTAAAATGGAACCACCGCATTAAATTACATGGAAATAGTTTAATGATGAGAATATTTTAGATATTTAATGAAATATACATGAAGCATATAGGTTGATGACACATGTTTTCAAACTAATTGATGAGATATCAACCTAAACGAATTATATTATTCAACGAGCGTTCATATGTGTGTTTTTTCATTGTGATATATTTTCTTCCTCTATAGGTGACTTGACCTATTTCTGGATACTAATCATGGAAACTAGGAATTCCCACCATGCTAATAAGGAATATTTATAGAAGAATATACACATTGTATTAACATTAATATATATTAAATATTATTTATAAAATTTTAATGAAATTATATTCTCGTGACTGAGAAGATATGTTTATTTAGGATTAATTGATAACAAATAATAAATAAAAATATTTTCATAAAGTAAATATTTAATAATTAAAATTTAAAAAATTTATTTATCTTTTATAATTCACAATCTAATTCATAATTTAATTGAATATTTTAATATTTTAATAATTATTTAATCGTCATATTATGTATATATTATTTAATTATCTATTTAATGAATATATATTAATCTTTTTTTATTTACAAAGTGATAATCTATTATTTATCGAAAATTAAATTATTTTATTAATTTAATATTAAAAGACATATTTTATTTAGTGGACTATGAATTTAATAATTATTTATGGTATATAAATAAACATTCTAGGAATTCAATAAACTTCTAGGAGGATAAGAAAACCAAATTATTGTTTAGATGAAAAATATTTATTTACTAGACCATAAATAAATTTTATCATTATGTGGATTAGCAAGAGCAATGGAATAAAATAATAGTTTTATTATTTTTCATATCATAAGGTTTCTTTTAGGTTTAACATATTACTATGGTCCTCTATGAAATTAATTAATAAGATGCTCTAACCCCACCTCTATAACAGACAACTATTAGAATAGTGAGAGCGTAGACATTGTGCACAACTTTCTCCTCCCCAGAGAATTCCCTCCCAAGGAAGAATGTATGTAGAATTTTTCATAAAAAACGATAGATTCTATCGTACTCCTTTATTATTCTCATGCTATATAGATCCATATATTATCCTTATAGTCTAATAGAATCATGGATGCGATCATGTCAGTTATGCATGAAGATCAGAACCACCGTTCTTGCACCTAGAGTAATATCAGCAATCCTCCAAGATTAAAGGAGCATGTATGGATCCCCACTAGAGGGGATTTAATTTTAGTCATTTTCAATGAAAATACAACTTAATTATACTCTTATATAATGAATACCTATATCTATGAAAGAACTGAAGATCGATGTTTTTATTCATGTTTTGAAATTAATTGCAAATTAAGGATAAAAAAGTTCTCTCTTGTTTCTAGTAAAAATATTTGTTAATATTATTTATAAATTTATTCATTTTGTTCATGGAATTTATTATCATGTATATTTCATATGATTCATTGTATACCAAAAAATTGGAGTTGGCCATAAGCCAAATAAGTTCTTTCACTATCCACAAATCCATTAAGTAGTATCTTAGTGTTCATGTTCAATTTATAATTATTTATCGATTATTGATGCTTTTAATATACAAATGTTAGTTTTCATTTTAATAAACTCATTATTTAAATCAAATTATCATGATATTATCCTTACTTCTTCATTTCGTGATCATATAACCCATTTTGGTTAAGAATAAATGAATAAAACCAAGAAAATCCATCATGATCATCAAAGGTCCCAACTTCACAACACAAGAGTGCATGATGAGTTTCTAAAAGGTTTATTTCATGTACCGATGTGAAAGTCACCAATATGAGTCTTGAATTAACACTGTGTTTCACTCATTAATAACATGTGGAATTTAAAAAATGAACACTATGTGTTGACCAGGACTGGCTAGGACATGGTTGGATTGAGTACACATTGTGTGACTCATTTATAAACCCTTTTGTCTATGTTTTTTCAGGGAATAAAACATGCAAGGGGGGGGGGGTCCATGTTGTGTTGTGCATTCATTACTTGAAGCGTGGACTAATAACCCTTTAAAAAGGATAGTTAACAACATATACCTGTTATTCATTCCATGCAACACAAATTTTTTTTATCAAAATATATTACTAGTCATTAAACATATATCAAAGACAAATAACGAGTAATATATAATTTGAATGGTTGGATGTACATGTCCCGTACCAAACCTATATATGTTGGAAAAAAATTAAAATCCTATTTTTGAGTCCTTTAAACCTCAACAGAAATTGTTCCATGTGTTATTAATTGACGCATACATGCCTTGTAAGAACTAAACACACCCACACACACACAACCACCCACCCACCCACACACACATATATATATTAAATGGTTAATTATTTTTTTATCTAAATTAGAAACTATATACAATGTGAAATCATAATTCTTGAAATAACTTATTTTCATTAAAAACAATAATGTGATACATTAATAAAAAGGTGTTATGTGTGTCATTTATTGATACTTACACTCCATGAAATTTATTTAATGAACATTTATGCTATATTACACATGATTAGACTATTTGAAATCTTAATAAATATGTTTCTTTGAATTTTTAAGTGGTGAAAATTGATTTTTTTCCTCAGGTTACCATTAAAACTTTTAGTAAAACTCCAAATGGTTCACCCATCTATATGTGGGTAAAAAAATGCTTTCAAAAAACCGATGGTCATTATTGTTTTTAGGCCTAGTAACTCTTGGGGACCTACATTGGTTGAGAGGATTATAGAATGTGCTCATCTTACCCATTTCGGGGGAATTTTTCATACCTCAGAACTCTCTTATAGATTTATTCTATATTTGTGTATCTATACATAATCCCAATATAGGATAGGTTACCTTCCAAATTTAATTCATTGGTTAATTCTCTCATTAAAAAAAAGAAAATAAGTCTAATTAATGAACAATGGGAAGTGTGATCTCATTAGTTCATCCATTGGTATGTATATTTGGTTCATTATCGATTTTATTAATAGTGAAAAGATATTTTATGTGTTAATGGCATATGAAAAAATACATTGGAATGTGCTATCATGTGAGGAGGTGGTTAATTTTATGAGTAGGGGATTGAGCCATTATGAGGAATCCTATGTATCATGGTTATTTCTAGAATCAAAACCCATGTAGTTTGTTAATCCTATGAAATTTAGCATCATACAATGAATAAATATGTGTGAGTACTGAGAGACCACATGTTTGGGTTTAGGTCTCAAGGAGACATCATACGTATCTTGGTTATGGTAGGAATCAGTTTCATCATTATTTTATCATGCCCTTGAGACTATCCCTAAGGTATAAACATTTATATGAGGGTTTTTTGTACCATTCCACTCCTTGGTGCATACATACTGGGATCACCCTAGTCATTGAAAGTTCATGATGCCTAATGAGGTTTCGATGGCATATCCCTATTCGCTCCTGAGTTGTGCTCAGTGTGAGAAACATTAGGGAATATTTGATCAGTTTCATGTTGTGTAGATATGAGATGTATGTACTATGATAGTCCATGGGGGTGTTTGGTGTAGAGATCATGAATTGAGAATGCATCCTACGCATCCTGAGTATGGAAGGATTCAAAGTAATTGTAATTAAATCATGACCTTAACCTACTGATAAACTAGGGTGGATGATCACACATGGGGAAATTACGACCTTCTTCAATGATTCAAGAATTTTATGGGCTTACATCCAGATGGATTACCTATTTATTGGGGACATACATTATAGTTTGGGTATTTTTGGATCATGTACTGAGGAAATCCTAGGGTGTATAGTGAAGATGACATGATCATTGAAACTCCCAAAGTCCACATGAGCCATGATTATTGTGAGAAACAAGGGTTAGAGAGTGATCAATGTCATTACTTTGGATAAGGGATTGGATTCTGGGATCACCATGGAGAATCAATATACAACTTGAACCTTGAATAAGTTCCCTACGTATCTATAATATATTGTACTCAAAGATGTTCATTGATGGTAATGTAGTTTGGTTGGTGTTTGTTATTAGTCCATAATGGGTTGATGAAGGAGTTCTCATGACACATGTTGTTACGGTATAGGTAGATAACATTGTTGATGGTTTTGCCATTTCACATTGTTCGCCAAATTTTTGGGTGTCAAAATCGGGATTTTTTTTAGAAAAGGATGGATTTCCATGTACAAGTGAACAATATGCGGAACGTGAAGCATAGTTCATGAACCAAAATGGAGTGTATGGAATGGGATTTCTGCATTGTAGTGCTATGAGGAATGTAATTCATGGTATGTGTACCGCATAAGGAAAACAGTTTACATGAAAAAAGGGTTCGTGGGACATTCAGAGTTTGTGGGAGGAAAATGGTTCGTGAGATGAATTTTCATTCACAGAAAGGAGATAGATATTAGAGGAGCAATGGAGAAATGGTTAGTGGAAAGATACATATGTGGTGATGGCTATACCACATCGAATTTTTATGTAAAATTGATTAGTTAAATTATTGGATCTATTTACCTATATAAATAGAACTATTCCCTTCATGACATAGATATATTTTGATTAGAAATCTGGGAGGAATTTAATGAAGTCTATAGTGTTATTTAGGAAGAAATCCCCTGGAATGATAAGAGGTTTGCGAGGAGGAGTCCATGTAAGGATAAGTGATCTGCAAAGTTAGTCCATAGAAGGGGTTGTAGAAGGTACTATTTACTACAAAGGAATATGTTTTGCAAAAATGGTGACCGTTCGTAGATGAATAACTCATCCATGAAGCCGTGATGATTTGTGGAAGGAGGGATGGTCAAAAAATAAAGAATCATCCCACAATGAAGATATGGTCAATGAAAGTAGAGGCAATCCAAATAGGAGAGGTGGCCAACGAAGCACACACGCTATGCGGTGTAGTACAGTTCATGGAGGAATCGGGCTTGTTTATGGATGAATAGTTTACAAACTAACATTTTTAAGAAAAGTGGATTACATCTAAGTGTAAAAATGGGACTTCAAAATATCATATAACTACAGTTTAGGATGCATAATTTTATTCAAATGGACCTATAAGTCCATATCTTATGTGTGGATTTTTCCCAAGGTGGTGAACTAGGCGGAGTATTCAGAATTGTTTTAAGGGAGACAACGATATATACCTAAAATGTTGTAAGCGAAGTGTGTCTGGACCCAAGTGGATATGTATAAACTCTTGTACTCTACAAACAGTGAATATTAGTGGATTAATATATGACTGAAACACTATCGAAATATGCTCCTTGGACTAGCCCTTAGTGGTGAAGCACGTAAAATTATTGTGTTACCTATTTTCATGTGATTGTTTGATTATTACACATTGTCATCAGATAGGTTTAACTAGTTCTTACCAACACGGGAACAAGATCTATCATTTTAGAAGAATAATTTGACACCCTAATTCACCCATCCCCTCTCAGGGTGTTCCAGGGTCCTTCAAGTTTTATTAGAGGGTATATGTTACTATTGTTAAATCTTTCCTTCTTTGCGGTCATGAAAAATATATTTTATGTTAGAGGATTTTCTCATTTTAGTGGATGTGATTATCAAATATGGAATAATAGGATGATTCTTTTTATAAGATCCCTTGTAATGGAAGTTATTTTTCCACCAAATAAGGAATACATGTCGTAGATCCAATAGGGTTGTACATGACAGATACAGAAAAAAATTCTTGATAGAGATACTAAATCACAAAATACCTTAACTGCATGTATGAATGAAAACATCTATCTAAAAGTGATATGTTACATCTCACCCAATTATATATGGAAAAATCTGGGAAATATATATGAATTTGATGGAAAATTAGAGGAGGCCAAACTTCAAGTGTTTCACAATAGTGTGTATGATATGAAGATGCATCCTGATGAAAATGCACATACATTTTCAATTGAATTAATGAAGATGTATGAGAAATTTTAGGGCTTGGTGAAGATATTAAAGACATTGAAATTGTAAAAAAACTTTGATAAGAATTTCACATCTTTACAATCCAAAAGTTTCATCCCCTAAAGAAAGGGATCATTTAAAACATTCCATGGATGATCTGCTAAGCAGTTTGGTAGCATATGAAATGAGAGTAAAACTAGAGAATGCAACATGTCGTGTTAGAAACGATATGGATTCCAAAACCATATGAAAACATAAATTTTATAGAGATAATTTTAATGAAGGTAATGATAAATATGAAATCCATTATCAATTTTCATTGATATTCAATAGAGTTAAAGGGATATTTGAATGAATGTTAACCTTCGAATATTTTCATTATGGTAGAGGTGGGAACATTTCCTCTTAGTGCTCAAAAAAGTTTGATGATGAAGAATGTGAAGTAGGAAACTTGAAGAATTCTAACAGAATTTTTACAAAAAGGAATACTTAAAATATAGAATAAAATTATGGAGATTTATTTTTTATGTAAAGAATAAGATGATGAAAATTAATTTTATGAGGAACAAGAGAAAGAGTTTAAATCTCGAACTGAAGCATCAATGATGACTACTGTTTAAAATTAAAATCCGTCAAAAGATAAATTTATAAATAATAAATTGATCTCTGATCCTAATATCAAGAAGAAACTTGAATATTTTATTTGTGAGATTGAGAATCAAAAAAATAGGAGGAAAAAGTGGAGAGTAATTGTGGAAGAGTAATCAAAATATATTGATTGACTAGAAGAAGAAATAAATTTACTGGAATAAGTAGTAAAATAACATTATAAATCCCTTCTATGATCAAAATATATATTATAACCTAAGAATAGTATAGAAATATAAGAAAAGTTTATCAATGAACTTACATACATATTAGAGGATAAGTCCATGACTAATGAGGGACATGAAGAAAATGTTTTCACTTTTAAGAGTAAGCATAAAAGTGAATTAAATACAAAAGCAACAATGAAGAAAATACAGTTTAGAAGATTCTCAAATTTTAAGCTTTTTGAGAGATCTAAGCATGTTTTTAAATGTGAATAGTATAGTTTGAATGATAAATGATCCACAATCATGGTAAAAGGTGGAAATGTATGTGTTGCTGAAACAAAAAAGTATAGAAATAAAATAGGCCAAAATAAGGACACGATGAAAGTTGGAAACATCGCAAAGTCCCCTGAAGTCCTAACAAAGAATGCCTCCAATAAAACTAAAAAGAGAATGGATAAATATCCCCTGGTATGGAAAAATGATTGGTAGTCAGACTCTTTGACAAAGGTAGGGGACATGAGGAGTAATAGAATTTAGAAGATATTTTCTCTTATAAAATGTCAATTTTGGGGCTATCTGGTTCACACCATGTTATACTGGGAAGAGATAAGGATATATTTGAACGGTGAAGAGAAATGATTTCAATAATGGAGAATATAATCTTATCCTACATCTCAAAGAAGAAATTGATTTTATGAATATTTCATTCACTACACTAACATTGTCCATAAATATATTCATTACTAGAATAGGAATAGTGGAAATGATACTAGTAAAACTCATAGACAAGACAATACTCTCCAACCTGATAGTGTTCCTCTTAAATTTTTTTTTATTCGGAAGAAAAATACGAGTACGATAAAAAAATACACATGTAAATGATATTGAAATGACCATATTTATCTTCCCCTCAATCAAATATTTTATGGAAGGAAAATAAGAAGGCCGGGAAATCCAATCTTGCATAATTCATTCTCAAATATACAAATAATAAGATCACCTAGATTCTTGATAGTGGAAGCTCATCCCATTTGCAGGGAAATGCAGACCTATTTAAAAAATATAATAAAAGGGTTAATGGAATAGTAAGATTCGTTAATGATGGTGATTTGAAGATCAAAGGAAGTGGAAGTACCAAACAACCTAAGGGGAGATAAATAAAAACAATATTCTCTATGTGGAGAATTTGCATCACAATCTCTTGAGTGTGAGTAAATTATGTGACTTAGGATTGATGGTGTCATTGAATCCAAATAGGTGCACAATTAGAGGAAAGGAATGGAATTAACTTATTAAAGGATGCGAGATAGATGGTAGATTATATTAGTTTGATAGTAAAGAGAACATTTTCTACATGACAGATGAAGAAGAAAACAAATTGTGGTACTGAAGGTTTGGTTACATCTATCAACATGACATGGAAAAGATATATATGGTGAAAACAGTCAGGATATCCTCAATCTATATTGTGAACTAGAAAAGTATTTTGATGCTCTCATAAAATGCAATCTTTTTTGTAGTTCATATCATCCAAATAACAAAAGGGAATCAAATATTCTTGATCTCATCCATACAGATACATGTTATTATATTAATGATTCTGTAACATTTAGAGAAAGGTAATTTGTTATTATCATTTATTAATATAGTAAAATGGATTGTGTGATGGTTATACACAAGTAACAACCAGTACTTTATTGAATGAAAATAAAGACAATAATGATAATGGATGTACATTCAATGTTCTTCGGTATTACAATGGATGGGAATACCAATCCATTGAGTTATAAAATTACATAGAGAAACATGGAATAAACCATGTGGTTGATTCTTTTTGAACTCCAAAAAATAGAGTTGTTGAGCACATGAATCTATAGGTGAACAATATGGCTAGAACTATACTGATTTATAGTCTTATCTCATGACATTACTGGAAAGGGGATATTCCAGATGTTGTGTATACTCAAAATCAAATAGTGCTTTATATGGGAGAAACCAAAACACCACTTGATTTGTGTCATGAAGGAATCCCTCTTTGAAGTATTTTAACATTTCCAGAAGTTAATTTTTCATTGGAAAAAAATAAGGAAATTATGGTATGTTTGGTGATGTTGTAGATAAAGGAATATTCCTTAGATATTCAATGAATAGAATATCCTAAAAATGATTCAGTAATAATCTCAGAAAAATTGTGGAAAGCAGTGATGTCAAGATCCTTAAAGATCATACCACAAATACCAAGTGGGGATATTATGAATATGTGATTGAAGATGTAGAATACAATATACATGGAAAAGATTCAAATACAGAATCAAATGAATAAAAAACATTCAAATTTCACAAAACGATGTTGATTCAAAAGAATAATTAGAAGAGGAAAACATGGCTGACTAAAATTATTCTGAACCTTAAAGGAGAAATATAAGAGAATAAATTGATCGATCCAACATCATTAGAAATTGGAACACCCCCACACAGACGAGTAGAATGAGAAATAATTCATAATATAAGTTCTAATCAGATATAGAACCTACCACATTTGAAGAAGCTTTAATGGATGAATCATGGGTGAAATACATTAATGAAGAGTTAGATCATATTTTAAAAAACTAGACATGGGATGCTATTAAGAGACCCCAAAGTAAGAATGTGATTGGAAAAAAGTTTATTTTTAAGAATAAATATGATGATCATGGTAATGTGATCATCAATAATGTGTGATTGGTATGTAATTGATATCCAAAAATTAATGGTGTTGATGTTGAAGAAAAAATTTCAATAGTAGCCAGACTGATGTCAATCATTCCTTTTCTTTCCATGTTACTTGAAAGACGATACAAACTGTACCAAATGGATTTCAATAAAATATTTCATGAATGGTGCTCTTGAAAAGGAAGTATACAATGAACTACTAGTATTTTTTCTATATGGTATGGATGAAATGATGTTTTTCAGATTAAATAAGGCTATATTTGGTCAAAAAAAGGAACCACATGAAAGGTACTCTCAGATATATTTTTATCTAAACAATATTAAATTAAAAATAGGATGAGTGTATCACAATATCTATGTGAATAATTCTTATATGGATTAGTTCATGGTATTGGAGTTCCAAGATGAGATTATATTTCATGTAATTAAGTGGGGGTTAGTGGATGAATTTTAGAATCACATTAAATTAGAGTTTGAAATGTCTATTATTGGTGAACTCACATATTTCAATGTGATACAAGAAACTTAGTGGAATGACCACCCTTTAATTTATTAGGAAAACTATGCTTGGGAGTTGATGTGGAAATTCAATATGCATGACCCAAAACCAATGTCAGACGGATTGAGATTGAGACAAAACATGGAAATATTATGTATGTGACTTATATAGATTACATATTATATTGGAGAATCATTGGGAACTTATTTGAATTAAAAGTGACATGACCAGATATTGTATTTTCAAAATTATTAGTAGTTCATTTTCAAATAAACCCAAAGTAAAAATATATGACAGTAATGAAAATAATCCTTAGGTATATGCATGGTACTAGAAATTTTGGATTATATTGTTTTTAGGATGAGTTAATGATCAAATAACATTTTTTCATGCTGATCGGGTTGGACATGTGGTGGATAGAATGACCACAAGTGGTAGTGAATTCGTTGTGGGAAAACACTATGTGGTCTAATAGAGTAAGAAATAGGAAAGTACTTACCTTAGTATTGTTTAAGCACTTTATATGAACACTACAAAGGGTTTCTCTCAACTATTTTAGATGATGTGACAACTAACTAGTATTTGTGATGAGGTGATAAAACCAAGGGTGATTCACTATGATAATAAGAGCATAATTGATATTACAAAGAATCATATTTCTCATTATCATTCAAAACAAATTGAAATCAAATATCAATTTATCATTGAAAATGTTAGAAAATGCATGATTAAATTAGATCATGTTGGAACCGAAGATCATGTGGCTAACAAAGTGAGAAATCCATTGTCTGCACATGTGTTTGAGTAGCATAAGTTAAACCTCAGTGTTTGACCACCTACTAGTGTTTGTGGAGGTTATAGTAGTTCCTCTATCCATAGATTTGTTTACTTTTTTGATCTATTTTTAACAGTGATGTTGGATTATTAGAAATATATGACCGAGGGGGAGTGTTTTTTTAGTTCCAAAAATTCAATAACAAGTTCGTTGGGTTTATTGCTAATGGAGAAAATGGACAAATTCAATAATATGACGTTGTATGAGAAATTAGAATCTATAGAATATTTAAAAAAAATATTGGGGATAATTCATGATTACCAGCATGTTTTCTACACAGAGCATTACTCACATAAACTTAGTGTGGCATCTATGTTATTTCTTGCATATAAGGTCCTGATATCTGCATATGCATTTTTGAGTTTATCAATATATTTCCAACTAACCAAAAGGGAATTATTGTTGGACCCTTGGTTATTATTTGATGGTAATGTAGTTTGTGGTACGTTCACAGTTTGTTTGAGAAAAATAGTTCAGGAGATGGATTGTCATTTGTAGAAAATATGTGGAGATTTGTGGATCAGTTGAAGAAAAAAGTGTTCATAGAAGGGTAAATACATGGTGTGGTCTTTACCACATCTAATGTTTACATAAAATGGATAAGTGATATTTTTATTTCTATTTTCCTATATTATGAGCACTAATCCCTTCACTAGTTTGAGATATTTTGATTAGAAATTTGGGACGAATTCGGTGAAGTCCCGAGTGGTTCATGGGAAGGCAACCCCGTGAAGGAGAAGAGGTTAATGAGTTGGATTCCTTGAAAATATAAGTGATTCATGGAGACAGTCTGTGGAAGGTGTTTTGTGAGTAATGTTCTACCACAAAGGAAGACCATTCACGGATGAAGTGATAGTTTTCGAAAAAAGAAATCATCATGGAAGAAGGGATGGTTAGCAGAAGGAGGGTTGGTCTGTGGAGGAAGAAGTTTGTGAAGACGATAAGGTCTATAGATGTGAAGGTGGTCTACATAAGAGAGGTAGTCCATGAAGCACATGTGCTACGTGGTGCAGCCTAGTCTATAGAGGAAGTAGGCTAGTACACAGAGGAACAAAAACAGTACCAAGAATAGTGGATTACATCTATGGGTTAAAACTACAAATCACTAAAGATTCTATCTACTATTGGGGTGCATAAATTCATGAAAATAAAGGAACATACATGTCTATAAACTAAATGTGGATTTCTCCAAAGTCAGTGACCTAGGGGGAGTTGTCGGATGTGTTATGAGGGTCATAGTGAGCTATCACTATGATATTGTAAATGCAATGTTCCTAGAATGGAGTTACGATGTCTAAACTTTTGTAATCCATATATAATGATGATTTATCAATTTAGGTATGATTGACACACTATCATTATATCCTCTATGGTGAACCATGTAAAATTTTTTTGTTACCACTTTTCATGTGATTTATTGTTTACTTTTCATTCTCATCAGATAGGTTTAACTGGTTTCTACCAATGTGGTCAAAAAACCATTCATACCAGAAGAAGAATATGAATACTTTATCCACCACTCCCCTCTCAAGGTGTTATGGGGGCTTTTAGAACATGGAAGGAATCATAGTTCTTGTTGTTACCTTTATATTGGGGATTACATACTAAGGATTCCCTATTTATTGGGGCTTACACTCTGGGGTTACCAAATGTTTTTCTATTCGGTTCCACTTGATCTAGTTGGCTTGTTCTAGAATATATCACATGAATAGTATTGGAATATATTATAGTTGTCGTAAGAGTCAATGTGACATTGACTGAAGGATTTCATGTATCATGTCTAACATCCTTTGAGGTCATCACAAGACCTGACCATTATGTCTAGAGGGTGTCGCAGGTCTCAGTTTACATAGCTGAAGGATGTCCCCTTAGCCCATTGATATGGGTTGATTCTCTCGTGAGACTTGGTTTTCATATATAGATGGTGTCTCATGTCTTAGATAACACTCCTTGGGGGGTACATCATGGGTGTCTCATGTCTTAGTTAACACCCCTAGGGGGGGTACATCATGAGTATGATCTAATATGTTTGGATGAAGTCACAAGATCCCATTATTATACCCAACCACCATCATGAAACCTGACATACATGAGCACACACCATTATATGATTTGGTCAATGCATCCAAAAGATGTTGTGAGGCTTGGGAGAGAAGTCCATGGGGTCTTCCATGAGACTGTGGTGATACATCCAAGGGGGTCATGCAAGTTTTTCTTTGACATCTCTGTAAGGCTTCATATAACCCTGGTAGCATGGTGAATGAGCATTGTGGGATCTAGGTGATCTATCCCTGTGTAATCGTGAGCCTATGGGAGGTTTATGTTAAGGAAACATGGGTCAATGGATATATTTTATATTTTATATAAGTCTTCCTATATTAGCCTTTATTTCAACATTTTCTTTGCAGATGTCTTGGTATTATTCATTGTTATTTTATCTTGAGTCTCATGTGATCTAGTGGGCCTATGGTATGCTCTTCACATAGCCCAATAGACAGACTTCACGTGATTTACGAATGATCATGTGATGTGTCCCACACCCAGCACATGAAAACTCTGGCTGACTATAGGTATATTACCTGATGGAAGGTTGGAAAGTAATGAGATATACTACTCCAAGAAGCCCGCTCTAGTCTGGGAGTCCAGAAACCAAGTGTCTAATTGTCCATAGTCCCATCCTCCCTTTTCCTAATTGGATTGGGATTATATAGAAATCACAAACCTGATTTTTTAGAGATTTGCGCAGTGTATCTAGCATGGATATAGGGTTTATTCAAAGAATAAGTTGAAGCAATGCAACATCATGAGTCTTTGTCATGGGTCATCCCAAGTGCATCACCAAATTTTTAGTTATCACAAGTCTATTCCATAAACTCTTCTTTTATCAGATTATTGATGAATAATGAAGACATGCTTGATCACATGGTCAAGTCAATGTACTTTTCATTGTTCCCTATGGGATTTTCCAAGGCCCTTCGTGAGAGCTTGAGGCCATGCCAGATATTCTTCATGGGATATGCGTGACCTGTCAAAGTATCTTCATGAGATAGGGTATACTTGTCATGAGGTCCCGTAGATCCATGTTGTGGACGTCCTAGCATGTTGCATTTCTTTCAACAACTATGAATACCACTTTCCTTCTTTATTTTTTTCACCTTTATTTTATTTTACAAAAGGATTGTAATTATGTGATTTTTCATGAGTAATGTCACGGGAATTTACATTATTTTTGGACGATGCCTCACATGACAAATATGGGTCATAGTGGGGTGGGGGTGTGTGTGGGGGGGGGGGGGTGTGAGCTTGTCATACAAAAATATATTCATTCATCATTAGAGAGCTAAAGAAAAATTGTGGAATTTCAATGAAATATTTGAAGAATTTAATGAAAATAGAATGACTAGACAAGGATATTTCATGAGACAAGGAAGATGCGTTTAAAGGGACTCGTGGTTCTTTGCTGATCACCCGGTGCACACTTCATGTACTTCAGCGACCAAAATTACCACGCACATCCTCTCATTGTTATCCTTTGTTTTATTCTATAATGGTTTGAGGGTCTTGCATGTTTTCTGTGGACATGGTCAAGTAGTTTTTCCCTAATTATGATATGGTGCATGAGATTTACGACCATTGGAGGTATCTCCCTTTGAATATCATCCAACCTTTTCTTAGAAGAATTTTAGATGTTTTGTCAGGCACATGCCAATGAATAACAATTTTACATGGGGAAAATAATTAGATTGTCACCTTGTGGCCATTGGTTGTCTAGAGGGACTTTGTAAGAGAAAGAAGTTTCATTGAAGATGGATCTCTAGGATTTACCTCAGGTTATGTGATGTGCGAGGAGTCCTTGAATGACCTTGAAATGGCCACAAGATCAGGAGTCCCTTTGAGGCTCATGCGAACCGCAAGTCTCTGATCCTTTTCTTTTATGGGGAATGTATTACCCCTAATCAAGTATTTGTTCCATTGGGATTTTTTACTATTTCTTATTTGGAAGGTGTCAACAATATATTGAGTAGTTCAAAAAGGTACTCCCCAAGTTTCATCCAAGTATATGTTTTTCTCATATTATAGGAAATTTTATATAAAAATAATTTTTTTAAAATAATAAAAGATGGATATATTCAAGATATATTTTATGTATATTAAGATAAATAGAATTAATTTATTAATTATAAAATTAATAGAATTAATTTAAATGTGTTTTATATTAATAAAAGGACCAATTGCAATGATTTATAGCTGGTAGTTTTAAATACACATTTTTTTCACAATTGGATGATCACGATATTATACAAATCAATTATTTGCATGACTTATTTTTATTTAATTATTTCATGAATTATTATAGTTATTTTATTTAAATTAAATTGCGGGCTTCTGAGTCGTACCTCCCTTCAATTCATTTATGGGACTGTGTGTGATCAATTTCGTTATGTAAACACCAATTATGGTTCCCTTCACCCATTAGTGAAAAATATAAATTAGAGGGATGATGATTCCAGGAACATTGATTTAGTTCAATATTTATCTATACTGAAATAAAACCAAATTGATATACTAGACAATGGTGTAATGCTAAAAACTCATGCCTAAATCAGATCAATGATTTTTTTCCTCTATGTTCAATAATTTTTTATTTACTAATCAATAAAAATACCAAAAGTTAAAAATATCATTATCATGTCATGATTTATTTGTTTTATTTCTGTTAGATGCCAGAATTATTTTATGGATGAACGACCTTAATCACATAAATAAATGGATTAATATGAAATTTTGAAATTAAAAAAAAGATTAGGCACAAATATTAAATCAAGAGAATGGTTATTTATAGAAGAGATATCCAATTAATATTAACAAGTATTGTAAATGTATAAAATAATCTTGTTTATATATAATGAAAAAAATCTATAGTTAATGTGAAATCATTACACCTTTCACTTTCGGAATTTAGACATACCATTGTTAACGTGTTTTTTCAAGCCATAGTAAGGGTAAATTTAAGTATAAGGGAGTCTTATCTTTGAAGATGGGTCAAATTAACCCAATACGTGTTGAATTTAAAAATCATTTTCAATAAAAGACAAATTTGTAGATAGTATTTGATGAAATCCATGTCATGTTTTTTGGATTGGGGAGTCCACTTAATGGAATCGGAGCTGCAAGCCTACAGTAGGAAAGACAACCTACCAAAAAAAATTTTTATGGTTTTTATGGATATAGTTTGGATTATAGGGAGTGAAATATGAATCCATTCCACTAGAATGTAATTTTACTACAAATTCAAAATTTAATGGTGAGGGATATGGAAACATGATAAAATAGTGTGAGACTTAATAAAATATTTTAATTATTTCATATCACACATTTTTAATCAAGTAAAGTACAAATATATCTATTATAGTTAATTATTAAAATAGAATGTGAAACTATAAATACATTTTAATAAATCTTTAATAAATGGAATTTACTTATAGAATCTATTTTTCTATAGTTTGTTATATATGTTACACAATTTTAACATTAGATAATTTGTATAGTGTGTTATAATTCACAAAAACCTAATCCTCTTCCTACTTTGTAGAGGTGAAAAAGGATGTCTACAAATTACATGAGGATGGTGGATCCACCATGATATCTTATATTCTATATCTTTAGAACAATAAAAATAGGCTTAATGAAAAATGGGATTCTCCCTACACTATTTTAGTGTAAACTATAAAGAGGTGCATAGATTTTAATCATACCTTCAAGTATAAAAGTACATTTTTTAATAGTAAGATTCCATTTGTATAATATATTGTCTGTGAATCTCAAATTATTACCTTAACAACCAAGGTTATTATTAATAATATATGACCAATTGAACAATATAAAGGCACTGCACAAAAATAATTTTGTCTATAATTCACCAAGAAAAGAAATATTTGGTTGAAACTTATTTCCTCAATCCTTATGGTTAGAAGTGTAATGTTTTTTGGAATCCCATGGAATTTTAAACATAATTTTAGACTTAAATATAATTGGATTCAACTAAACTACTTTATTTTAATGATAAAAAATAAAATTTATTTTATGTATTATAAATTGCATGTTTTATGATAGTTAAATGTTGTATGTTTAAATTGATAAAATTGGCTAATTCTTGAACCAACTATGATAAATGGAAAACAATATAGAATAACTAAATGGAAATATTATTGAGGGGATATTGTATTAATAATATGTGAGGATGAATCATTTTCCCAATGATAAAACTCTTATAAAGATATCAGAGAAGGATAATGGTAGCACAAGTACTTTAGTGAAACCACACCACCTTCATTTAGTCAACCATCTAGTACGTGAAGAGAAAGAAGGTGATGCATAATGGCTATATATGAGAAGATCATTTTTATATAAAGAAATACATTGTAATGTTTGAGATAAATAGTTTAATCAAAATATTATTCTATTCTATCTAAGACTTATTAATAAATTTTATGTGCCTTTTGAATTTATCATTAGAGAGAAAAGAAATACCATTAGGTCAATTGAAAATGGGGATGTTCTGGGGTTTTCATTAATGTGATAGGTAAAGAGGTTCAACGTACCACATATGGGAGAATTTGAATATTAGAATTTTATAATCCATTAAACCATTCCCATTTTTTACATTCAATGTGATCTAGTATAAATGACATGAAATGTAACTCCTAAGAGACCAATAATTGGTGATATCCTTGTAGGTGTATATTTGTAACACCCTGACCCTAGTTACCGAGAGTAGGTGAATTAATTTAATACATTGGCATGATACAAGGAAATCATGTCTTGAAAGACTGATCAGTTTTGCAATCTTGGAAATAGATTACACACATCAACTTCACATTAAAATTTCCAATGTAAAATACAACATTGATAGTTCTTTGAGGACGCAATTATTCCCATTTATATTAACCCTTTATATCTATCATAAAACACTTCTTGGAAATCCTGGGAAAATAAAACATAAGAATGGGGTTATCTTACATCCTCAGTAAGGATAACAATATATGGGAAACCTTCACAAATAAGCATAAACAGTTAAGGAAATGTATAAAACTAAAACAAAATCCTTATAAAATTAAGCTCCATAATAATATGGAAAATATAAATCAAATAATTCCATTTAATTATTCACATGGATATTCTATTAGTCGAATAATCACAGGCAATATCAATAGCCAATTTCATAATGATGGAATGCATAATGCCAGACATCATAACCAAATTTTCAATCCATTATTGCAAGACTTCAAATAATATTTTCTCAAGGAATTGTTCCAAGACACTAGTTTGTCTCATGAGACCTTCCGATTCATTGAGGATCTATAGTGGGCTCCAGCCGTCACTTACAAAGCCCATATCATTCCTTATATGAAATGGTTTAAACATTACATTAACATTCGAATTTAAACGAGAATACAAAATGTCAATACATTATCCATAAAACATGAATGGTATAGAAATAAAACATCCACAGTCAAACATATTACAAATCCTTCAAAACAATATGGAAGATTTTTATCATAATAAATCAACCTCGATCAAGAATAATATCCTGTAAAGGATGTTGACATAGTTGAAAATAGTCAGTAAAAATCATTGAGAGAAATATCCCTTTTTCATGAAATCATCTAAAAGTCATATAAAAGAAGTCATTTAAAAGATATTTTTTTAAAAAAGTTTCCCATACCACTTTGAAACTTTTATAAGGAATTAAAATTTTAAAAAATTCATGTCCATATAAATAAATCATTAAAACCATTTTGAACACATGGACATTAATGAGAATGGTTTAGAAGAATAAATATTTAAAACATTTAAGATGATGATTTAGTAAAATTTTCCTTAAAAATAATCCATTTGAAAACTATTTTATGAAACATTTACATGTATAATAAATATTCCCTAGTAGATACTTATGTAAAAACAACCTTGTATAATAAAGAGATTGTGTAATTAACCCTTACCAGGCACTTTCCTTTGGTTAAGGGTAAGTTTATCCTCCTGTATAATGACCATTGTATGTTATTAAATTATACCAGAACCATATTCATATATATTATATCATACATGATTCATTTATGACTTTATACTACACATTTAATAATTATTTCCATGTTAAATTAACATTTTGGATAATAATCACTTTCTTTATCGTATGTGTTTTAACTTCTTATTTTTGATCGTATCATTAAATCATGATTTAAATAATTCAAGAATATAAACCATGATATATATATCCTATATATTTAGAACATAAATATTTATAATATATATATGAAATGGAAGGCCCTATTTATGTAGACGGTACGCCGTACATATGCATAAACGCAGTTTCTATTTTCATATCGTATTAAATGGAAGTAAGTGAATAAGATATATGTAAGTACACACACACACACACAAACATGTATATATATATATATATATATATATTTATTAGCATTATTATGTCATATGTTACATACTTATTAATACTATATATTTTTATAATCATCGTTGAATGGTGAACGTGGGAATGAATCTCATCGCGTCGTGGAGACGGTAATCCGTACGTACGCATGAGTGACAATATCATTATATTGATGATGAAATTGTATGTAATTAGATGGTATATAAGATATATAGAATCATTAACATGGTATGTTTATTATTTACATCAGTTATACTCATTATTATAGCCATCCAATCAATGATGTGTTTTAATATTAACTACACCACGACGTGGAGAAGTTAAGTCGTACGTATGCACATATAATGAATTTCACATTTATAGGGTGGATAGAATAATAAATATTGTTGTACCATATTTATAATAACATCAAAGTATGTAGAAGGAACTTGAGTTATTATTTTGGTGTGGAAACAACAAATAAAGGGAAGTGTAAGAAGAAAATAACTTGAAAGAGGTGATGAAATGTTTACCTCTTCTTCAGGTTCATCCTTTTGATTTGGATAAAAGGGATCCTTAGGTTGGATTTATGACTGAAGTAAAGCCTCTAGGATAAGAGCAGGATTGTTTTCAGGATATTTGGGTAGGGGTTTTCTGAGCCAAATGGCATTGGAGTTGTGAATTTAAAATATGGGGATGTAACATTTTATATGAGAGGTGAGGTTCACTTTAGGAAAAGCTTGAAATATTATTTTATAATAAAATAATTTTCGGTTTATAATGGATCATAATGATTTATTTAATGTATAAGGTGGTAATGGGTCTAAAAACCCTCAACCAATAGGTTTTAGACAAGTTTAGGTTACCATTTTATCCTTATCGTTTACATTTAACTCTTAGTTAAATTGTTTGGCTTTTAGTGCCTCTTCTTGTATTAATAAACTATATGGTTAATAAACATACTATAAACATCAAATATAACCTAAATTGGTTCATTAATGAAATATATTACATTATTTAAGTCCTTTTTCCAAATCTTATGTTTTTATAAATATTATATCGACCAATAGTATAGTATTTGTTTAAATAATTGATTTTTGTCAATTTTGAAACTATTTGGTATTATGTTTTTTTCAAATTCATAACCACCTTATCAATTTGAAATAAAATTATATAATAACCCCTAATATGTCATATTATCATATTAAATTAGTGTAATTCATCATAAGTCTCAATTTATAATTATTTTGATATTCTTAATATCAATTAGTTTAATATCTCATTAATAAGTTAATTATTGCATCATCATTGTGTCATAAATAAATTAAATTATTCAATGTCTAAAAATAATAACTAAAATACCATTATGTATAAAATCATTTTAGGTTGAAAATGAATATTTATAGTCGAATTTATATTGTGTTTAACCCTATATAAAAATGGTTTAGTTATTAAACTTCGAATTTAACACTTTTAACTCTTCTTTAAATAAAATAATAATAAATGTCCAAATATAATCCATGTAGACCTAAGAGGATTATATTTTATTCGTTAATTTTTTTAGTCAAATTATACTTATCCAATAAAATTATGTCATGTTTTAGGGTAATTATAATATCATTTTGACCCTTAATTACCCTATTTACTTTTAACCACGGTAACAGAAGTCAAAAGTAATTATTAAAAAAATATTATTTTTGACTTATTGAACCAAATTTTACTTGTTTATGTCAATAGTGTATCTTGTATTTTTGTAATTCAACTCACATAAGTGGTAAAATTATATTTTATGCAAATTTGCAAATGCTCCTAGATGGTGGGTAAAAACATTAAAAAGTTCAACAAAATCTTATACATATAATTTTAGTATAAAATGAATCCAATTAATTAAATTGAACTTATTTAGGTATTATATATCTCTTTTGAATTAAAATAAATTTAAATAAAATAAATAATTATTTAAATAAAAAGTCGGTTTTAAATAATAACGCAATGTTTTTCACTATTCATCAAAAATTGAATGTTTTCAGAAAAATAAAAACAATTTACCCTAAGATTATTTTGATATTATGAATTCAAAAATGAATTATATTTTACGAAATTAAAAACATATAAGTTTCATTTATTAATTAAAAATTATTTCCCGTAGTTAAAACCAAAAAGTGGGTTTTTAAAAAGACAAAACTATCAAAATATTGACAAGTGTTTATGTCAACCATAAATGTAAAATTAGTTATAATGACCTAAATTATATTAAATGATAAAAATATAATCTAGTTATACTTCAAAACCATTCAAATTCATAATTTATCAATATAAATTATTTTGATTAAAAAAGTTTTTTTCAATTAAAACATAGTATTTTTCACTATTCTGCAAAATATGAAAGTTATTAGAAATGTACCAAAAATTTATCCAAACTAAATTTTTTATGTCCCCCTTCTAAGGAAGAATTTAATTTCATTAATTTGAATATATAAGAGTTTCTAATATTGGTTTTAAAAAGGGTTCACCATTAAAAGGCAATAAAATTGCATTTTTAGAAAAATACTTTTTTGTCTGAAAAAAATGAGTTTGTTCTTATATTATGTGTAAAAAAACATAATGTGGATTTAAAATTATATACAAAATATATGATTCAAAATGCAGTTAATACAATTCATAACTGATTTTTGAACGCCTGGTTTGGTAAATTGTGGTGTGCTCAAACTCGGTGTTGCGTGTAGCACAAGGTAGAGATAACGTACTATGAAATCATGGGGTGTTACATTATCCCCTCCTTCTGTAAATTTCATCCTCACAATTTTAAATTAGTTTTTAGAAAATAAATGGTTAAAAATAGAAAAATACATATCTGGAAAACCCACTTCGAAAATTGGGTAAATAAAATTTAGTCATAATAAGATGGAAAGGAAATGAAAACATAACCACCAAATTATGATCCTGATTAGGAGAACATTGGTGTAAATTAGAGACACATAATTGGAAGGAAAATGTAAATATTTATAGGGAGTGATTGAGGTCATCAATCAAAAAAAGTGTTCAATTGAGATCCTCAAAGCCATCAGTCTATGATGATTTAAAATATCATCGATTCAACAAAACATAAGGTATTAGGATATCATCTTTTTGATTTTAAGATTTCTTACCTAAAGTATAAGAATTAATTTATTCATAGAATAAGAGGAATAACATACATGAAACGTAGAGTTTCATCTTTTAACTAATTCCTACCACAAACTAATATTTCACTCCAAAGATAATAAAATTCAACAATATTTTATTTATCCAAATCATATAGGGTTCAAAAAATAATTCATTTATAATTCATTTGTCAGAATATTTTAAAAAAACTACATTATTCAAACCAGGACATCAAGTAGGCCTGTGGTAGGTAATGCACCCTTATCACCCTTCGGTTGCAGGTTCAAGTCTCACGACCATGTCAGACATGACAGGTTGTCGCCCAACCTCTACGTTGTTCGTTTTATGACAATCCAAAAATAATAATTAGAAATGATTTATCCTTAATAATAGTATCTGGTGTCAAACAAAATTTATTCCAACCTTTAGACTTATACAAAATACTTCTGTCCAAACTCACAGTAAAAAATTTATAGGGATGGTAAGCACAATGAAGATATTTTTTCCACGTAATTTTATTTGAATACCTTTATCATGTCTTCTTTAAAAACACGGTAACACCCTAAATTACCATAAAACCATATTGATTACATTCAGGCTCCCTTATTCCTTATAGAATACTAGATATACTTGTTATAAACAAAAATGTTGTAAACTCTAACAATGATAGAATAAAAAAACCATAAATCAATTTCACGGATGTCTATAATATCCAATATAATTTATCCAAATCAATCATATCTTATTCCAAAATCACAACCTCAACTTCTGAACCATATTAAGGTTTATCTTTCCTTCAACAATGCATTTTCTAAAAAAGTTTAATTTGCTATTGAGTCACTTTTATTAGAGCAATATATTCTTAAATCCTTAATGAAATAGCACTATAGTAATATTCTTATATACTATATAATTCTTATAACATGTACATCATTTATACAATACTCAAATGACACAATACTTTAATAACAACATAACAACTCAAATCAATCCTGTTTATCTTTATTAGTATCATAACATGATTATTATCTAATAGCAACATTTGGGGAATAATCTGATGATTTGGACATTGATTCATGTAGTGTCCCAACTCCTTGTAGGTGAAGAATTGTACATTTGAAACCATTTTCTTACCCTTTCAATCATGTACTTGGTGTGTTTTTTCTGTACACTTATAACAAACTCCCATTCCCTTTAATCATTTACCAAGGTGATTCTTTCCACCATTATCTCATATGGGAAAATCCTTCTTTCCCCTCTTCAATTTATCCATCTTTCTTTCTTCCATCATTTTATTCTCTTGCTTCCCATCAAAGCCATATGACTCAAGGAATTCATTACTTGTCTTATTAACACATGATATTATTTCTTCATATGATGAGAATAAGTGGGAGACTATTTCCCTTTTAAAAGTTGGATTAATACCATCAAATATATGATTCTTCTTAATCTTTCGATCATGCGTATCACTGGAATTCTCATTCCTTCTACGAGGCACCATTTCTAAATAATGGAATACACTAGGTTAGCTTATCAATATCAATTCATATTTTAAAACTTGTAAAATACCTAACATAAATTTAATATATTATGAATATAATATATAATCATAAAATGTTTTCTTTGAGGAAGTATTTGCTTTTAAATCCAAAAAAATGGCTTGTAATGAATATGTAAATTATCCAAAGCATATCCCCCAGGAGTTCCATAACCAAGAGTGCAAGAACGCTCGTTGTCATGAACCAGGATACCCTGGGTCAAGCCCGAAACTCCTTGTCAGAGTTTTCACTCCTAGGTAAATATATTCCAGAGCCGCCTCTACTTGCTCATATCCAAACATGGATGTATTACTGGGAAAATAAATAAAATCTCAACATTACCAAAATTATAGGAAGTTCTTTTATACTAATCTTCAAAATCTATCTTAGGGTAATGTTATCTAATCAGAGTTTATCTAAATCTATTTCCAAGATTGTTGCTAAACTTCATCTAATACAAAATGTAACGCCCCGACCCCAGTTACCCAGAGTCGGTGCATTAATTTAATACATTGGCATGATACAAGGAAATCATGTCCTGAAAGACCAATCTGTTTAGCAGTTTGGGAAATATATTACATACATGAACTTCACATTACCATTTCAATCATAAAATACAACATAGATAATTCATTGCGAATGACATTATTACCTTTTAGCTTAACCCTGTATATCAATCATAATACACTTCTTGGAAATCTTGGGAAAATAAAACATAAGAAAGAGGTGAACTCAGATGCTTAGTTAGGATAACAATATGGCTGAAACTTTCACAAATAAGGATAAAAAAGTTAGGAAATGTATAAAACTAAAACAAAAGCCTTTTAAAAATAAAAATCAGCATAATATGGAAAATATAAATCAAATAATTCCATTTACATATTCACATTTATATTATACTAGTCGAATAATCACCTGCAATATCAATAGCCAATTTCATAATGATGGAATGCATAATGCCAGACTTCATAACCATATTGTCAAGGCCTTGTGCCAAGACTAAAAATAATATTTTGTCAAGGCCGTGTTCGAAGACACTAGTTTGTCTCATGAGACCTACTGATGCATCGAGGAGCTATAGTGGGCTCCAGTCGTCAGTTACTAAGTCCAATTCATTCCTCATATGAAAAGGTTTAAACATAACATAAACATTCGTATTATAACTAACATATGAAATGTCAATAATTTATCCATAAACCGTGAATGGTATAAAAATAAAACAAACACAGTAAAACATATCACAAAACCTTCAATACAATATGGATGATTTTTATCATAATAAATCAACCTCAATCAAAATTAATATCCTGTAAAGTATGTTGAAAAAGATGAAAATAATCAGTAAAAATCATGGAGAGAAATATACCTTTTTCATGAAATAATTTAATATAAATATAAAGGAAGTCATTTAAAAGATATTTTTGAATCAAATTGTCCCATACCACTTTGAATATTTTTAAAGGAATTAACATTACAAAACATTTATGTCCATATAAATAAATCCTTAAAACAATTTTGAAAACGTGGATATTAATGAGAAATGTTTAGAAGAATAAATCATTAAAACATTTAAAATGATGTTTTAGTAATAAATATCTTAAAATAAATCCATTTGAAAAAACTTTTATGGAACACGTACATGGATAATATATATTTCCAAGTAGATACTTAAGTAAAAACAACTTCGGGTAACAGAGTGATTGTGAAATTAACCATTACCTTGCACGTTCATTTGGTCGAGGGTACATTTATCCTCATGTATAATTACCATAGTATTTTATTAAATTATATTGGAACCATATTCATATTTATTATATCATACATGATTAATTTATGACATTATACTACCCATTTAATAATTATTTCCATGTTAAATTAACATTCTGGGTAATAATCGCTTTCTTTATCATATGTGTTTTAACTTGTTATTCTTTATTGTATCATTTAGACCATGATTTAAATACATCCAGAATATAACCCTTTATTTTTATATCATATATATTTTGAATATAAATATTTATAATAGATAGATATATGAATTGAAAGGCACTGTTTATGGAGACGGTAGGTCGTACGTACGCATAAACATTGTTTCCATTTTCATATTGTATTGAACAGAAGTAAGTGAATCGGATTTATGAAAGTACATACATACATAAATATATATATATATATTATAATTATTATATCATATATTACATACTTATTAATAATATATATTTTTATAATCATCGTTGAATGGTGAACGTGTGAATGAATCAAATCGCGTCTTGGAGGAGGTAATCTGTACGTACGCACGAGCGACAATATCATTATATTGACGGTGAAATATTATGTAATTGGATGGTATATCATATATAAATAATCTTTAACATTTTATATTTATTATTTACATCAGTTATACTCATTATTATACCCATCCAAATAATGAAGTGTTTGAATAACAAACTACACCCGACGTGGAGACGGTATGGTGTACGTACACACGTATAATGACTTTTCCATTTATAGGATGGAATGAATAACGAATATTTTTGTACCATATTTATAAAAAAACATAGTATTTATAATCTACTGAAGTTATTATTTTGGTATAGAAACAACAAATAAAGAGGAAGTGTAAGAAGAAAAGAACATGAAAGAGGTGATGAAATATTTACCTCTTTTTCGGGTTCATCTATTTGATTTGATCAAAAGGGAACCTTATGTAGGCTTTATGACCAAAGGAAGGACTCTAAGATGAAGGGAGGAATTATGTGAGGATATTTGGGTAGGGTTGGCCGATCCAAATGGGTTTGGAGGAGTGAAATTTAGAGAAGGGGAAGTACCCTTTTATAAGAGAGGTGAGGTTCACTTTAGGAAAAGCCATAAATATTTTTTTATAATAAAATAATTTTCGGTTTATAATGGATCCAAAATGATATATTTATATGATTATGTGGGTATGGGTCTAAAACCTGTAAACCAATAGGTTTTAAAAAAGTTTAGGTTACTATTTTAACCTTATATTGTAGATTTAACTCTTAGTTAAATAGTTTAACTTTTACCGTCTCTTCTTGTATTCTTACACAATATGGTTAATAAACTTACTCTAAACCTCCAAAATAACATCAAGTGGTTAATTAATGAAATTAATAATAGTATTTATGTCCTTTTTCTAAATCATAGGTTTTAGGAATATTATATCAACCAACAATATCGAATTTGTTTTAAAAATTAATTTATGTCAATTTGGGTACTATTTGGTATCTTGTTTTTGTGAAAGTCATAACAACTTTATCACTTCAAAAAAATTAATCTAATCAACCCTAAAATGTCATATTCACCTAATAAATTAGTTTAATTCATCAGAATTATCAATTTACATTTATTTGGATATTTATAATATTAATTATTTTAATATTTCAATAATAATTTAATTACTCTATCATCATTGTGTCATAAATAAATTACATAATTTAATATCTAATAATAATAAAAAAAATAAATTTATTTAGGAAATATTTTTAGCTATATAATGAATATTTATAGTAGAATTTATATTGTTTTTAACCCTATATAAAAAATGGTTTAGTTATTAAACTTTGAATTTAACACTTTTAACTCTTCTTTAAATAAAATAATTATAAATGTCCTAATCTAATCCAAGTGGATCAAAGAGGATCATATTTTATTCAAAAGGTTGTTTTTAGTCTAATTACACTTATCCAATAGAATAGGACATGTGTTAAGATAATTATAATATCATTTTTACCATTAATTACCCTATTTACTTTTAACCACGGTAAAAAAAGTCAAATGTTACTATTCACCAAAAATTATTTTCAACTTATTGAACCAAATTTTACTTACTGATGTCAATCATGTCTCTTGTATTTTTGAAATTCAACTCACAGAAGCGGTAAAATTATGTTTTATGCAAATTTGAAAATGCTCCTATAAGGTGGGTAAAAACGTTAAAAAGTTCATTTAAATTTTATAAATATAATTTTTTTATAAAATGACTCCAATGAATTACATTGAACTTATATATGGATTATATATAAATTTTTACTTAAAATAAATTTAAATAAAATAAATAATTTTTTCAAAAAAGTCGGTTTTAAATAATAACGTAGTGGTTTTCACTATTCATCAAAAATTGAATGTTTTTTGAAAAATACCAAAAATTAACTCTAAGATAATTTTTATATTCAGAATTCAAAAATGAAGAATATTTTACCGAATTAGAAACATAGAAGTTGCAATTTTTAATTTAAAATTAATTCCCTTTGTAAAAACAAAAAACCAGGTTTTTAAAAAGTAAAAACTATCCAAAGATTGACATGTTTTTATGTCAAATTTAAATGTGAAATTAGATATAATGACCTAAATTATATTAAATGGTAAAATTATGATCTAATTATACTTCAAAAGCATTCAAATGCATAAAATAACACTGTAAAATATTTCGATTAAAAAAGTTGTTTTCAATTAAAACTTAGTATTTTCACTATTCGTAAAAATATGTATGTTATTAGAAAAGTACCAAAAATTTATCCAAACAAAATTTTTATGTCCCGATCCTAAAGAAGAATTTAATTTAATTAAATTGAATATATAAAATTGTAAGAACCCAGAACTGCTTTTCAGGTATGTTTTTTGCTTCCTGGTCGTTTTTGAGAAAAAGAGGAGTTTCTGGAAATTTTTGAAGTACACACCATGTACTTTATGAGTACATACTGTGTACTCCTTTTCCACTCGAGACCGTGTTTTGGCCGTGTCTAGACCACACACACGGTGTGTAGGGGTGATGTGGAGGCCGCTTAAAGCGGAGTACGAAAAAGCTGAGAACACACCGTGTATTTTTTTCATTAAATGGACCGGGGTCATGCCCCATCGATAGAACCATCTTCTTCTCCAGGTTCTTTGACCGAGAGAGTTCCATACAGCCATAGATCATCTTCGAGCACCCGAGCCTCTATCCGTTCCTTGAATCGACCGTCGTCGATTGCGTTGGGACCGCAGCGGTAAGTTCTCCCTTCTCCTAGATCTTGGTTTCAGAATTCCTCTTCTTTCTTAAGTTATCGGGGGTTGAGAGTTTTCTGAATTTTCATAGATCTACACCATTATAAGTAGAATCAAGCCTAGTGGTTTGATTATATCGATTCCCTAGGATCGAGGTGGGTGGTTTGTTTCCCTACATTGAATGTCTTTGAGTTTTTGGTGAAAAAGTGTCAGATACCCTTGTATCGGGTATCTCGGATTAGGGTTTTGATTCTGTATTGTTATCATACATAGATTTCATATATTATTGAGGTTATTAAATGACTGATAATTTCATGTTATCATGTTTGAGGATCACCCCATGGGTGTTCCCCCTGTTTTGGTGTTTATCGCGATTTGGTTTAGGTTGCCCATGAGGCATACCTTGTTGCATTGTTTGCCTGCCATGATATAATTGATTGCATGTATTGCCTACTGTTATGTGCTTTTGATACATTGTAGATATTAGACGAGTGGTTTTTTGAGCTTACTTTGGGCTGCTAAAAGTCGATTACGCATGACTACACTACTCAGGGCTGTGAGAAGCTGGTGTGGTAGACTAAAGAGGGAATTGGCGATTAAGGTCTTCTCTAGAGAGTCCGTTATAAATTATAATCATTCGAAGGACATATGTGAATGGGAATTTGTGCATCCTTACAGTGTCCTTAGTTACATATCGAGACTATAGGGGGAATTAGACATAAGTGCTTCCTTAGAGAGTCTATAGCTATCATTGCAAGACCGCAGGGGAATTGACGGTGAGAGCTTCCCAGAGTGTCTATGAATTTGTATGTTTATTTGACCAGAGGGTTTTGCCAGTGTGAGCCACCCACAGAGTCACCATGAATATTGTTTGGTTGGTTCTCACAAGTCCACCAAGCCAAATAACGATCTTGGGTTCTGTACTGCTTGCTGTTTAGGTAGTATGTTGAGATACCTGTTGTGTTACTTGCTATGCCTTGGAATATAGAGCTATTTTCTGGATTCCTTGGTTGTTAATTAATTGATAGAGTTAAACAAATAAATAAATGTGAATATGGAATTTTAGTATTGTTCACTTTAGAGTATTCCTGTTCTCTACTGCATTTATTTCATTTAATTTTTCTATATTATTGACTGACAGTAGGGAACAAATCTTGTGGTGATTGCCTACTAGGATTAGTCTAACACCCTGTTTCGGTCCTGATTTTCATCCCAAACAGGTTATATGGTTGCATGTGTGGATAGGTATTGTGGAACTTCAACTTTAGGTACATGATTTCTGGTTGGAGCTGGAGAGCATAGGACCGAGCCTAGGCGTGCGATGCTGCTGGAGTTACTGTTTACCTTTAGTACTTTGTTCTCAGTTGTATTTTAGTACATTGTTGTGTTCGATACATTCCTTAGATTCTTGTACCTGCTGCATAATTTTCATCATTATTATATTATACATTGCTTCTGCTATTTAGTTTTAGTTATTGTATGTTGTTTACTGCTTCCACTATTGATTGTTATTTCCTTTCATTATATACCTTTCCAAATGAGGGAATTGTTTCCCCAATGACTCACCAAGGCCCTTGCTGCTAGTTAGAAACCTGTAGTGTTTGGGGAAATGTGCTTGAGGTCATGTGGCGAACCGGGTACGGGGCACCAGTTGAGTGGCTCCGTATTCAGGTCGTCACAAAGTGGTATCAGAGGATTTTCTTCTTTTTCTATTGACTTACTATTTAGCGACATTAGAAAGTGATAGGACGGAATATGTAATTGGTAAATAGCTGTGCCTGGGTGTTCTAGAACCCGTGTATAGGAAAAAATCCAGATTACCTTGAATATTACAATTTTCGAGTTTTGCAAATGATACAGTTTAATTGATTTCATCATTGGGTGGTGCACATGTTTTGTGATGTTACTGTTTATATGATTGTGCTTCAATTTTGTTGCAACCCAATGAGATGTGGGTATTCCATCTCATTAATTATATAGGAACATGTTATAAAATAACATGTCATTCATTTTTCCATGCCATATAGGTTTCATTAGAAATTTCATGCTGTTGTGATTCATTTTGTGATCGATAATGCATGCTGTCGTGATAGTTGTTGGGATAGAATACCTTCTATGTTGATAGGGTATCGGTTGTTTAGAGATTCTTTATCACGAATGCCGAACTTTGGTCTTCGAGGTGTTATTTCCCCTTGAGGATCGGAATTTGGTGTATCATGAGTTTTTATACTTTTTACTTGTTATATCCATTGTTATGATGCCATGCTTTGATTCACGGGGAGTATGGCCCCCAATGGATCGGAATTTGGCACCTTAACACTTTTTTTCTGTGTTTTCTATGATCCGGAGCAGTTCTGAGGCTTCTGTCTAGAAAACCCCAGAATACACAGTGTGTACTTTATTCATACACACTATGTAGTTTTTAGCCGTGCCCCTGACTGTGTTGGGCAGAGACACGGGGTTGTAAAGATTCCTGTAGGAACACGCTGTGTACCAGCTTAGCACACCGTGTAGTCTGGAATAGGTATCTGGCTGTGTCATGAACAACACGGGCCGAGGTTTTCCTTCAAGTTCATGCCATGTCCCTTGAGAACACGCCATGTATAGTTGACCATGTAGCTGGCCGTGTAGCCAAAAACACAGGTTGGTGTTATCCTTCCACATACACGACGTGTCCATATGGAACACGCCGTGTAGTGTCGACCTTGTATCAGGCCTTATCACTAACAACATAGGCCAAGGAAGGCTTGTCTAGTACACATCGTGTCTCCTTTGACATGCCGTGTAGTAGTGTTCCATGTACAAGTCCGTGTGACCAACGACACAGATAGGGGAGAGATCTTAAGGACATGCCGTGTAGTGGACAAGCATGCCGTGTAGTTTCCTACTAGGAATGTCCGTGTTCCTAGCCGTGTAGGAGTGAACGACCAGTGATAAAAGGGTTAGTACACACCGTGTAGTTTAAGAACATGCCGGGTAGCTGGGTGGTTTACACATCCATGTATGTCCAAGGTACACGCCCAGTGTAATATTTTAAGAAACACATCGTGTAGTAGTACTACACGCCGTGTAGTCATGTTTTCCCAAATTTTAAAGTTTTTCTATCCAGTTCCATTTTTCTCTCTTATGTTTCATCTGTGTTCATCACTAATGAAGGTGTGCTTTTTTTTCTGACTATTCAGAGCTATGGCACCAAGATGTCCTCCCGTTGCACTTCAGTGACATGGTAGTGACCGTACACTTGAAATGATAGATCAGGGACTACCAGTAGATCCGCCTATCGTTCCGGACATGGAACCTGCAGTGATTCCAGAAAATGGTGAAGAAGCTCAGTCAGAGAGGGTTTCCTATGATTCATGCAGATTTTCCAGGGAGCTCATCATCCTGCCCCGACTATGGCAGAGCTGACACAGGTTTTTCACCAGCAGCATCCTCCCACATTCTTAGGGGGTGGAGGACCGCAGCCTGCAGAGTCATGGATAGAAGCCATGCTATCCATCTTCGAGCATATAGATACGCCTCTGTAGAGGAGATTTAAGCCCGCAACACATATTCTACGAGACTCCTGCAAGATATGGTGGGATGTGGTCTCGCAGACAGGGCGCCAACAGGCTATGGCTTGGGACAAGTTTCAGCGTACGTTCTACAACTACTTCTACCTGACGACGCTGAGGGAAGACAGAGCCAGATAGTTCATGAACCTGCAGTAGGGTACTCTCACAGTTATGGAGTATTCCTCTTACTCCACTGAGTTATAGTGTTTCACTCCCGTTCTGGGGAATGACGAGCGGGTTTTAGCGAGGATGTTTGAGGAAGGCCTCAGACCGGACATAAGATCGTAGGTGAATGTCATTCAGTTGACTTATATTACTCTAATAGTCAACCAGGAACTCATCATAGAAAGGAACCTGAGGGATACTGGAGCTGTGGACCAGGGAGGTTTAGCATCCAGGGCTGATTCCTTTCAGGCAGACAGCAGGAAGCGCCACCGAGAGACTACATGAGGTGATCCGAGGAAGTGAGGTGTTCCTTCTGGTAAACAAGACCTTACTTATGGAACCCAAGTGGTGTGTTATCAGTATGGTAGGAGTGGGTATAAGAAGCCCCAATTTCAAAGACACCCATTGGAGTTCCGATCTTGCGGCAAGACGAGTCATCTGCAACGTTTCTGCAAGGTTCCCCTTCCAGCGACTTGTGAAGGAGGATCAGTTTCAACTATGCATGCAGGAGCAGGATTACTAGTTCCACAACAGACCAGGGGCTGGAGTTCTTCAAGTCATTTAGGTCAGGGTAGAGGCCATGGACGTAGTGGTCAGGCTAAGGTAGGGTCAGCTCAGGGATCTCATGCTGCTACACAGGGCCGCAATACAAGATAAATTTTTTTCGGTAGAGCAGATTCATCAGGGGAAGGTTCGCGGACCCTCTATAGTTCGAGGTACGATATTAGTAGCCTCAGTTTTATCTTCATCTATTTTTGATACTGGTGATTTTCATAGAATTATCTCTATTTCTGTCATGGAGATCCTTGGGCTCTCTATCTTTTCGTCTGCTGACATGTTGACTCCTGACACACCCTTGCGAACGAGGACATCTAGCGTACATCAATGAAAAGAGTGCCCTCTTGAGGTTGCAGGGGGTCACATCATATGGGAACCTTATTTCCTTGAGATTACAACCTATTATATCATTCTCGGGATGGACTGGTTGGTTCCTTTCTATACAGTCGTCGATTTCTATCATCGTAGGGTGAGTTTTGTAGCACCAAACAGCAGTTCTATTCTTCATAGAGGTGAGTGGGATGTCCAGGCGGGTAGAGCTAGACCCGAGCATCATGGGATAGGTGGAGTTATAGCCCAGAATGATAGTCTATATCTAGATGACCAGGGGACTTCTCAGATCCAATTTCCTCCAGAGGTTGATCTCTTTCCAGATGTCTTCCGAGAAGACTTTTCTGGTCTGCCTCCAGAGCGTGAGGTAGACTTCCTTATTGAGCTTGTGCTAGGAGCGACACTGGTATCCATTACTCCTTATAGGATGGCTACACCTAAGTTGTAGGAGATCAAGAAGAATTTGGGGGACTTTTAGGCAAAGGGTTTCATCTAACCCAGTACTTCTCCATGGGGTTCGCCTGTCCTGTTTGTGAAGAAGGCAGACGACACCCTTCGGCTATGTATGGATTATCGGAAGCTGAACCAGTTGATGGTCAAGAATCGATATCCCTTGACAAGGATCTATGACCTATTTGATCAGCTTCGAGGAGCCCGAGTGTTCTCGAAGATTGACTTGATGTTTGGTTATCATCAGTTATGCATTAGACCATCAGATATACCTCTTACAGCCTTTAGGAGTAGGTACGGCCTATACGAGTATACCGTCATTCTGTTCGGTCTCACGAACGTGCCGGCTATCTTCATGGCACTGATGAACGGAGTTTTCCATCCTTACTTGGATTCCCTCATCGTGGTTTTCATGGACGACATCTTGGTGTACTATCACACTCGACACGACCATGATACCCATCTTGAGATCGTTTTGAGTACACTGAGGCAGAATTAGTTATATGTTAATCTCTCAAAGTGCCACCTTTGGATGGATGTGATTAACTTCCTGGGTCATGTTATCTTAGATACATGAGTATCAGTAGACCCAGAGAAGGTGAGAGTAGTAGTTACCTGGGAGCAGCAGAAGAATGTATTTGAGGTACGGAGTTTCTTGGGGGTGGCTGGTTACTACAGTCAGTTTATACAAGACTTCTCATTCTTAGAAGCACCATTGATGGGCTTGACTAAGAAGGGGGTGAAGTTTGTTTGGTCAGAAGGATGTGGTACAGCCTTTCAGGAGATAAAGGGGTGATTGACTTCAACACCGATTATAATTTTTCCAGATTTGAGCAAGAGTTACATTGTTTTCTGTGATTCATCTCGCATCGGGCTTGGAAAAGTTCTTATGCAGGAGGATCATGTTGTTGCATATGGATATCAGCAGTTGAGGCCACATGAGAGGAACTATCCTACGCACGACTTGGAGTTGGCTGTAGTTGTTCATTCTTTTCATTGTTGGAGGCATTATCTTCTGGGAGAGAATTTTGTGGTATATACTGACCACAAGAGCCTCAAGTACATCATCACGTAGTGTGACCTGAATTTGAGACAGAGGAGGTGGGTTGAGTGTCTCCAGTCCTTCGATTTCGAGCTTGCCTATATGCCCGGGAAAGGCTATGCAGTGGCTGATGCACTGAGCATGAGGACTCAGATACAGGCAGTTCAGTAGTCCAGTAGTGAGTGGAAGCTTATGGCTTTGTTCTCTGAGATGCATTTGGAGGTGTACGACAGACCGGGGTAGACATTCCTATCTTATGTATTTGTTACCTCTAAGCTTCTTGAATGAGTTTGAATGAGGCAGCTAGCAGATTCTAAAGGACTAGTCCTACGGGAAATCGTGTCAGAAGAGGACCCTCTTCATGGATGGATTGTTGGTGAGGATGAGATCTTGAGTTTCCAGGGGCGCATATGGGTGCCAACAGATATATGCGAGGAGCTGATGTGAGACTTTCATTCCTCAGTTTGGGAAGTTCATCAAGGTGTCACCAAGATGTATCGTGATCTACACCTCCAGTACTGGCGGCCAGGTATGAAGAGGTATGTGGATGGTTTTTTCATGAGGTCTTCCACCTGGTAGTAGGTGAAGGCGGAACTCCAGCGGCCAGCAAGGCTTTTGTAGCAGTTACCCATTCCATAGTGGAAGTGGACTGATGTCGCGATGGACTTTGTGATAGGGTTACTGAGATCTTCAAGAGGGAATGACGCGGTATGGGTTGTCATTGATAGGCTCATGAAGGTATCTCACTCTTTGCAGATAAAGGAGACCTTCGGTGTCGATGAGCTTTGACGGTTGTACATCTGCGAGATTGTGCTCTTTCATGGGGTTATGAGTACTATCATTTCAGATAGAGACTCCCACTTTAAATAACATTTTTGGTAGGGGATACAGAGGGAATTCGGTGCACATGTACTTCTGAGTACAACTTACCATCCCCAGACAGATGGCCAGTCAGAGCACATGATCCAGTTTCTTGAGGATATGCTCCGAGATTGCTTTCTAGACATTGGCGGTTCTTTGGAGAAGCATATTACTCTTGTGGAGTTGGCCTATAACAACAGTTTTCAAGTGACTATCCAGATGGAACCTTATGAAGCTTTGATTGGTAGGCCATACTAATCACCTTTGTGCTAGCTGGAGGTAGGAGAGGCAGCTGTGCTGGGACCTCATCTTGTTCAGGTGACCTCAGAGTAGATAGAGGTGATTCAGAAGGGGATGGATATAGTACCATCTTGACAGAATTATTATGTAAATCAGTGGAGATGTCCATTGGAGTTAAAGGTTGGAGATCAGGTTTTCTTACGTGTTACCCCGAGGTTGGGACACAATGGGGATCAAGAGAAAGGGCAAGCTTTCACCGAGATATGTCGGACCATTTGAGGTTCTGGAGAGAGTCGGGCCGGTTTCTTATAGTTTGTAGTTACGTCAGAGATTTTAGGCTATGCACGATGTCTTCCATGTTTCTCAGCTTCGATGTAATTTCTCATACCCGTCTCATGTTTTTCGACCCGAGGAGGTTGAGCTGGAGCAGGATGCATCGTTCGAGGAGAATCCTACCAGGATTGTTGATCATAGTGCAAAGGTACTCCGTGGCCTGTCTGTTCCTCTGGTACGGGTGCTATGGCATCATGGTAGTGTACAAGACAAGACTTGGGAGAGGGAGGCTGATATTCATTCACAGTGGCTAGACTTGTTCGAGGTTTCATCATCTCCACCTTGTTAGGGAAATTCAGGGACAAATTTCTTTAAGGGGGGAATTTTGTCAGAAATAGGACCTTCTTTTAAGGTATGTTTTTCCCTTCCTGGTCATTTTTTGGGAAAAGAGGAGTTTCTGGAAATTTTTTAAGTACACGCCGTGTACTTTATGAGTACACACCGTGTACTCCTTTTTCACTCGAGACAGTGTGCTAGCTGTGTCCGGACCACACCCATGGTGTGTAGGGGTGATGTGGAGGCCGCTTAAAGTAGAGTACGGAATAGCTGAGTACACGTCGTGTATTTTCTTTTTTTTCATTAAACGGACCGGGGTCATGCCTCATTGACATAACCATCTTCTTCTCCAGGTTCTTCGACCAAGAGCATTCCATACGGCCGCGGATCTTCTCCGAGCCTCCGAGCCTCTGTCGTTTCTCCGAATCGACCGTCGTCGATTGCGTTGGGACCACAACAGTAAGTTCTCTCTTCTCCTAGAGATTTGTTTCCCAATTCCTCTTCTTTCTCATGTTATCAGGGGTTGAGAGTTTTGTGCGTTTTCGTAGATCAACACCGTTATAATGAGAATCAAGCTTTTTGGTTCATGTATATCGATTCCCTAGGATCGAGGAAGGTGGTCTCTTTCCCTACGTTGAATGTCTTTGAGTTTTTGGTGAAAAAGTGTAGGATAACCTTGTATCGGCTATCTCAGGTTAGGGTTTTTATTATGTTTTGTTATCTACCTAAGATTTCATATAATCTTGAGTTTATTAGATGATTGATAATTTCATGTTATCATATTTGAAGATGACCCCATGTGTGTTCCCCCTGTTTTGGATGTTTATTGCTGTTTAGTTTAGGTTTCCCGTGAGGCATACCTTGTTGCATTGTTTGCCTACATTTATATAATTTATTTCATGTATTTCCTGCTGTTATATTATTTTTATGAATTCTAGATATTAGAGAAGTAGTTTTTTGAGCTTACTTTGGGCTGCTAAAAGTCGATTACGCATGACTACACTACTCAGGGATGTGGGAACCTGGGGTGGTAGACTAAAGAGGGAATTGACGATTAAGGGCTTCCCTAGAGAGTCTGTTATAAATTAGTATCATTCGAAGGACCTATGGGAATGGAACTTTGTGCTTACATAGAGTTTCCTTAGTTACTTATCGAGACTATAGTGGGAATTAGACGTAATTTCATCCTCATAGAGTCTATAGCTATCGTTGCAAGACTGTAGGGGAATTGATGGTGGGAGCTTCCCAAAGTGTTTGTGCCTTTGTATGTTTACTTGACTAGATGGGTCTGCTAGTGTGAGCCACCAAGAGAGTCACCTTGAATATTTTTTGGTTGGTTGTGATGAGTCCACCAAGCCAAATAACAAGCTTGGGTTTTGTACTTCTTGTTGTTTAGGTAGTTTGTTGGGATACACGTTGTGTTACTTGTTGTGCCTTGGAATATAGAGCTGTTTTCTGGATTCCCTGTTTGTTAATTAATTGATAGAGTTAAACAAATAATTAAATGTGAATAGAGAATTTTAGTATTGTTCACTTTAGAATATTCTTGTTCTCTTCTGCATTTATTTCCTTTACTGTTGCTATATTGCTCACTGATAGTAGGACACAAATCATGTGCTGATTGCCAACTGGGATTAGTCTCACACCCTGTTTGGGTCCTACTTTTCGGCCCAAACAGTTTATATAGCTATAGGTGTGGATAAGTATTGTAGCCCTTCTACTTCAGTTACACGATTGCTGGTTGGAGCTAGAGAGCATAGGACAGAGCCTAGGCTTGCGATGCTGCTGGAGTTGATGTTTACCTTTAGTACTTTGTTCTCAGTTGTATTTAAGCACGTTGTTGTGTTTGCTGCATTCCTTAGAGAATTGGACCTACTGCATCATTTTCATCATTATTATATTATAAATTTCTTACACTATTTAGTTTCAGTTATTGTATTCTATTTACTACTTCCTCTATTGACTATTATTTCCTTTCTTTGTATACCTTACCAAATGAGGGAATAGTTTCCCCAATGACTCACCAAGGCCCTTGCTGCTAGTAAGCAGCCTCTGGAATTTGGGGAAACACGCTTGATGTCATGTGGAGAACCGGGTACGGGGCACCAGTTGAGTGGCTCCGGATTCAGGTTGTTACAAAAAGTGTCAAATATTGGTTTTAAAAAGGGTTCACCCTTAAAAGGTGGTAAAATTGTATTTTTAGAAAAATACATCTTTTATCTGACAAAATGAATTTGTTCTTATTTTAGGACTATGAAACACATAATATGGATTTTAAAATTATATAGAGTATATATGATTTAAAATGCAGTTAATACTATTCATAACCTGTTTTTGAACGGCTTGTTTTTTAAATTTTGGTGCGCTCGAACTCGGTGTTGTGTGTAGTGAAAGCTGGAGATAACATACTATGAAATCTTGGGGGTGTTAAAAGACTGATATCTAAATTAATTAAATAGTTTATATAAGATCCAAATTTTTTCCTTAGGTACTATTCCTAGTTTTTTGATTTTATACAATATTTTTATCCATTTTGAAGTTCATAATAGATTAATGGATTTATTACGAGTATTTATGGATTGTTCGGAGCATGGAAGTCTAGGTTTTGGAGGAAACATACCTGGCACAATGTTTTTTTAAACCATTCATATAAGGCCAAATGGTTGTGGAAAACTATTCAAGCTGTTGTAGATGATTTTCAAAGGTTATACAATCTATGGATTGTATTCTAAAATGGTGATCCTAGTATACATTCCTAGTTCCACTTAGGTTGTGGGTATGCATAGTTTTACCAAACCATGCAGCCAAACCATGAACCATTTAATAATTGGTGAAATTAAAATTTCCCATACCTTCTCAAAGGTGTTGACCCTCATTTACTTCCCCTATTCACGTGTCACCTCCTCTCCTCCCATTGAAGCACTCCCACAGATTTTGACTTGTCTTCAAGCCCTGACCCCATATGGTTGCCAACTCCATCACCTTCAGTTATGTTGGATAACTAATGATAATACATTCAATAATATTCCATATATTCCTAATTTATCTCTCCCATATGACTGATATTCCTAGATGAGGTAATGTTCAGTATTTTGAGGGAATTGGTCTATTTCATTGTTTTCTCCTATTCTAGCCGAAGACAAAGGATGCCGAAATATGAGGATATTATTACCCATATATGGTAGGGTACCTATTTATTTTCCACTAAATTATCAATGATTATATAATATTCCATAGTTTTTCACATTGAAATTTCATTGTGATTCATTATAAATGTAAAATTAGCAAAATAAAATTTTATCTCCTTTCTCAGGGTAGCTCTAGAAACATAAATTTTATCTTTAGAGGATGTACATATCAACGCAATCCACCCCTTTCGGTGTACAACTTTGAGTGGCCATTAGCCTTATGCCTTGAAATTAAATTGATACACTAATTGAGGTGTGTTGATTTATCCAAATTGAATAAAATTAATTTTTTAATTGTATGAATTTAACACTATATATGACTGCCCCTTATTTCATGCTTAGGGTGATATGAGGATTTTTATTAGGAATGCCTTGGATTGGGACATTGAGAATCAAAATTAGATAATTGATATCATTAATAAAAATCGTCGTGATTGATACATGGGATCCCTCATATAATTACTTTAATGAACTTATTAGGAGGATTCCTTTATACTACCCATGAGTGATACCTGGTTCCCTATGTTTATTTCATTAGATAGGTTCAGATTAAAATTCTACTACACAATGCCACAAGCGATAATTTTCTACCTATGTATTATACCATGGAATGGTTTATAGGGTTATGACAATATACCATGTCGTGAGTGATACTCGGGTTCCTTATTTAGAATATCTTGGTTGGACTCTTATGGTGATGAGTTTTCCTATAACTCCAAGATCAATACATGGGTTTCCATTTTATGGAATCCCTTAGATGAGCTCAAGATGACTTCTAATTAGATTAATTGGAAAATTTTCAATGTCAACCATAATTCTTAGAACCATTTTTTATATTAAAACCTTGATAGTCTTGTCATACATAATTACTAAGCTCTTATGAAAGCAGAATTTTGGATCCTCTTATGATTACACATGGACTCCTCGATTATACACCTCAATTCTTGGATAATATTAGGCATATATATAAAAAAATGTTTACATTCATACATATATGATGTATATTCATACATACATATTTATTCATTTTTAAATATATAAATATTGTGTGATATCTATTAAAAGATATCTAGATTAGGATTAAGTAGGTAGTATCAGTTGGGTGTTCCATTAGGAAGTCAGACCAATGTGATTTATTTTATTTACTATTATATATTTGTTTTTTCTAGTATACTACTATTATTATATACAAAAAACTGGATAGTTCGAGACACTATTGGTGGTGGCCTACATAGTTTATCTCATTACCTATTCAATTTTAAGTTTGGTACCCAAAAAAATCCATGGAAGTAGGCAATGAAAAAGAGAACCAACCAACTATGATAACATGATTTATATAATATGATGGTGTACAAGATTAGAGGACTGAGATTTTACTCATTATTCTTTTGGAGATAGTTTTTTTTGGTTCTTTTGTATAGCCTGTTGTATATGCTTGATACACGACATCCATGTATCTCCCATTATTTTATAGCATCCAAAAATTACATCATTTTATATATAATATTGATTTAACTACAATATATTTGTTATATCTGGATGAATTATAATCATTTAGTTTATTTATCATATTATTTCATTTTCTCATTGTTATTATAAACTACTATTCTACACTCTGATCATTGGGGTATATCTCCACATCATTCAAATAGAGACCCTCTCTACTATTTAGCTACCAATTTTATATGGGGATGGGCACTTGAGGCCATGTGGACAATCAGTTCATGTTACTAATGATTGAATCGGGTGTGGGACATAATAAAGTTGTATTTGAGCCTAAATTACTTTTTTCTTGCTATTTTAGGTTGGCATGGAGGATAATTTGAATATGTACAAATTCGGTAATGAGCTTGGTCCATGGATTAACTATCCGACATATAAAGAAAATATGAATTTCATGGGATGGGACATTTATGTTCTAGTTTTTTTCCTATTACAATTTTATTGATTTCACCGTCGGGTGACACACGTGATTTGTGGTTTTATTGCTATTATTATTATTATGGGTGTCAATTTTTTCCATTTTCTGGGTAAGGCAAGGGGGTACTGATCATACATTATAGTAGGCACTTTAGGATTCACATGTCATGAATATTACGTGCCACATTTATATTAGACCATGAATTTCCCTCTACATATTTATAGTTCCATGACTGTTAAATTCATGAATGTGATTATGTTTCCTACAAGGATAGAATAATTGGATTAATTAAAGTGTATGAATCAATATAAACAATGATTACCCATATATCTTTATTCGGAACGTTAATTAACCAATTATACCATGTTTGATCCCTAGAATACATGACACATGCGTTGAAACAATAGTTTCTTTTGATTACATGAGTTATAATTATTATTTATGAAGTACATAATTCTATAAATTAAAAATATGATTCAGCTACTCAAATAATTTTATATCACATGTAACATTCTCAAACCAGATGTAAGGGTTAGATCAATGTAATATGACATGAAAATTTAAACTTGCAAAGTATACAGATTTATAAATTGAAAATGAAAGCTCCTATAACTGGAAAATGCTACACAGATATATATACATATATAAATTCATATAAACCTATATGAATTTAAATTCAAAAACAAAATATTCACCACTAAAAGAGGATTCCATTTGAAATGAAAAGGTTGTTGTACTCTATACCTTTAAATTGGAACTCTATATATTAGGATATCTACTATTTGATGTGGGTCCTTGAAAAAGATTCTACCTTAGTTGTGGTAAGTGGCTAGTGTATATTTTGATTCCTAATGATTTTATTCATCACTTAGACCTAGATCGAGGAGTGGAAGTGGGGTATGACTCTTATATAAGATGGTGTGTACCTATCATATTCCATTATATTTGATCATATATATTGATAAACCTTATTTTTTGTTGTTGTTTTGATTTTATAGAGGTATTCCCCCATGTGGTTCTTGGGTCATATGGAAGGAAGGTTGAAATGACAATTCTTTAAAGGTCATGGGTCATAAGCCCACATTGTTACCTCCTATAGTACCTAATACTATTCCTCATATGTTCATCAATGCTCAATTCCAAGGGGGTTTTCAAACGACATGTGTGGTTTTTAAAGGGAGATCTATAGCTTTCTAATACTATGAAAGAATTATATAATATTTCTAGCATTATCACCCTACCATCTTTTTAGGGGAATGTAGTAATTGGGATGATGATTCATCACTAGAGGCTATGTTATGAATCTCTGAGCATTTATAGAGGCCTATAGAGTGGATGAACTATCTCTCAGCTCATATGCTTTATGATTATTCAAGGAATCGATGGGATGTTATAAACCAAGATGCTTATAATGAGTGTATGGTATAAGATTATATATAGAAAATATTCTATTGCTAATTATTAACATGGATTCTAAGAACATTCAATGCTTGGGAATTTATCCACCTGAAAAAATGTTTGAATAACTTTTTTTGAGTACTGATCTTTTTTCATAGAGATTTAGTGCTTCAAATCAATAATTTTAATGATGTGTTGATGAAATTGAGCAATTTTGAGGATGGGATTGTGTATTCCATTCGACCAGAGGAGAATATCATTCAGTTGACCACTATTTCATTGATAGTGAACTTGGACCTTATCACATAATAGATCCTGAGGGAAGATGAAATTTTGTTCAAGGGTGGTTCTACAATGAGACAAGTATCTAGTTTGTTTAGTGGAAGGAAACCAAACATTGAGTATTCTCATGGGGGTAGTAGAAGAAAAAAATGCACAAATAGTTATGTGGTGTGTCACCAGTGTGGTAGGCTAGGCCATATGATTCACCAGTGTACCATGGACTCAATTGAGTGATGATATTTTTGTAATATGATCCTCCTTTAGCATATTTACAGAATTTTTCATTTGGTTCATAGTGAAAATTGATCCACATCAACTCCATATTTGAGTGAAGGATTAGTAGTTTCGTGTCAGATAGAGATCTAGAGTACCACCAGAAAATTATGGTGAGGAGGTGGATGTTTCCATGAAAAAAAATCGTATAAGATACAAATTCAGAATGGAGGTATTTCCCATCGAATCTAGGTAGTAGAACGAGGAAGTGGATATACCACCACCACCACCAATTTTTTGATTTTATATAATAAATCACTTTGAGGAAAAGTGAGAACTAGAAAACATAAAATGCCATCACAAGGATTCATTGATGGGCTGGGCAAAGAACCCTATCCAGGACCAGACTCTCCCAAAAAACACCACAAAACAACCTTCAAAAAGAGCAAAAAACAAAAAACAAAAAACGGTCTATCCATGGAGGACCGACCCACAAAAAACCAAGAGAACGCAACGCATCAGTCACTCACCGCCCTGCACTACATCCACATCGAATCCAGTCTACAACTCATCTTTCCTCAAGACGTAGCACCTACGGGGATGTGGATATAGATAGCTATATACAATACAATATATACCATAGGATTAGAGTTATGGAGGTTCTATAATTTGATGTTCAATTGTAGTATCCTATAATATAGTTTCTACCTTATTCAATACACGTGATTTACAATCTTTCATATTTTTGGTGATTATGGAAATTATGGTCAAATATTTATATTAATTCACTGGTGTAATGAATCTTTAAAAACCATTGGGGATCTGATCCAAGAGTGTCTATTAATGAAAGGAATCCCTCCTTGATTTTGGTGGTTAACCTTATATTTGGAACCACTTCGTCCTCCAGATGGAAATCTTTGACATCATTCTCGATATGGAGTAGTTAGTATATTAACATTCTCACATTGAGTTCTATCACAATAGGGTGTTTTCACATCATCTGAGGGTGGTTCTTATATTCAGAATGGAAACATGTATTTTTATGTGAATCGAGCTTGATTAGAGTTTCATGGGATGGCTAGAATGACTGACCATATTTCTTGTCATTTTATGAGAAATACTGAAATGTGATGTATATATTTCCCTTCTATAGTGTAAAGTATCAGGTATCTAATCCATTTGAATATTCTTGGTTACCTCCTAAGAGAGAGGTGGATTTCACTATTGAAATAGGGCCATAAGTATAACTAGTGTCCATTTCCCCGTAAAGGCTTCCAAATGTAGATCTTTAAAACTCTAGACGTAGCCAGTGGACTTGGATGATAAGGTTTTATATGACCCAATACTTCACCATGGGGTTCACATGTCCTTTTCTTTAAGAATGAAAATGTCATCCTCAAGCATTGTGTGAATAACTGGATGTTTAGTCTTATTACGGTGATAAAATGGTATCCTTTACCCCATATATAAGACCTCTTTTATTAGGCCTGAGAAGCTTGAGTTTTCAAGAAGGGTTAGTTGAGGTTGGGCTATCACCAAGTGTGTCTGAGACCATCCGAGATTTCATGAAATTTTTTTTGTAGAATATATGGATTGACCTATTCTTTGGTCATTGTGGTCGGTCTCATGACTTCACCCATAGTATTTATGGATTTAATGTATCAATATTTCAACCCAAACTTGGATTCATTTTTAGTAGTATTTGTGGATGAAAACAAGGTGTATTCTAATACTCAAATAACCATTCCAAAATATTTGTTATAATACTAGATACACTGAGGGTGAACTTGATATATGATAAGATCACCAAATTCCATTTTTGGATAAAAAAGGTTCACTTCCTGGGTCACATCATCTCAGAGGTAAGAGTGTCTATTGTACCATAGAAGGTAAGAGATACGGTTTCCTTGAAGTAACATAAGAACAACATTTATATATAGAGTTTAATGGGGATGGATGGCTATTTTAGGTTCTTTAATAAAGAATTTATGTGCCTCAAATTTCCTCTAATTATATTTAATAAAATTGGTGTTAATTCTTTTATGTTCGAAACCCTATGAAAAGAATTGTTAGTAGATGAAAGTACGAATAAATTCTATATCGACCCTGATTCTTCCATAGTTGAGCAAAAGATATACAATTTTTTATGATGCATCATGTATCAATCTTAGAGTATTATTTATATATACATATCATGTATTGGAATGTAGGTCTATTCCGCTAAGGCATGATTAATATAATTTCCCAACGTATATTCTCAAACTATAAGCTCTTGTTCACATCTTGTGTTTCTAGTGTAACTATATATCAAGAGGTAATTTTGGGGTATATATAGAAAAAAAGATTAAATAAAAATTTATCAAGCATGACTTGAATATCATACATCTATTATGTCTATAATACCTATATCCTTTTACTAAGGAGCTTTATTTTATTCTTGGCAATGATAATGCTATCGGAAATTTCTTATGTTGGAAGACCTAGAAATTCACAGTTCATGAGGCATGTGGTGAGTGGAAGTTGATGTACCTCTATTGTTAGATTAACACAGAGTTCCAAGAGACACATTCTAAGCCTATCATTATAAATTTATTAGTGACATATTACAATATCTATAGAGTTAATATGAGAAAACATTCATATCCTAATGGTTTGTTCCTACGAAAGTGTGTTAGTCATGAGGACCCAATGCTTTCTTGGGCTGTTGATGGGGATGAGATCTTATGGATTCATTAATATATATAGATTTCTTTAGAAATTTGAGAGGAGTAGATAAAAGTGTCTCATTTTTATTCATGGGAGTTATATATAGGACTCACCAAGATATACATGGACTTATGCCACTAGTATTGGTTGCCGAGGATGAAAAGAGATATTGCTTGTTTGGTTACTTGGTGTCCCACATATCACAGAAGGTGAACGAGGAATAAGAGGGTCCTGTAATTATTTTATAGTTTTTCCCATTATTGATTGGAAAATGAATAATATCACCATGGGTTTTGTGATTGAAATACTGAGATCCCCATAAGGAAGTGATGCAGTATGTTTGATTATCGATAGATTGACTAAGGTATCATTATTTTAACCACTAGATAGACTTTTCAGTTGAAAATATTTTGATGATTAATGTTTGAGAGGTTATATAACATCATGGTGTTCCCCAATATATTATATTAGACTGGTATTATAATTTCACATCACAGTTCTAGTAAGGATCATAGTAGGCACTCTGTACTTAGGGGATTCTGAGCACAACATATCACCAATTGATCAAAAAGAAATACAAGTATATGATTCAAATATTAGAGGACATTCTATGAGCATGTAACATTGATTTTTGATGTTATTAGGCAAATCGCCGACCTCGAAGTAAATTTTTCATATAATAATATCTTTAAAAGACTATAGAGATGACACCTTATGAGGCCCTACATGGTATGTTGGGTCGTTCACCCCTATTCTGGTTAGTGGTATGACAAAAATTTTTAACAGGACCTCATCTAATTCAAGACCCTTATAATTAGGTACTTTTTATTTGGAATCATATAGAGACAATCAGTATATACATAATTCTTATATTGATGGTCCCCACTCACCTATAGAGATAGAGGTGGGACATTAATCCTTCTTGTTTTTTTCCCTCGGTTAGGTTGTAGATGGATTCAAAGACTCGGAAAGTTATATCCCCAATATGATGGTTCATTCAATACCATAGAGAAAGTATAGATAGTATCTAAAGATATACATCTTCCATAGAGGTACCTAGCTATGCATGAAATCTTCCTTGTATCTAAGCTTTTGTGTCATCATTTAGTTCCATATTATATTCTCCAGTATTATGAGGTTGATATAGAAGTTGATATTTATTTGGAGGATCATCTTATTACTATCATTGACCAGAGAAAAAAGGCTCTCTAGGATAGTTCATTTAAACTAGTATGGGTTCTATTATAACATGGTTGTGTACATTATAATACATAGGAGTGAGAGGCGGACATACAGGCTCCGTGTCCAAATTTTTTTATAAATTATTTTTTACCACCATCTTAAGGGAAACTCAAGGATGAATTATTTTAAGGGGGGATATCATAAGATCATGGTTTTTCATATGTTGTAAGGATCCTTAAATTTTCATTTTAAACCATTATTTTTATCATTTTTGATGTTCTTAATAGATTAGTTAATATATTGGGAGTATCTAAGGATCGTTTACAGTATGGTGATCTGGGTTTATTTGAGGAAACAGACAAAGTGTTCAATTTTTTTAAATCATAATATTTAAAATATATTTTTTAGGTAATTCATTTGGGGTACTATAGAGGGTTTGTGTAGGGGTTTGTGGGTTGTGCGAAATTTTCGAAAACCGTGCACCAGACTTGCATGCTTTATGCCACTTTGGAAGTGTGTTCACATGGTTGGATTCCAGTTTATCCAAACCATGAACCAGAACCATATATGCATTAAAAATAGGTTAAATTACCATTTACCAAACCTTTATTAAGGGTTTAAACATATTTTCCTTCCCCCAATTATGAACCACCTACCCTCCTCTATTGGATGCTCAATTATGGCATTCAACAAGGCTTTAATCCCCCTCCATCAAACAATGTACGATTCCTTCACCATAGATTGTGTTGGATACCTCATGGTATGTTATTTAATCATATTTATTAATTTCATTGTATCTCTCAACATCATGAATTATATTTACAGGATAGGAAATATTTCCAATTTTTTTTGCATTTTTATGTTTAAACAATTTCTCCCATTGTAGCCTAGGTTAATGGATAACAATGGATAAGATGTGTACTACTCGTGTAAGGTATGTGGTATATTTATTTTCCTCTAAATTATTGATGATTATATGATGAGTAATTGTTCTTTGTGTTGGGATATACATGAGACACCTCCAAAATCTCAAATTAGTTAAATTAAATGATATCATCTTCCAAAGAGTAGTCCTAGAAACATACTTTTTTCCATGGTGGTTGTAAAATTAAATGGAACCTACCCATTTGTGTAAAATACTTCTAAAGTTCACGATCCTTATAATTTATAATAAAATTGATCCCAAACATTTGTGTGTTTTGTTGGAAAAAATTAATTAAGTTAATTGTTTAATGGAATGGGATTAACTATAGCCATGACCATCTCATATGTTATTCTGAGGGAGATACAAGGATCCTGATTTTGAAGACCATGGACGGGAACATAAATTTTAATAACTAGAAGATTCATATATGAAATAAAATATGTTGGGTTTGATACATGGGTTCTTATATAGAACACCTAGTATAGGCTCATGAACTGCATGAATTTATGCTACCCATGATTGATACGTAGTTCACAGAGTAGATTACCATGGATATGTTTGGAGGGAAATGGTATTATACCCTGCCACATGCAATACATGGTTACCTATATGGTATACCATTGATGGTCTTAGAGGGAAATCCCACTATACCATGCCATGAGTGATACATGGGTTCCGTATAAAGAATTACTTGGATAGACTCCTATGGTGATGGGTTTTCATATCACACCTATATTGACACATGTGATCCCTTTTTATAGAAAAACCATAGATTTGGATAAGATGCATTTTTATTAATTTAACAGACACACCCACAATGTAATATAATATACTTATATTCATTCTATGCTTTTCATCCTTGATTTCCTAGTCATAATTCCTTACTAAGAACATATCCATGAGGTTTTTGGAACCTCTTATGATTACACATGGAAGATTTGTAAACACACATATTATTATATATAATAGTATGTATCTATATATATAAACATATCTATTCATACATATATGATGTATATATATTCACATATTTAAATATATAAATACATGGTGACATCTGTTCAGAGATATCTGGAATTGGCTGATGTAAGTAGTATTGGTCCAGTAATCCATGAGGAAAACAAACCAATGTGATGTATTTTATTTAATATTATACATTTTTATTACCTGTAAAATAATTATTTTATAAACATATATATCATAGTTCTATACACCGTGTATGGTGTCCTACATAGTTTACCTCACATGTTGTTTGGGTCGCTTATTGGTACATAGACAGAATTCATGGTTGTAGGAAGGGACAATGGGAAGCATCCAACTTTGAATGCATAAATTCTATAGTAATATGATGTACATGAGTAAAAGACTGAGATTATTCACATGATTTGGTTGGATATAACATTTTTAGGTTATATTATATTTTATATCATGTTGTATATGCTTGCAGCTCTTCTTTCATGTATTTCCCATTTTTGTATAGCATAAAGACACTCCATCATTTTATATGTGATATTGATTTTTCACGTACATGTTTATTATATTTACATGAATCATCCACTTTTAGTTCAATTATTATATAATTTCTACTACTTACTATTATTCTATACCTATATGCTATACATTGATAATGAGGGTATAATGTCCCTACTATACAATCATATACCCTTGCTCTTATAAAAAAACCTCTTGTATATTAAGAGGAATTCTTTATGAGATATGGAAGACTAAGTATAGTTACTTATTAGGGAATCCGATCCAGGTATTCAAACATGATCTATCCTAGAACTGAAGATTTTAGTATTATGAGGGACCATGATTTAGTCATTTTGTTTATTAAGAAAAATAGATTTCAGACCAGTTTGTAATGATTTTTCGGGAAACATATGCATGAATAGTGTAAACATTATTCAATGTTTATTTCTATACATTATCCAAAACTCCTATCATCATTTTTATACTATAAAGGTTTATTTCATCAGCCAGAGGAAAAAATAAATTCTTAATAAATATTTTTCTTAACTCAGAACGTTTTCCAGCATATGAGAGTTAATTTTAATATCATGAAAAGGGAATGGGGAATAGATTCTGAAAAATTATATAATAATTTCAGCCATGTTTTATATTGTATTAGACCAACTAATTTTTAAGATCTATGTATTAATCTAGACAAAGTTGTCGAGTATTCTTCTGATGAAGATGTTCATAATTGTGAGGAATAAGAAATTTAAAATGATAAAATGTAAATTGTTGATCATGATGAAGAAGCCAGGGTGGCCCATAAATATAGTAGGTTACTCTCTCTTATTGTGTACTTTAGACCACTTCAATATTCTCTATGAATAATATCTAACAATTGGGATATATAGGATGAATACCTTATTAACACTGATGAGTCCATCCGTGGATATGTGGATGATCTGGAATGTGTTGAGTATAGAGACTACATTGAAGTGAATTAAGGAAACATTGATTTTTTTGGTAGGAAATAATACTTGACCAAGGATACTATATTCAAATTATTAAAGGGAAAAATCCCCAAGATAGTTTATTCTTACCATAGACTATCCAGACTTTGATAGTGATGATGATGAACATGGGGGTAGTCCATCTCAAGATAGTGGATATACTGTTCTTTATTCCCTAATTTTGTTTGGAATGATCTTTAATTGTTGAATTTGACACTCAATAAACACTTGTATTTCCTATTACAAGGCCTTAAGTGGAACGATTTTTGGAAGGAATATTTGTTCACCCACCTTCAAATAATGTTGAGAAGCCTCCCACAAGCTACGATAATTCACCCATTGAATCTCTAATGATATTTATTCATGAGGTTTAAGAATAAGGGGATGATTTATTATAAGTTAAATCTATGGTACAATGATCTATGGAGATTAAGGATACTGGTAGGCAACTATCTTACGATATTTCTCTTTCATATTCTATGGATATGCTATCTATTCATTACACATACCATGATACAAAAGAGGATTTAGATGACTTAAAATAATATATTATGGGATTGATGAAATAAATATTTATTAATTTTTCATGTTCTTTTGATCCTATTAAGGTAAAATATATCTCCATCGTCGTAATATTAGTCCTTTTTCATCTTCATCCCAAATTTAGTCTTGAGATAGACCTAATAGAGATTGAGATTGAAAACTTCAAAGCACAAATAGTTTCTTTACAGGAAGTTCTTTCTAATATGATGTTGTAGCTTGAACAATGATGTTTTAATTTAGAGTTCCATGATTATACTTTTACTAATCCACCTCTTTCTCACCATTTCCATTGATATATTTATGATGACAGAATCCTGGATAAAATAAAGGAAGTGATAAATGGTGTGCTTGATGAATTTCATAAATCAAAAGAGATAGTGATTGAAGGATTTACAATACATGAAACTAATAATTCATTGGAATGAAGAAATAATGTTGAAATGGAATAAAAATATAGAGACACTATGAAAAAGGAAATTAAATTATAGCTTTCAAAATCTTCACTAATTCAAACAACAAGGCTATGTTAAAACGTATGGATGTTGTATTGAGACTGCCTCCTCTATCCTAGGATTTTATGGCTCAAGTTTTAAGGTTCATAGTTTTTATTTATTTTATATAATCTATTATGGAATGTTAGGAAGATTATTTTCAAGATATTTTACATTTATCCATGTTTGTAAAGGATTTTACTACTCAATTGGGACATTACCAATACACTTATAATACCAAAATTGATACACATCATACCCTTCCTATTAACTATACATTGGATACTTAAAAATTATCAAAAAACCCTTTTGTGTTGTCTTCTAACAATATGGTTGAGCATCTGATACCAATTTCAATATTTGTAGTCATTGATGACCTTATATCCTTATATGCACCCCGGATTACATATGTTTTCCCTTCCACTACCTCTAAGGGAAAGGATATTATCCATATTGATGAGATAATGTATGTTTGAAGACTTTATTCTGATTATAATTCATGATAAGGACACACCTCATACTTCTTTTTGAAGAACTTTTGATATGAAATATATCTTTTCACCTTTATATCATGTTAATTATAAATTATAAATTATTTATTTCATTATTAATTATTTTTTTATATACTAACCTCCATTTATTATTGATAATCACTAGGGGGGAAGTACATATGAAATTAATTACTGAAATTATGGAAATTGGGAAAACATTGAGATATTTATAAATATATGTTTTAATTTGTTACAAATATATTTTTGATTTATTCAATTAATTTCATTTTGTATTTCATGATTTGAGATCATAAAAAGTGGAAATGTGATTATTATACCAATACATGTTTAAATTATGTTGAATCATTTTTATAATGAGTTGAATATTTAATAAAAATTATCTATTTTATAATTAAATTGTTAAAAATGGGTATGACTTGAGGATAACATCACAAATATACTAAATGTGTAGTTTACAAACTATTTAAAGAATTTGAACTGTCTATGATAGTGAAGTCACAGTGTGGATCCTACTGCACGTTGTAATCCAAATTACCACAAGTGAAATCAACTAATCATGAATTCCTATTCAAGTGATCACATGTACATTGAACCTACCTCACATTGAATAATAACCTACCTCCTGAAAAAAGTAACCATGTGATAGGTTAGTAGAATTTTATTTCTAATGTGTTGACTGCATGTGTTATTATAGTGAGTGTAAAAAAACTACCTAATGAAAAAAATTATACTACCATGAACATAAATTATAACACTCATGATGGAAAAAAGATATCATGATAAGATCAACCAACCGCATGAATAACCATGTTACCATGAAATAAATGAATATAATGTATAATTGAAAGAAGAAACCGTATTAAGTAATGTACGAAATCCATAAAAAAAATACCTACCATGAATTTTAATAAAGGGATTGTGTGAAAAAATTCAAGTGACTATATGAGGGGATGAATATTCCATGCCAACTGTCCATCCCAACCAACTATTTCATCGAACCATGAGCCAAAACAACCATACTTTATTTGAATATAGATGACCATGTTTAAACTTAAGAAGTATAGAATTTTAAAATACTCAATTAATATATTTGGGAGAATTAATTATAAAGCCTTTTCATTGATGAGTGCAATGAATATTCTCCAAAGACTAGTTTAGAGAAATATCTTCTCAGTATGAAGAACCTATCATGGAAACATACAAAAATGAAAGACGAAGAGATTACATTTTCACTTGGGATAATATTACACATATAATACTTGATCTATAAATCCATGAACATTTTTTCATACAATTTAATTTTATATTTGGTTGTTCCCTTTCAAAAATATTTCATGGACTGCCCAAAAACCGATGTGGATTAGAATGAGATTCATTGAATATTCACTTTTTCTATAATTTTATCTCTTTTTAGCATACTTTTCAATATATAGATTTTATAATCTATCTTTTATTTAACATTGAATAATATATTGTACTAGAGAGTAAAAGATACTCTCTCCATTATTATTTCTTACTTTTTTAATCCCATATAGTACGATAGATGTTGAGGTGTGTATCCTAGATAGCCTTATGCAGTAATGATTTTTTAAAACATGATCAAGATTGTGGTTCATTTTATTCTTAATATACTTATTGGTATAAGGTAACCTCTGTGAGAAAAGGATAAGTACATGGGTTGACACTAAACCTATTATTTTATTACACTGTTTGATATCTAGTTTTGTTTTCTCCATTTAAAAACAAATAAGTATCTATTTTCACAACTATATAACAAAACATTACAATGATAGTTATCTTTAGCATGCATTTTATATAATTTTATTCACAATATTAAATTTGTTTCAAAATATTAAAAGGTTCTAGGAACATAATTTAATGGATTTGTGATCATGATTTTGAAAAACTGTATGAAAATATTAAATAATATAATACAATTTGTTTTGTTAATTGTAATATTTTAGAAAAATTGGGGGATTTAGTTTATAAATAATATTTAAATTAGAAACACAATTCTACCCATATTAAGCTATCCACTATGGCCAAAATTTTGTTTCAGTGGATTCTTATTTCATTTCTATTCCAATTATAATGTTTTAGAAAGATTATATTCAATATTTTTTTACATTATAGTTTTCTATTATCGATGATAATTTTGAATGATATGACTCTAGCAGGCCTGATTATTTTAATGAATCGAAATATTCTCAATTGATAATTAAAATAGAAATCAATCATTTTGGTAAGAGTTTTGAAACTGTGTATTTATTTAGTCTAAATTTTAGAAACCTAAAATAGCTATAAAATAATGTTTTTCTCCAACAATATAGACCCACGACTCAAACTAGAAAGATTATTATTTTTTATTTTGTGCTTTAGGTAAAGATTAATTTAATAACGTATATTTCAATGACCCTTTTTATCTTATTAGGGATTCTCTTTCTTTATCATATAAAGGTACTTCTAATGTGAAATAAATTCGAATTACATTTGATACATTCAAAATGAAACCTAATGAATCTATTTTTGAAATGTATATTATGTTTAATGATATAATCTACAGTATTATTACTATTGTAAAGATTATGTATGAGAGATATCAAGTAATGTTAAGCCTGGTATGTTTTAAAAATAGATAGATAAGTGCTACTATTTCTATTTAAGAGTCATGCGACATTATCAAGTTAATAATAAAAAAATTAATTGAAAAAACTATGATCTATGAATAATAGGTAAATGTAAAAAATGAGGATAATGAGCCAAAGTGAAAATATTTTTCATTTAAAGAATTAAATTCAAGAGAAAAATAATATGTCAAAGTTGAAAAAGCATGTGGATGTGAAGGTGACGTTGAAAGTGAATAAGAAATGGTTTATCCAGCCAAAAGGATTAACAAGTTCAACAAAAGGAAGAAGTTTTTTATAATGTTTAACTATAAAGGTTAATTTCAAAAGAGAGTTAATTGGAAGAAATATTGTAAAAAATGATGAATCTTAGAATAAGATATTAGGTTACAAATGAAGAAGAAAAGGGCACAAAATGATAATTTTCTAAATCTCAAATATAAAAAATAGATGCAGATAAGGAGAAATGGAAAAAATAGCAATGAGAGACTCTTTGATTTCATTTGTTGATAACTCCAATAAATCTAATTCAAACCAAGAAGATATGAATGATAAAGCTAATTTTTGATTTATGGATACTATTTCTTAGGTAACATCTATTTCCCCTCATATTCCTGATGATTATCAAATGTCTAATGTTGAATTTAAGAATACTATGAAATTCCATATTATACCATGTTTGATTTGAAAGGAAAATAACAAAAATTTGAAAATGAATCACTTATTATGTGTTGTTGAAAATTTTTATTTTAATATTGAAAAAGGAAAATGATAATATTTTGAAAGAGAATAATGATTTGAAACTAAAAAACAAAAAACAAAAAAGGGTCATTAATTGTGTTTTAGGGAGAATAAAAACATTACATTTTTTGGGAGGTTAGGTAGTTTCTAAACAAAGAGTTCACTTTGGTTATCAAACTTAATAGAAAAATAATCTATATAAAAAATATTTTATTTCATGTTTGACAAATATAGGTTTATTATCTAAAAATGATATTAGTTTTAGAAAAAATTCTATGAATTTTATAACTAAAATGATTTTATTTAAGGTTAATTAAATATATTTCTGATAAACCTATAAAAAATGTGGATTTGAAAATACTTAATTGAAAAACATTCTGGACCTAGGAAGATCTATTTGTCAAAATAAATACATATTTATATTATTATATGAAATGTTGTTAAAGTTATAAAGTAAGAATATTATGTATCATTATATTGGATATTATTAAAATATCATGAGATACTATTCAAACATAAAAAATCTTATAAATGTGGATAATGGGCAGTAACTTTTGGGGATATTGAAGAAAGAAAAATAATTGGTCTTTGAAACATTGGTAACTCCAATTCTATAATTATTTAAAAAATTTATTTTTTTATGGTTTAAAATATAACATTTATAGTATTTCTCAACTATATAATGATAGTTTTAGTGTAAAATTTGAAAACAACTATTGAAATAAAAAAATTATTCCAAGAATTATTTCGAATTTCCTAATTTTAGAAATAATAATTTATTTATTCTTAATGTAGATTCTTTATTTTCTCAAAATGATTCCAGTTTGTGTTCTTTTCATAAATAATATTTTCTTTGGTGTAGGAGACATGGAAACTTTCATATATTTTCATATAGGAAGAAAACTACGATAGGATTTCTTAAGTATCGATATATGTTATAATTTCAAAAACAAATAGTATGAAATCGCAATCAAGATGGAATGTCAAATGACATTTCATTCAAACCAAAGAAAGTGGTTTCTACATCGGAATCCATAGAATTGGTCCCTATGGATTTATTTAGATGATATAATATTTCTATTTTAGTAGTTAAACACTAATTTTTTAAATTTTATTATTATTCAATATATAAATGGGTGTTTCTCCTTCCCCATAAAAGTTAAGAACCTTCTTATTTCTATAAATCTAATTAATATTTCAAGAACTATTTTTGAGAATCGCTAAATACATTAATAAGTGATCATGATTATAGTTTTAGAATCAATAATTTGAATATCATTGTTCACAATATGGACATACTCATAATTTCTCTACACCAAAATTATCAAAACAGAATGGGGTAATTAAAAAGTATAAATATGAATCTTTAAGGAATTTCTCGAACAATGCTCAGTGAATATGAAATTCTTGTTTATTTATTGTTTGAATGTATTGAAATATATTACTATAAAATTAATATATTTATCATAATACAAATCATGAAAAGAAAATCATATGATTTCATTAATGGTAAAATCAATGATTAAATTATATTAGAGCTTTTGGTTGTAAATATAATATTCTTAACACAAAAGAGAATCTTGAAAATTTGCACACACAAAAATTGTAAAGAAAATTTTCTTTGTTATTTAACTACTAGTAAATCTTATTTGGTATCCAATAAGAAATCAAATTTTTTTTGGAAGATATTCATTTCACATTTGATGAGAGTTTCTATCAAATCTTGAGGATGATATGTCAAATATAAAAAATAATAAAAAATATACATCTTTTATATTTTTTATAATTTACTTGATAAATCAACTGTATGTGATAATAAATTTTTTCCTTACTAAGAATAATACATTGAGGAATGAAGTTATTTAATTCCTAGAACTCTTTGAACCCTAAAATACCATCTTCTAGATGCTATTTCAAGAGAAAATGATAAGGAAAAAAAACTAAAACCTCACTTAGATACCAGGTTAAACATCAATATATCATATCATAGATTGATCCTAATAATATCAATGAATAAATTAATTAATAATATTGTGTATTATAAATGTGATAATAATTGAAGTAGTTTGAGGAAAAAATAGAATCTGGGAATTTTTTTGTAAAAAAGCTATGATGGAAATTTTATTAGTCATTCAATTATTAGTAAATCATATTGGATATCTAATAATAAACCAAAATTTGTTAAAATAAGCTATTACTTTCTCCTTTTATGAGAGTTTCTAAAAAATACTGAGGATGATATGTAAAATCTAAATATTAATAACAAATAAAAATATTTTGATATTTTTTCTAATTTACTTGAAAAATCACATGTAAGAGATAATCTGTTTCATCCTTTCCAAGAATAGTACATTGGGGAAATATGTTATTGAATTCCTATAAGTCGTTGAACTCTAAAAGATCATCCTCTATATTCTAATGTTGGATACAATGATAAGGGAACCAAAACTAGATCCTCACTTCGGTACCATGTTAAACATCAATATTTCATATCATATCTTAATCCTACGAACATCAATGAATGAATTAATGATGAATACTGGGTAATAGAAATGTAATAAGAATTTAATCAGTTTAAAAGGAATAAATTTTTGGAATTAATAGATATACATATAGTATACCTAATTATTGTCCCAAAGTGGGTATATAAAAAAGTTGGTGAGTGAGGGAAATTAATCAGAGAAAATTCTATTTTGTTTAGAAAAGGATATTTTCAATAATAAGACATTAACTATGAATTTTTTTTCACTATTAGCTCTACTTTATTCCTTCGTAATATTTTTTTATATACTAATCATCGTAAGATTATAATATATCAAATGGATGTCTAATGCTCATTCCATAATGGATATATTATTAAGGATATATATTTTTTAACAACACCATGATTTAAAATCCCTCATATTCCAAATCATGTAATTAAATTAATAGAATAATTTTATGTTTTAAAACAATATCTTTGAGCTTGTTACGATACGATCACCAATTTTTTTATTTCAAATGGTTTTACTAAAGTGTTAATGTATCTCAATGATTTATAAAAATAATTTGAAATGAGTTTTTACTATTTTAAATATATGTTGATGATATTATTTTGGGATCATCCAAAAAATCCATCTATGTTGAATCTTATAAAATGTTTCATAATGAATTTAAAATGAGTTTAATGGATGATTTAAAATAATTTCCTGGATTTTAAATTCTTAAAATAAAAAGAATCAATTGTTTTAAATCTAATAAAATACACAAAAGATATTTTAAATTTTTTGTCTTTTATAGCACTAAAAGTCTTGATACTCCCATGAGTATGAGCAGTAAGATATATCTTGAAAAACATAAGAAATTCAATAGATCAAATCCCCTATTGAGAAATGATGATATTTTTTATACTCTACCAATAGATGACTTGATATGATGTTTAGTGTATTTATGTGTGTGTTTTTCATTAAAACACATAAAATTTTAATTTTAATTCTATTAATTTGTTTTCTAAATACCTCAATATCACAACCAAATTGTATTATTTTAACACAATGGGAATGCATTAGAGTTATACTGTTATTAAGTGACTTATTTTGGTGGTTATATGTTAGATAGAGAGAATACATCGAGAACATTCCATGTTTTGTTAAAGTATTTATTTTCATGTTGTAGTAAGAAACAAAATAATGTTTCTTTATCTTTTGAAAAATTTGAGTACATATCTACTGGTAATTGATGTTCAAAAATTCTATTGATGAAACACACTTTATTGGACTTTGGATATCAATTTAGACATTCCCCAAATAATTGTTATAACACAATTGAAATCAATATTTCTATCAATCCTTTGTCACAATCAAGAAAAAAAAATTGATATAAGGGATCACTTTTTGAGAGACCATTATCAAAAAGGAGATGCCACTATAGAATTTATTGGAACATAACATCAACTTACTGATATATTCAAAAAGACTTCGAATAGAGAGTGAATAAATTATATCAAACATGAATTAGTAATGATAAATTATTCAAAATTGATCAATTATGATTCAACTTATTTTGTTAAAATTATTGTGAATTTCAAAAATTCAGTTTAATTGAGATTTATCTTAATATTCCCATGATGTATTGTTCATAGGGTCAGTTAAGTGGATATGGTTTTTTGTTCATACTATTAGTAATGTAGATTTGAACTATTGTTCTTGTAATCATAATACATATCACGAACACTTACTTGTATAGATAGTACAATTACCATGAATCCGTTTCCAATAAACCTACTATGAAAAATATTCCTTCAGTATGCAGTTAGGGAACCTACAATGCCTATTTTATTATTATAATTTTTATTAAGAAATTTTTGTGGGGTTTTAGGTATTCCTATTGATATTTCATTCCATAAATAATAAAAAATGTTTTTTAAAGAAAATATAAATGGAATCTCCAATATTTCCCTAAAATAATTCCATTATTTTTGAAGCCTTACCTTTCTTGATATAACCTTTATCTCAAAACACCCCTCTTAAATCTGAATATTCTGAGTTCAAATCAACGTATGAGAATTCTTGGCATAAAATATAATCCCAATGATGAACCTCTTATTGAATTATCTCTTAGAAAGATATCAAATAAGGGTAAAGGTATCTTGATTAATATTGTAAATCCATATAACCAATACTTATCTGATCATATAGTATGTTATAAGATAGATGTTGATGAGTATTGGATGTAAGTGAGCATATTTTATGTATAGAAATCAATTAAAATTAAATAATGGGATGATTGGATTAAGGAAAATGGTAATCCAGTATCTACAAGGATTGATAAATATTTTTATGTACATTTTGAATTTTTCCCTTGATAGAAAAGAGGCACCATTGGATCAATGGTAATTAGATAATTTTTGGAGTTTTATTTAATGTTCCAGGTGAAGATCATAAATATTACACATATGGTTAAATGAAAATATTATCAGTGTTCTTATCCAATCAATTGTGAAAATTTTCAATTTCTATGTACTTTAGATGAGTTTCCTAGAAATGGGACTCTTAGGAGAAAATCTTTTGTTGGTATCATTAGTTAGTGTTGATTTATGGATAAATTCATTCAAAACATGATTTATCATAGATAATGTGATTTTATTATTTTGAGTAACTCAAATATATTAATTCTATTTGAATGAAAAATTGTTTTTAGGTTAGTCTGTGTAGATATGTCAGTAGGAATATGTATGATTTCTATAAAATTTCTTAAAAGTATTTTTCTCTACCTTATCCAAAACTCATATTATTCATGTTGGCCTATAATGTTTTAGTTCATTAGTGATAGGTAAATGTAACATCTTCAAAGGTGTCTTTTTACACATAATGTATGAAAATATATTAGAGTGAATTAGAATCCCTCAGAAAGAGAACAGACAACCTATTTTTAGAAATTATATTTGGATTTTGACTATATTAGATATTATATTAGGCCAAGGGATGTAGTTGATCATGGTATTCACCAATATTAAATTTTTCAGTATTCTTATGATGATGATATTGGTGTCGATGATGACGAAGAAGTTGACAATACAGAATTATGGATTGATGATCTTGATAAGGAAGTCTTATCGACCCATGATAATGTTTAAGGACTCTATCATGTTATTCTTTTTATACCACCAAAATCTACTATATAATTCCCATCTCATGAAGAAGAGATACAAGATAATTACATTGTTGATAGTGAGGTTTCTATCAATGGATATGTGGATGAGTGTGAATGGGAAGATTATGATGAAAATATTTTAGAGAATGAAGATAACTCATATAAATCTACTGTGATAGGTAGAACTCTTAGAACAAGGAAAATAGAAGTAAATGATAAGGGGTATATGTACCAAAAAATTGTTCTTTAATTATAATATTCAGAGTACGATGGTGATGATGATGACCTTTTGGGGATTCCACATCATGTGTGTAGACCTACCACCCCTTCTACTCAGAGAGATTTGGATGGATATTTAAATGATAAAATTGATACCCAATAAATCATAAAGTGTCTCATATATTACCTTTAGTGGATCAAGTATTAGATGATATATTTGATTATAATCATTCAAATACTGAGTTAGAACCTCTAAAACAATATTGGCATTTCACTTGTTGAATCTCACAAGACTGTTGTTCATGAGGTTAAACAAGATGGTGATAATTTAGTTAAAGCTCAATATGTGGGACCTAGATCTATGGGAATTATTGATGATGATAGGAAACCATTTGATGATACATAACCATTTGTTCATGTGGACACTCATTACATTACTTCCATTTACCATGTTCTAAAATATGATTCGGACAGTTTCAAATAAGAACTTATGGGAGATATGAAAGAAATATTTTTTTTATTAGTTCATTGAACCATAATAATGAAGAAGATATCTGTAAGGTAGTAACCGTAGTAATTTCAAATATTAATCACAGATTTCAGCTCAATATGGACCAAAAGAGGAATAATATTTAGGACACTAAATCGAAAATATGTTTTTTAGGTAGACATTTCTCATATGATGTTGCAGATTGATCAAAGATCTTTGAAATCATTGTTTCAAGATTTACATAGATTGTTGAACCTCTTGATCCTCTTTTCCAATAATCTATTAGTGATGATCAATTAAAATAAATCATTTTAGAATATATTAAAGTTATAATTTATGAGTTTCAATGAACAAGGGAGATAGTGTTTGACGGTCTTCAATCACGTGCTTCTGAGACATTAGTAGAAGTAATAAAAGATGTTGAACAAGCTGGAAAAGATTGAAAAACTATTAAAATGGCTATAAAATTCTACCTTAGCAGAATCTTCACCATGCTAGACTTCAAGGTCATGTCTTTTCCTTTAGATATTGATTTGAGGATACCTCATCTGGCTCAATATTTAAGTATCAAGTTGAAAATCTCATAATTATGACTTCTTCTATAGAGTCTTTTATGGAAATAGGGAAGATTATTTTTAGTCTATGGAACACGAATCAAGTGAAGTGAAGGATTTTACTAGGATATTTTAACCTTTCCTACACAAATAATATAAAATCATTATTGCAACACTTTGCTTACCTATTACCTCGACCCCTATTACTTCATACTTTTCCATTAACCCTTTTGGATTGTCTCCTCAGTATGCAGTTGATAATCTCAGACTGATTTTCATTGGTGTAGTCATTGGTGACCATAATTACACCTCTACTATAGCATCCCTCCTTTTTATCACATAATCTTTCATTACATTTTATAAAACTGAGGATCTTTAATGTTTAGTGTCTTGGAAACCAGGAACATAAAATATGAAAACATAAATCATAATTCTTAAACACTTGAACGGATTATCCTCATGTTCATACTAGGTTCATTACTACATCTCTTAACCTGGGGAAATACATCAAAAGAAAGGGTGATCAGAAGGCCCAGTAAGGGAAACAAGAGAAATATTTTACATGTGAACGTGAGATACTTCAATAAGGCCATGAAAAGAACTATAACAGATGAGAAAGAAATCATGTGGCATATCATAATAAAAATAACATTTTTCGTAACATTAATATGTGGATACATCATTTAAAATCGAAAATCATGAACATATCACCAAGGTCCACCCCATAGGTGTCATTTGAAAATTACCAAGGTTATTCACTAAGATATCGTGAAATTGTGTAATCTCTAGTGGTAACATCCTTACCCAATGCATTGGAGCGCTATCCGGGCGCAACCTTAAATTTTCCTTTATTATCATGTGAGCCACATATATCATAATCAAACATTTCATAAATAACCCATATAGAATAAAATAAATGGGTTTCATTTCATAATCATAACGTTTTTAAAAACTGCTTTAAAGACGTGATCTTTACGTCACTTTAATCCCACGGAAGGGGATAGTGGGTCTCATGTATGTAAATCCCATAATTTAAAATATAAAATTTTGATATATATGTGAATACCCCTGTAGAAATATTAGCTTTGAGTATTCACTTTATAACATAAAATAATTTTGAGAAAAGAGAGAGGCATTTTGAGACGAAAATTCTGCAGCATACTGCTATGTTTCGGGGTTTTAGAAAACATTGAAAAGAGAGGGAAATGGGTCAAACACTCATAAATGACCCATAAAACAGTAGAGGTACAGAATAAGAAGGATATATTAACATGGTAATGAAATTTGAAGGACATACCTATTGAAATGAAAAACATCGAAGGAAGACAAAAATTAGATTTCTCTTCTGAGAAATTGGCAACCTAACGACATCACCTAAACTTCAAAAAATGAATTGACAAGATCAAATAGGGTCTCTCATCATATGAACATAAAATTTAAGTATGATAGATATATAGATCATACCCCAATATAATAAAAATGTAACTTGAAAGACTTGACAAGAAAGTAGAACTTTGAAAAATGAGAAGGGTGAAAAAAATCCCTTAAAAATTCAGCAGCCTAACGACGTCACTTCACACTTCAAAATACTGAATTGAAGAGATCAAATGGGGTCTCTCATCATATGAACATAAAAGATCAGTATGAAAGATATAGATACCATACCCCAACATAATAAAAAGGAACATGAAAGACTTTACATGAAAGTAGAACTTTGAAAAAAATGAGAAAGGTGAAAGAATCCCTTAAAAATTCGACAGCCTAACGGCGCCACATAAACCTTCATAAAAAGAAATGATGAGAGTAAGAGGGGGTCTATCATCATATGAACATAAAATGGAATGTATAATGAAGATAAGAGACCATAATCCAACATAAGAACATGGAGCATAAAAGAAATGACATAAAAGAGATTACTTGAAAAGAAAGAGAGAGGTTGGATCCCTTACCTTAAAACGTAACTCTTAAAACTCAATGGTTGGGACCTTGAGAGGATTGAGGGAACCTTGGGAGGACTCCTTGGGAGGTAAGGAGACCCTAAATTCTTTGAGAATTATTTTGGAGTCCAAAGGATTAGATAATGGCTTGGTATTTATAGGGAAATTTAGGGGACAAGGCATTAATGGCCAAGGGACACCTCACAAGTGGTTTTCTCAAAACCATGTGCTCTCCCATGATATTTCCCATGCAGTTATGCCACATGGGGCTCCCAATACAATAATTCATCACCTTTGGTCGGCCAACCCATAAAATATCTCATGACATCATCATGACACGGTTATGATGTCATTAAACATACCGAAACCCTAAAACTGTATTTTTACTATTCACTGAAAATTCAACTTTCTCAGAAAATTCCCAAAATTTCACCTTAACAAAATATCAATGCTATGATTTCAAAAATGAACTCCATTTTATAAAAATAATTTTCTAAATATTTATAATTTATTTTTTAAAAAAATAAACTATTAACCAAAAATTCATTTTTTTCAGAAAAAACCCCAAAATTTATCTTAACATAATATCGATGCTCTGAGTTCCAAAATGAAATCCATTTTATAAAAAAAAATTTCTCAATATTTTTAATTAAAAAAATACTATTCACTCTAAAAAACTAATACTTGAATAATAATTTATGAAACGGTTATTTAACCATTTTATTGAATCACATTACTTAATCAAGGTGCCTAGATTTTATTAATACTTTCTTTAAGTGAGATTACTAATACATTTGGCCACATTACTAATCATAAGCATAAAATCACTATTCATAATTTACTATTCATCAAAAATTATGTTGATCTTATTAGACTCTAAATTTCGTACTGAACATAATTGTATAAGACATGTTTTTGAAAATCATTACACATTTTTAATTATTTAAGGTTTACACAAACATTTTTCAAATATCCTTTTTCTAAAATTCATCAAAAATATGCATACTATATTTATCCGGTCATTTGAAAATTCATAAGCTTCATCATAAGAAGAAATACCAATTTTTATTTAAAACAAAGGATTACACAAGGCAGTTACGGACTCCTTATATAGCCCCTTATCACACCAGCATAAGACCTAAGTGTAAGGTGTGCTAAGGTGAGAGAATCTGAGGGAGGCTCGACCAACATCGCACGAGTAGTAATTTCTATCAGTTTGAACTTCTTGCGAAGTCGATTTCGTTCTAGCTTCATATGATGAAGTTCGGCTTGGGATTGGTCAAGAGCAAAGGCCATTGGTGCTACCTCCTTCCCATGTTCTGTTATATGGGCTTTGATTGGTCCAAGACTACTGGGTGAGGCCATCAAATCTTCATTCTATAATAATTAACCAAGATTACTTGTATTTAGAGATAATAATCAAAACGTTTAGTTTACAGTGGTCATATTGACCAATGGTTATATAACAGTCAAAACCCAACGGTCTCATTTTAATTATACTCATGTTATCAAATGAAACATTTTTGTTGAGTATAAAAATAAAATGAAATAACACATAAAATTAGGAAACAAGATTTATTCAAAATTTAGGGTCGTTACAATCTTCCCCCCTTAAGAAATTGCGTCCTCGCTATTTTTTTAAAATTTGGTTTTGAAATATAATTGAAAGTCTCACATCAGAAAAGGAGTCAGTAAAACTATTACTTTAAAAAAATAAAGGGATGTAAAAAGGTCACCCAAGTTAACCCACACTAGGATTCCATGTAGGAAAACATGGACACGGAGGAGAAAACAAAGGGTCATGTTCTGAGGGAGAGTTATAGAAAACATGATTAGGAGAATGTTATCCACGATAAAATCTCAAAATTATGATGTGTGTAAATGGTCTTTGATTACCTAGTAGGAAACGTAAACCAAAAACATTTTTTTACGTTCCTTTTCATAATTTTGAGGAATTCATTTACTACATAGAACAAAAACATAAGAAAATATACCTATCTTCATGTAGAGCTTCATCCTTTAATAAGTTTCTACCAAAACTAATCTTTTCTCCAAAAAATGAGCATTCAAAACGACTTGGTCTCATCAAAACACAAGAATCATCTTCTAGAGAATCACATAATCCACAATATATTAACTATCTATTTCTTCTATCTTTAAACATTATCCCAAAAACAGAAAGGGTAAGGTAAAACAACTCTTCAATAAGAAAGAATCCCATAGGAATGGAAACTACTTTTAAATCTTCAAAGTTCCATGGTACTACCAAAAGTTCATCATAGACCATTCCATAAATAACGATCCTTAAAATTCCTCAAAATAAACCAAACTAAGATTGAAACCCAAATACAAGAAGGATTTGATAACATAGTCTTCCAAAATAAACTTCATTTTTCATCTCCAAACAACATCAACCACTCCTAACATCTTATAACAAAAGTAGCTAACCTAAACATATTTTACCCAAGATAGGTTAATCATTCCCATAAGTAACCTAAATTACTATAAGTCCACCTTAAATTCATCGATTCTTAAAAATATAATTAAACCTTACTCCTCAATGAAAATACCGTAGTAATCTATTTACCTCGATCATATAGGGTCCCCAAAATAGTGAACGTCTTCCAAAATAATAATCATCTTTTAGTCCCCTAATCATCTCTGTCATATTAATATGGTAATCGTCACATTTCTTATCACATTAGTTGTTGGGACATGTTCTTCCATTTACCGCCATTAACTAAGAAGATAAAGTATAATTAGGGGCTTAAATACTTAGCTAATAACCATAAAAAGGGACCTAAACATTATAAGGTTAACTTGTAGAAGAAAATTCTACCCTAATTTTTGATCCCCTAGGTTCCCATCTAGGTTATCCATGATCATATATTCTTATGTGAATCATTATTTTATTTTATCTTTGTTCCTTTAACAATGGTTCATACAAAGCTTATGAATTTACCAAAGCATATCCCCCGGGAGTGTCGTAACCAAGAGTGCATCAAGGCCCGTTGTCATGTACCAGTTCCCGTTTGAGTCTAGCTCATAGCGGTGTTTTTGGGTTTTACCACTATGTACATTTTTGCCAGAGCCACCTCTACCTGCTCGTATCCAGACAGGGATGTATTTGCTTGGAAACCCATTACTCAATACTCACCAAAATACCAGGAATATTTTCTATATATAAACTTTTCTATAGGCTTCTTCCTAAAGATTTCATATCCTAACTTCCACAAATAACTAAACCATCCTTTGATAAAAACTATAGCATCCCACCTTTCTATCACATAATCTTTCATTACATTTTACAAAACTGAGGATCATTAAGGTTTAGTGTCTTGGAAACCATGAACTTAAAACATGAAAACATAAAACATTCTTCTTAAACACTTGAACTGCTTCTCCTCATATTCATCCTAGGTTCATTACTACATCTCATAACTTGGGGACATACATCAAAAGAAAGGGTGAGAAGAAGGCCCAATAAGGGAAACAAGAGAAACATTTTACATGTGAACGTGAGATACTTCAATAAGGTCATGAAAAGAACTTTAAGGCATGAGAAAGAAATCATGGGGCATATCATAATAAAAATAACATTTTTCATAACTTTAAGATGTGGCTACATCATTTAACATAGACAATCATGAACATATCACCACGTTCCATCCACAAGGTGCCATTTGAAAATTACCAAGGTTATTCACCAAGATATTGTGAAAATTTGAAATCTCTAGTGGTTACAGCATTACACAATGCATTGGAGCGCTATCAGAGCGCACCCTTAAATTTTCCTTTATTATCATGTGAAACACATATATCCTCATCATAAATTTCATAAATAAACCATCTATCATAAAATAAATGGGTTTCATTTCATAATCATAACGTTTTTAAAAATAGCTTTAAAGACGTGATCTTTACGTCACTTTAAACCCACGGAAGGGGAGAGCGTGTCTCATGTATGTAAATCCAAGAATTTAAAATAGAACATTAAATATATATGTGAATACCCCTGTAGAAATAAGAGCTTTGAGTATTCACTTTATAACATAAAATAATTTTGATAAAAGAGAGAGGCATTTTGAGATGAAAATTCTGCAGCATACTGCTATGTTTCGGGGTTTTAGAAAACATTGAAAAGAGAGGGGACATGGGTAAAACATTCATAAATGACCCATCAAACAGTAGAGGGACATAATAAGAAGGATATATGAACATGGTAATGAAATTTTAAGGACATACCATTTGAAATGAAAAACATGGAAGGAAGACAAAAATTAGATTTCTCTTATGAAAATTCGGCAGCCTAACGACATCACCTAAACTTCAAAAAATGAATTGACGAGATCAAATAGGGTCTCTAATTATATGAAAATAAAGGTTCAGTATGATATATATATAGATAATACCCCAAAATAACAAAAAAAGAACTTGAAATACTTGACATGAAAGTAGAACTTTGAAAAATGAGAAGGGTGAAAAAATCCCTTAAAAAATTCGGCAGCCTAACGGCGTCACTTAAAACTTCAAAATACTGAATTGAAGAGATCAAATGGGGTATCTAATCATATGAACATAAAATATCAGTATTATAGATATAGAGATCATACCCCAAAATAAAAAAAAGGAACTTGAAAGACTTGACCTGAAAGTAGAACTTTGAAAAAAATGAGAAAGGTGAAAGAATCCCTTAAAAATTCGGCAGCCTAACGACGCCACATAAACATTCATAAAACGAAATGATGATTTTAAGAGGGGGTATCTCATCATATGAACATAAATACGGAATTATAATTAAGATAAAATAACATCCTCTAACAAAAGAACATGGAGCATAAAAAAATGACATAAAAAAGATTACTTGAAAAGAAAGAGAGAGGTTAGATCCCTTACCTTAAAACGTAACTCTTAAAACGCAATGGTTGGGACCTTGAGAGGATTGAGGGTACCTTGGGAGGACTCCTTGGGAGGTAAGGAGACCAGAACTTCGTTGATAATGATTTTTGAGTCCAAAGGATGAGAGAATGTCTTGGTATTTATAGGGAAAGTGAGGGGACAAGGCATTAATGGCCAAGGGACACCTCGCAAGTGGTTTTCTCAAAACCATGTGCTCTCCCATGATATTTCCCATGAAGTTTGGCCACATGGGGCCCCCAATACAATAATTCATCACATTTGTTTGGCCAACCCATAAAATATCTCATGACATCATCATGACACAGTTATGATGTCATTAAACATACCAAAACCCTAAAACTGTATTTTTACTATTCACTGAAAATTCAACTTTCTCATAAAATTCCCAAAATTTCACCTTAACCAAATATCAATGCTCTGATTTCAAAAATGAACTCCATTTTATAAAAATAATTTTCTAAATATTTTTAATTTAGTTTTAAATAAATACACTATTCACCGAAAATTCATTTTTTAAGAAAAAACCCCAAAATTTACCTTAACATAATATCGATGCTCTGAGTTCAAAAATGAAATCCATTTTATAAAAATATTTTTATAAATATTTTTAATTTAATTTTTAATTAAAAAACACTATTCACCTGAAAAAACTAATACTTGAATAATAATTTATGGAACTGTTATTTAACCATTTTATTGAATCACATTACTTAATCAAGGTGCCTAGATTATATTAATACTTTCTTTAAGTGAGATTACTAATCCATTTGGTCACATTTCTAATCCTCAGCATAAAATCACTATTCATAAATTATTATTCCTCAAAAATTAAGTTGATCTTATTAGACTCTAAATTTCATACTGAACATAATTGTAGAAGACATTTTTCTGAAAAGCATTACACATTTTTAAATATTTAAGGTTTACACAAATATTTTTAAATTATCATTTTTCTAAAATTCATCAAAAATATGCATACTATATTTATCCGGTCATTTGAAAATTCATAAACTTCATCATAAGAAGAAATCCCAATTTTTATTTAAAACAAAGGATTACACAAGGTAGTTACGGTCTCCTTACATATCCCCTTATCACACCAGCATAAGACCTAAGTGTAAGGTGTGCTATGGTGAGATAATCCGAGGGAGGCTCGGCCATCATCGCACGAGTAGTAATTTCTATCAATTATAACTCCTCGCGATGTCGATTCCGTTCTAGCTTCACATGATGAAGTTCGGCTTGGGTTTGGTCCAGAGCAAATCCCATTGGTGCTACCTCCTTCCCAAGTTCTGTTAGATGGGCTTCGATTGGTCCAAGACTACTGGGTGAGGCCATCAAATCATCTTTCTATAATAATTAACCAAGATTACTTGAATTTAGGGACAATAATCAAAACGTTTAGTTTAAAGTGGTCATATTGACAAATGGTCATATAACAATCAAAACTGAACGGTCTCATTTTAATTATACTCATGTTATCAAATGAAACATTTTTGTTGAGTATAAAAATAAAATAAAATAACACATAAAATTAGGAAACAAGATTTATTCAAAATTTCGGGTCGTTACATCTACACTCTATAATACACCTTCTATCATATAATCTATCTATAATTGATTGTATCCTATCCATATTGATGATATTAGGGATGTGTCCTATTTTGATTCTGATTAAAATTAATGAAAGATACACCCCTCATATAAGGTTTATAATAACTTTTGATAAAAATAAAATATAATTGTTCACCTTTATATATTGACTGTTATAATTGTTTTATAAATATCTACATTATTCCTCCTTCAATAGTAACTTGAATTCTTTTTGTATAATAAAAAAAGTGTTAGAATGTGTGAAATTAACTGAAGAAATTCCTAACTATAAATAAAACCTTGATATATAGAGAAATATGTTTTTCAATTTGTGGAAAAAATATTTTTGATGTATTTAGTTTATTTCGGTTTAGATGTTATGATTTGTGATATAAAGGGGGATATTTTTTCCATTTTCTTGCACGTCATTATTTTAATTTTACCATGTTATTTTCATTATACTTCTAATGAATTAAATGTTTTGTGATAGTTATCTCTTTCTTGTTTATACTAATAAAATTGGCTGACTCTTGAACATACCACAACAACAAATAACATGTGTAATGTATATACCATGTGAATAATTTGAGTTTACCATGATGGTTATGTGGATTTATGGAACTAATAAAAAATTGTACTCCAACTGACCACATGTGAAATCATTAGACAATGCATTATAGTTCAACTGACTGCATGCTTAGATAAAAAATATCATTTTTAAGACCAACATATCGAATGGACATCCATGTTATCATGTGATAGGTAAGTAATTTTTTTTCTAATAGGATACCGAAATGTTTTATTATTGATAGAAATAATGACTACTTACAATATGAACAAGTGAAATTTCCATGTGAAAAAATTGAGCTACCCCAAGAACGAATGAAGATATCATGAGAAGATCAACATACTTTATGAACAACCATGTTACCATTCGAAATATTGAAGCAACCATATGAATTAATGTGTTTACCTCTGGATAAAATGTACATAACATGCGTTCAAGTGATGTGAATGTGTGAAAAAAATCAAGTGACCACATAATGGAACATAGTTTCCAGTGAAAATGACCATAAAAAAAGGCTATGTCAACTGACTATGAGCCAAATTAACCATTATTTTAGTGAATACAAGTGACAATACCTAACATAAGTATTGGAGTATTTTCAAATTCTTAATGACTATATATTGGGTCATTAATTATAAAGATGGTTCATTTATGATTCTAATGAATATCCTCTAATGGTTTGATTCTATATAATCACTCCTTTAAATGAAGAACATCTCATGGATTAAATACAATCATGACAGTGAAATATAATACATATACACTTGAGAAAAACTGATATATAGAAGAATTTCTATTTACATTCCACTACACTTTGTTTTCCAGAACATTCATGGAAAATTTGTCTTAAAAATTTCAAATATAAATTCTTGTACTACCAAAAAATCAAAGCTGATTAGATGGAGGAGCATCAAATATTCACTCTTTTTTCAATTCATTTCTCTCCCAATTTTTTATTAGTTTCCAATCTGTGTTTGTTATATTATGTTTATTTTTTAACCCAAAATCTTGTACATTATTGGGGAGTACAAGATAGTCACGCCATTAATATTTATTATACATTGGATCCAACATAGAATTGTGGAAGAAACTATTTAAACAAGTAATATCCTTTTTTGGTCTTTTATTTGATAAACCCGATCTAGGTTGTGGATCACATTATTTCTTAATAAACTACTTGGTAGTTGGTGACTGAAATGTGAAGAGTATTAGGTATTAGGTTGAGACAAAACATCTTATTTTATTCATTTATATGATTTATTATTTAAATATATCTCTTTTAAAAATAGTTTTTATTTGAAAAACTATATAGAAAAATATTTCTTTGATAGTTTGGATTATTTCTTTACATACTATGTTTGATATAATTAAATTTGTTTTTAATGTTGAAATGTTTTTAGGAATTTTATTTAATATAATTGTGTTCCAGGTTTGGAAAATCGATTTAAAAACAAATTAATTACATAATTATAATATTTTAGTTAACTAGGTTGTTTTATAGATTATGGGATTTAGTTTTTATATAATTTTTTAAAAAAAATAGAGGGAACTCAATTAACTCCACTTGAGTTATCTAGTATAACCCACTAAATATCATTAAATGATATAAAGAATCAATAAAATTAATCATTGAATATAATATTTCTCTTAGATTTCATAGGCATTAAATACAATATGTTTTATATAAAACCTAATTATAAATTCAATAATTTTTGGAAACTTTATAAAAATTAGTGTGAAATTTCCTAGAGGTTGAGAAAGGATGATTCCTATGTTAGTAGAAAGATGAAATGAATTCTATTTTTCCACAGTAGATTGATACAAGTTTTTGATAACTATTACAAAAAAATTGATCTTTGTTTCTATCTAGAAACAATGATACAATATTTTACATTTTGAATAAATGTTGTCATGGTAATTCATACAAAACAAATGGACCAGTTCCTCTTGAATCATAGATTTCAAACATAATAAATGATAAACATAAAACATAATACTCTTAGATAATTATGAAAAGATTATTACTTTTCATATAAAACTACAACTAGTTTAATTTTTCATACAAAGAAGTATTTTAGTCTCTATTATTCTAAGAAACCAGGCATACTAACAAGTTACTTATCATGTATTGGGTAAAGAAACCATTATAAATAAAGGTACCAAACAATAATTTTAGAGTTATTTTAAAAAATATATGTTGAATATTGTAATGATATAGGTAAAATCATATAATTTAGGAGTTTACTTCATTTTTTTGATGATTTATGGTATAGTAAATAATTGCACTTAGTAATGATTAGTTGTACCTCCGAACTGGATTATCAAAGAATATGTTACCCAAGTAATCATTGACACACATGTAAAGGTATTCCCAAACTCACATTTTCTTATAAATATTAATATTGTGAATGTAGAAAATGTATGATCAATGGAGATTCTAATATATATTAAAAATCATCCAAAATTTATACCAAGATCTTTTGATTAAATAGATGTGTAATAACTAACTATATGCCAACTATATTGACTAATAGATTCTGTAACGATCCAAACTAGGTCAATATTGAATGGAAACCAAGATGACCAACCACGCCATTAAGATAATTCAAATAAAAAGGTCTCTTAAGTAACTAAATGGTGGTAAAAACATAAAATCCAAAATAAAAATTGACATCCATGAGACATACATGAAAAAAATCCTAAATATGAAATCTTAAAAAAGAATGAAACCACGTCTCATAGTGACCAGAAGTAACCACCAAACTATCTGACTAATAAGGTGAAACCATCAAAGAGAATGTAAAGAACTATGAGATTCCATTCCCTTTACCCTGTCCTGCAATTCCAAATCTATGTACACCATAGATCAAATGTTGGGTGTGAGGAATGCACACAATAGATTCCCCCATGAATATATTATTTCAAGATATAAAAAAAAGATAATTTTGTAAATAAAATATCAAATATTTTTTATACAACATCCATTTATTATAATTAAAATAATACATATTACAATGCACAAGAAAAAAAATATAATCCTGATGGATAAATAGTGGGATGTACTCAAAACAACTATATATCGGAAGAAAATCATACGAGCTATTAAAAATGAAATATTATCGTCATGTAACAAACAAAGAGAATGTTTGGGTATTCTATATACGAATGTGTACTAGGACAAGAGAAGGAAAAATAACAAGACATAACATGGATCCTTCCCAAATTGAGTCATACTAGAGTTTATCGATTTCACAATATTATACCCTAGTAGTGCCACATTCACTAAGGTAATCATATGAGAATAACAAGATTCTACCAACGATCCAAATGTGGTATGTTTTCCAAAATGAATAAGAAAAATCATGTTTATAATGTTATATAACATTTCAAAAAGTAAATAGTCACTCAATCCATTATTGAAATCATTTTTAGAGTATAAATTATATTTGATGCATTTAATTAAACATATGAAATGTATAAAACAATTTTTAAATAATTCTTATTTAAATCCCATGTCATATTCCACCCAATATGCAGTTTCATAAATAAATATTTTCTTATAACAAATCAATCATTTTCATAATAGAAACCAAATGAAATTTAAAAAGATAAATCATGAGAAAAACAATTTTATAGAGACACATATCTCCCCAAATCAAAGAAACTACCAACCATTGAAAATTGATATTGGAATTGATGATATGACATCCTAAAAAAATATCGACGAGGAACATAATAAATTCCCAATAAAATCCAGTAGCTCTGAAAATGAAACCCCAATTAGGTCCCAATGATATAAGATGAAAACTGATTAAGGAGATAGATTTAAAGAGGAATAGATATTACATAAAAATGGAACATACCTTGAAGAGATCCACTAATAAAAAAGTGTATACACTAATGATCCCAATAGTGAACCCTCAAGATTTCCAAGGAGGGGTTAGGTTGAGATAAGGAGATATTAATAAGATATTAGTTATAAAATAGATCATTTTTATTAGGGTATTGGGTGAATAGTTAGGGCATACAATTAGATAAAACATGTACTTACCATTCATTAGTCACTACCCCCTAAAAACCATATGGTTAGTTGGGGATATCCATATAATTGGAAAAATTAAACTCACTATGTACAAAAAAATATTGGAAAATCCACATTCATATATATGGTTTTCATAGATAATAAAAATGTTATAAAAACCATGTTCAAAATTGAGAAATACCATTTGGAACTAACAGAGCCATTTGAAATTTCTACCACATAGTTACCACTCACCATGTGTAGATCGTGTGCCTAGACTTTTTAACTAAATTTTAAAAAAATTACCCTCGACTCCTAAACACCATTAAAATATAAAAAGTCCCAAACTATGCACAAATAAAACACATATTGTCCAGATGGAATCAAAATTCACTTTAACATTAATCTTTATACCCCCCGAAAGATCTCATAATTTTGGACTAGAAAAAATAGATGACAAAAACTAACTGATAAATGATTCCCACTCCTATGTCGCATGGTTATCCCATTGGCACTACCAAATGACACATACAAAGAGAATTATTCTTCCACACACCACCTTATCTTGAAAATATATAATACAAACTAGATGCTCCAAAATTGTGGTTTTATTCTAAATATTCACTTTTTCCAATTCAATCACATGAGAAGGGTCTAATTGATACATACATATTTGAAAAACATGAATCAAATCATGAATCTAATTCAATTGAGTTGGAAAGTACAACTAATAATACCCATTTCCAAGATATTAAATGATATCTTAAGGGAGAAAAAACCAAGGTCCGATCTTACCCTGATTACAATATAATTTTTTTTCCAATTAAGGTGAATCAATGAGAAATTATCAATCAGTAACCTCAAACTCTAATAGGTAATGAAAATAGTTTACATAGGGTTTTTTATGATTTTGATCCATCAATAACCACTTTTTGTTCAAATATTCCATTTCTATTGTCTCTTGAACAATACTCTATGAAACAAAAATCCATTGTCCCAGCTCTTACCAACACATATAATATAGAAATGATTTTCTATACAATGAGTGTAACAAACTAATTTTAATCAAAACTCGATTACTATTGTTATAGGAGAATTGGAACAGTGGTAGATTCTTATCACATGAACCACCAAAATAAAGCATGCATGATCAAAACATACCCTAAAAAATTAGAATATCTTGATTAATCCACCCACCATTATAAGGATGATATTACATGTTTTATTTAAATTGGTTACTCATAAATTATTGAAAAGCTATTCCAAAACATAGATATAATCTAAGGGTATATTTGGGAAAAAATTACATTAGTAACACTATAGTTCTTCTTGATCTCTCATATGCACATGCTCCCAAGCTATTCCACCTTTATCATATATTTAATAAAATGAAAATGTGTTGATTTAATAAGTTGATCAATGCCCTCAAAAATCATATCCTTCATACTAGGAGTACATCGTAAAATAATTTTGAAGACTATGGATATCTCATATAAATTCTGAACTGGAATGGGTAAATGTTATAAAAAACCAATAGGTCCCTAGTGATCTACCATAGTCTTCTATGTAGTATGAAAACATGAGAAAATGTCTACAATTGACCACATAATCCTCAACCAAAAATGCTGATATCTCAAATTAGGTTACATCTTTGTAGTCTGAGGTTATATGAACTTACTATTCAAGGGTCTAATATCCATCAACACCAAACTCATAGATATCCAATGAATCAACATACCTAGGAAACACAATGAACAAACTAGAGATTGAGACCAATCATCAAAGTACTCCCCAATATTAAGGATTATATTAAAAATGTTCTATCAATGTATTTTTCTTTTCTGAGTTGAATCCAATTATCAAATAATGATACCTACATCATATAAGCTAAAAAACATTCCCACTAACCACTTCTACTTCCATGATAAATTCAATAAAAAAACTAATCATATAACACTACATTATTTATTATTTCTTGTAGTGGGTTAATATTATAATTCTCAAGATTTTAGTGACTATATCCCCTTTTATATGAGTGCAATATAAAAATGAATTTTCTAAAGAGACCTAAACCTTCATCTATTTTACAAGTTCATATCCCTATAAGTATAAAATATATTTTAGGATCTTATGATATGAATGTATAGTTAGTCACTTCCTAAATAGATAGTGGTGACATGTTTTGAGATAAAAAATAGTTACTATAAAAGTGTGGTCATGGGTTGTATTTTTATACTTATGAGAGTTTAATTTGAGAGAGACATAAGCCACAACATTATTTCCCTGCATCAAGATGCACCCCACCCCCCTTCTTGTTGAATCATTGAAAACATCATTACCAAAACTGGTTGTTGTTTAATTAAAACTATATTCAAAGTCTGCCTCAACATTAGTTACTTGATATACCTCTAAAATTTTTCATTCCACTAAATCATAACACCCTTACATGTTAAAACTATCATCAGCGGTGAAGGTTGGAATAATCCTCAACAAACTGCCTATAATCACTATCTAGGAACAAGAAGCACAAAATATTATACATATTACTCGGTTTATCCAAAAACATCACTTCCCAAATATTTTATTGATCAACCAAGATACCCCTCCATGATATGATGGACCCCAAAACACCACTTCTTAGATATAGAGTTTACATTTACAAAAATTTCTATATAGATAGTGTTCTTTAAGGATTCAAAATATGAAATCCAAATGATCAATATTTTCTTCCTTTTATTTTGATCTCACCAAAAAACCATCAACAGAAACAATAATAAAATATTCTAAAATTTGATGAAATATATGATTATTCAATCCCATAAACACTACAATAGTTATTGTGAGTTAGACTCATATAACTAAGAACTCAAAATCCCATACAGACTCATAAAAACTACCCTAGGTACATTCTCTTGTTATACATTCAATTGATGGTACCCAGATCATTGGTATATCATAGAAAAACATTGGGAAAATCTATGTTGTCAAATATATCTCCAATGTTATGGAATAGATATTTTTTCTTAACACAGACCTAATTATGATTTATATAATTATCACAAAGCATACATACTCTATTTTCCATCTATACAAAGGGAATTAAAATTAAAATATTTCACACTTGGATGAATATAATAATTTTAATAATGATCCTAAAAATTAACTTTAAACACATTTAACTCAACATGTTCAACATGATAAGATAGAATATAAATGTACATCATCCTAAGGAGCATTTCAACAGTGAACTTGACCTATCAATGAGGTGGTAGCCAAGAAATATCATTAAGAAATAACTGAAACTAATCATTCCCTATTCATTAAGTGAAATTACCAAAAAATAATCAACTATATCAAAAAAAATATTTTAAAAACTATAATGGAGCATTATATAAAGAGTAACAACATACCCACCCTCCTAGATTTAGAATCCTATACAGTCTGGATAACATGAGGTACAATAATAGAAGAAATAAATTGAACTTGATGATGATTACAGAAGATATGTGACTTAATTATAATCATTAAACCCACTCCAAATTCATGGTTGAAGATATAAATATCTTGTACTAAGAAATGTAACAGAACTTGAAATTCGATAATCGATACTCAATGATTAGAGAATTTAAAACCAGGTTTATTTCTCTTAAACAAGATAATATAAAGATCCAAAATGAAAAATATAATATCCACACATAATACTAGAACATAAGTATAAATAGATGATATAAATTAATGATATATACCTATATTAAATAAATTAGAGACCATAGATGATGAAATGGTAATTAATACTCTTACAAAAATTGGCCCTACTTTGGATTACTCTGTTGCATAATTTTCCATATAATGAAGTCTAACCTCATATCCACCGTAAACATTCATCATGTTATGAGAATATCCATTAGAATTAAAATTATATCCACCACCCAATGATTTATATGAATGATCTAGGGAGACTTTGGTGAGAGCGGATCTATCTATACCAACTTGGGACATTCTTATAAAAAAATTAATAAAGGTGTCCAAATTTTGATCAATGATATCATGTACTGGGTGGTTCAATAATGTTATGATTAATATGAACATGACTCAGAAAATGATATCAAATGACCTGATTATCTCCTGTGGAAGTCCTAAAAATTGGTCCCTATGAAAACCAAACATTGTTATTCTTCCTTTTCATTGAACATGACACACCTTGTCTACCTCCAACTATAATAGAAGGTCCCCCTAAAAACTTCCTCCTAGATATATTTTCTTAAACTATTTTTATTTTTTCAACATTCTCAATAGATTATGATAAGCATAATAGAATAAACATCAGCAAAATATCAACCACCAAGCCCATGCTAAACCTGATAGGTTTAATGTATCCATTAGAAATATGATTGTAAGATAACTGAACCCACATGGTGAAACAACTGTCAAAATCCATTACAGAATACTCCCCTTGCTCAAAGGTGAAATATTTGTAATTATTTTCCACTAATATAATTTTAGAATAAATTTTTTTAATACATTCTGGAAATATTTATAGGTTAGGTCGTTATGTTACTTATCTTGAAAAAAGAAATCCCCCATCTTTCTTCCATGTCCTTGAAGCATATATGTGGTGAATCCCACCATTGGTTTCTCTAGATGCATGAATAAGTGAAAGATACTACCATTATATTTGGGCCCATATTAGGATTCTTAGGTTCCCATATCATTTTGGGATATTTTTGGGTTCTTATTGGTGAATTGTTAACTATGATCCACTGCATATCCCTATTTTCTAGGACCCATAGACCCAGAGATTGGATTGTGCATATAAATCCTTCCACCAAAGAAGCTTATACTAAAGGTTTTCCTGTGGAAATTTTCTCATAACAACCTATAACTGATTCAGAAGATAAATTCATGGAGTATTTTTCTAATTAAAATAAATGAAAAAAAACAATTAGCTTACATTACTAAAAAATAGGCCTTTAACAGTGCTACCAATGTAATTTCTCAATGCTAGAAAAGCACTGACTATCTAAGGGATATTAAATGCTTTGGTCTTTTATCAGTGATAAAAAAGTGATGATGAACGTACATTTATCAATTCTTATAGAAGCACTAAAAAAGTGTACTTTATCAACTCTTTTAGAAGGGATGATAAATGTGTTCCCTATCAGAACTTTTAAAAGGATTGATAATGGTCAATACTATAGTATCGTCGAAGAACACACTTCAGCACAAGTTCAATGTGTAATAACAGCACACCGTAGCACTAGAGACACACTAGGTATCAACAAAAACAAGTCCCAAAACAAAATTTAAATGAAATGAAATTTACAACACAAAAAAAAGTACCATAGAAATTTAAAACATTTTTTATACAATTACATAAATAAACATTATTTCATATATTGAAAAACATCAATGTTTTCTTGTATTTTAATCCTGACCCAAATCATTCTATTTAGAAACAAACCACAACTGCACAAGAAAAAGAACACACCTATAGATGAAAATAATTCTTATGTTAGTAATTATAAAAATAAATAAATTAACAAAAGGTGTTAGTTCTAAAAAAATGATGTCAATTTTTATTATAAATTTGAAAATGAAGTCATAAAAATCACAATGTGTGTCAGATTTAGTTGAGGATGATTCAAACATGTCTGAAATGAATTTTGGATGATTTTCCTAAAGTATCAAAACAATCAGAAAGAATTTTCTTAGCTTTGAGTATGTCAGTTGCCATTTTTTTTCTTCTAAAATGTCATTTTAAACAAGAAACACATACTTTTGACTCATTCTAATAACATCATTTTTCCATTTGATAAAGAATAAATTCCTTCAAATTACAAATATCATACGAATCAATTTCCTAAATGATCAAGAAAACATGATCATGTTTGATTAGTTTTTCGTGAGTGAAATGTTTTGAACTAAAATATTGATATTTAACTAATAAGAGATACATAGAGTCATACCAGACACATCGTGTATTAAATTTACATGCAACTGAATTTTACACATCAAAAATTAATTATGGATATATTTTTAATAGTAATAAAATAATTTGAATATATTTTCTCAGATTTGAGAATGTTAGTTGTCCATTTTACTAAAATTATTGTCATTTTTTAATAAAAATGCACACTTTGAGTCATACTGGTAACACCATGGGTTAGATTGAAGTTCAGATGATTTCTACATATCTCAAAATGACTTATGGATAATTTTTTAAAGTATCAAAACAATATGATTGCGTTTTTTGGGTTTTGAGTATGTCATTTTTTTATATTTAATTTTAAATAGGAAACACACAATTTGACTCATTCTGATAACATTGTGTGTCATTTTGATGTGATACAAATTTATAAGCATCAAAATTGACTTATAAATCATTTTTTTTAAATTATCAATAAATTTTGTGTGTGTTTGTTATATTTTCAATGAGTGACACTTTGTGAATAAAAATGACAATTTTAAATAAATAATGAAGACAGTAAGTCATTAGAGGAACATAATACATCAGATTGAGGTTAGGTTGATCCCTACACATCAAAAATGACTTATATATCATTTTTATAAACTATCAAAATAGTCCAAATGTGTTTTCTCAGTGTTGAGTAGGTCAATTGTACATTGGACTAAAATTGAAGACAATTTTATGTAAATAGAAACACTTGGAGTCATACGGGTCACACCGTGCATCAGATTGTCGTTAATATGATTCATTCACTTCCCAATTGACTTATGGATCATTTTACTAATGTATAAAAACAATAAGAATTATTTTTTATCTGTTCCAAGTGCGTCACTTTTGTTCTTTAATAAAATTTCATTTTAAAATTGAAACAAGCACTTGGACTCATAACAACCACATCGTGTATCAATTTTGGGCGAGAAAATTTTTTACACATCAAAAATCACATATGAATTGATATAAATTATTAAGAAAATTCAAGTGTGTTTTCTTGGTCTTTCATGAGTGGAACTTTTTGAAGTAAATGTTCATTTTAATTTTATAAGAAACTCATTGAATCATATTGGTCACATAATGTATCAGATTGATGTGAGGATGATTCCCACACATCAAAAACAACTTATGGATAGTTTTCCTAAGGTATTTAAACAATAAGAATGTGTTTTTTCAGTTTTTAGTTGGTCATTCTTCATTTTAACAAAAATTGGTGTCAATTTGAAAAAAAAATATGAACTTAGATTCATATCGATCACAACATTCATCAGATTGAGGTTTAGCTGATCCCTATATGTATAGAATGACTTTGGGATTGTTTTCATAAACAATCAAAACAATAAAAATGTGGTTTTTTATTTTTTAGTTGTTCATTTTTCCTCTTTACTAAAATTGATATAAATTTTAATGAAAGACGCACATAGGGTCTTACTGGTGATATTGTGCATCAGATTGAGGTGAGACTAATTCACACATGATTCATATGACTTATGGATTGTTGTCCTAAAATAAAAATAAAAATGATTTTTTATTCATTTTGGAATATATCATTGGTATTTTTTACTAAAATTTCATTTTAAACATGAAACACACACTTTTACATATACGAATCACATCATGTATCAGTTTAATGTTAGTCCAATTCCAACACATCAAAAATGATTTATGAAATAATGCTCGAAAGTTTCAAGAACATTCAAGCTTGTTTGCTCCATTTTTACTGAGTGACACATTTTAATTTAATATATTGATTTTAAACTGATAACATACACATCAAGTCATATCAAGAACTTCATGTATCGAATTATGGTGCGGAATTTTCCTACATGTCAAAAATAACTTATAGAATGTTGTCTTAAATTATCAAAACAGTCTGAAAATGTTATCATAGTTTAAAATATGTCATCTATCTATTTTACTAAAAATAATTTCAACTTTAAATAGAATGATGTACTTGGAGTCATACTGGTCGCACCATGTGTCAGATTGAGGTGCAGTTTATTCTTACACATCCCAAAGTATCAAAACAATTCTAACTACTAATGTCACCATGATATCCACTGACTTTTTTTTGCCGAACATCCAACATTGCATGAGCAGCTTCGAACAAAGCACATCAATTTGAAAAAAACCCACCTATATAAAAAAATTATAATATGAGTAATACTAAAAAATAAATTAAAAATTATTATGAAATAATAAATTAATTCAGTGGATAATTATTTTTCTATGGAAACATCAAGATTAACTTAGTGTTTGTGCAATGGTGGGAATACGATGGAATGCTATAAATGTAAACAATATAGCAATGAAGGGTTTTGAGGGAGAATAGTATATGGATATTTTCATGTAGAAAGGCATGAAAATGTATAGATCACCCATACTTAAATTAAAGAATCTACCTGTACAAGAATAAAATATTATGTCAGTAACACTAAACAAAAATAAATTAAAATTAAATATGTAACAAGAAATTAATTCTATATATAATGATTTTACTTTGAAAATATCAAGTTTACCTCTCTGATTGAGTATATGAAGTGTCGTTGCACTTCTTACAAAGGTAGTGGATGGATGTCAAATGAAATTGGTAAATGCAACACTGCAATTGTGAAAAGGTTTTGAGGTAGTAGAAATCTTTGGATTTTTTGGTATATGAAGTCATAAAAGATGGAAAAACACCCAAAATGAACCAAAAGACTCCTCCTATATATGAAAACAATTATTATCTGAGTAATAATAAAAATAAATAAATTAATAATAAAAATGAAACAATATATTAATTATATTGACAATGATTTTATTATTTAAACATCAAGATTACTTATGTGATTGTGAGGGTATATCATCGCTGCTCTTTCTTCAATGGAATGATATATGGAATGAAATCTTCTAAAATAACAAAAACTACAATGAATAATGAAAATTAAATCAATGTTCCATAATATAATTTCATTGGAAAAATAGATAAATTATATCTTAACATTATATTTACATCTTTACAAAGGGTTTCCTTATTTTTTGTTTGTTCTTTTGAGGGATTAGTAACATCATAACGTGAAAAATAAATTGTCTATGTGATTAGTAAAAAATTTAATTTATATTATGTAAATTAGTTAGAGAAGTTGTAATATTATCAGGAAAATCATAGTATATTAAAAAAAACCATTTCCCTTCTCATTGAACTATCTTTATTTTTTAAATGTTTTAGGTATATTGTTCCTCTATCTAGAATCAAAATACCCTCTTTTTAGTCCCCTATATCATACCAAACATTGTCTACATTGGGACTAACATGAGGTGACTATGATATCCCAATTAAAGGGGCATCCTTGATTGAATTTTCATCAGAACCAACAATTTTTTAGTCTCCTGTAAGAAAATCAAACAATTCTTGTTTTTTGTATTAGATACATTAAATACTTTCACGAATTTTAATGAAACTATGAATGGATTGTCTTTTTCCCCTTCCACAATAATGTTTACCTTCATGAAGCCCCTTTCATCGACTTTCACTACACTGATATTTTCAATACATTTTTATTGGGATATCCGCACTTGAAATGTCCTATAATCCAACACGTATATCAATACAATAATCCCAAATTATGACATGTTTTATAAATTGGATTTCTTATCCTTATACCTGATATGTTCATCGATTCAGCCACAAGTGTAACACCAATATTTTTCATCATAATGCAGTCATCACATTATGGTTTATAGAATGTATAACCATTGATTACAAAATCAGCGTGTGATAAAACATTTTTATTTGGTCCCTTGGATAACTATTGATGTCGTTTAACAATTGAATTCAGATTATCAAATAACTCCTTATAAATTTCATCTCAGAACCATTATATAAACTGTTTATTATGTTTATTTCATATCCATCATTCATCCCATGATGGATTCAAATATCAAATAATTAATGTGTGGACTACAATGTATGGATCAATGTCCTCACTATTATGTAAAGTCTAAAGCTGTTCTTGCTCCCATTATATCAAGGTAATTTTAAAAATATAACTTATAGAAGTACCTCCACCCATCAGTATTTTTCTATGATGACAAATTGGTTGACTGATTCTGTCAACATCTGATAGGTAATCAGTAATGAATTCAATTTCTACATCAACAATATATCAATATGAAATACAACCTTCAGTCTAAGTTCAATTCTTGACATACTTTTTAGAAATTTTCATATACTGATCGATGGGGTACATCCATCTGTAATGGACACAACCACATTGTTGAACCTCTTGAGCAGAGTGAACCACCAGGTGGACCATTATATCATAAAATGATGGAGGGAAGAACATCTCCAATTCACATAACATGGATGCAACCTCCTTATTCATGATGAGAATCTTCACCGGTTCAATAACATTATTGTATATGTATTTTTAAAATAAGCAGAATTTGGTTATTGTATTTCGTACATTTTGCGGCAGAATGAAATAGAAAGAAACATGAAATAAATCATTCATCAAAATAGGGTAGTTTTTTTATTTTTTTCCTTGTAAGTTCAAATTAGTCAGTGATAGGACATTCTTGATATTTACTGAATATCCCTGTCGAACTTGTACACTATTAAGGAATAAAGAAAAATGAAAACTTTTCCTATCTAAATAGAGTCTAATATATTGGAGGAAGAAAAGAGAACCTTTTACCCTTCATTTGTGACAACCATTCGCTTATACTCATTTCAATTAAGTCCAACCTATCCTTGATTCGATCTTACATATTTCCGAGAACATATAGTAATGTTCCAATAACACAATCAAATACATGTTTTATACATGCATAACATCAAGAAAATGTCTGACCTACAAACAACTACAATGAAATCATTAAAAGAAAATTAATATCTTCTTCTAAACTGATTTTCAAAGGTATTTAAAATACGGTTCACAAAAAATAGGGTCAATATATTTTACATTATTGTACAGTTTGTTGACCATTACTAGAGATGGTGTCGTACCTTGGTCAATATTCTCATCGAATGTTTTCATCCATGATCTGTATTTATATCATCATGGTAAAATTTTCTAATGTCCAAAAAACACACATTTTGAGTAATGTTTCAACCAAACCGATCATGATAATATTTCACTAATGGGACACCCCAACATTCCATTAATGCTATAACTTGATAAATTTCCATAATAGGAGAAGTTATTTATCCTTCCATTAAATGTGGACCTCAATGTGAATTCTCCATATCTATGAGCACCATACATTGTAACACATGTATACAAAATCATTTTCATTTCATTGATCAATGGATCTAAATAGACATCAATATCATTATTGGGTATCTTTGGTCTAGAAATAAGAAGAGACAATATATTGTATTTTCACTTCTTTCTCAACTAGTGAAGAAAGCTATACTTTCCTAAAGTAATGGGCCTTGTACTATAAGTACTAATCTATTTACTAAAATAATTTATTCCATCCATATATAGTGAAAGATGAATGTTTTTAGCTCATTTCCAAGTTGAGGATACTTGTAATCAATTTTCTTTAACTAAAGAGAACATACTGGATGAAGTTGGTTCCCATATTTAAATATTGATTATGTAATCCGTGTAAGTTGTCTAATAGCTTCTTGAAATCCATATAGTCTTCTAAACAATGTAATGAAGGGAATGTACCATATATATTTTGAAGGACTTTATTCATTTTTATAGTATAAATCTATGCCACACTTAGGAATGTTTTTGAGTGATTCGTGATCCATGAGAAATAATATATGACCATTAGACAAGAATGCATTTTTTAGATATCTTAAACATTGAAGATATCATTAATCTAGTTTCCTAAGTTTGTCATGGTAGTTCCTTTTCTTATATTAGCCTATAATTTAGGAGACCATGTAGTTCTGTAAATCATGTCTCACTCCATTCGCTACCAACTATTAAATTATAAAACTTCAATACAACAAAAAATGTTGTGTAGTTAGTTCAACATATATAAAATGGTTTCTTAGAACTATTATTTACCTCCTCAAACAACATTGTACAATCCTGAAGGTTATCTTACATTTCCATTTTCATTTCTTCCATCTGATTTTAATCATTATTTACACTATTATTCATATCAAATTATTAATAAAAAACAATATTATCACAATAGGTTTCTACATTTAGTTTTCCCTTTGTTTAGTCCAACATTTATAGATTTGATCTATTCTGTGACTAATAAAATATTATTTACACTCTTCTGGACAAATGTTTCTTGAATAACAATAATATAAATAGGTATAGAGGATTTGAGAAGGGTCATATGGATAGTGACTTGCAAAAATAATGAACTCTTTAACTCGATCAGCATACTCTTTTTCCAAATAATTAGAGTGCATATATTTTCTATTCATTATAATTATATTGGGTTCATAAATTATTAATTTTCTACAATAAATAAATAAATACACATAAGATATTCATTAAAAATGCTGAACATAATAAAAAATTCTAATAAGGGAAAGACAACATTTGATATTCATTATGAAATATTCATTGTCAAATATTTGAAAACATCTCTGGTCTCTTAGGATATCATATCACCATAGTGGCCTATTCTATGGATCATAGGGAGGTCTTCAAATTAAATCCACCCATTTGAAGGATTATAGGGAGGATATCTAATCCACATTGACTCATCCTTGAGATTCTAGGGTGGTCCAGCAAGAAGTTCATATAAATCAGTAATACACATCAACAAGATATATCATGAAGAATTGGAAAAAACACACCAACCCTTGCAACATCTATTCCATACACATTAAAAACACACACACACACAAAGATATATATATATATATATATAAAGGGATTTATAATAAACATAATTGGAAAAAATTAAAAGGTAAAAATTATTTTTAATCAAAATAAATATTATTCATTCCTAATTTGGAAATCGAGAACAATAATTTATGAATAAATAATTATAAAATGACCCATATATTATAATATCTAAAAACACATATAAATAAATAGAATGATATATATTTAAATATATATATCGATATATGTATATATATATTTATAAAATAAAAATAAAATGATAATAATATTTGTAACCCTTACAGAAAAATATCACAACATAGTAAATTAAATACAACTCCATACTAATTTTCAAATTACTTATCAATTGGAAATAAATAAATACTGCATCACCATTAATATTATTTATCTTAAAAAAACATCAAAATTCATGGAAAATAAATTTTTATGGGAAAACCCCTTGCACTAGAATATTAAAAAAAATTAAATAAATAAATTATAATACGTAAATTGAATAAAATCAACATCTATTTCTATTTTGTAACATCACCAAACTGAGAATTGGTTTGATAAATTTATTTTCTCCTTCATTTATGATTTTTTATCTAAAATATCCATTTTTTATACATAGGAATAAATATTTATTTAACTAGTTTATCTATGGGCTTGAGGTTATTCTCTAATATTTCAAAAAAATTATAAAATAATGATTGTAGAGAAAGATGGGGTATCGATGTAGAAAAAGATGAAAATTTATTCAAAACAACAATTTCAAAAGACAAAAGCAGGATATCTAAATTGGCAGTCAAGAATACAAAATATCTTAAACAAATCATTTTTTCCATAATCTAAAAGAAAAATAGTTTATAATGACCAGGACATAAATAACTGAGGTCGTCGTCGATGATGAAATCAAAAATGAAACGAAAAATATAGAAATAAAATTGTAACTTATAATGGAAAATAAAACCCAACCTCACTTGGTTGAAGATAATACGAGACCCTCATATCTAGATATCGATATTTTCTTTGAAAACTATAACAAAAATAGAACACATGATGTGAGATGTTGTTCGACCAAATAGAGGCAAATGAGTGGGTTTGTGTGATTCTGGATTTGATTCACTGAGGATGAGCACCAAAAGTGGGAGGATTCTCCAGAAAGCTTCTGATATAACGATAGGTTCTCAACTAGTTAGGTTTTATAAATATATAATGACACTTTTATCTGCACATCCGATACAATAGTGCTAAAAACTCATATTATCAGCACTTAAGTAATATGCACTATTAAAAAGCATATTTATCACTTTTTTTACTGATAAACATACCTTTTATCATTACTTATTACTTAAGCACTAATAAAGAATTTGTAATTATAATTATACTTAATTTTTTGCATATATATATATACATATAAATACTTAATGAATATATATAAATATTAATATAGTAAATATATTCCTTATTTGAATATATTTATTATATTTTTATAATTATCTAAATATATAATTATTTAAATATTATTATATAAATATTTTTTAAAAATATTATTTATATCATTATATATAAATATAAATATAGTAAAAATGATCATTATTTGAGTAAATTTATTACAAATTAAATTATTATTTCATATTAATTATTAATTAGAAACAATTAATCATTAAATATATGAATATTTAATGTCAGGAACATAAATATTTTGTAATATATAAAATTATTTATATATATTAACATGTAACTGTATATTTATTATATATTATTTGTATACCATATTAATATTTTAATTATTAATAATTTTTTTAATATTTTTCTCAATTTACATTTTTTTCATTTTTAATTCGATTAATATTCATTTTTCATATATCTATATAATTAATACATACTATTTGATACTATTTATAGTTTATATATAATTACATAATTCAATCATTTTTATCAATAATTATTTAATTAATAAATATTGTAATTTATTTAATAAAATCATTTTTTTTATTTTCCCAATTATTTCATTTTCTTTATTCAACCCATTATCATTAACAAATTCCCTAATAAAGGATTCATTTATGAGTGCTAAAAATATAGAGTTAATAAACACTACCCTTTATCAGCGCTAAAAATAAAGTGCTAATAAATGACACTCTATATCGGTGCTACAAAAAACAACTCATAAAGGGTTCCTTTATCGACACTAAAAATTTACTAATAATGGGTTAAATTTATCATTTCGTTATTATTCACTAATAAAGATTCCATTTATCAGTGCATTTGTCTGGCATTGATAAATAACAATGCAGTTAAAGGCCTGTTTCTTGGTACTATTAAGACAAAATCACCAAATTAAAAATAGAATTTAAGAATCAAAATTAGACCCTAAAAATAAGAAAAATTTAAAGAAAATATGGATTAAATGAATGTGAGAAAAACATTAGAAATGAATAAGTTAATCTAAATAAAAATAATTTCATTTAAATAAACTCTAAACTAAGATCATGCTTGATGAAAATATCTAACCCACCATGGTAACTCGAGTGTAGGCATAGATGCGGGGTGGAAGGGGACCCTTCTACACTTATTTTTTTTTTGACATCAATAAAAACGTTATAACATATACCCTAAGATAAATATAGATAGATTCATCACACTTCCAGATCGATATTGGATCTGATAACATTTTGTAACAAACCAAACTATTTCAACATGACAGATCACTCGAGATGACATGCCATAAGATATATGTTAATGGATATACTAAAACAAGTCTCATGAGTAACTAAAAAGAGATAAAAAATAGAGTATAATGTTATATAAAAGTAAAATTTGACGAGATATATAAGGACAATACAAAATGGCTAAACATAAAACAATAAAAAAAGACGAACAAAACTATAACTCCATGTGACCAACTTTCACCACTAACACATATCACTAAGAATTATACAATAACCAAGATAATACTGGGAAATTTATTATGCACTTTCCTTTAATTATTTCTAAAAAATATATATATTTATACACCTAAATGAATATGTGGAGTGTGAGGTGAAAACCCTATAATACACCACCAAGAATCAATAATATATCTATCACCATGAAATCGATTTTTCTTTATTATAAAAAATGTTTTTAAAGAAACAGCTTTTAAATAATATTATCATAAAAAATTTACTAGTTTTTTATAAATTAATCTCTTTTCCAATACACAATAATATGAATATAATCAGGACTGATAAATTGTGGGTATTAGTCAAAATTTACATATATCAAAAGATAAACATTAGAGAAATCAAACATGAAACCATTCCATAATGTAATAACGGAATAAAATGTGTGTATTTGGCTTATGGTCACATATACTAGGACATGGAAAGGAATACTAAGCTATAATAACATGGATACTTCTGATGTAAATTATTTTCATAGTTTTTAGATATCCCAATCATGACCCATTATGGTTCCAAAATCACTAAGGTTTGCATATGTATATAACCATAAGGACCTAATGTTCCAATTGTGCTATAATTAAAAAACCATGTAATAAAAACCTTGGAAACATTTTTATTAAAAATTTCTTTAATAAAATAATCCCCACTTCCATGATTGAAAATCCATTTTTGAGTTGAAATAACATTAAATGAATTTCATCGAACGCATGAAATGTATAAATCCATTTTTCAATAAAAACTTATTTACCTGAATCCCAAGTTGTAATTTCATAACTAAACATTCCTTAACAAAAAATAAATCAATTTTGTAACACCCCATGATTTTCTAATACTGTTTAATATAAAATTTTAATTTTTCTTATAATTTATTTTTCCCAAAAAACAAGGTATAAAATAATTGTAAAATAATTTAATAATAATATTATTTAATGTTATAGTTATTGCTTACCCAGTAGATTGGTTGATATGAATATGAATACAGAAATTAAAAAAAATTATTATTTTAAATGTATAAAAAAAATTCATTCTCTATCAATTTATTAGTAAAAAATAATTGGAATGTAAAAGATCTGTTTTTCAAAAAAAAAAAACGTTTTGTATACGTAAAATGTTTTTGTCTTAATATATTAAATTAATCACTATAAGTGATTGTTTTTAATAAAATTCATATAATATATATTCAATATAACTTATTAACATTCATATAATATTTTTTTCTTGTTATATGATAAGATTAAATCCATTTTATGTTAAAAAACATTTCTTTCAAAAATGCGTGCTTCATCATATTTGGAATAATAAATTCAAAGAAATAGAATTTCTAAAAATATATTTCATATATGGAATCAATACGATAAAATATCTTAAATATTTACCTTTTATTTTTTGTTTTTATTAATAGTAAACTTAGTAAATATTTAGTAGTCTCGTAAGGGTAAAAAAGAGTAAAATAGGTTTAAAACACTTGGTTAAGGATTTGAAAATTTTTTAACACTTTCTTTTATAATAATATACGAGTATATTTTTCCCATTTCAATATATTTGAATAATTTTTATACACGTGGTTACAAATTATTTATATTATAACCATTATATTAATTTAAGAATAGAATAATTACAATTGACACTCCCTTGACTGAAATGCCTATAATTTGTTTTCACAAGGATAAAAGTGTATAGTTTAAGTTAGAAATGTTTATATGAAATATAAATTAATTTTTCTTATTATAGTGACTTAAATTTAGTTTGTAGTGACTATATAAATATCTCAAATTTTTACGCAACAATGATATAGTAATTAGTCAATTAATAGAGAAATAAAATAAATGATCCTAAAATACATTAAAAGTAATACAATTTGGATTAATTAATGTGATTCAAACATTTATCTCATAAATATGACATATTATCGATGTTTTAAAGAAATATATCAAATTTCCATCTTTTTATTGGTGTCTTTAGTGTCCAATTAAATTAATAGCGTCACAAAAATAATAATGATATATTATGGAAATCATATTTTATTATTTTTTTATAAATCATAAAAATTATTGAAACGGGAAATGGTGGATAATATATTGTCTAATATTTAATCCCATTTCCATTTATGATCCAACTTTTACCGTATAAGTACAATTATAACCCTTTAAGTTTGAAATAGTTATTACCATTGTTAAGGTTAAAATGTTTAACGAAGTGGATAATATAAAATATATGTTCTCAAATGACACCAAAACTACATAAATTTCATTAGATATTGGTATTTCAACATATAATATTTTTCAATAATTTTATAGATACTTCAAATCAATTTTTTGGATAATGAATTAATTATATTTTTATATTTTTTTGTAATTCCTTTTGTTTCCTTTCCCTCCCTTATAAAAGGACACCCCTCATTGGTATTCTTTACACACCATTAATTCATATTGATCGATAAAAACCTATGTAATTCTATTTTCATATTATCTATACAATAATTTGAGGTTTTGGTCTTTATAAAAGATGATTCCAAGTTTTCTTATTAAGGAATATAAAGGATTTCTATTGAAGAGGAGATCATCGTGTTACCCAACATCTTTTAATTTATTTCTTCTTCTAAATACTCTAATTATATGTTATTCATCATAAAGTAATAATTTAGTTATAAAATATACAAAAATATTATTATTATTATCTATAAATACCATTATCCACACACTTTTCTATCATATTAGAAGTTAAAGTATCAATAATGTGCACATGTTGATTACCACCTCGACGTAGAAATACAATTAATTTTCCATCATCATATTTTATGTGTGGTTATTTGTATGGGTTTAAATATTATATAAGATTTATTTTTTAACAAAATTTCTTCTAACATTACAATATCATATATACCATCTTAACTTCAATACATTAGAAAATGATAATGTTCGTCGTGCATACGTGTGAACTACAACATCCACGAAGTGAAGTTATTTATTTTTTGTTTCCATTAAAAATGAATGGTAATAATGATATATTTAACCAATATATATTATATATAATATATAATAATTATTTTATAATGGTGAACATTTATTTACCATTATTTTTTTGATCCTTCGAAAAGTGAAAACATCGTTCATGCGTACGTAAGACCTATAATATATATAAACAGTTTAATTTGTTTTTATATCTCTATAATTTATGGATGAATTGAAATATGTATATAATTAATATATAATATATTTATACCATGATTAAAAATATATATATATGATATAACCATGATAAAATTACATCTATCAGAACTATCAAACTGAGATTCTCATGAAAAAGTAAATAGTTAACTCAAGAAAATGATGATTTTTATAACGATTAATCAATAAATTGCAGTTAAAATGTTATCATTGGATCATATATGATATTTCAATTTTTAAATTAATATTTTAATTAATTAAAACAAATAAAAATGTATTATATAGGATTGTATAATTCTTTTGAAGAAAGCTGTACTTGAGGTAAGGATTTTGTGTCCCAATCTAATTGTTTGTCAAGATTATTTATGATTTCATTGATGATAAAATTTATTGATATAACTATCATGAATATCTTTATATTAATTATCATCATTTAATTTTTTAATATTTATTATTTTCATTTCATTTCCCACTCTTTTTAAGATCAATATTCTAAAAAATAGTTTTTAAGGGAATCTAAATTTATTTCTTTCTTCGGAAAAAAATCATATTTCAAATGTATATATGTTTTCTAAAGACACATTCATTTAAGGGAATTTTCTTTAAACATAACATCCTTTGATGTTACTTTTGATTTACTGGGGTTAGGATTCAATGAGGAAATACTTATTATTTATTTTTATGGTTTATGATGATGATTAAACAATTTTTTTGAATCCCATTCCATTTTCATGGGTTATTGTATGATGAATTAATGAAATTTTTATGAAATCCATTTCTTTTCCATGAGCTATTCCTTGATGATATGTTTTTAATACCTATATATTTTTCATGGGTTATGATATGATGAATATTTTATGATATTTTGGAATACATATGAATTATTTTTATTATGTGATTGGTGGTACTAGAATTATATATCCCCCTAATACATTGGGTAAATAAGGATATCTCATGAGATTAACAGTAATGGAATATGGAGTGAACCCAGTTCTATAATGGACTCTGTCCAATATGATATAATTTAGAGTAAACCTTGAAAACTATTTTGGAATGGGGAGTCAACCCAATCCTCCGTAACATTCTTGGTAGTGTTCTTTGATAAATGAAGAAATAATCTTCTTTTCTTATATGTATACAAAAGATCAATGTCTTATTCTAATGTAAGTCTATTATGGATCACGTTCTTCGATTCCTTTATGATTCATTTGTAGTAAACTTACAATATTTATTCCATGACACAAGATCACTATCTAGGATGTGTAGGGTATGATATTTAAATGTAAATCTCATATTCTTATACCATTATGCTCATGATATGCTTTTTCAACGATTGATGTCTCCCATGTTTAACAATATTGATAATATGAGATCAACATTTCTTATGTTTTCCACCACTAGGATATGTAAATAGTTTTTAAGTATGATATCTATAATAAATGTGTTAGTAGTGACTAATTTTATAAGGGATTATGTTGGTCTTATATAGACATATTATTAATTTATCTATGTTTCCAAAGGAACTATACCTATATGGATCTAGAATTGATCATTATGTTATATATTGAATAACCATATAATAAGATGTAATATCCTTGAATGAAATGTATGGGATGCTATAGTTGGTATCCAGTAATTGTGTATTTACCTTTTGAAATTATGATGAGAAAAATTCAGTTTAAACCCTAGGTATAAGACTAATTGTTGGATCACATATTAATGTTTTGGAAATGATTAGAGATAAACTAGGTTCAACAAATGGTTTCATACTTTAAAAAATTGTGTCACGATTTAGATTTTTTATAATTATTTTTTCAAAATTTGGTGGCTTCCCACAATGATTATTATTTCTCAGACTATGGTTGTTTATTTTTAGTATGTGGTTTAAAGATAAATGAATAATGTTAATGCTGAATATGGTGGACAATCCTATGATTGTCCTCTTGAGCAACCAAAAGTTATTGGGTATGGAATATAAATTAGTTTTTATTTTCTTATAAAATATTCTAATACCATAAATCATGATGGTCTTCTACAAGAGAAAAAGGGGTAATAGCATGATATTATGCTCGTCTTGAGGCATAACACACCTGTTTTAGTGGGTCATCTGATCCATTAGATGTTGTGAAATGGATCAACACTATTGAAAAAATATTTACTATTTTTCTGTGTTTGAAACATTATTTTTTTATCTCTTTATCATTTTTAAGGGAAATTAGATCATTAGCATAATTTATTCAAGAATATGAGGAAACATAAAGAAATTCACTACATTTCAGGGATGAGTTTAAGAGCTTATTTTTAATTTTTTATATTCTTCATAAAGAATGTAGTAGGAATTCGTTAAGATAAATCATAAGGATATAGAATCTATTAGTATCAATGAGAAAACTTTACAAGACATGTGAGGTATGCTTCTGGTATTTTCATCTAACCAAATATAATGGGTGATGAATTATTCAATGTCTTAATACAAAGTATCGAAAAGAATTTCCCCATAAGACACATTAGTATTTGTGAAAAAAAATTCGATGTAATATAAAGGTGCATATAGAATCATGATTTACCCATAAAACTCATGTTTTCAAAAAGAAAATAAAAATCGAATTAAACAGGAATTCTAAAAACCTTCCCAAAATAAAGATGAGTTTTTTTATTATGGTCGTGGTGTCAAAGGAAAAACAATGGAAATTTTCATAGGGGGATTGGGATATAATTTAAGTGTAGAATAAAGGTTATTAAGAAATTTAATTATAATGTTACAGGAAGAAGCATGAAAATAAATGAGGAAAAAACCTAGAATGTACCACCCACACTATAGTGTTTAAAAATCATGTAGTAAAAGAATAATGTTATATAATTATAAAAAACAAAGGTGAGTAGAAATCAACAATTTCATTAACCTATTAATACCATACAAAAAGAAGATTCCAATAGATTTACAATTTTCAATGGGGATTATGATAATGAAATGGTAAATAGTACACTTATTATTCACACCAGAAATTATAATGTCTTATTATATTACAGATCTACGAAAACTTTTATTTATGAATAATTTTTTGAGGTTATCAGAGTACCATGTCAACAATTAGATAATGAATTTGAAGTGAATAACCATACAATTATTATGATCACATGTCATGTATACGATTCTTCTCTAATGGAAGTTTGTGGGAATTGTTTTCATATAAATCTATTTGATGTTCATCTAGATGAATTTTTTTTTTTTTTGGTAATGGATTGGATATCTTTACATAAAAATGATATCAATTTCTTGTGATGGAAACTCCCGTTTGATATTCCTAACAAACCTACGATTGTATATTGTTGTGAATATAAATATCAAATTTTAATGGATATTAAATCCATTGTATTGGAATTGATTCATATTCTAAGGGTTTTTTTTATATAAGATGGTTTATGAGAAACTCAACATTAAGAATATAACTATTTTATGAGAGATTATTGATGAAATTATGGAATAATTTACTAGACTTCCCTAGAAAATTAAAGTGAAATTTTAAATAGAACTCATTCCAATCAATATAACTATTTCAAAGTATCTATATATAATGGCCTTGATTGAGTTGGAGGAATTGAATAAGAAACTTTAGGAGGATCTTTACAAGGGATCTATTCAAAAAATTTCACCACCATTGGGTGAACCTGTTCTTTTTTACTTTGATGAAATATGGATCAATGTATTTTTTCTTTCATTATTGGGAAAAAAACAAGACCATGATCAAGAATAAGTATCCTCTGCATTGTATTTTTTATTTTTTCAATAAAATTTGTGGATATTAATACTTTTATATGGATTTTAATTTTTCTCGATACTACCATTTGAAGGTAAATGGGATGATATACCAAATACAACCATTCATTCATGGTATGTGAACTAAAAATTTATAGTGATTCAATTTAGTCATAGAAATGACACCAGTACCTTCATGGATATAATGAATATAGTCCATATATATTACCATGAATATTTTTAATCTTTATATATGATATTATTTTATCATAAAATAGCGAGTAAGGGCAAGAAGATCATTTGAGGATTTTTCTAATCATCATAGGAAGGGTGGGTTGTTTTTAAAAAAATTATAAATTTTGAATTTTGACTACCCAAACATTCATTTTTTTGGTTATAAAATCTCAAGAGATGGTATATCAATGGGTCCATCAAATAATGAAGTTAAAAATATTCCAAAAAAACAAATATTATGACTGATAAACATAGTTTTATTGGGTTTTATGAATATTGTGTATGGTTTTGGTAGGATTTATCATTGCTATCTAACCCACTCACCAAGTAAACTCAGAAGGGAGTGATTCTTTTTAGATATATGAATTTGAAGAAAATATCATGGAATAAAAGAAAAGGTTAGTCATCACATGTATATTTATGCTAACTACATTGGGGAAGGGTTTGTTGTATATGGTAATGAATCCAAGAAGTGACTGAGATGGATTCTCAGGTAAAATGATACCATTATAGATTATGCCTCAAGATAATTGATGTTTCGTGAGAAAAATTATCCAACTCATGATTTATTTTTAGTTATGATAAATGTTTTATTAAATAAATGAATGAATTATATTCACAAATAACGTTTTGATAAATATATTTTTTATAAAACAATAATGTATATTTTCACTTAGAAATTGTTGAATATGCCCAAGAGAAGATGGTGGGAGTTTATTAATGATGTTGATCTATTAATATAGAAACACCTAGAGAAATCATAAAAGGTGGTATTTTCTCTGATTTAGAAGTATCATGATAGCATATATATAACACGGATGAAAAAATATTCATTATTTAATGGTTTTTGATAGATAGATATGGAAATCATAAAGAAAGGGGAGAATTCTTATCTTTATAAAATGAGTGTTCAACCATCTATCCAAGTAATGACTAAAAGGCACATAAGGATGGTGTAGATATGTAAAATATGTTGAGAAATATTCCAAAGATAAACCTTTGTTTTTATCGAATTATAATATTTAGGAACCATAGGTTTCATCCATCTATACCAGGTTTAAAGAAGTAGCTATTGGATAGGGATCATAACTCATCATTATTTATTCATCATAGAATTAATTATATATATATATATATATATATATCTAAAAGATTATTTTCTCTAGGAAGACATAAAGACATATATTTAAGAGTACGTATTTGGTTCTTAGTATATCAAAAAATTATGGCTTTAAGGTAGAAGTCTATGGGGATGTTATAAATATTACCTATACCAGAATGAAAATTGGAAAACATCACCATAGATTCTACCATTAAACATATCAAAACATCTAAAGATCATAATTATATTTGGGTTATATCTGATCAACTTATGAATCCACCACACTTCACTACTATCAGATAACAAATATATCATGTTTATCATTCCATAGTATACATCAAAGTAGTAGTAAGGTTTCATGAAGTATGAAAATCTATTGTATGTCATCTAGAAACATGTTTTACCATTATGTACTAGTGAATTCTTCTGTAGGATCTAGATATAGTGTTAAGTTTCAATAATTCTTACCATCATTAAATATGCATTCTTTATCAGAGATTAATTACATCCTTGGAGGATATGCTAATATATTGATCTATGGATTTCAAAGGTGGATGACATCAAAACCCTCCTCTAATTGTGTTTTTGGTACAATAATATATTTCAATTAGGAATTAATATGGCTCCATATGAATACCTCTATAAAAGTTTATTTATAGCTAAAAAATTCCAAATAAATTTGGAGAAATAAAGAGATTGGTCCCCAAACAAGCTAATGAAATGGTATAGAATGTTAAATCATTTCCACATCACATCACACCAGCTTAGAGTCGACTAGAAATTTATGTTGACAATCATCAGAGTGATTTGAAATATGATTTAGTTGAAGAGTTATTTATATGTACATCTCTATGGAGAAAGGTTATGAGATTTAGAAATAATGGAAATATAATATCTTGGTATATTGAACTATTCAATATTATTGATTGAGTAGGGATAATAGCTTATATATTGGTGCTTCCACCAAACTTGTCTCACGTTCACAATGTGTTCCATATATCTCTCTAGAGGAAGTACATACTGGATCCATAAAATATAAATAAAAAATAGTTTTTACCAATGGATAAAGATCTTCCCTATTAAAATTAAACAATAAAAATATTATATCATAGAGATAATGTTCTATGGATAGGCGTATTGGAGGACTCAAAAATTAAAAGAAGCAACTTGGGAACCCAAATATGTAATGAAATAGAGATATATTTTTGTTTTTATCCTATTGAAAAAATTTTATGGATAAATTATTTTTAATTGGGTTATAATGTAACAGCATAATTCTTTTTTGTATGGTTCTCAATTTTTTTATTTCTTTGATAGCTTTCTTTTCAAACAACAATGAGTTTAAACCAACAACAATATACTATTATATTATTATTATTCATTGTGATACTTATTCCATCACTATTGTATTGGTGAGTAAGAATAGGAATAAATAAATTATTAAAAATATTTGGTTTAAATATTTATGAAATAAATTCATTGGTTGTCGATTAGATAGATATAAAAACAAAAAAATTTTGAACTAAAAGACATTAAAAAAAACTATTTTTATATGTGCAATGTGTATTAACTTAATAAATTAAATTAATCACTAATAGTGATTAATTTAAATGAAATATCTACATTATATATTCATTCAGTTGTAACATTCATTTAATATTTTTTATATTTATATGATAAGAAAAAATCCAACTTTATAAGTAAGAATTTATTTCATTCTAAAAAATGTTTATGTTGTATTTTATGTTCTTATGTTCAAATGAATTGGTAATAGGAATCAAAATTTAATCTTGAAAAATAGATTACATATTTCGAATTAGTAGGATCATATTTTGTAAATATTTCCCTTTTTAATTTTGATCATTATGAACAATAAACTTGGTAAATAATTTTCACCACTGTATGGGAAAAACATGTAAAATAGGGTAAAACTAATTTTTATTGATTTAAAATTTTCCTAATTATTTTCTCTACCCTATTTTATTAGTTAATTTTGGAAATGTAAATCCAATTCCCAAATATATGGCTAGTTGGGGATATATTTCATGGATTTTAGAATTTATTTTAATTTAAGAAAATAATAAATACAAAATGTCTCTCTCTTGACTTCTATATCTCTATAGTTTGTTTGATAAAGATAGGAATATAATAAATCTAGTTATAAATTTTTATTTTATAGGAAACTTTATTTAATTATATCACAGTTATTTTGTATAATTTTTATAGGTTCAATATTTACCTTAAATTATTACCCAACACTGAAATTAGATTTAGTAAATTAATATAAAAATAAAATAAATGATTTAAAAAAATATTAAATATAATAACATTTGGGTGAATTTATGTTTTCCACAAATTTAGTTGAGAAACATTACATATAATTTATTTTTAAAGGATAAATTTGTAAATACATTTTTATTTATTGTCTATTTAGTGTTAAATTAATTGAATAGTGTAAAAAATGATATAAATTATATTTTATGAAAAAAAATTTTTTATTAATTTATTTAAAATAAATAAATTCTTGAAAGAGGAAAAGATGAATAATATATGGTTATAATTCCATAAATATTTCATTTATGAGCTAGCTTTTACATAATATGTGAAATTGTACCTGATAAAGATTGAAATTATTATTACCACAGTTATAGTTGAAAATGGTAAATGAAGTGGTTAATAAAAATTATAAGGTTTAAAATGAAACAAAACCCTATCTATATTTCATTGAATTATTTTTTTATCACAAAATATTTTAATTATATTCTATGGATATTTTATATACTTTTTCCTTGAGAATTATAGAATCAAATTTTAATTATTTTAGTAATTCTAATCGTGTCCCTTCCCTCCCTTATAAATGGACACCCCTCATTTCTCTTCTTCCACCAATTTGAGTCATATAAGATGATGAAAACATTCCCATTTCCCTTATCAAATTCATTATTAAATAATTTGTGGTTCTTTTCTTCTTAAAATTCGTTTCTAAGTGTCCTTTAGGAGGAATCAAAAGGAAATCTCCAGAGGAAGAGGTAATTGTCCTACCCTACCTATTTCAATTTAATTCATCTTCTAACACCTATAATTTCATGGAATTCATCATTAAATAATTATTTCTGTATCCCAAATGTAATAATGTGTTATTATTATAATGCGACTACCTTTACCCACCAACTATTCCTTAAAATGAGAAGTGAAAGTATTGCACATGCATATGTGTGGACTACCACCTCTATGTAGAAACATAATTCCTTTTCCTTCACTATATTTCATGAATGGTAATTTTGATGACTTAAATTTTTTTACATATGATATTTATTCAATAATAATTATTTTTCAATTATAATATCATATCTAGTTTTTTACTTTTAAATCCCTTGGGAAATGATAATTTCTCTCATGTGTACATGTGTACTACCACCTCCATGAAGAAATGTGGTTTATTTTTTGTTTCTTTTTTACATTGATGGTAATAAGGATATATTTAGGGAATATATATGACACATGTAATATAATAATTTTAATTATTTGGTATTATTATTTACCATTATTTCATCTATTAATTGAAAATGTGAAAACAGAGTTGATGCGTATGTTTGACCTAACATCTCCATGAATGATGTAATTTATTTTCTTATATCTACCTTTTATTAAAGAATATTAAAATATTTATAATGGATATATGTTATATTTATATCTATATTAACATTATTTTTATGACGGAACCCTAATAAAAAATAAGGTTGGAAACTACCAAACTCAAATAATTATTAAAAGTGAAGCAATTAACACTCCAAAACGATGATTTAAATAAGGACTTGTTAATAAATTGATAAAAAATGAAATAAGGGGTGAATATAAGTCATTAGATGATTGTAAAGGTTTTTTATAGTGTTTTAATACCTATAATTTATATCATATTATTGGTTATAATGCATTCTAAAAAAGTTGAACTAGAGGTAATGGTTTAAAGTAATAACCTAATTGTTTGTGGGGATTTATTAGGATTAAGTTATTATGATTAAAAATATGATATATCCCTAAATTAAAACATTTTTATTCTAGTATATTTATTTATATAAATTACATTTTTTTAATATTATAATTTTTATGAACTCAAGACACCAAATGAATATTTTTTTTTTAAAAAATTTACTTTATTTCATTCTTTGGTCAAAAATATATTTTTTCCAGATCCATGTTTTATGAAAATGAATTAATGAATTTATGAAATATAATTATATTATTATTTAAATTAATTTTCACCCATTATTAAAATTTTACATAAAGATTATATTTGAATCTTTTTTTTCAAATGATGTGCTTTTAAACTTTTTTTGAAATGGAATAAAAATAATTTTTTTAACTTATACGGCATGACACAAATTTCAAAAAATCATGAAAGATAAATATATTGAATTTACATTAAATGTTTCCAAGGTTCATTTCCATGAAAATATTTTCCATAATATTTTTGAAATTATTATTTTTTAAATAACTGATTTTAATGTAAAAATTGTATTTTCCTAAATAAAAATATCATGTGATATTTTATGTGTATTTTAATATATGATGACATTATTTTATGGTACCTAGGATTTACTGGGTAAAATTTTCATTGAAACCATTCTTATTCATTATATGGATGGTTTAATACTATTATGAAATTATTTTTATGAAATCTATTCATATTCGATGGGTTTTTCTATGGTGAATTGATGAAATGCTTATGAAATAAATTTTTCTCTTGAGTTTGGCCATGATGAAATGTTTTTGAAACCAATTATCTTATGATAGATATGGTACGATGAAATTTTTTATAATGTTCTGGCCCACTATTTTATGATTTTTAATATATTATGGGTGGTTCTAGAGTTATATCACTGTTAAATGCATTAGATAAAGATAGATATATTATGAGAAAAACAATACATGATTGGGGTGTTAACGTAGTTTAGTAAGGGACTATGTTCATTATTATAGTCATATAAGTTAACCTTGACTACTATGATAGAATGGAAAGCGATCCCAATCCACTATGATAGTATTGTAAGTGACCCTCATATTCTAAAAAATGATTCTTTATGCTTACATGTATTCAAGAAATCTATGTCTTATTCACCTATTATTCTCTTGTGAAACAATTGAACTGTTTCCATTACTATTAATTCCCTATGAACCTCCATGATTTATACCATGACTCAGGACTATGATATATGATTTATAGGGTTTTTTCAAATGTTATGATCAAGATCCCATACTCTTATGCTCATGTCATGCTTTTGTGATCCTAATATCTATTTTATGCACCATTATTATACATCTGAGATCATTATTTCTTATGTTTCACTTCCCCAGTAAGTGAAATGCTTTTTTTATTAATGATATGTATTAGAAGGGTGGAACATATGAATAATTTTGTTGGAGGAGATGTAGATATTATATGGAAATGTTTTTTATATATCCAAGTTTAAAAATTCACTAGAACTATTATATTTATGAATTTATGGTTATGTTTTCTTATAAATATTCATCTAATAATATGGTATATATATGTGTGGAATGTAAGGGTTTCTCTAATTTTCATAAACCAAACCAATGTAATTTACAAACCCATAAGGTAAATCATGAGATAAAACAATTGTATTAAGGAACCTTCCATGGAAATTGAGTAAAAATAATCACCATTAAAATGAAGATTCAAATTTAATAGAATAGGTCATCTCAAGAATGTATACATTGGAATCCCAATAAATATAGCACTTATAGTGTCATCGATTTACAAAAGAACAATGAGAAAAAAGATCATGTTAGGATATTTAAACAGGAGAAAATACTAGATAAAAAAACACAGCTTGAAGAGGTCCACTACTAATGAAGCAAAAATGCTAAATACCCAATCAGAGAACCATCTTTATAGAAAATGATGGGTCAGTTTGAGCTATTGAGATATTAGGAGAGATAAAAAATAAAAATATCTAAGTGAATTAGGGAAAATTTCCTATTTTAACAAATTTATATAAGTTATATAGTAATGGTAAATGGATAGTCAAACTATGAACTATCTACATGGTAGGTACCACCATTAGAAAGAAAAATTATATGATTACATGGGGATAGATACACTGTTTGAAAATATTTACTCCTCCCTTGTGACATCCTCTGAAAAAACTCAATTCACCTACGTAAATTTATTGTCCACTCAAATAGTTACAAGAAATATTCTCAAACTATGAAATTTACCTCTGGAATATATAGATCTATTTAATATAGTTATCACTAGGTTACAACTAATCATGATGAAATACTTCACCAAAAAAAATTTATATGGCTTTTAAATTTTTAATTCTGCGACTTCCAAAATATCTTAAATCCTCATAGAAGACTGACCAAATTTCATGAAAACATACCCATTACACAATGGGTGTCAAATATATTATATCCATTGAAATATATTAAGAACCAGAAGTATTTTTTGAAAATAGTTTAGTAAAAATTAGTTTTTGCTATAAAGTAACATCAAAACACCAAGTGCATCTAACTAAGTAATCCAATACACATTAAGGATTTTATTGTTTTTTAATGTTAGACTAAATTTACATAAATGAAACCTATAAATATAATGTTAGTTTGAAAACTTTTAACTTTTATGTGTTGAGGATTTGGATACACATGAGTTTGTGTAGGAATGTTGGACTCTACTAAGTTTAGTGGGAGGAGTAGTTCCAGAGACACATACTATGTAGTGAGTCAGAACGAAAGAGGTTGTTGATGTTCACTATGTTGGTTGATACAAAAATTATTCCTAAAATGATGTATAAAATTGAAAAATTATAATTTATAAAGGTTTGTTTGAATTTATTTAATGGATTACATGTGCAAATATTCACTAAATTCAAATTTTGAATCCATCTAAGACTTGATACCACTCGTGAGTATTCAAGTGAAAGTAGAAATGCATTGTACAAGATGGTTCCAATAAAACATGGTAGATTACTGAATGGTTTATTCTATGAAAATACATACACACTAATAATCATGATTAAAATATTTTTAAAATAACATCGTTATCTCATGTTTCAACTGAACCAAAAAAATATCATGTACCACTAAATATGGAACCCATGACTAAAAAATCCCTTAAAAATAATTTTATGTAAGGTATTCACCATGGTTCCAAAAAATGATTCTATATGAGTTAAAATTTACTCAATTATATCATTTGATGTTATATGTTTAACTACATCAAACTGTTAGAAAACAGAACAAGTATATCCTCTTAAATTCCCAATAATCCTCATACTCTCAACCATAAAACCATGACATGGTCAAAATCATCTATAATGATTATTCATGATGAAGGGTTTGTGGACTCCTTATATTTTATTCTATAGGAACAAACCACCACACTTCAATACCACTCCATCGATATAGGTACATTAAAATATAAATTTCAAGAAAAAACACCGGAACATTGAAAAGTTATGATCAGTTGGTGCCAAATATTTCTAGAGTAAGAGAAACACCCTTTTCTTTTCAGGGCATATGAATCAAAGTTCAATCTATCTAGACAATAATTAATTTGGACATAATTTATATTATTTCTATGTTCTCATTAAATCTATTCTATAAACTTCTTATTCTACCAGTAATTTTTTGTAAGATCTCTATTGTCAACACAAATTCCTAAATGTGATCCCTCATCATGAATCTCACCGATTCTGATAAACAATCATTTATTTATCTTCCAGATCATTAGGGAAATATTTTTATATTCTAAGACTATTTTCACAACTTACAATCCTTTTTTGTTTTGAAAATTATCATATCAAACAATATTATTAGTTTTTTGAAATAATCTCTCTATCACTTAAAAAATATTGAGTTCTGATAACTCCATAGTTAACTATGTTGACTTCAAAAAGACTTGAGAATACTAAGTAGTTGATACAACCACCCACTTTTAGATATTGGATTTGTAGAACAAATAAAATTTACAACTTAGGAGAATAATCCCTTTGGTAACCTATGATTGGCCTCATATTGATCTCCAACCATAGACATTACTATCAAATATTCCTTTAGGAAATATTCACCAAGTAACATCACTAAAACCATATATTATAATCCCATTTCTTGTTGTCACTTCTGTATATTTAGAAAACACATTTCGTACACCTTAAAAATCATTAGGTTATGTAACATCTATGTAGCACCACCAATTTTAGGAAATTAAACCTTAATTTCTGTATTGTAATTATAAAATTTATTTTGTTTACATTTTATAAGGTTTAAATGTGTTTCGTAATGTTTTTTTTTGATTTTATGGGGGTTCCAAATTTGATCACGGTTGTTAGGAACCATGAAATACCTCCCAGAAACCATGTAATTAAAAAATGGTTCATTGGGAAGGATCATGGTTGTAACACATTTTAGAAAAATTTTGAATCCACATAGTTGAAACTAGGGAATGTGGAATAGAGAGGCTGAGAATGGTATGTGCATAGTTTTCCTAACTGTGTGAGGGGTGTCTGACGTTAGGGAATAATCCTATTGGCCACATAGCTATGACATGGTGGAAGGAAGAGAAACATCTCATGTGTACAGAAATATCTCCATAGAATGCATGTGTGGGTGTGTTTGTCGTGGAATGGTTATTCCAAATAGAAACGTGAAATAGATTTAGGAGTTAATTTTTTTCTTTATATGAAAAGGGTTTTGGATTGGAATTATTTTATGATTTGAAATAAACAATTTCAAATTTAGTTTTAAATAATTTTATAATTTTTTTAACATGTTCTATCATAGTGGTGTGAGTGGGATTTAATTTGGGGAAACTTAGTAAGTTTTATACACACCCACTTCCTTGTATTTTGTATATTTTCTATGTTATTTATATAATGAAATAGGTAAAAGAAATTTATCTCATTTTTTGGTATAATATCTTCAACATGTAATGTGGATTTGGAACATGGTTCATGTTCAATGTTTTGGTGTTTTTTAATTTCCTTGTCTTCGAGTTACTGTTCTTTTAGTTTCCTCTTTAAAATTTCATATGGTTCTTTGTGGGGGTTTGGTATTTTTTTTCAGTTTCTATTACATTGGAGTTGTAATAAACTATACTTTTTCATCAAGTAGTGGTTTTCTTGGTTATGGTTATCCAATTTTGGACATTTTATTTTCGAATGGAAAATCATCCAAAACTATTTATAAAGCCATCGACCATTATTTCAAGTGATTGGTATCAGGGGGATGTCACCTAAGGCTTTGTAATGTCTTGTTACACTTCACATGCTAATGGGTGGGGGGAAGGATGTAAAAATAGAATTATTTTTGGTTGTTCTATAATTCATTTTTAAAGAATTGGTACTGGTTTAGTGGTCTTGGACTTGACAAATTAATCTAGTTTAGTCATTGTGTCTAGATGGTAGCAATGTGTAGGATTATTGTTACTTCAAATGATGATCATAACAAAAATTAGCTAACCAAATTATGTTGAACATCATGTTACAAGAGAGGCATATCCATTAGTATTTTGATATAATTCTAGGAGTTCTTATCTCATTTTCATTGGTTTATCCAATGGAAAGAGTTGGACATGAAATGTTTGAAATGAAACAACACTTAGACTTCATATTTCATATTTAGTAGTGATGTATGATATTCCGTAAAATGTTTGAATTTTTAAAAGTGTTGAAAATGTTTTCAATTGTGAGATTTTCAAAATTCATCATAGTTGTAACTTGAAACTGGTTTTATTTTTAATATACATGGTGAAAATTTTAAAATGTCTTAAAGGTGAAAAATGTTGAATTTAGGAAAACATTAGTCCTATACATGTGATATGGTAAATCTGAAATTGATATGCCATCAATTTCTAGAGAGTGAGAATAAATGATGCTTTCATGGGGATATATGAAACTAAAATAGTTAGCTGTCGTAAGAACCAACTAGAAGATGTTGATGAGAATGTGGTTTCACCTGATCTAGAGGTGAAAGAATATCTTATTATAGTATTGTCTCGGAATTTTAGGGTATGTATTTGGGAATAGAGGTGATCAACCGATGAAAATGGATCAGTAAATTTAGTTCCAAATGTAGAATCTAGTAATTTTTTGGGGTTATTAGAAATTAAAAATGATATTGGTGTGGATGAATAGGATGAATTAAATCTTCAATATCCTAGGAATACCAACTAATATAAATTTCATATTAGAGATATATATTCTGGAAGATCTGGCTTGCATGTGGTGGGTTTTAGTAGTTCATGCTAAATTGGAACAAGGAACTATATGGTGGGATAATTAATGATTTGTCAAAAAAAATTATCCGCACACTTTTAGGACAAATAGAGAAAAAAAATTATATTCAATATGTAGGATCTCTCAATGATATTTTACAGAAATAAATTCATAAATTTAGTCTGATTTTCACTAAAAGTTTCAGCATGCGCATCCTTAAAGGCACACATTTATGAATTAGGGTTGATTCCAATGAACTTCTAGAATATTTTCGTAATTCTTATGGTAAATTATATAGAGATTTTCAATAGATAAATAGTGTAATAAAGATAAATTTTAGGACTAATTGATGGATAAATCATATAGATACTTATGGGAAATGGGGGGAACTCTAATTTTGGGAATAAGCAGAAGAGAGACACATATTTTCAAGGTAGTGGTATGACTCAAAAATAGATGGTTGTATTGATGAATCTTCCACCTAAGCCCAAGAGTAAGAATATATGTTTTTTATGTAGTTATTTTCATTATGTAAAGTGATATTGTATGACCCCACTTATAGTATTCCCCAATTGTAAGTAAATAGGTCAACTTAAGTGCTATTTTTGTTGTGCTCCAAGGTCAGGTGATTATGAAACATCTCATATTTTGTAGATAGAGTATGCATCAATGGTATAAGGGAGGTTGAATATTTATCATCATATGAACCAATGAATCCATGTGGATTCATATAATACCATGCCTCCTTGACCATTGCATGATTAACATGGTAATAAATAAAAAATTGTTATGACTAAGAAATTTTATGGAACTGACAAAAGGATAATTGATGAACTGTATGGACCATCAGTAGTGAGACAAATGATTAGTTTTAATTCTACCATTATGCAACATTGTTTAATACATATGCCCCCCATTCTTCTATTACTTCACATTTTGTGAATCTTCTCTGTTTGTATGTCGAGATGATTCTTTCACCATTGAAAAATCACACTCCTCCAGTTTAAACAGAACGTTATGCCTTTTTTGGGAAAAGAATATTTCATAAATGTTGATGGAGAGGGATTGATACGGTATTTCTCTATGTTTGAGATGAATGTATGTAACATAATCTTGGGTATATATTGGTGGACAACGTTCAAATCTCACATCGATTGTTACACATGAATGGTTATTTTTACAACTGTTGACGATGTTTAGAATATCTCTAAAGGATAATAGAACACAAAGGAAGGTGTATTAGGATTGTTGGAACCAGTATTTGGAACGATCTACTACCAGTTATAATATTTGAACATGATATTGGTAGATGAAATTTTGGGTAGGAGTTTCCATCAATTTTTGACTAGTTTCCTGATTTTTATCTTGAGAATTTATTAAGGTTCCCAACCATAAGAGAATTAGATTTTATAATTTCTCTCTCACCAGGGACCATTCATACCTCACTTCCATATTATCATATGGAACCTATAGAATTAAGGGAATTTAATTTCTAGTTCAATGAATAGGAAATAAAATGGTTCCTTCAGCCTAGTTTTTCATTGTTGGAAGCTCAAGTATTTGTTGTGAAAAAGGAAAATGAAACTGCAAGGATTTTTGTGGATTATTGTAAGCCCCACTAAGTTATGATAATGAATCGATATCTCCTTCCACAACATGATGATTTTTTCAACTCTTTTAGGGGATATCACTGGTTCAATAAGATTTAATTCCACATATGATATCACCAATTGTAGGTTCAAGAAGAAAATATTTAGAAAATAGATTTCAAGAGTATATATATCCATTATGAGTATGTGATTATACATTTAGATAATGTGAATGAACTGGATGTATTTAGGGCATGGATGAGTCAAATATTTCAAATATATCTGGATTCTCTTGAGTATGTGTATGTGGATGACATATAAGTGTATTCAAGGAAAAGCGCTCAGAATGAGAAACACTTGGTAACAGTTATGGTAATTTTTTAGGATCATGTTTATTATGCCAAACATTCAAAGTGATTTTTTTATACAATAGGTATGTTTCCTTGGCCACGTAATGTTTCAAAAAAGGTTTTTTGTGGATATAGAAATGATAAAGGTTGTGATCTCTATGAATCCTCCAAATATTGTCTCTAGGATTTATAGTTTCCTTGCCTTATCTAGATATTATAGATATGTTGTTTGTGATTTTTCTCTACTAGATTTAGTAAGTAAAGATTTGATAAAGAAAAATTTTCATTCTTATGGGATGAGGAATGTTAGAAGTCTCTTCTATTGCATAATTCCCCCCTCACATCGACAGAAATATTGATATTTTAGGAATCATGATTGGGTTATATGGTTCTTTACAATTATGAGGGATATGGATTGGGATGTTTACTAATAAGAGATATCACGTTGTTTCTTATGGATCATGGATGTAATGATTTCATGAGAAGAACTACCAAAAACATGATTTGAAATTATCAAGTGAGGTGTAGTCTTTGAAAATATTGTTCCATTACATCATTGGTGATAAATATATAGTGTTTAAAATCATAATACCATGAAAAACCTTTCTCATAATGATATATAAATATGAACCAAGGAGCATGGATGAAATATGTCAAAATGTTTAACTATGACTTGATGTATACTCCAAGTAAATTAAATTTGTTCCTAGAAGAAATCTGTAGAAATATCTATGTTCAGTTGGAAAAAGAATCATTTGATTAGTGGAAGTTTATGAATGTTGTAGACGACATGTACTTGGAATGTAAGGGACATGGTTGCATTGAAGTTTTATTTTGTTTTTATTTTATTCCTTATTTTGTGGAGGCGGTTAAAGTGGAATAGGAACCTAATTCATATTTGTTTCTATGAGGTAAAAACTCAATGATGGGGATGATGTTGAGTGATGGAAGATGGATGGGAGTTTAGTATTGTGGGTTCAATTTTGGATGGTCTTACATTTGGATTTTGTGGAAATGATTTTTATACATAATTCCATTAGATATGGGATGTTTATACTAGAATACAAAAGATGTATATGGAAATGAAATAAATGTTTTGGTGGGTAATCATGAAAAGAAAGGTGGATAAATTACTTATGAGATTCCTAACATGTCATAAGGTTATGGAATATCAGCATTGGCCAGTGGGTACATTGTAATATATTCCTATTCCTATTTTAAAATGGGAGAAGATAGTTATGGATTTTGAGATAGGTCCCCCAAGGATTTTTGGGAAACCTATGTCATATTGGTGATAATAGACCATCTCACAATGTTGGCCCATTTCATCCCTATTTGTGTTTCTCATACGACAGAGGAATTTTAAAAAACTTATATCAGAGAAGTAGTATTGTGGCATAACCTATTAGTTTCTATAGTATCAGACTAATATCCTTGGTTTATGTCTCAATTTTTAACATCTTTAAAGAAATCCCTTGGCACTTAGCTGACTATGGGAATGATGTATCATCCTCAGATGGATGGAAAATCTAAAAGGATGATATAAAAATTGGTAGACATTATTTGGTTTTTGTAATTAATTTTGGTGGCTAATGGGAGGGGAACATACCATTAGTGGAAGGTCCTCGGTTGTGGAACAATTAAGGTAGCCCACCTATGGATAGTAGTGGATTTGTGTCAGTGGATCTATGTTGTTTCCCCAATGGTACAAGATTTTTATGATAGCATATGGGTGTTATTGCTCGATGTTGGATGGCGAAAGATGGGGGATGGAAATAGCAGAATTGCTAGTGTTGGATCTACCAAGCCTACGAGAGATTTTATAAACAGAAGCATTTTAAAATTAACAAATAATAATTAATTAAATCAAAACCTAACCAAATATTAAAATAAAAACAGGTACAATTAATTATTTAAAATATATTTGGATTAATAAAAATGTTAATATTATGAATAATTTATTACAATAAAAAATGATAACTATTCATTAAAAACTAATCCTAGATTAAAATTAAAAAAATGAAAAGAAATTAGTTAATTTGAAACATTAATTATTAGTTAAAAAATAATATGAAAATGGTTAAATTTTATAATTAAAGCTAGATTGATTATTGAAGTTGTAAAATAATGTGCATAGAAATTAAAATATAGTAATAAGTGCATTTAAATTAAACTAATGTTTTTCTGATTAAGAATTAATAAAATTACTAAATACCCTAAATAGGAAGGAAACACTTAAAGTTAACATTCTAAAAGGCCTAATAAAATTAATAAAAATTAATAAAAGATTTTTTTTTTCATATTTTAGAACCTAAAAATTCTATATCATAAAAAAATGATTAAATAAAAAAATCAACTGCAAAAATAATAATGTTAAAAAATTTGACAATTGAGTCACATTTAATTAACAAAATCATCAAAAAAATTATAATGGGGAAAAATAATGATTTTAAGACCATGTCAATAGGTTATCTAGTCGTAAAACTAAATTTAGGAATATCATCATGGCATTTTAAGGTTCTATAAAATCAAGAAACTAAAATGATATTATCAATATGAAAGATACTCAAGGATACTGTTACACTAAATTCATGAATATAAATGACCAATATGTAATAATATGTTTAATTTATGTAAAAATATTTGAATATACATGAAATAAATAGTAAAAACAGTTGGTTCTAGAGCACCAAATCTAATAGACTCCATCCATGACTAGAGACAACTACCTATGACTTTTATTATGCTTTTCCTCACATGAGGATGGTGTTTCTGCTGAATTATGACTGTTTTAATGGGATCTTACACATTTTCTTTTATGGATATTAATGTCATTGAAACTTAAACTACTTGAGAAAACTCCTAAAAGAGATGAAAATTTTGAGGAATATGATTCATCCACTAATGTGGCCCTAGTTTCCCTGAAACATCCACCACTGCAGTATTATCACAATAGAGTTTGATAGAATCTTTACTACTTGGTACCACATGATGATGTTGGAAAAATATGTTTTTCCAGAATGCTTCTTTAGATACATGACAATACCAAATACCCTCAAACTCAATAGTATAATCTATGAATATAGGTTTTTTTGAGCTATTCTAGCTCACCAAACCTCTATCGATAGTGAAGATGTATACTGTCAATGATTTTAGATCATCGTGATTTATTTAGAAACTAATAAGTTCATATCCTTTAATGACCAGTTCCCTATATCCTCCATAGAACAAGAACATATCCTTTCAACAACTAATATACTAAAGGATATTCTTAACCTCTATCCAATAGAGGTAACATAGATCATCTTGATATCTTTCTGACCCAATTAATTCATATGTTAAAACTATCCTAGAACATAAAAAATCATAAATGAATTACCAAATTGTTTATACATGTGGGAGCTTTATCATTATTTGTTTTTATTAATGTGTCTGAGGATATATTTTCTTAGAATGATTAATTCTTTTCGAAATTAGCAAAATATATGTCTTGTATTCTTCCATTCTAAGGCTCTTCATTATATTTTCCATATATATACTCCAAATTAGCCAAATAATTCTCTAAGATCTATCACGATGGATCTTGATCCAAAGAATATATGTTTCTTCATGTAAGTCCTCCCTTGAGATGCTTTTATTTATCTAGGACTTAAAAACATACAGGCTAATATCTCATATATAATAAGTATAATTTGATATATATATATACTATTAAGAAAACGACCACACCCCCAGTAAGTTGTTTATAGAAAAAAGGATCATAATCATACATTATAAAACCAAACATCATATAGTTTCATTAAACTAAATGTTCCATGAACTAGATACTTTCCCCAATCCATAAATGGATTTTCAAAATTTTTATTCCATTTTAATTTTTTTGGAGTCCCAAACCCTTTGGGTTATGTTATATAGACATGTGGAACATATTTTAAATTTCTTTGTTGTTTAAAATGTGTATATCCTTTAGGATAATTAAAGATTTTCATGATTCATCAGTGTTCCCAACATATATAAAAAGGTTTTATTCCTCATTTAACTTGAACCATTCCATTGCGGTGTTTTAGAATGTGTGAGTTGTGATAAATTCAAAAAATCCCATAAATGATTAATGAAGTATTGATTAAGATATTCTTTAACAAAATTTAAGTATATTTTCATAATCGTCCTACTAAACTATTTCTCATCTTAATTCTTATATTCCATGAATATATCAAAGGAATGTGGCTTATAAATCATTAATTAGATATATGAATATATACTTAAATCATCTGTAAAATTTATCATGTATAAGTACCCACACTATGATTAAATTGGAAATGGTCCACATAAATTAGCAAGAACTAATTCAAGAGTATATCTATCCCTTTTAACTTTCCACTAAATTGGTATTTATTCATTCTTCTATATAAACATGCGTGGAACAAGCCAAGTGGATTTAGTTTAATGAAATTAAAATATCCTTCTTGCTGCAATTTTTTCAAGAAATATTTTTACATGACCTATATAGTTATGCCATAGTAGGGTGTGGTATATGTCATGTGAAGTATTTTTTTATCAATTTACATTACTTGGTTCTTCTAATCAAACACAAAAGACTATTATTTAAAGGGTCATTATGATAAAAAATTCTATACATATAAATGGAGCAACATGTATTCACATTGGTCACAATAAACGCATAATTATTATATTTGGATACATAGATAGTGTTTTTTTTCATATGAATCATAATTATAACCATTTAAAACTGAGTTCATTCTCATTGTAAACATAAGGTTGTAGTACCCGATAGCCAAATAAAACCATTTGGATCGGTTTGATGCACATAGATATACAACTCTTATTGAATCTTATTGAATCAAATTGGTTCTTATTTATATATATATATATGACCTCTACATGTTATTTCTAATACCCAATATGTATAAATAGATAATTTTCATTCAATAAAAAATGCACCAGAATATTCCCCTAGCTTCCTTACATATGTGATTTTTTTCTTCCAATTGATATTGTTCCATATATGAAACACATAACATCAAATTCCCTTCCATGTCCCTTTATATTTTCCCTTTTTAAAAGTAATTGGAAATAATATTTTGACTTAGTGCTCTTCCACTAGAATTTCCTTTTTTATGATAAGGACTGAAGGATTTTAATGTTTCATCTCATTATTAATATAGAAAAGTATAATGAGAATATCCAAAATAAACTTCTCTAGGTTTTTTATATTATAATTAATAGTAAATATAGATTATTTTGGAGTAAGTGTTGCAATAATTATATTGATGTAGATTTCTAGAGGGAAATTTACCACAGGATTCTTCTATCACTCAATGTGGAAAATGAGTTTTACTATGTGAGTCCTATTTAGGGTGCATTATCCATGTGTTTTTTTTCTAAAATATATCCATAGATATCTCAAACCATTCAGGTTTAACATACTTATAGTATATAACACATAGATGACTGAGCATTGAGTAAGAATCCATGTTTTATTATGAAATCAACAGTTCATTAGGCATGGATAAAAGTGTTAAAAATTGAACATTGACAACATCACTAATTTTTTTTATCATAGATAGTAAATTCTTCATCACTGGCCTCCTTAATAAGAATATTTGGTAGTATGTATTCAAGAATGTAATATTTATGTTCATGGTGAAATACAAACCCTTTTAATATCAACCATTATGGGAAATTATTTCTAATAAGGTTGTATTCTTTCTCCAATATTAATTTCAGATCTAATGTTGATGGAAAAAATTTTATTAGACTACAATTATAAAATATTAGATTTTTTTTACTTTTCATGATTACAGATTATTTGATTCATAATTAATTTTAATTTTATTAACTCTCCCAATACATTATCATGAGTGAACATAACACACCATTGGAATATGAATGTTGAGTTTAATGGAAATTCTAGTGGAATAGATCTATATTACTATTCTCACAACACAAGAGGGGGATGGATCAGTTATTAAAAATTATTCAGGTAGAAGAGTCTGTTTTAACTATGGGATTTCATCTCTTTGATCCTCTAAGTGGATTCCTGAATACCAATATCCTAACTCATATTTCCTCAACACGTGCCTCCAAGTTACACCAAGTAAAGAGAGGGTCATTTATATTCATTTTAATTAGTTACGTCAACCAAAAACATTCATAATAACTCAATGATAAAAGTATGTTTCGCAATAAGTGTTGGTAAAACATTTAGTTTTAAGGATTACATTCCTAATCAAGTAGGGTACATCTTATTATGACTTAATATTCTGGTGGGGGACTTGTATTTATCATGTGTAAAAAGATTCTATTTTTTCCATTTCATGTATTTTTATATTTTGAGTATTTTAATTTGGGGATTAAAAATGAATTTATAAAATATTTACACATAATCCACTTACATAAATTCCATATTTTTATATTTGTTATTTTATTTATGTGATCTATTTATTTTTTCCGTAAAATAATTAATACATAAGACATAAATAAATTAATAAATTAATAAATTGTTCATGATATTATATAATAGTTTATTTTTTTAGTGGTTAATAAATAATTAATAACTTAGGGGAAAATTCATTGTGAAAGTATTGACATGATTTCCATTATTCCACATGTACATTTATGTACCACCAATGTTGGTATCATATCAGATCCCTCACACCGTCTCCATAATCCTTGGGAAACTCTATTTTTAACATTTTATTATATGTCACACACTTTTTAAGGGATATAAAAGATTAGTTAAGGGGAATTACTTAAATAACATTGGATATTTAAATCCTACATAATAAAGGACGGATAGGTCAAACATAGACCATCATATTTAATTTAACATTTAATAATTGATAGCATTAAATTAAATTAAATTAACTATGACCAACACACACACAAGATATGTCAAGCTCATTATTAGTCATAAACATGTAATGAATATGAAAATATATAGTGGCAATCATTCAATAATATTTTTTCTCAATTTTTAAGATAAACATGATTGTATTAATTGACTAACATATTTAATATATTTTATCTTAATAACCATATGATGCCTCTGGGAGAAACCCATCAGAAATACTTTTATTGAAAAAATGGAATGACCAATAAATATTGATAATTACATTAAAACAATTGATTATTTTATTAATTAATTAAAAAAAATTATTTCAAAGTCAAACACATAAGGTGAAAATGATATAATTATGTTTAATTTCATAATCTATTATTTATTTGTAATTTATTTCTTTGCTATACTGGAAGACCACACATTCTTTACTTGGGAGCTCGACATTGTGTACCTCAATTTCCATGTACTCTGAATAGACACCTAGATCTTAGATGGGTATCTAGGTTTTCATTCTCAACTAGTATTGAACATGTATTAGACCATAAGGACCACATGAATTTAACTCCTAAAACATGTAAAGTACATGATGTGTACACCTTCTACATATTATGTAATTGTTCAATCCATGTGCTAGGTTGACCTGGACTATACATGATGTAAAATAAATTCCTGGTGTGTAATATATGCTTGGTGTGTTTTTTATCCCGTGACACATCCATGCGTAATGAAATTATGAACACAACCTATACATTGGCTACATGACATATAACCATGTCTCTTCTTCCAAAATCCTTGACACATAATATTTTCATCTTCAATAATTATTCCTTTATTTATAATACTTTAAGAGAATATAATTTCTTAAATAAGTAAATAAAATATTGAAAAACAATTAATTAAACATTTTATTTAATAATTAATAATCTGAATATGAAATATTTATCCACTATTTTTTCAAAAATGATTAAAAATCAAATAAATTATTAAAATTATAAACATGGACCCTCTAATACCTATTTAATGTTCTAGGCATAGAGAAAGTGAATAAAGGATGATAGAAAAAAATATTTAGTTAGATCCAATGGATCATTAAAATATTATAGAAGAATTAAATGTCATGACCAATGAAATTTTTTCCTATCAGATGCTTACATAGCAAAAACCACAACCCATATAGTATCTTCTAATATTAAATTTATAATTAATTTAGATTATAAATGATGAAATGTTACCTAGTATTAAGATCTTTCTTCGATTATGTTGTTGGTTTAATGAAATCCTTTTTATATTACCTTTTTTATGTTTTTAGGAACCAATGTATATCCCCTTTAGTGGTGCTCCACATGTGGTCATTTGATCTCTAAATAACACCAATGGAATGTCAGGTGATAGCAGAGTAGATCAATCATCCTATTTTGATAATCATGATCAATTCAAGATCCTTAGTTCTTAAAGGAGTTCTCCTTGTTATTGTGAAGAAATGATAAAGGAAAATTTTAGAGATGTCTGTTGCGTGAACGGATTCTCAATTCTCGATTAATCATATGAAATAAAACTAACCATATATTTATAGAGTTAGGGTTTATGTAAAAATATTATTTAACTACAAGATAACCCATAAATAATATAATAAACCATAAATAACCCATTGAAATATAATAATAATAATTGTAATAATAATATTTTTACTTTATGTTGTGTCATAACAGGAACAATGATAAATATTATTTAACAAGATTGGCAATTAATATTTATTACTAGAAATGATCATGGACCACTCACCCTACTCATCATTTATTGAATATTTGAATAAATGTTAGGTTAAATATTTTATAAATAAATAAATATTTTATTCCCAATATGGATAATAAATAAATATTAAATATTAAATAAATAAAATCAATTTTTTCTTACATGTATGTGAATAAATATATTTTCTAATATTTATGTGATTGATAAAACATGTATACAATTATTCACTAGACTTGAGGATAATAATTAACATAATAATTTATTTCTTATATAATTTTATAAAGTTCAATGGAAAACTTAGTATTTGACCATATATTATTCATTCTCATTTTAATTAAGTCTGATTTCCTTAAGTATAAGATTACTATATAGTGATGGGTCATGTAACATAATGGAAAGAACATAATGTTACAATGTTGAAAACCACATATGAATTCCCACTCTGTAATATAATCCATTTTTTTAAATATCTCATAACCTATATTTCACACACATGTCAACACCCAAGGAGCATGATATATATTTCTTTGACTATATAAAATAAATTCTTAATTATACCATAGACAGGGATTTTAATTTTATTGTTATATTTTAATCAATGTTTTGAGATATCAACTTCCATAACAATAAAAGGAATAAAACCTTCCTCTACTAATCCATTAAAAATTATTCATTTGTGATGTTCCTAACATACTCTATGTCATGGGAACATATGAAATCATAGTCTTGGTCAATAAATCAATGTGACTGACTTATGAAAAGAATTGATAATAATATTTAAGTTTAAGGACCATTACACATTCCTACATATATGAATATCTAATGACACATAAACATGTAGAATTATTACTGACAGGTATGTTATCATAATCTCCCATCTAAGAGATTATGAAGTCCAAACTTCATGAGAATAATTATCATCTACTTATGGGTAATCACACTTGATAGTTTACATTCCTACGTACACCATCATATAATATGATCCAATCATAAAACTAAATTTATGTATACTATATTTTTGTTTGAAGATTCCCATTATAGTGGGGAAATTATATAACCATATCAATGTGATAAATAATATAGGACATTATTACATCAATTTCATGAAAAATGATAAAAAATATTTAATAATATTATTTATTAATATTCAAATATTGAAATATACATGAAATCCAAAGTAAAATTAGTTTGTTTTAGGACACCAAATCCATCATTAAACTAACTCAAAAGTTTTATTCTAGTGAACAGTTCATGTTATCTCACATTAAATATTTATAGTTCATACATAGCCTTTTCAAACCAGTAATAGAATGTTAATTAATTATATGAGAATAATTCTTACAAAAGACAAAGATTCTAAACTTCCATCATCTGAACATGATCACATGGTTACAGAGCATAACCTTTTAAACCATGATTTTTTCCATCGATATTCCACTTTGATAAGATTCACCAAGTATAATTCCCAAGAGCTTGACTTTGTCCTTTCAAAATAAAAGAATTAATAGTTGATATTGGTCTTAGAATAACATAAAAATATCCCACACAGAGAATAATTCAAGGATACAAAAGAAACCACCAACTCTTGGTGGATAAAACCCATCACCCACCACTACAACACTCAACATGTCTATTTCAACATTATAGTCAAACAAGTAGCTTGAGGAGAACTTTTTCCACTTAATTTAATTTACTAAGACCATAGTAACTATTTTAGACTAATTCCAAATTACACTAATAATTATGAGTTCGAACACCCCATCATCTAACTGTTTCCAAATGAAATTAAGAATTATATATATGTTCTTTATCCATGAATGAAACACTATACTTTTTTCTATCTGAATCATCATTTGAATATCATCAAACAAAAAAATGATTCCCAATTTATTTTTGATCTTTGAAAGTAAGCACTATAACTACACTAATATTTTCCTCTCTTATCTGATGACCATATACTCATCATCTATTATAGATAGTGAAACCAAAAAATATAGTGTTGCTAAATAGCTTATGGATATCCAATTAAAAGTGAATACAATCCATGTTGTACTCTTCCATGAATAAATATCCCCTCTAAAGTCCATTTCAATATATCCCTATAATGGAATATCTATTCTGAAACATAAGGATATATCTTACAAACTTTTTAAATATAATATAATAGAAAATTTATATTATCTATGCTCTTTTCACATATTATATCTAATATTTATTTTAAATATAACTATATGTACTATTTCTAGCCTTATATAAACTGTCACATAAATCAAACATCTAACCATAGACATATAGAGATCCTTTACCTCATACAATGCCTCATCATACATTTTAAGAAATTTTACTTTTGATAACATGAATTAACTAACCATAGAATGAAAGATGTTTCGTTATGTTCATTTTGAATCTTTCTATGATATTCTATACATAATATTTATAAGTGAAAACCATTGTTTTTGTCTTCCTATACCACTTTTTTGGGTTTGGGTCCCTCTAACCAAATAATGTATAGTTTAGATAACCTATATACTGTTAAATTTAAATATTTATTCCTTATCACATAATTATTATTCTTATTCATAATATTAATTTGTAAATTTCTTATAATATTTGTCACCTTTAAAATGTTTGATGTAGTTACCTACAGTGATGAGACCCTTAATATTTAAATATAATAATATAAAATTTAGTCCTATGGTTTTATAATATTCTATAGCATGACATCTATTATGTTGACTGTCAAATATGAGTTCTCATAAGGGGATGATACGTCATCTCATGTAATCATTACATTGAAATATTTAATATGGGATATTATGAGAAAATACCCACAATAAGAACTCTATATATTTATGTGTCATTACATATTCCAATTTTTGAGCATGTGTAATGGTCCTTATACTTTATTATTATCATTATTAATTATTATCATGGATATCTTACTTAGATTTATTTCCATATATATATTGATTATAAATTTTATTGATAAGTTGGGTGCATCAAAAAAGATATTTTATTAATGAATAAGTCAAAGAATCATTTTACCTTCTATCATTATTGAAGTTGATATCTTTACCCGTGGATTAAAATGGAAACACCAAATTAAATTCCATGGACATAGATTATTGATGAGTATATTTAAGATATTCAAAGAAATATATATGAATCAGGTAGGTTGATGACACATGTTTTCAACCTACTTGATGAGATATCAAACTAAACAAATTATATTATTCAATGAGCATTCATATGTGTGTTTTTTCATTGTGATATGTCTTCTTCCTCTATAGGTGACTTGACCGATTTCTGGATAGTAATAATGGAAACTAGGCATTCCCCCTTGCTACAAAGGAATATGTACAGAGGAATACAGACATAGTATTTACATTAATATATATTAAATATTATTTTTAAAAGTTTGATGAAATTTTATTCTCGTGACTGAGAAGATATATTTATTTAGGATTAATTGATCACTAATACTAAATAAAAATATTTTCATAAGGTAATTATTTAATTATTAAAATTTATAATATTTATTTATCTTTTATAATTCACAAGGTAATACATAATTTACTTGATTATTTTAATATTAAAATAATTATTTTATTTTCAGATTATGTATATATTATTTAATTATCTATTGAATGTATATAAATTAATCTATTTTTATTTGCAAAGTGATAATCTATTATTTATTTAAAATTATATTATTTAATTAATTAAATATTAAAAGACATATTTTATTTTGTGGAATATGAATTTAATAATTATTTATGGTATAAAAATAAACATTTTAGGAATTCAATAAATTTTGAGGAGGATGAGATATCCATATTATTGTTTAGATGAAAAATATTTATGTACTAGACCATAAGTAAATTTTATTATTATGTGGATTAGCAAGATTAATGGAATAAAATAATAGTTTTATTATTTTTTATATCACATGGTTCCTTTTGAGTTTAACATATTATTATGGTCCTCTATGAAATTAATTATTGTGACACTCTAACCCCAGGTCTATAACAGACAACAATTAGAATGGTGAGAGTGTAGTCATTGTGCACAACATTCTCCTCCCTAGAGAATTCCCTCCCAAAGAAGAATGTATCTAGAATTTTCCATAAAGACCAATAGATTCTATCACACTCCTTAATTATTCTCAATCCTGATAGATCCATAGATTATCCTTACATACTGATAGAATCGTGGATGCGATCATGGTAGTGATGCATGACGATCAGTAGCACTGTGCTTGCACCAAGAGTAATATCACCAATCCTCCAAGATTAAAGGAGCATGAATTGATCACCACTAGAGGGGATTTACTTTTAGTCATCATCAATGAAAATAAAACTGAATTATACTCCTATAATGAATACCCATATCAATGAAAGAACACAAGATCTATGTTTTTATTTATGTTATGAAATTAATTGTAAGTTAATGAGAAGAAGGTTATCACATATATTTTTGTGAAAGTATTTGTTAATATTATTTAGAAATTTGTTTTCATTGTTCATGGAATTTATCATCATGTATATTTCAGTTGATTCATTGAATACCAAAAAATAGGAGTTGGCTATATGCCAAATAAGTTCTTTCACTATCCTCAAAACCATCAAATAGTATCTGAGTGGTCACGTTAAATTTATAATTATTTATTGATTATTTATGCTTTAAATATAAAAATATTAGTTTTCATTTTAATAAACTCATTATTTAAATCTAATTATCATTATATCCTCCTTAATTCTTCATTTTGTGATCATATAACCCATATTGAGTTAACAATAAATGAATAATATCAGAAAATTCCATAATGATCATTGATGGTCCCAACGTCACAATACAAGAGTGAATGATGTGTAGATAAAAGGTTTATGTCATGTAATCATGTGAAATTCACCAAGAAGACTCTTGAATTAACAATGTGGTTCACTCATTAATAACATGTGGAGTTTAAAAATTGAACACCATGTGTTGACCAGGACTGGCTTGGACATGGTTGGATTGAGTACACATTGTGTTACTCAATTACACAACCATTTTTCTACATTTTTTCATGGAATAAAACATGGGGGGGGGGGGGGGTTCATGTTGTGTTGTGCATTCATTACCTGAAATGAGGACTAATAGATATTTAAAAAGGACATTAAACAACATGTACCGGTTATTCATTCCATTCAACACAAAAATGTTTTTATAGAAATATATTACCAGTATATAAACATATATCAAAGACAAATAATGAGAAAGATATAATTTGAGTTGTTGGATGTACATGTCCCATACCCAACTTATTTATGTCAGAAAAAAAATTAAAATCTAATTTTCGAGTCCTTTAAACCTCAACAGGAATTGTTCCATGTGTCATTAGTGCATCCATCTGTATGTATATTTGGATCCTTATCCATTTTCCTAATAGTGAAAAGATATTTTATGTGTTACTGTTGTATGAAAATATTATTTGGAATGTGTCGTCACGTGAGGAGGTGGTTAATTTTATGAGTAGGGGATTGAGCCATTATGAGGTATCATATGTATTGTGGTTATTTCAGAAATCAAAACCCACGAAGTACGTTAATACTATGAAATTTAGCATCATTTAGAGAAGACATATGTTTGAGGACTGAGACACCACATGTTTGGGTTCTAGTCTCAGGGAGACATCATACGTATCCTGGTTATTGTAGGAATCAGTTTAATCATTATTTTATCATTCCCATGAGAGAGTCCCCAAGGCATAAACATTTATATGAGAGTAGTTTTTACCATGTCACTCCATGGGGCATACATACTAGAATCACTTTGGTTAGTGAATTTTTATGATGCCTAATGAGGTTTTGATTGTATATCCTGAAGCCCCATTGATTTGTGCTCAGAGTGAGAAAAATTGGGGATTTTATGATTAGTTTCATGCCATGTAGATATGGGATGTATGTACTATGATAGTCCTTGGGGTGTTTTGTATAGAGCTCCGACATTGAGAAGGAATTCTACACATCCTTAGTATGGAAGGAATCAAAGTCATTGTATTTCAATCATGACCATAACCTACTGATAAAATAGGGTAGATAATCACACTTGGGGAAATTATGACCTTCTTCCAGGATTCAATAATTCTAGGGGCCTACATCGAGATGGATTACCTATTGATTGGGGAGATACTATATAGTTTGGGTACTTGTGGATTATTCACTGAGGCAACCCTAGGGTGTATAGTGTATGTGACATGATCAGTGCAACTCCCAAAGTCCACATGATCCATGATTATTGTGAGAAATAGGGGTTTGAGAGTGATCAATGTCATTACTCGGGGTAAGGGATTCGATTCTGGGATCACCCTGGAGAATCAATATAGAACATGAACCTTGATGAGGTTCCCCACTTGTCTAGAATATATTGGACCCAAGGATGTTCATTGATGGTAATGTAGTTTGGTAAGTGTTTTTTATTAGTCCATAATGGGTTGATGATGGAGTTTTCATGACACAAGTTGTTACATTATAGGTTGATAACAGTGTTGATGGTTGTGCCATTTCTTGTTGTTCGACAAATTTTTGGGCCTCAAAATCGGGATTTTGTTTTGAAAAGGAAGGATTTCCATGGAGAAGTTAACAATATGCGGACCATGAAGCATAGTACATGAACCATAAGGGAGTATGTGGAATGGTATTTCCGCATTGCAGTGCAATGAGGAATTTAATTCATGGTATGTGGACTGCATAGGGAAAATGGTTCACATGACAAAAAGGGTTTGCAGGACATTCACATTTTGTGGGAGGAAAATGGTTCGCGAGATGAATTTTCATTCACAGAAAGGATTCAGATATTTGATGAGCCATGGAGAAATGGTTAGTGGAAGGATGAGTATGTGGTGAAGGCTATACCATATTGAATGTTTACGTAAAATTGATCAGTGATTTTTTTTGATATATTTACTGATATAAAGGGAACTAATCCCTTCATTACATAGAGATATTTTGATTAGTAATCTGGGAGGAATTTAATGACGTCTAGAGTGTTTTGTTGGAAAAAACCCCCATGAATGAGACGAGTTTTTTGATGAGGATTCCATGAAAGGAGAAATGATCTGCAGTGATAGTCCATAGAAGGGGTTTTACAAGGAACTATTTACTAGAAAGAAAGATGTTTCATAAAATAGGTGACCGTTCGCAGAAGAATAACTCATCCATGAAGTAGTGACAGTTTTTCGAAGGAGGGAGGGTCCATGAATGAGTAATCATTCCACAATGAATATAAGGCCCCCTAATGTAGAGGCAGTCCACAGAGGAGAGGTGGTCAGCAAAGCACACATGCTATGTAGTGCAGTACAGTTCGTGGAGGAACTAGGCATGTTTGTGGAGGAATAGTTCACAAACTAACATTATGACGAAAAGTGGGTTACATCTGTTTGTAAAAATGGGACTTCAACAGATCATATAACTAACGTTTAGGATGTGAAATTTCATTCAAATGGACCTATAGGTCCATAAATTATGTGTGGATTTCACTTAAGGTAGTGACCTAGGGGGAGTCATCGGAATTGCCCTAAGGGATGTAATGATATATAATTAAAATATTTTAAGGGAAGTGTGTCTGGACCCAAGTGACTATATATAAACTCTTGTACTCTACAACCAGTGAAGATTAGTGTATCTAGATATGACTGAAACACTGTCGACATAAGCTCCTTGGAATAGCCCTTGGTTGTGAACCAAGTAAAATTGTTGTGTTACCTAATTACATGTTGTTGTTTGTTTACTACTCATTATCATCATAGAGGTTTAACCAGTTCCTACCAACATAGGAACAAGATCTATCATGTTTGAAGAAATATTTTACACCCTAATTCACAGCTCCCTTCACGGGGTGTTCTAGGGTATTTCAAGTGGTATCAGAGGGTATGGGTTACTTGCGTTAAATCTGTCCTTCTTTGATATCATGAAAAATATATTTAATGTCATGGCAGTTTCCCATTTTGGTGGATGTGATTTTCAGATATGTATTAATAGTATGAGACATTATATAAGATCTCTTGGAATGTAAGTCATTTTTCCACTACATAAGGAGTACAAGTCTCTGATTCAATAGGGTTGTAAAAGGCTGATACAGAAAAAAATACTTCATAGAGATACTAAATCACAAAATTCCTTCACTGTAGGTATGGATGATCAAATATATCTAAATGTGACAAGTTACATCTTCTCCAATTATATGTGGGAAATGCTGGGAAATTTTATGAATCTAATAAAAAAGTGGAAGAAGCCAAACTTCAAGTGTTTCACAACATTGTTGATGATATGAAGATGCATCCTGATGAAAATTCAGATACATTTTCAATTGAATTATTGATGATATATAAGAAATTTGAGGTCTTGGTGAAGAGATTAAAGACATTGAAATTGTAAAGAAAATTTTGACAAGACTTCCACCTCTTTACAATCAAAAAGTTTCATCCCATGAAGAAAGGGATCATTTAAAACATTCCTTGGATGATCAGCTAAGAATTCTGGTGGCATATGAAATGAGAGTAAAACTAGAGGATGCAACATGTCATGTTAGAATGGATATAGAATTCAAAACCATATAAAAACAAAAGTTTTATAGAGATAGTGTTAATGAAGGTAATGAGAAATATGAAACCCATTATCTATTTTCATTGAAATTCAAGAGTGTAAAAGGGAGATTTGAAGTAATGCTTCACTTGGAATATTTTCATTATGGTAGAGTTGGGAACATTTCCTCTCAGTGTTCAAAAACGTTTTATGATGAAGAAAGTGAAGTAGGAAACTTGAAGAATTCTAACAAATGTTTTCTTAAAAGGAAGACGTAAAATATAGCATAAAATTATAGAGAATGTTTTTTTATGTAAAGAATAAGATGATAAAAATTAATTTTCTGAGGAAGAATAGAATGAGGCTATATCTGGAACCCAATCATCTATGATAACTACTATTTAAATTTAAAATCCATAATAAGATAAATTTTTAGATAATGAATTGATTTCTGATCCTCATCTCAAGATGAAACTTGATTTTTTTTGTGAGATTGAGAATCAAAGATATAAAAGGAAAAAGGGGAGAGAATTTGTGGAAGAGTAATCAAAATATATTTATTGACTAGAAGTTGATATAAATTGACTTGAAGAAGTCATAAAATAAAATTATACATCCCTTCAAAGATCATAATATATAGTATAACCTAAGCATAGAATGGAAAAATAGGAAAAGGTCATCAATGAACATACATCCATATTTGAGGGTAAGTCCACGACTATTGGGGGACTCTAAGAAGAAGATGTTACTCTTAAGAATAAACATAAAAGTGAATTAAATACAAAAGATTCAAAGAAGAAAATATAGTTTGGAAGATTCTCAGATGTTGTGCTATTTGAGATATCTAAGTACGGTTTTAAATATGAAGAGAATAGTTTGAATGATAAGTGATCCACATTCATGGTAAAAGGTAAAATTGGATGTGTTGCTAAAATATCAAATGCTTGAAATAAAATTGTCCAAAAGAAGGACTTGATGAAATTTGGAAATATCACCACGTCACCGGAAGTACTAACAAAGAATTCCTCCAATAAAAATGAAAAGGGAACTGAAAATTGTCCCCAGGTATAGAAAAAATATATGTAGTCAAACTCTTTTACAAAGGAATGGTACGTGAGGTGGAATAGAATTTATAAGATATTTTCTCTTATAAAATGTCAGTTTTGCGGCTATCTGGTTCACACCAAGTCAAATTGTGAAGAGATAAGGACATATTTAAATGGGGAAGAGAAATGATTTCAATAAAGGGGAACATAATCTTATCATACATCTCAAATAAGGAATTGATTTCATTAATATTTCATTCACTACTCAAACATTGGAAATAAATCTATTCATTTCAAGAAGTGGAATGGTGGAAATGATACTAGTATAACTCAGAGAAAATTCAATACTCTCTAACCTGATAGCGTACCTCTTAAAAACAATTTTTTTTATCTGGAAGAGAAATATGAGTATGATGAAATAATACACATGTAAAAGATATTGGAAATACCATCTTTATCTTCCCCTCAATAATATATTTTATAGAAGTAAAATAAGAAGGCCAAGAAATTTAATCATGCATACATCGTTCTCAAGGCTACAAAGAATAAGAGCACCTGGATTCTTGATAGTGGAAGCTCATCCCATATGAAGGGAAATTCAGACCTATTAAAAATTGTTATGAAAAGGGTTAATGGAACAGTAAGATTCGGTAAGGATGGTTCTTTGAATATCAAATGCTGTGGAAGTACTGAACTAGATAAGGGGGAGATGAAAAAAACTAATGTTCTCTATGTGGAAAATCTTCCTCAAAATCTCTTGAGTGTGAGTAAACTATTTGACTCATGACTGATGATGGAATTTATTCAAAATAGGTGCACTATTAGAGGAAGGAAAGGGAATTCACCTATGAAAGGATGTAGGACAGATGGTATATTATATCAGGTTGAGAGTAAAGAGATCATTTTCTACATGATAGTTGTAGAAGAAAAAAACTTGTGGTACTGAAGGTTGGGTCACATAAACCAACATGACGTGGAAACGATATCAATGAATAAAAAAGTCAGGATATCCTAAATAAATATTGTGAACTAGAAAAGTCTTTTGATGCTCTCATATGATGGAATCTTGTTTGTAGTTCATATAATCCAAATAATAAAAGGGCATCAAATATTCTTCATCTTATACATACAGATATTCGTTGTCATATTAACATTTCTATAACTTTTGGAGAATGGAAAATTGTTATTTTAATTTATTAATATAGTAAAATGGATTGTGTGATGGTTATACACAACTAACAACAAGTAATTTATTGCATGAAAATAAATATGATAATGATAATGGATGGAAAATAAATGATCTTAGGTCTAATAATTGATGGGAATACAAATCCATTGAGTTTGAAAATTACCTAGAGAAACCTAGAATAAATCCCAATGTGGATTCTTTGTGAACCCCAACAAATGGAGTTGTTGAGGACATGAATCTATAGGTGAACAATATGGAAAAACTATACTGATTGAGATTCGTATCTCTTTCCATTACTGGAAAGGGGATATTCAAGCTATAGTGTATTCTCAAAATTGAACAGTGCTTTATATGGGAGAAAATAAAACACCACATGATTTTTCCTGTGGAAGGAACCCCTCATTGAAGTATTTTAATCCTTTCAAAAGTATAATTTTCATGGGAAACAAATAAGGAAATTATGGTATGTAAGGTGATGTTGATGATAAAGTAATATTTCATAGATATTCACTGAATAGAATATCCTAAAAATGATTTAGTAATTATCTCAGATGAATTGTGTAAAGTACTGATATCATCATCCTTGAAAATTATACCACAAATAACATGAGGTTATATAATGAATTTGTGATTGAAGATATAGAATACAGTTCACATGGAACAAATTCTAATACAGAATCAAAGGAAGAAAAAACATTCAGAGGTCACGACACGATGTTTATTGATAAGAAGAATTAGAAGAGGGATACATGGCTGATGAAAATTATTCTAAACATTAAATGAGAAATGGAAGAGAATAAATTTATCGATCCAACATCATTGGAGATTAGAAAACACCCACACAGATGAGTAAAATGAGTAATAACGCATTATCTAAATTCTTTTCCGATATAGAACTTACCACATTTGAAGAAGCTTGAAAGGAAGAATCATGGGTGAAATATATTAAGAAAGAGTTATTTCAGATTGATAAGAACCAAACAAGGTATGTTGTTAAGAGACCCCTTAGTAATAATTTGATTGGTACAAAGTTTATTTTTACGAATAAATTTTATGATCATTGTAATGTGATCAGAAATAATGTGTGATTGGTATGTAATTGATATCCAAAAATTAAAGTTGTTGATATCGAAGAAACGTTTTCTCTAGTAGCCAGATTAGAGTCAATCGTACCTTTTCTTTCCATGTTAATTCGAAGAGGATACAAACTATACCAAATGGATGTCAAAAAAAAATATTTCATGAATTGTGTTCTTGAAGAAGAAGTATACATTAAACAATTAGTAGTTGTTCTACATGGTAAAGACGAAATGAAGGATTTCAGATTAAATAAGGCTCTATATGGTCAAAAAGTGGAACCACCTGAAAGGTAATCTTAGATAGATTCTTATCTAAAGAATCATAAATTAAAAATGGGATGAGTGTTTCATAATATCTATGTGAATTATTCTCATATGGATTAGTTCATGGTACTAGAGTGCATAGATGGTACTATATTTGGTGTAAGTAGGTGGGGATTACTGGATTAATTTTTCAATCACATGAAATTTGAGTTTGAAATGTCTATTATTGGTATACTCAAATATTTTTAAGGGAAGCAAGAAACTCAGTGGAAAGACAATCCTTTAATTTATCAGGAGAAGAATTCTAGAGAGTTGCTTTGGAAATACAATATGCATGACCCTAAACCAACATCACTAAGATTTCTACTGGGAAAAAATAAAAAAAAATGTCGATGTGAATTATATAGACCCCATATTATATAGGAGAATCATTAGAAGCTTATTTTACATAAAAGTGACATGACCAGATATTATCTTTGCAACATGTTTGGTAGTTCATTTTCACATTAATCCAAAGAAAAAATATATAAGGCAGTAATGAAAATAATCCTTAGGTACATTCATAGTACTGACTATTTTGGATTATATTTTGTTGTAGGAAGAGTTGATGATCAAACTCAATTTTTTGATGCTGATCGGGCTGGAGATGTGGTGGATAGAATGACCACAAGTGGTGGAGCATTTGTTATTGGAAAAACATATGTGGGCTAGTAAAGCTAGAAATAGGAAAGTACTTATCTTATTATTGAAGAAGAAAAGTATATACACACTACAAAGGGTTTCACTCACCTATTTTAGATACTATGATAACTAACTAATTTTTGTGATGAGGTGACAAAACCAATGGTGATTCACTATGATAATAAGAGCATAGTTGACCTTACGAAGATTCTTATTTTTCATTATCATTCAAAACAATTGAAATAAAATATCAATTTATCATTGAAAATGTTGGAAAATGCATGATTAAATTAAATCATGTTGGAACCGAAAATCATGTGGACGACAAAGTGAAATATCCATTGTCTGCACATGTGTTTGAGAAGTATCGGTTGAACCTCAATGTTCGACCACCTCCCAGTGTTTGAGGAGTTTATATTTGATCCTCTCTCCCTATCTTTCTTAACATTTTTAATCTATTTTTACAAGTGATGTAGGTTTATGGGTGATATATGACCGAGGGGGAGTGTTTTTTTTGAGTTCCACACATTCAATAAGAAGTTCGTTGGGTTTATCTCCAATGGCGGAGAATAGATAAATTATATAATACGATGTTGGATGAGAAAAATTAGAATCTATAGGAGAGTTAGGAAACAATTGTAGAGAATTCATGCATACCCACATGTTTTCTACACTGAGCATTGCTCATATAGACTTATTGTGGTGGCTTAGTTTTTTCCTGCATATAAGGTTCAAATAGCTGAATATGCATTTCTGAATTTATCAATATATTTCTAGCAATCCAAAAGGAAAATATTGTCGGAACCATACTTATTCATTGATGGTAATATAGTTTTTGGGATGTTCACAGTTTTTAAGGGGAAAATGGTTCACGATATGGATTTTCATTTGTAGAAAAGTGGTGGATATATGAGGTTTCGTGGAAGAAAAAAGTGTTCATAGATGGGTAATTACATGGCGAGGTCTATACCGCATCTAATGTTTACGTAAAATGGATTTGTGAGATTTTCATATCTATTTTTCTATATTAGGAGCACTAATCCATTCACAACTTTGAGATATTTTGATTAGAAATTTGCGAGGAATTCGGTGTAGTCCAGAGTGGTTCAGGGGAAGACAAACCCCTGAAGGAGAAGAGGTTCATGAGTAAGATTCCATCAAAGATTAAGAGATTAATGTAGAATGTCTATGGAAAGGGTTTTGTGAGGCATTTTATAAGAAAAAGGAAGGCACTTCATGAATAAAATGATAGTTTTCAAAACAATAAATAATCAAGGGAGAAGTGATGGTTAGCGGAAGGAGGGACGATCTTTAGAGAAAGAAGTAGTCTGAGAAGAAGATAAGGTCTGTAGATGTGAAGGCGGTCTTCATAGGAGAGGTAGTCCATGAAGCACACGTGATATGTGGTTTAGCCTAGTTCGCAATAGAAGCAGGCTAGTACATAGAGGAAGAATAACTGTACCATGAATAGTTTATTATATCTATGGGTAAAAAAGAGATGTTACTAAAGCTTCTATCTACTATTGGGGTGCATAATTTCATGTAAATAAAGATACATACATGGCTATAAACAGAATGTGGATTTCTCCCATGTTAGTGAGGTAAGGGTTGATGTCGGAAGTGTTATGAGGGTCATAGTGAGATATCCCTAATATATTTTAAAGGCAATGTTCCTCACACAGAGTTATTATGTCTAAACTTTTTTACTCCGCGACTAATGATGATTTGTGGATTTAGGTCTGATTAACACACTATCAGCATATTATATGTGGTGAACCATGTAAAATTCTTGTGTTACCACTTTGCATGTGATTTATTGTTTACTTTTCTTTCTCATCAGATAGGATTCACTAGTTTCTAGAAATGTGGTAACAAGATTAATCATATTAGAAGAAAAATATGAAACATTTATTCAACCCTCCCCTCTCAAGGTTTTATGGGGTCTTTTAGAACATGGAAGGAATCATAGTTCTTATTGTTACCTTTATATTGGGGCTTACATACTAAGGAATCCCGAGTTTTTAGATCTTACACTCTCGGGTTACCCAATTGTATTTCTATAGGGTTCCACTTGATCTTGTTGGCTTGCTCAAGAATCTATCACATGACCAGTATTGAAACATATGATGGGTGTCGTAAGAGTCAATCTGACAATGACTGAAGTATGTCATGTATCATGGCTATCATCCTTGGAGGTCATCACAAGACCCGACCATAATGTCTAGAGGGTGTCACATGTCTCAGTTTACTTAGTCGAAGTATGTCCCCTTAGCCCATTGATATGGGATGATGTTTTAGTGATACATTATTTTCATATATAGAGGGTGTCACATGTCTTATATAACACCCCTAGGGGAGACATCATGATTATGAGCTAATACTTTTGGATGAAGTCATAAGATCCCATTATTATACCCATCCACCTTCATGAAACCTAACTTAAATGAGCATGCACCATTATATGAATCTGGAAATGCATCAAAAGGATGTTTTGAGGCTTAAGAGACAAGTCCATGGGGTCTTCCATGAGACTATGATGATACATACAAGGGGTTCTTGAATGTTTTTCTTTAACAACTCTGTAAGGCTTTATATGACCCCGGTAGCATGCTGAATGGGCATTGTGGGATCTAGGTGACGTGTCCCTATGTAATCATGAGTCTTTGGGAAGTTTATGTGAAGGCAACATGGGTAAATGGACATACTTTTTCTTTGATATAAGTGTTATTATATTAGCATTTATTCAAAATTTTCATTGCGGATGACTTGGTTTTATTCAATGTTACATTATCTCGAGTCATGTGGGATTTAGTGGGCCTACGGTATGCTCTTCACATAGCTCACTAAACACCCTTCACGCGATTTAGAAATGATTATGTGAACTTTCCCACACCGAGCATATGACTACTATGGCTGTCCTAGGTATGTTACCTAATGGAAGGTTGGAAAGTCACAAGATATACTACTCCAAGAAGCCTTTTCTAGTCTGCGAGTCCAGAAACCAAGTGTCCATTTGTCTATAGTCCCATCCTCCATTTTCATAATTGGGTTGGGATTATATTGGAATCAAAACCCTAATTTTTTTAGAGATTTGTGTGGCGTATCTAGCATAGATTTAGGGTGTATTTAAAGAATAAATTGAAGCCATACAACTTCATGAGTCTTTGTTGTGGGTCATACCAAGTACATCACCTGATTTTTAGTGATCAAAAGTCTTTTCCATAAATTCTTATTTAATCAGATTATTACTGAATAATAAAGACATGCTTGATCACATGGTCAAGTCTATGTACTTTTCATTGTGCCCACATGTTTACCCACATGTTTTCTACACTGAGCATTGCTCATATAGACTTAGTGTGGTGGCTTAGTTTTTTCTTGCATATAAGGTTCAAATAGCTGAATATGCATTTTTGAATTTATCAATATATTTCTAGCAATCCAAAAGGAAAATATTGTCGGAACCATACTTATTCATTGATGGTAATATAGTTTTTGGGATGTTCATAGTTTTTAAGGGGAAAATGGTTCACGATATGGATTTTCATTTGTAGAAAAGTGGTGGATATATGAGGTTTCGTGGAAGAAAAAAGTGTTCATAGATGGGTAATTACATGGCGAGGTCTATACCGCATCTAATGTTTACGTAAAATGGATTTGTGAGATTTTCATATCTATTTTTCTATATTAGGAGCACTAATCCATTCACAACTTTGAGATATTTTGATTAGAAATTTGCGAGGAATTTGGTGAAGTCCAGAGTGGTTCAGGGGAAGACAAACCCCTGAAGGAGAAGAGGTTCATGAGTAAGATTCCATCAAAGATTAAGAGATTAATGTAGAATGTCTATGGAAGGGGTTTTGTGAGGTATTTTATAAGAAAAAGGAAGGCACTTCATGAATAAAATGATAGTTTTCAAAACAATAAATAATCAAGGGAGAAGTGATGGTTAGCGGAAGGAGGGACGATCTTTAGAGAAAGAAGTAGTCTGAGAAGAAGATAAGGTCTGTAGATGTGAAGGCGGTCTTCATAGGAGAGGTAGTCCATGAAGCACACGTGATATGTGGTGTACCCTAGTTCACAATAGAAGTAGGCTAGTACATAGAGGAAGAATAACTGTACCATGAATAGTTGATTATATCTATGGGTAAAGAAGAGATGTTACTAAAGCTTCTATCTACTATTGGGGTGCATAATTTCATGTAAATAAAGATACATACATGGATATAAACAGAATGTGGATTTCTCCCATGTTAGTGAGGTAAGGGTTGATGTCGGAAGTGTTACGAGGGTCATAGTGAGATATCCCTAATATATTTTAACGGCAATGTTCCTCACATAGAGTTATTATGTCTAAACTTTTTTACTCCGCGACTAATGATGATTTGTGGATTTAGGTCTGATTAACACACTATCAACATATTATATGTGGTGAACCATGTAAAATTCTTGTGTTACCACTTTGCATGTGATTTATTGTTTACTTTTCTTTCTCATCAGATAGGATTCACTAGTTTCTAGAAATGTGGTAACAAGATTAATCATATTAGAAGAAAAATATGAAACATTTATTCACCCCTCCCCTCTCAAGGTGTTATGGGGTCTTTTAGAACATGGAAGGAATCATAGTTCTTATTTTTACCTTTATATTGGGGCTTACATACTAAGGAATCCCGAGTTTTTAGATCTTACACTCTCGGGTTACCCAATTGTATTTCTATAGGGTTCCACTTGATCTTGTTGGCTTGCTCAAGAATCTATCACATGACCAGTATTGAAACATATGATGGGTGTCATAAGAGTCAATCTGACAATGACTGAAGTATGTCATGTATCATGGCTATCATCCTTGGAGGTCATCACAAGACCCGACCATAATGTCTAGAGGGTGTCACATGTCTCAGTTTACTTAGTCGAAGTATGTCCCCTTAGCCCATTGATATGGGATGATGTTTTCGTGATACATTATTTTCATATATAGAGGGTTTCACATGTCTTAGATAACACCCCTAGGGGAGACATCATGATTATGAGCTATTACGTTTGGATGAAGTCATGAGATCCCATTATTATACCCATCCACCTTCATGAAACCTGACTTAAATGAGCATGCACCATTATATGAATCTGGAAATGCATCAAAAGGATGTTTTGAGGCTTAAGAGACAAGTCCATGGGGTCTTCCATGAGACTATGATGATACATCCAAGGGGTTCTTGAATGTTTTTCTTTAACAACTCTGTAAGGCTTTATATGACCCCGGTAGCATGCTAAATGGGCATTGTGGGAACTAGGTGACGTGTCCCTATGTAATCATGAGTCTTTGGGAGGTTTATGTGAAGGCAACATGGGTAAATGGACATACTTTTTCTTTGATATAAGTGTTATTATATTAGAATTTATTCAAAATTTTCATTGCGGATGACTTGGTTTTATTAAATGTTACATTATCTCGAGTCTTGTGGGATTTAGTGGGCCTACGGTATGCTCTTCACATAGCCCACTAAACACCCTTCACGCGATTTAGAAATGATTATGTGAACTTTCCCACACCGAGCATATGACTACTATGGATGTCCTAGGTATGTTACCTAATGGAAGGTTGGAAAGTCACAAGATATACTACTCCAAGAAGCCTTCTCTAGTCTGCGAGTCCAGAAACCAAGTGTCCATTTGTCTATAGTCCCATCCTCCATTTTCATAATTGGGTTGGGATTATATTGGAATCAAAACCCTAATTTTTTAGAGATTTGTGTGGCGTATCTAGCATATATTTAGGGTGTATTTAAAGAATAAATTGAAGCCATACAACTTCACGAGTCTTTGTTGTGGGTCATACCAAGTACATCACCTGATTTTTAGTGATCAAAAGTCTTTTCCATAAATTCTTATTTAATCAGATTATTACTGAATAATAAAGACATGCTTGATCACATGGTCAAGTCTATGTACTTTTCATTGTGCCCACATGTTTACCCACATGTTTTCTACACTGAGCATTGCTCATATGGACTTAGTGTGGTGGCTTAGTTTTTTCCTGCATATAAGGTTCAAATAGCTGAATATGCATTTTTGAATTTATCAATATATTTCTAGCAATCCCAAAGGAAAATATTGTCGGAACCATACTTATTCATTGATGGTAATATAGTTTTTGGGATGTTCACAGTTTTTAAGGGGAAAATGGTTCACGATATGGATTTTCATTTGTAGAAAAGTGGTGGATATATGAGGTTTCGTGGAAGAAAAAAGTGTTCATAGATGGGTAATTACATGGCGAGGTCTATACCGCATCTAATGTTTACGTAAAATGGATTTGTGAGATTTTCATATCTATTTTTCTATATTAGGAGCACTAATCCATTCACAACTTTGAGATATTTTGATTAGAAATTTGCGAGGAATTCGGTGAAGTCCAGAGTGGTTCAGGGGAAGACAAACCCCTGAAGGAGAAGAGGTTCATGAGTAAGATTCCGTCAAAGATTAAGAGATTAATGTAGAATGTCTATGGAAGGGGTTTTGTGAGGCATTTTATAAGAAAAAGGAAGGCACTTCATGAATAAAATGATAGTTTTCAAAACAATAAATAATCAAGGGAGAAGTGATGGTTAGCGGAAGGAGGGACGATCTTTAGAGAAAGAAGTAGTCTGAGAAGAAGATAAGGTCTGTAGATGTGAAGGTGGTCTTCATAGGAGAGGTAGTCCATGAAGCACACGTGATATGTGGTGTAGCCTAGTTCGCAATAGAAGCAGGCTAGTACATAGAGGAAGAATAACTGTACCATGAATAGTTGATTATATCTATGGGTAAAAAAGAGATGTTACTAAAGCTTCTATCTACTATTGGGGTGCATAATTTCATGTAAATAAAGATACATACATGGCTATAAACAGAATGTGGATTTCTCCCATGTTAGTGAGGTAAGGGTTGATGTCGGAAGTGTTATGAGGGTCATAGTGAGATATCCCTAATATATTTTAAAGGCAATGTTCCTCACATAGAGTTATTATGTCTAAACGTTTTTACTCCGCGGCTAATGATGATTTGTGGATTTAGGTCTGATTAACACACTATCAGCATATTATATGTGGTGAACCATGTAAAATTCTTGTGTTACCACTTTGCATGTGATTTATTGTTTACTTTTCTTTCTCATCAGATAGGATTCACTAGTTTCTAGAAATGTGGTAACAAGATTAATCATATTAGAAGAAAAATATGAAACATTTATTCACCCCTCCCCTCTCAAGGTGTTATGGGGTCTTTTAGAACATGGAAGGAATCATAGTTCTTATTGTTACCTTTATATTGGGGCTTACATACTAAGGAATCCCGAGTTTTTAGATCTTACACTCTCGGGTTACCCAATTGTATTTCTATAGGGTTCCACTTGATCTTGTTGGCTTGCTCAAGAATCTATCACATGACCAGTATTGAAACATTTGATGGGTGTCGTAAGCGTCAATCTGACAATGACTGAAGTATGTCATGTATCATGGCTATCATCCTTGGAGGTCAACACAAGACCCGACCATAATGTCTAGAGGGTGTCACATGTCTCAGTTTACTTAGTCGAAGTATGTCCCCTTAGCCCATTGATATGGGATGATGTTTTCGTGATACATTATTTTCATATATAGAGGGTGTCACATGTCTTAGATAACACCCCTAGGGGAGACATCATGATTATGAGCTAATACGTTTGGATGAAGTCATGAGATCCCATTATTACACCCATCCACCTTCATGAAACCTGACTTAAATGAGCATGCACCATTATATGAATCTGGAAATGCATCAAAAGGATGTTTTTAGGCTTAAGATACAAGTCCATGGGGTCTTCCATGAGACTATGATGATACATCCAAGGGGTTCTTGAATGTTTTTCTTTAACAACTCTGTAAGGCTTTATATGACCCCGGTAGCATGCTGAATGGGCATTGTGGGATCTAGGTGACGTGTCCCTATGTAATCATGAGTCTTTGGGAGGTTTATGTGAAGGCAACATGGGTAAATGGACATACTTTTTCTTTGATATAAGTGTTATTATATTAGCATTTATTCAACATTTTCATTGCGGATGACTTGGTTTTATTCAATGTTACATTATCTCGAGTCTTGTGGGATTTAGTGGGCCTACGGTATGCTCTTCACATAGCCCACTAAACACCCTTCACGCGATTTAGAAATGATTATGTGAACTTTCCCACACCGAGCATATGACTACTATGGCTGTCCTAGGTATGTTACCTAATGGAAGGTTGTAAAGTCACAAGATATACTACTCCAAGAAGCCTTCTCTAGTCTGCGAGTCCAGAAACCAAGTGTCCATTTGTCTATAGTCCCATCCTCCATTTTCATAATTGGGTAGGGATTATATTGGAATCAAAACCCTAATTTTTTAGAGATTTTTGTGGCGTATCTAGCATATATTTAGGGTGTATTTAAAGAATAAATTGAAGCCATACAACTTCATGAGTCTTTGTTGTGGGTCATACCAAGTACATCACCTGATTTTTAGTGATCAAAAGTCTTTTCCATAAATTCTTATTTAATCAGATTATTACTGAATAATAAAGACATGCTTGATCACATGGTCAATTCTATGTACTTTTCATTGTCCCCACATGTTTACCCACATGTTTTCTACACTGAGCATTGCTCATATGGACTTAGTGTGGTGGCTTAGTTTTTTCCTGCATATAAGGTTCAAATAGCTGAATATGCATTTTAGAATTTATCAATATATTTCTAGCAATCCCAAAGGAAAATATTGTCGGAACCATACTTATTCATTGATGGTAATATAGTTTTTGGGATGTTCACAGTTTTTAAGGGGAAAATGGTTCACGATATGGATTTTCATTTGTAGAAAAGTGGTGGATATATGAGGTTTCGTGGAAGAAAAAAGTGTTCATAGATGGGTAATTACATGGCGAGGTCTATACCGCATCTAATGTTTACGTAAAATGGATTTGTGAGATTTTCATATCTATTTTTCTATATTAGGAGCACTAATCCATTCACAACTTTGAGATATTTTGATTAGAAATTTGCGAGGAATTCGGTGAAGTCCAGAGTGGTTCAGGGGAAGACAAACCCCTGAAGGAGAAGCGGTTCATGAGTAAGATTCCGTCAAAGATTAAGAGATTAATGTAGAATGTATATGGAAGGGGTTTTGTGAGGCATTTTATAAGAAAAAGGTAGGCACTTCATGAATAAAATGATAGCTTTCAAAACAATAAATAATCAAGGGAGAAGTGATGGTTAGCGGAAGGAGGGACGATCTTTAGAGAAAGAAGTAGTCTGAGAAGAAGATAAGGTCTGTAGATGTGAAGGCGGTCTTCATAGGAGAGGTATTCCATGAAGCACACGTGATATGTGGTGTAGCCTAGTTTGCAATAGAAGCAGGCTAGTACATAGAGGAAGAATAACTGTACCATGAATAGTTGATTATATCTATGGGTAAAAAAGAGATGTTACTAAAGCTTCTAGCTACTATTGGGGTGCATAATTTCATGTAAATAAAGATACATACATGGCTATAAACAGAATGTGGATTTCTCCCATGTTAGTGAGGTAAGGGTTGATGTCGGAAGTGTTATGAGGGTCATAGTGAGATATCCCTAATATATTTTAAAGGCAATGTTCCTCACATAGAGTTATTATATCTAAACTTTTTTACTCCGCGACTAATGATGATTTGTGGATTTAGGTCTGATTAACACACTATCAGCATATTATATGTGGTGAACCATGTAAAATTCTTGTGTTACCACTTTGCATGTGATTTATTGTTTACTTTTCTTTCTCATCAGATAGGATTCACTAGTTTCTAGAAATGTGGTAACAAGATTAATCATATTAGAAGAAAAATATGAAACATTTATTCACCCCTCCCCTCTCAAGGTGTTATGGGGTCTTTTAGAACAAGGAAGGAATCATAGTTCTTATTGTTACCTTTATATTGGGGCTTACATACAAAGGAATCCCGAGTTTTTAGATCTTACACTCTCGGGTTAGCCAATTGTATTTCTATAGGGTTCCACTTGATCTTGTTGGCTTGCTCAAGAATCTATCACATGACCAGTATTGAAACATATGATGGGTGTCGTAAGAGTCAATCTGACAATGACTGAAGTATGTCATGTATCATGGCTATCATCCTTGGAGGTCATCACAAGACCCAACCATAGTGTTTAGAGGGTGTCACATGTCTCAGTTTACTTAGTCGAAGTATGTCCCCTTAGCCCATTGATATGGGATGATGTTTTCGTGATACATTATTTTCATATATAGAGGGTGTCACATGTCTTAGATAACACCCCTAGGGGAGACATCATGATTATGAGCTAATACGTTTGGATGAAGTCATGAGATCCCATTATTACACCCATCCACCTTCATGAAACCTGACTTAAATGAGCATGCACCATTATATGAATCTGGAAATGCATCAAAAGGATGTTTTGAGGCTTAAGAGACAAGTCCATGGGGTCTTCCAGGAGACTATGATGATACATCCAAGGGGTTCTTGAATTTTTTTCTTTAACAACTCTCTAAGGCTTTATATGACCTCGGTAGCATGCTGAATGGGCATTGTGGGATCTAGGTGACGTGTCCCTATGTAATCATGAGTCTTTGGGAGGTTTATGTGAAGGCAACATGGGTAAATGGACATACTTTTTCTTTGATATAAGTGTTATTATATTAGCATTTATTCAAAATTTTCATTGCGGATGACTTGGTTTTATTCAATGTTACATTATCTCGAGTCTTGTGGGATTTAGTGGGACTACGGTATGCTCTTCACATAGCCCACTAAACACCCTTCACGCGATTTAGAAATGATTATGTGAACTTTCCCACACCGAGCATATGACTACTATGGCTGTCCTAGGTATGTTACCTAATGGAAGGTTGGAAAGTCACAAGATATACTACTCCAAGAAGCCTTCTCTAGTCTGCGAGTCCAGAAACCAAGTGTCCATTTGTCTATAGTCCCATCCTCCATTTTCATAATTGGGTTGGGATTATATTGGAATCAAAACCCTAATTTTTTTAGATATTTGTGTGGCGTATCTAGCATAGATTTAGCGTGTATTTAAAGAATAAATTGAATCTGTACAACTTCATGAGTCTTTGTTGTGGGTCATACCAAGTACATCACCTGATTTTTAGTGATGAAAAGTCTTTTCCATAAATTCTTATTTAATCAGATTATTACTGAATAATAAAGACATGCTTGATCACATGGTCAAGTCTATGTACTTTTCATTGTGCCCTATGGGCATGTACAATGCCCTTAATGAGAGATTGATGCCTTGCTTAATATTCTTCATGGGGTAAGCATGTCTTGTCCAAGAATCTTCATGACATAGGGTATACTTGTCAAGAGGTCTTGTAGATCCATTTTGTGAATGTGCTGGAATGTTGCATGTCTTTCAGAAACTGTGAGTACCACTTTCCTCATTGTTTTTTTCTCATTTGTCTTATTTTACAAAGTTTATTAATTATGTAATTTTCATGAGTAATGTCAAGGGAATTTACTTTTTTTTAACGACGCCTCACATGAAAAATATGGGTCATAGGGGGGTGTGAGTATTTAATACAAAAAAAATATTCATTCATCATTAGAGAGATAATGAAAAAGCGTGTATTTTCATAGAAATAATTGAGGACTTTAATGAAAATATAATGAAAAGACAAGGGTATTTAATGAGACAAGGAAGATATCTTGCTGGGGACTCATGTTTCTTTGCGGATCCCCCGATGCACATAGCATATCCTTCAACGACCAAAATTACCTCCCACATCCTCTCATTCTTCCCATTTGTTTTATTCTACAATGGTTTTAGGGTCTATCATGTTTTACGTGGACATGATTAAGGATTATTTCTTTAATGATGATATGGTGCAAGAGATTTATGACCACTGGGGGTCTCTCCATTGGTATATCATTCCACCTTTCCTTAGATGAATTTTAGATGTTATTTCAGCAACATGCCAATGAAAAACCATTTGACCATGGGGAAATAATTATATTGTCACCATGTGTCCATTGGTTTTCTAGAGGGACATTGTAAGAGAAAGAAGGTTCATTCAAGATGGATCTGTAGAATTTACTGTATGTTATGTTATGCGCATGGAGTCCTTGTGTGGCCTTGAAATGGTCATGAGATCACGAGTCCCTTTGAGGCTCATGCAAACCGCAAGTCTATTATCATTTTATTTTATGGGGAATGTATTACCCCTACTAAAGTATTTCTTCCATTATGATTTTTTACTATTTCTTATTTGGTAGGTGTCAACAATATATTGAGTAGTTCAAATAGGCACTCCCCATGTGTCGTCCAAGTAGAAGTTTTTAACATATTTTAGGAAATTTTATATAAAATTATTTTATTTAAAATCATAAAAGATTGATATATTAAAGATATATTTTATGGAGATTTAGATAAAAATAATTAATTTATTAATTAGATAATTAATCAAATGAATTCTAATGTGTTTTATATTAATAAAATGACCAATAGAAATGATTTTTAGCTAGTAATTTTAAATACACATTTTCATCACAATTGGATGATCATGACATTATATAAATCAATTATGTGAATGACTTATTTTTATTTAATTATTACATGAATTGTTATAGTTATTTTCTTTAAATTAAATTGATGGCATGCGGGTCATTCCTCCCTTCTAATCATTAATGGGACTGTGTGAGATCAATTTATTTATGTTAACCCCAATTATGGTCCTCTTCACCCATTAGCGAAATAAATAAATTAGGTGGATAAAGATACTAGGAAAATTGAATTAGCTCAAGATTTATCTATATTGAAATAAAACCAAATTGAAATACTAGACAATGGTGCAATGTTACGAACTCAAGCCTAAATCAACTCAAGGATTTTTTTCCTCTATGTTCAATAATTTTTTAATTTACTAATCAACAAAAATACCAAAAGTTAAAAATATCATGATCATTTCCAGATTTATTTTTTTTATTTCTTTTAGATGGAAGATTTATTTTATGGATGAATAACCTTAGTAACATAAATAAATAGAATAATATGAAAATATAAAATTAAAATTAGAGGATTTTTCATAAATATTACGTCAAGAATATGGTTAATTACATAAGAGATATCCAATTAATATTAAAAAGTCTTGTAACTGTATAAAATATTATTGTTTATATATAATGAATAAAATCAATAGTTAATGTAAAATCATTAAACCTTGCACTATATTAATTTAGACAAACCATTGTTAAAGTGTTATTTCAAGCCATAGTAAGGGGTAGTTTTAAGTATAAGGGAGTCTTAGCTTTGATGATTGGTCGAATTAACCCAATATGTGTTGAATTAAAAAACCATAGTCAGTACAGTACAAATTTAGAGATAGTTTTGGATTAAATCCCCATTAGGATTTTAGGATTTGGGAGTCCACATAATGGAATAAGAGCTGCAAGCCTACAGTTTGAATGAAAGCCTAACAAAACATTTTCATGGTTTTTATGGATATATTTTTAATAATATGGAGTGAAATATGAATACATTCCACTAGAATGTCCTTGAACATGAAATTATAAAATCAATGGTGAGGGTTTTTGAAACTTGATAAAATAGTGGGGGACTTAATAAAATATTTTAAAAAAATTCATATCACACAATTTTAATCAAGTAAAGTACTATTATAACTATATTGGTTAATGATTAAAATTAAATGTGAAATTATTAAAACATTGTAATAAATCTTTAAATAAGGGAATGTACATGTATATTCTATTTTCCCAGAGTTTGATATATATTTTACACAATTTTAAAATCAGATAATTTGTACGGTGTGTTGAAATTCACAAAAACCTAATCCTCTTCCTACTATGATGAGGTGAAAAAGGATGTCTACAAATGACAAGTAGATGGTGGCTCCACCATTATATCTTATATTCTATATCTTTAGAAGAATAAAAATAGGCTTAATGATAAATGGGATTCTCCGTACACTATTTTAGTGTAAACTATAAAGAGGTGCATAGATTTTAATCATGACTTCAAGTATTGAAGTACATTTTTTAATGGTAAGCTTCCATTTGGATAATATATTGCCCCTAAATATAAAATTATTATATTTACCACCATGGTTATTATTATTAATCTATGACCAAATGATAAAATTTAGAGATACTGCACATAAATCCTTTTGTCTCTAATTCACCCAGAAAAGTGATATTTGGTTGAAACTTATTTCCTCAGTCCTTATGGTGAGAAGTGTATTTTTTTGGAATCCCATAGAATTTTAAACTAAATAGTAGACTTAAAAATAATTGGAGTAGTCTAAAACAACTTTATTTTATTTATAGAAAATAAAATTTATTTTATTGATAGAAAATAAAATTTATTTTATGTATAATAAATTTCATGATTTAGGATAGTTAAATGTTGTATGTTCAAATTGATAAAATTGGATAAGTCTTGAACCAAATATGAAAAATGGACAACAATATATAATTACTAAATGAAAATATTATTGAGTAGATATTGTTTGAAAAATATGTGAGGATATAACAATATCCCAATTCTAAAACCCCTATAAATATATCAAAGAAGAATAATGGTAGCTCGAGTACTTTAGTGAAACCACACCACCATCATTTAGTCAACCATCTAGTACGTTATGAGAAATAAGGTTATGTATAATGGATATATATGAGAAGATCATTTTTATATAAAGAAATACATCGTAATGTATGGGATAAATAGTTTAATGAAAATATTATTCTATTCTATCTAAGACTTATTAATAAATTTTATGTGCATTTTGAAATTATCCTTGGAGAGAAAGAGAGACACCATTAGGTCAACTGAAAATGGGGATGTTCTAGGGTTTTAATTAATGTACTGGGTAAAGAGCTTAAATGTACCACATATGGGAGAATGTGAATATTATAATTTTTTAATCCATTCAACCATTACCATTTTTACATTCAATATGATTTGAAATAAATGACATGAAATGTAACTCCCAAGAGACCAGTCATTGGTGAGATCCTTACTGAGTATATATTTCTATCTAAATTCATTAAACAATTGATATAAGATCCCAATTTTGTTCATTAGGTATTGTTCCAATAATTTTTATTTTATACAATAATTTTATCCTTTTTGAAGTCCATAAGAAATTAATGGTTTTTTTATGAGTGTCTGTAGATTGTTTAGAGCATGGAAGTCTAGGTTTTGGAGGAAACACACTAGGCACATAGTTTGATTAAACCATTCATAAAAGTTCACATAGTTGTGGAAAACTATTCAAGCTATTGTAGATGATTTTCAAGGGGAACACAATATATGGATTGTTTTCTAAAACTGTAATCCTAGTATACATTCCTAGTTCCACTTTGGTTGTGGGTATGCATAATTTCCCCAAACCATGCACCCAAACCATGCACCATTTAAACATTAGTGAAATTACAATTTCCCCTACCTTCTCTACAGTTTTAACCCTCATTTGCTTATGCAAATCACGTTTCACCTCCTCTCCTCCCTTTTAAGACCTCCCACGAATGCTTACAAGTCTTCAAGCCCTGACCACATATGGTTTCCAAATACTTCACCTTCTATTATGCTGGATAACTAATAGTAATATCATCAATCACATTCCTTATTTTCCTAAATTATCACTCCCATATGATTGATATTCCAAGTTGCGGTAATATTTCCAATTTGGAGGGAATTGGTATATTTGATTATTTTGTCCTATTCTAGCCCAAGATAAAGGATGCCAATAGATGTGGAGAGTATTACCCATCTATGGTAGGGTACCTATTTATTTTCCCCTAAATTCTAAATGGTTATATAATGTTCTATTGTTTTCTACATTCAAATTTCATTATGATTCATTATAAACGTAAAATTAGCTAAATAAAATTATTTCTCCTTTCTCAGGGTAGCTCTAGAAACCTAAATTTTATGATTGGAGGATGTCCATCTCGACGCAATCCACCCCTTAGGGTGTACTACTTTTAATGGCCACAAGACTTATGCCTTCAAATTAAATTGATGCACTAATTTAGACGTGTTGAGTTATCCAAATTGAATAAAATTAATTTTATAATTCTATGAGTTTAACACTATACATGACTACCCCTAATTTCATGATTAGGGTGATATGTGGATTTTGATTAGGAATGCCTTGGATGGGCTCATCAAGAATTATTATTAGATGATTGATATCTCTAATACAAATCACCTTGATTGATACATGGGTTCCCTCATATAATTACTTGGATGAGCTTACTAGGAGGATTCATTTATACTACCCATGAGTGATAGTTGGTTCCCTATGTTTATTCCCATAGATTGGTTCAGATTAAAATTCTACTACATCATGCCACAAGTGATAATTTTCTACCTATATAGTATACCGTGGAAAGGTTTATAGGGTTATGACAATATAACCTTTCATGAGTGATACTCAGGTTCCTTATTTAGAATATATTGGTTGGACTCTTACGGTGATGAGTTTTCATAGAACTCCATGATCAATACCTGGGTTTCTATTTTATGGAATGCCTTAGACGAGCTCAAGATACCTTCTAATTAGATTAATTAGAAATGTTTCAAAGGCAACGATAATATTTAGAAACATTTTATACATCAAATCCTTGATAGTCTTTTCATACTTAACTACTAAGCTCATATGAAATGAGTATTTTGTATCATCTTATGATTACGCATGGACGCATCGGTTATACAACTCAGTTTTTGGATAATATGAGGTATCTATATAAACAGAAAGTATAAATTCATTCATATATGATGTATATTCATACATACATATTTATAAATTTTTAAATATATAAATATTGGGTGATATATATTCAAAGATATATATATTTGGATGAAGTATGGAGTTTCAGATGGGTGTTCCATGATGAAGACAGACAAATGTGATTTATTTTATTTACTATTATATATTTGTTTTTTCCAGTACAATACTATTATTATATACAAACATTTGGATAGTTATAGACACTATTGGATGTTTCCTATTGATTTTATATCATGCCTTATTCAATTTTATGATTGGTACCCAAAAAAAATTGATGGAAGTGGGATATGAAAAATAGAACCAACAAACATTGATGATATGATTTATATAATACGATGGTGTAAAAGAGTAGGGGAATGAGATTATACTCATGATTATTTTGGAGATAGTTTTTCTTCTGTTGGTTCTTTTGTATAGAAAGTTTTATATTCTTGACACACAACATATATGTATCTCGCATTATTTTATAGAATCAAAAAATTACATCATTTTATATATAACATTTATTTCAATACTATCTATTTATTATATCTAGATGAATTATAATCATGTAGTTTATTTAGCATATTATTTCTTTTACTTAAAATTATTATAAACTATTTTTCTGCACTCTGATAATTGGGGTATATCTCCACACCATACAATTAGAGACCCTCAGTGCTATTTAGATACCTCTTTCATATTGGGAGGGGAACGTGAGGCCATGTGGACAATCAGTTCCTGTTACTAATGATTGAATCGAGTCTCGGACATCAAAAATTTGTATTTGATCCTAATTTACTTTTTTCATTTTGTTTTAAGTTATCATAGAGGATAATTTGAATATATCCAAATTTGGTAATGATCTTGGTACATGGATTAACTATCCGATATATATGGAAAATCCAAATTTTATGGAATGGGGAATTTATGTTCTAGTTTTTTCCAATTACAATTTTATTAATTTAACTATTGGGTGACACACCTAATTTGTTGGTTTTCTACTATTATTATTATTATGGGTGTCAATTTTTTCCATTTTCTGGTTAAGGAAAGGGGGTACTGATCATGCATTATAGTATGCACTTGAGGATTCAAATGTCATGAATATTACATGCCACATTTATATTAGACCCTGAATTTCCCTCTACATATTTATAGTTCCATGACTGTTCAATTCATGAATGTGATAATGTTTCCTAAAAGGATAGAATAATTGGATTAATTAATGTTTCTAAATCCATATAAATAATGTTTACTAATATATCCTTGTGGTGAAAGTTTAATTAACCAAATATACCATGTTTGAGCCCTGGAATACTTGACAGATGTGTTGAAACAATATATTATTTTTATTACATGAGTTACAATTATAATTTAAGAAGCACATTATTTTCTAAATTGAAATTTTGATTCAGCTACTTGAATAATTTTATATCACCTATTACATCCTCAAACCATATGTAAGGGCTATATCAATGTAATATGACTTGAAAATTTAAACTTATGAAGCTTATGGATTTATAAATTGAGAATGAAAACTCCTATAACTAGACAATGCTACACACACACACATATAAATTCATATAAACTTAAATGAATTTAAATTCAAAAACAAAATATTCACCACTAAAAGAGGATTACAATAGAAATGAATGGGTTGTTTAACTCTATTCTATGTAATTGGAACTCTATATACATAGAAATATACTATTTGATGTGGGACCTCGATTCAGATCCTACCTTATTATTGTGAAGTGGATAGTGTCTATTGTGATTCATAATGGTCGTATACATCACCCAGACCTAGATCGAGGAGTAGGAAGAGGGGCATGAATCTTATATTGGAAGGTGTGTACCTATCAGATTCCATTATGTTTGATCTTATCAATTGATAATCCTTTTTTTTGGTTGTTGGATTTTATAGAGAAATCCCTCTATGTGGTTCTTGGGTCATATGACAGGAATGATGAAATGACAATTCTCCAGAGTTCATGGGTTCTAAGCCCGCAATGCTACCTCTTATAGTACCTTATAATATTCCCCATCTATTCATCAATGCTCAATTACTAGGGGGTTTTAGGTGACATGTGTTGTTTGTAAAGAGAGATATAAAAAATTCTAATATAATGGATGATATGATATGATATTTCTAGCCTTATCACCTACAAATGTTTTAGGGGAAGGTAGTCATCGGGATGACGATTCATCACTATAGTCTATGTTATGAATCTTCGAGCATTTAGAGAGGCCTATGGAGTGGATGGACCAGCTCTCAGCTCATATGCTTCATGATTCATCTAGGAATCGATGGGATGTTATAAACCAAGATGAATATAACTAGGGTATGGTATAAGAGTACATATAGAAAATATTCTATCACTAATTATTCACGTGTATTCTGAGAACATTCAATGCTTGGGAATTTATCCACCTAAAAAAATGTTTCAATAACATTTTTCTGAGTACTTATCTTTTTTCAAAGAGATTCAGTGCTTCAAATCAATCATTTTTTATGATGAGTTGGTGACATTGAGAAATTTTGAGGATGGGATTATGTATTCCATTCGATCAGAGGTGAATATCTTTTAGTTGACCAAAATTTCATTAATAGTGACCTTGGCCCTTATGACATAACAGAACCTGAGGGAAGATGAAATTTTGTTCAATGGTGGTTCAACAATGAGACAAGTATGAAGTTTTTTTAGTGGAAGGAAACATAACATTGAGTATTCTAATGGGGGTAGTGGAAGTAAAAATGAATGCACAAATAGTTATGTCGTGTGTCAGCAATGTGGTCGGCTATGCCATATGATTCACCAGTATACCAAGGACCCAATAGACTGTATAGATATTTGTAAAATGAGGATCCTTTAGAATATTTATAGAACATTTCTTTTGGTTCATAGTGATAATGGATCCACATAGACTCCATATTTGAGGGAAGGATCAATAGTTTCTTGTTATATAGGGATCTAGAGTACCACCAGAATATTAGGGTGAGGAGGTGGAAGTGTCCATAGAAAACAACCGTATAAGATACAACTTCAAGAGGGAGGTATTTCCCATGGAATCTAGGTTGTAGATCGGTGTTGTGGATATAGACAACTATATACAGTACAATATATACCATAGGAGTAGATTAATGGAGCTTCTATAGTTTGATGTTCTATTGTAGTATCATATACTATAGTATCTACCTTATTCAATACATGTGATTTAAAATCATTCATATTTTTGGTGATTATGGAAATTATAGTCCATGATTTGTATTACTTCATTGGTGTTATGAATCTCAAAAAACCATTGGGGATCTGATCCAAGTATGTTAATTAATGAAAGGAATTCCCCATTGAGTATGGTGGTTAGCTTTTTATATGGAACCACTTTGACCTCCATATGGAAATCTCTGACATCCTTCTTGATATATAATAGTTAGTATCTTATCATTCTCAAATTGAGTTCTATATCAATAGGGTGTTTTCACATCATCCCAGGGTGGTACCAATATTTAGAATGGGAACTTGTATTTTTCTATGAATCGAGCATGACCAGAGTGATATGGGCTAGCTAGAATGATCGACCAGATATCTTGTCATTTTATGAGAATATGGAAATGTGATATATATTTCCCTTCAATAGTGGAATGTTTCAGGTATCTATTCCATGATGAATATTTCAAGTTATGTCCTTAGAGAGAGGTGGGTTTCAATATTGAAATAGGTCCATGAGTATAACTAGTGTCCATTTCCCGTTAAAGGATACCAAATTATGATCTTTTAAAACTCAATATCTAGCCAGTGGTCTTGGAAGATATGGTTTTATATGACCCACTACATCACCATGGGGTTTACATGTCCTTTTCTCTAAGAATGCTGATTAAATACTCAAGCATTGTGTGAATTACTAAAAATTAAATCATATTACAGTGATGAACTGGTATCCTTTACCCCATATAGAAGACATCTTTTATTAGTCCTGATGATCTTGTGTTTTAAAGAAGGGTTAGTTGAGGTCGGGCTATCACAAAGTGTGTGTGAGACCATCAGACATGTCATGAACAAAATTTTGAAGTAGATATGGATTGTACTATTATTTGGTCGTTGTGGTCGGTCTCATGAATGCACCCATAGTATTGATGGATTTAATGAATCAATATTTCATCCCAAACCTAGATTCATTTTTAGTAGTATTTTTGGATGAAAACACAGTGTATTCTAATACTAAAACAACCATTCCAATAAATTTGTTATAATAATACATACACATAGGGTGAATGTCCGCGTTGTCATGACAGGTCAAATTGATTATGTTTTTAAGGTTTATTTATTATTTAGGGAATACCCCAGGTCGCCACTCAAGGAGCGTTGGTGGCTTATAGTGTGTATTTTTAATAAAGATTACTATAATAGGGGGTGATTTTGAAAACAGTTTTAAAAAAATAACTTAACATAAAGAGTTTAATAGTTGATACAATAAGGTGGAGGATTAAGAATTATGAGATAAAGAGATCACTTCATGTTCACTACACGTCTTGGATAGTTCATTGTTCTAAAAATTTCACATGGTTTGGTTTAATTCTTTGGTTGAGGGTTATCAACATCTTCATTCCCATCTTGCCTCTCTAAACGTTTCCCAAAGTACCAACCCTTAACACAAAAATCATGTTGTCAAGGTTTGGACTTCAAGAAAAGATTAAAGGATACCAAAGAATACTAATATCTTTTTTATGTGTGAGAGAAAGAGGATCCTTGTGTTTCCCAATTAGAACAACTCATGTTCCCACATGAAATTTCAACCCAATCGGTGTTGAAATGAAAAGTGGTTCACTAAATTAAACCCAAGAAATGAACTCAAAGGAGAAGAATGATTAGATAAAACATAAGTGAAATAATTCTCACACAAATAAAACAAAACCAGTATAGTATCAAGTGACAGAACTCCCTCCTAAGTATGCATAGCTCCCTCAAAATGATCGTCCACCGTTTAGCTCGCCATCGAGAGGAAGAGAATGCTCGGGTGGAACTCCTTATTCATTGATGATCCCTCTATGATGATAGGGGCCTTCAGAACTTCAAGTATAAGGAGAGAACTCCTTTGGGTCTCCAAAATACCAGAGCTTTGCCTCCTGGTGGAACTTGAAAATGAGGAGCCCAAGGTTCCATTTTATAAGAAAATTGGAAGGTGGGTTTGAGCACACAGAATTATTAAAACCAATTTTCACAGGTGTTTTGACCCCCATGCGACATTATATAGATTTTTATAAAATAAAAAAGTAGTATCCCCAGATCTTGGATGTCTCCACCGAATGTTTGTCTTACTTTGGATACATATAGCCCGAGGTATGGACAGATCACAACACACCACATTCATGCAGATTTGGTGCACTGGACAGATCATGTCGGGAAGGAAATCAAATGCCCGAATGAGTCTTGGGTTTCTTCATATGAAATGTATCCCAATGAGTTTTGGACAAGACCAAAAAATTTCATCCCAATTAGATGCACGGTATAGTAGCAGTGTATGGGTTAACCCACTGGTGTGCTTGGATCCGGCGCAGTTTGGCCCATTTTTCTTGGACATCATCATGGACCCCCAAATCACCTTCACCGTCAATGAAATTTTTGAGACAAGTAACATTGGACATTTTATTATAAATAAACACAAAATATAGGATTAAAACATTTAATTAAATTTTTAATATTTTCATAATTTAAAATATAAATTCAGTTTAATACAATAGTGTAAGGGTGAAAATGACACAGTGAATCGTGGTACGATCACACCACTACACCTAAACATTTTCACTCCTGGGAAAAGTTACATATCCAAATAATATGATGCACAAATATATATTCCCAACATCATGAAAATTTAACATTTGAGGAAATTTAAATTCACTAAAGTAATGTGATCAATGCACAAACCACACCAAGGAGTTTTTCCTAGTGAAAATGGAAAAAGATGTCTCATAAATCATATCAGGATAAAATTCAAAGAGATTAATGACACCAAAATGAGAAAGGAATTCAAAAGTCAACCATTCCACTAACTCTCTATGTGTTTCCGCAAAAACCATTCAAGGATATTCTTTCCACATTAAATCAAATAAATATAAGTTATTTTAACATTATTCAGCTTTAAATGATTTTTCACCAAACTCGTCCTACATCCTTTGCAATCATATTTCAAGACCCACTCTCTTAAGAATTACTAGATGTAAATCCATAAGCTCCTGACCTAGAAAACCCCATTTGTTACACATTTCATCCCTCCCCTCATTTATTATTTATTTTTTTTGAATTTTCATTTGGAACAAATCTCACACTCATCTCTCAACCCTTGTTTGATCTCCTCACGAAACAAATTGAAACAATTATAACAAGATGAAAGGTTGAAGAGTAGTGGTTTTTGACCTTCCACTGACACAATTTCTTTTAGGGAGTACAACCGTCGGACATTAGGTACACACACATAGGTCAATCTGGTACAGTAATGAAATAAACCGGATAAGGAACAAACGTATGAAAATATCATTTAAAGATAATAAATATTAACCTAACATATATTTACCTTATATAAAGAAAGAAATACTCTTACTTAGTGGTTTGGTGCAAAAAAGTATGGAGATATTAGTGACACATTTTTCGCAAAACTACTCACACAATGGGAATCAATAATCTCAAATGTTTCACAGTGATACCACCATTTATATCATTTACAGAAAACCAATTCACTAAAAATCACTCCTTAAAGTTAAATTCATAAAAAAACACTTTTTAGTCTTTGTTATGGAATTTTTAATTTCCCCCCTTTATGGTCACTAAATCCTAGAAATTCAAAATTATTGATGGGGAAAAATGAAAATACCATAAAAAATTCTAAAAAGAGATGAATGGAGAAAATGATGAAAATTTCTATCTAAACCAGGAATGTACCCATCCCCCCCACACCTAGAATGTGCAGTGTCCTCACTGTAAGAAAAGAGTATGTGGAAAGGAAGGATAAAACATGGTGAGTTTCTGTAACACCCTGAAATTTTATGAAAAATATTATTTTAATTTCATTAATGTCTTATGTTGTATTCTACACCAAGATTACCTTGCGCTATACGCAACACCGTATTAGCTTGCAGTATACGCAACACTATTCTTGGACCGTGTTACACATAATTTTGATAATAGTTATTCTACGAAACATTGAGTATATATATATATATATAATGTATAAATGAAATATGGTTGGATTATGTTATATGAAACAACGAAGGATTCTTTCACAACACGCAACCCTGACTTGTCTTGCATTACACGCAATCGCGACCTTCCTCGATAGCGTGTGTTGTACGCAATACCGGGTTTTAATAAACAATGTTATATTATTATAATATATTCATGAACTAGCCTTTATGAATAGTATTAACTAAATTTTGAATTTTATAACATTATTATTCATCTTACACATTTCTAGAACATGGTATAAGAACAAAATAAATTTTTCGGGTAAAATAAGTATTTTTCAAAAAATGCAGTTTTACCGCCTTTTGATGGCGCACCCACTTTAAATATAGATTTTGACATGTTTATATGTTCAATTTGACAAAATAATATTCATCTTTTGAATCAGGATATAAAAATTTACATTAGATAAAGTTTTGATATTTTTCCGATAACTTTCATATTTTAATGAATAGTAAAAACACGCTATATTTTAATTAAAAACAACTTTTTTCATCGTAATATCTTATGTGGTTAAATTATAATATTGAATGGTTTTAGAGTATAAAAAGAATATATTTTTACCATTTAATATAATGTATGTCATTAGCATTGATTTTACCTTGAATTTGTAGGTTAAATCAATTCAATCTTTTGCAATGTTTTAAAGAAAAACCCGTTTTCTTTCGACAACGGGATTAATTTTAATTTAATTTCTGCATATTTTGTGTATTGAATTTGGAAAAATGGATTCCATATTTGGAATCAGTGGGTCCAAATTATTTTAATAAGCTACTTTTTATTTTTGGGAATTATGAATCGTAACTACGGTAAATTTTATTTACCATAGTTAAAGGTAAATCGGGTAATTAAGGGTAAATATAATATTTTAAAATTACCCTAACAAATGTAAAAATTCTATTGGATAACTAAAAAACGACCCATATCACCTAAGGGTCGGATTACAATCATTTAATGGACATTTGTCCATGAAAATAACTTAATTATTATTAAAACCAAAGAAAGTGACAACATGTCACTCTCTTAAATCTTATAAGTATATTAATTTTAATTTAGTGATAAACTTCATGAAACTTCAAACATGAATAGTCTCCAGAAAGCTAATGAAATTAGCTACATCATAGAAATTTATTTAGAATTTTTAGGGATTACATAATTATCATTTATTATGACAGAAAGATGATGCAGTAATTGTCTTATTAATGAAATATTGACAGAATTGATGTTATAAATGCCCAAATAAATGTAATTTGAGACTTTTTATGAATTCCAATAATTTTATAGGTTACTATGATATATTATTGTGGCTTTAATCAACTTGTTTCGAACATATAATTCTGTTATGACTTTCACAAAAATCATTTATCAAATAGTGTCAAAATTGACACAAAATAGTTTTTAAATCAAATATTATATTATTAATTGTTATTTTATTCCTAAAAATATAAGGTTCGGCCAAATGACATAGATAAGGATATATATATTAATAATAAACAATTTGGGGTTCGTTTGGCATGTTATAGTAAATGTATTAACCATATAGTGAAAGAAAACAAAAAGACACGGTAAAAGTTAAATTATTTAACTTAGAGTTAAATCTAATTGATAAGGTTAAAATAATACCCTAAACTTGTCTAAATCCTATTTTATGATAGGATTTCGACCCATCCCAACTTTAACTTCGAAATAAGACCCTTGGGAACCATTATAAACCGATTTTGACATTAATATAAAATAATATTTTGAGGTATTCCTAAGGTGCCCCTCTCCTCCCTTATAAAAGGACACCTCCTCCCCCTCCTCCTCACACCAATTTGAGCACTCAATCTCGGAAAACCCCTGCCAAAATCTCTTCTCCACTTCCCTATCAACATCCTAGAGGTTCTGGTCTTCCTCAAAGACCAATTTTAGTGCTCTAAGAGGAGGTCTCAAAGAGGCGCTTCAAAGAAGAGGTAATTACCGTTACCAATTCTTTCATCTTTATTTCTTCTTCCACTTCTTCTTATTAGGTTGTTTCATTATGAAGTAATAACATCAGTATCACTCATATACTGATATGTTATTATAAGTATGAAACAACCCTATTTCACCATCTATCCATCCTACGGAAAAAGAAATCATCGCGCGTGCGTACGTACGGAATACCGTCTCCACGCTGTGGTGTAATCTATTTTCCACCACCACCTTACATGGATGGGTATAATGGTGTAAAGAATAACTATACATAGTTATTACAACATCATATTGATTCTTATATATTGTATAATCCACTACAATTCAATTCAATATTTATGGAAATGATATCATCGCGCGTGCGTACGTACGGACTACCGTCTCCACGACGCGATGAGATTCATTCTCCATGTTAACCATTTAAGAATGATTATAAAGTATATATAAGAAATAATAATGAAATATATGACATTATAAATCTACTGGATTTATGTATATATATATATATGTATGTCGTCTACTTACTTCCATTCAAGACAATAAGGAAAGGAAAACAGCGTTCATGCGTACGTACGGACTACCGTCTCCATGAACGGTGTTTTTCATTTCATTTATCTATATATTATATATATATATACTGAATATATATGATATATAAATCATATTTTATATTCTGGAAGTAAGTAAATCATGATATAAGTAATAATAATATCAACAAGTCAAAACACCTACGATAAATGAAACGATTTTACCCAAAACGCTTCTTTAACATGGAATTTACAAAAGAACGGGTAATATAATGTCATAATTCAACAATATATGATATAATAACAATGAATATGATTCTGTAATAAGTCAATAACATTATTTAAATCATTATACAGGAGGTTCGGACACATATGAAGCAAATCGGACCTAAGGTAAGGGAAAATATCACAATCTCATTTTTATCCGAGATTGTTTATACTTTGGTATTTACTTGGATGTATTTTATCATCCACATCCATGTTACCTCAATATTTAATATTGTTTCCATCCACTTACAATAGTTTAAATCCAATTTTACCCTTCGGTGAGTTTTTAGTAAATAATATGAAAGGAATCTTTTGTCGTTTTTTCGTACGAGGTACTTTTTGACTTTTCCGAAAAAAGTACGAAGAATGTTTTTTTAACTTATACGGCATGAATGGATTTTTAAAATATTATTTCCAAGAAGCTTCCTTTACAAGTTTTCAAGTTTATTAATCAACTTCTTTTATTTTAAAGTCGTATGACATGTTATGAAAGGAAAATTGTTTTTGAAGAAGAAAGGATATTTTCCTCAAGAATGGAGTTCATGTGTTTTATCAAAATTATTTTCCATCTAAGATAATAAAGGGTTCTGTTTTTATCCCTATTATTACATTTATTTGATCATGTTCTGATGGAATTATTTTTATGAATTCATTTTTCTTATATGAAATGTTTTATGATGTCACGATGTTTAAGATTCCCATTTTTATTACATGGGTTATGCAATGATGTATGATTTATGATTTTGTGGCACACGTAAGAATGGTATCATTATGAGATGGGTGGGACCTATATCTCCCTCCAATGCATTGGGTAATGATTTTATATCTCATGAGATAGACATGGCTGGAATGGTAGGTTATACCGGTTCAGTGAAACAGGACTGAAACGAGGGTTACTCGATTCAGAAAGGGACTTTGTCCACTAAGGTAGTCTTGGAAATGAGTCTTGAATAACAAGAAATGATTCTCTATGATTATGTGTGAATGCCACAAAGTTTCATGTTTTAAGTTATGATTATTGTGATTACATTTCAATGCCATGATTTATCCCATGTTATGAAATTATGCTCTCTTTTGCAGGTTATGATTTCCAAAATGTTATGTTCTTATGAATATGATGTGATTGATATTTCTTTTGTTTACCCTGACTGAGCATTTGAGCTCACCCTTTTATGTTTTCTTTTCCCTAGGATATAAAGAAAGGTTTTAGGTAAAAAAAAGGAAGATCTTTATGGGAGATGTTGAAGATCTTTCACCAGGATTAGAAGATTATATTCCGAGTTTCCAAAGACACTAAACTATTACGATCCTTGATGGTGTGTTTTTGTTATGTACTAAGTCTTCCGCAAATGTAATGTAATGTCAATGTACGTCAAGCTTCAGGTCTCAACAGTTTCATTGATAGATTACTTCTTGAACATGGAGTTCCTCCCTTGTGGACTATGGAATAGATTCATGGATGTGCTTCAGCAGCTGCCCATTGACAGTGAATGTTTTCTTGGTTTCTTCATTTTGAACCTGGACAACACCAAATGGAGAGATGTTAGTAACACTATGTAGTCCAAACCAGAGGGAACGAAGCTTACCTTTTAGCCTTGCATTATAAGGGAGGACCTTTTTCCCAATGTGGAACTGACGATGATGTATAAGACGGTCGTGGGTAGCCTTGGTTATCTCTTTATAAATTCTAGAGTTTTCATATGCATCTCTTCTCATTTCCTCTAACTCCTGAATCTGCAACTTCCTTTAAGAACCTGCACTAGAATGATTAGAATTTCATTTTTTGATGGCTCAGAAGGCCCGATTCTCAATCTCAACAGGAAGGTGACAAATCTTTCCAAACACAAGATGATAGGGTGAAATTCCAATGGGGGTTTTGAAAGCAGTACGGTAGGCCCATAATAAATCATCAAGTCTAAGACTCCAATATTTTCTATTGGGTTGAACCATTTTTTCAAGAATTGTTTTTAACTATCTATTTGACACCTGGCTTGACCATTGGTCTGTGGATGATATGCAGTAGAAACTTGATGACCGACCCCATACCTATGCAAAAGTGATCGAATTGTTCAGTTGAAGAAATGAGAACCCTGGTCACTAATGATGAACCTAGGTAAGCCAAACCTACAGAAGATTCGGGTTCTCAAAAATTCTACAACTACCTTAGAATCATTAGTCCTGGTAGCTCGTACCTCTACCCATTTAGATGCATAGTCAACTTCCTGAAGAATGCAAAAGATTCCAAAGGAATTTTGAAATGGCCCCATAAAGTCAATACCCTAAACCTCAAAAATGTCATGAAAGGGAAACTGTTTTTATGGCATTTGATTTCTTTTAGAGACATTCCCCATTCTTTGACAATGAGTACAAGATTTGAAAAAATCATGGGTATCCCCAAAAATTGTTGGCCAAAATACACAAGAATCAAGGACCATGCGAGCAATCCATTGGGGGACCAAAGTGGCTCCCACAAGAAAGAGTGTGGAAGAATCTAAGGATGGACTGAAACTCACTCTCAGGAACACTACACCTAAGGACTTGATCACTACTAGTAAGGCAAAGGTTGGGGTCATCCCAAATATACCAATGGGACTCATGTTTTAGACGACTGGCTTGGTTTTTGTTTAAATCTGTATGAATGCAAGATGCTACCAAATAATTTACAATTTCACCATACTAAGGAATAACATCTTGTACTCGGTACAGTTGCTCATTAAGAAACATTTCAATTATGGGAATAAAGAAGTATGAGTCAATGTCTGAGGATGCTTGAATCCTACAGATATGGTCAGCCATCACATTATCTGCTCCTTTTTTATCTCTAATTTCTAGATTGAATTCTTGAAGGAGGAGCATCCAAAAAATGAGACGTGGTATGGCTTCTGGTTTCTTAAGGAGGTACGGGAGGGATACATGGTCTGAGAACACAATGAATTTTAACACCAAAAGGTATGACCTCAATTTGTCCAAGGAATACACAATGACAAGGAATTATTTTTCATTTATGGTGTAGATTTCTTGGGCAGGGTCCAAAGTAAGTGAGGCATAGGCTATGGTATGTGGAGCTCGGTCGACCCTTTTTGACAAAACTGCCCTAACTGCATAGTTAGAGGCATCACACATGAGCTGAAATGGTAAATTCCACTGAGGTGGTTGGATTACTGGGGGTGAGGTGAGACTCCATTTTAACTTATTAAAAGCTTCCTCATATTATTAATCAAAAACAAATTCTTTTTATTTTTGGAGTAATCGGGAGAGGGGGAGTGCAATTTTACCAAAGTCACTAATGAGACGACGGTAAAATCTAGCATGACCTAGCAAAGATCGCACATCCCATATATTTTTGGGGAATGGAAGGGAATAAATGATATCAAATTTTGATTTATCTACTTGGATACCATCCCTAGAAATTACATGCCCCAAAACTATGCCTTGTCCCACCATGCAATGGCATTTCTCATAATTTAATACAAGATTCTTTTCAATACAGCGACGTAGGACTGAACCAAGACTGCTCAAACATTCATCAAAATAAGATCCATAAATAGTGAAATCATCCATGAATACTTCCATGCAATTCTATAGTTAATCCTAAAAATACTAACCATGCATCATTAGAAAGTACCCGGAGCATTGCATCGACCAAATGGCATCATTCTATAGGGAAATGTTCCTAAGGGGCAAGTGAAGGTCGTCTTTTCCTGATCCTCAGGGGAAATATGGATCTGAATGTATCCCGAATACCCATCAAGGAAACAGTAGTGGGACTTACCCGCTAGCCTCTCTAGAATTTGGTCAATGAATTTTAAAGGGAAATGGTCATTCCGCATGTGTTAGTTTATTCGGCGATAGTCAATACAGAAACGCCAACTATTCTACACACGAGATGGAAACAATTCATTGTTTTCATTTTTAATTACTGTAAGTCCATCCCTTTTAGGAACCTCTTGAACGGGACTGACCCATTGGCTGTTAGAGATGGGGTAAATGATTCTAGAAGCCAATAATTTTTTTTCCTCATTTTTCACAATATCTAGGAGGTTGGGGTTTAGTCGACGTTGTGGCTACCTCACTGTTTTAGCCACATCATTTAACAAGATATGATGTATAGAAATTGATGGGATAATACATGGAATGTCAGCAAGTGTCCACCCCAATGATTTTTTATACTCCCTCAAAAGTTCAAGCAGTTTCAATTCATGCTCAGGATAGAGTGAACAAGCAATGATGACGGGAAACTTGTTTCCATTCTCAATACATGGATATTTTAAATCTTGAGGCAGTTTTTTTAGTTCCAATTCAGGTGGATTTTGGATTTATGGGAGTCTGTGTGAGAGGTCACTATTCTCATCTATCTACTCAATGGTATCAACCTCGGATGAGGAATGATCTTTTACAAGCTTAGAAGTATCATCGATTGTTAGTGGATCATCAGTGTTCAGGAAATCATCAATCAACGAACATGCATGACACTTTTCTAGACCACTACAACAATCAATGCATGAATCATTTCCTAAAATTTCTATCAGTGAAGAAAACTCAGAATGGGGATTAGGGGAATGAAATGTTCTTTTTTCAGGGGAAGGGAGTACATCTATAAAATTAATAGGGAGAGAGAGAGAGGAATGTTCTTCATAGGGGTGCTTCATGGAATCACAGATTTTTAAATGGACTATGTCACCACCAAATTCTATAGATAATGTACCATTGTGGACATTAATTATAGTTTTGGTAGTTTTCATGAATGGTCTCCCCAATATAATTGGGGCATGTCCATTCATCATATCATCCTCCATTTTAAGCACATCAGCAGGAAAAATTAAATTTTGGACCCTCACAAGAACATCCTCTAACACACCAGAGTGGTGTGCAGTACACTGGTTATCTAGTTGAACAATAATTCCAGTGGGCTTCAGTTCCCCGACCTGAAATATAGAGTAAATGGAGTGAGGCATCACATTTATAGAGGAACCTAAATCAAGTATAGCATTAGAAAAATAATACTCCCCTTTGGTGCATGAAATTGAGAATGTTCCAGGATCATTTCACTTGGTGGGAAGTGATGGCTCTATCAATGCTGAAACATTCCTCCCCAATCTCACCTTCTCATCTCCACGAAGTCGCCTTAGGTGTGTACACATATCCTTTAGAAAGTTGGTGTACAGTGGAATTTTCTTCACAACATCAATCAATGGGATGATAACCTGTAGTTTCTGGAAAATATCCAATATTTTCTTATCAAGATCAATTCCCCTTGGTTTTCTTGGTTGGGTGGACCTTTGAGAAAATGGAAGAGGAATGGTTGGGCTAGGTGACTCATCAATGCACACACTCTTTCCTTTGGAAGGGAATCTCTCAAGACAAGGTACATCAACATTTGGTACATTTATAATGGTTGGGATGGAGGTTTACTCGGGAGGGGATGAATCTGATGGATGATTCATCTTACTTTCTAGTTGTTTTCCTCTCCTAATGGTTATGTCACTAACATTTCCTTTATCCCTAGGGTTAAATATTTCATGTGAGGGAAGTTTAGCTGACCCATGACTTTTAATTTCACCCACTGAGTTAGCTAGTTGGCCTAATTGGGGTTTGAGGTCTTGAATGGCAGCCTGAGTAGTTTGTTGGAATTGGATATTGTTGTCAGCCATTTGTTTCATCATATCTTTTGGCTAGGCTCAGGTTTTTGAGGGGTTTTTTGGAAAGGCCTTTGGGGTGGTTGAGGGTTTCTAGGTGGTGGTGGTTGATGAATACTCTGCCCTAGTTGGATCCATTGTTGTTGATGTTGGTTTGAATACCCCCTTGCCTATAGTCTTGGTTCTCTTTCAACCTAGGGTTGGATGGATAATATGGTTCTTTTCCAAATGTTTTGTTATAGGGGCGGCCTGGAAATATTTCCTCACAACTCCCAGATGTTTCCCTCAATTGAGGACACTGGTCAGAGTAGTGGGTTTCAGAATAACATATACCACAATGGATAGGAGGAGGAGATTGGGACATCCCTTGTTAAAGAGAAAGTTTTCAAATAAGGGTACTTACCTCTTCGAACGTTGTGTCCACATTATTCTCGAATTTAGTACTATGAGCCTCATGAACACCTCAAATGGGTATGCTAGACCTTGTACCAAATTGATGAGTGTTTTGTGCCATGTTCTCGATTAAGGTCCTTACAGCAATTGGGGTCTTATCTACCAGTGCACCACCTGCAGCAGCATCAATCATATTTCTATCAATAGGGATTAAACCTTCATAAAAATATTTTATTAATAGTTGGTCTCTTATTTGGTGGTGTGGGCAACTTGACCGTAATATTTTAAAGCATTCCCAATATTCATGAAGTGTTTCCCCTTGAGATTGTCTTATCCCACAAATTTTGGTCCTTATTGTTGTAGTTTGAGAGGATGGGAAGTATTTTTCAAGAAAAATGCATTTCATGTCCGCCCAACCTATTATTGGGGAATTAACATAATATAACCAATCTTTCGCAGTGTCTTCCAAAGAAAATGGGAATGCTCTAATATTTAATTGTTTCTCATCCACATTATCAAGTTTTAATGTTGAAAAAATAGTATGAAATTCTTTTATGTTCTTGTGTGGATCCTCTCTTGGAATTCCTTGGAATCTTGGTAATAGATGAATTAAGCCAGATTTTAGTTCAAAATTCGGTGCCACGCCTTGCATTTGAATATAGGTGGGTTGGATATCAACATTAGGTGAGGTTACTTATTTTAATGTTCGGTTGTTTTCAGACATATTATGCAAGTTTATTTCAGTTTTTATATGGTTTCTAGAATAAGAAGAGGATGGATCAAGAAGAGTGTCAATGTTTTGTGTGTCCTCCTTCGATGGGTTCTCTTTTGCGTCTCGGGGTCGCTGACGTAAGATACTCTCTGGTTTGGGTTCTAAAGGAGGTAAATCTCCTAGATTAAAACACGTCATGCACCAAACCTACCAAAAAAATATATCATAACACAAAGATATAGGTAAAGGTATAATACATAACGAGTAAATATTCATAAAATTTTACAAAACTCTTAAAAAACATGCACTAAAAATCAAAGCGCTCCCCGGCAACAGAGCCAAAATATGACCTCTTTGTCATGAAAAGTCAATTTGATTATGTTTTTTAGGTTTATTTATAGTTTAGGGAAGACCCTAGGTCATCTCTGAAGGAGTGTTGGTTGCTTATAGTGTGTATTTTTAATAAATATTACTAAATGGGGGGGGGTGATTTTGAAAATAGCTTTAAGAAAATAACATAACATAAAGAGTTTAATAGTTGATAGAATAAGGTGGATGATTAATAATTATGAGATAAGGAGATCACTTCAAGTTCACTACAAGTCTTGGATAGTTCATTGTTCTGAAAATTTTACATGGTTTTGTTTAATTCTTTGGTTGAGGGTTGTCAAGATCTTGATTCCCCTCATGCCTCTCTAAACGTTGCGCAAGGTACCAACCCTTAACACAAAAATTGTGTTGTCAAGGACTGGACTTCAAGAACAGATTAAAGGATACCAAATCATACTAATATCTTTTTTATCGGTGAGAGAAAGAGGATCCGTGTGTTTCCCAATCAGAACAACTCAAGTTTCCCACTTAAAATTTCAACCCAATCGTTGTTGAAATGAAAAGGGGTTCACTAAATTAAACCCAAGAAATGGACTCAGAGGAGAGGCATGATTAGATAAAACATAAGTGAAATAGTCCACACACAATTCACACAAAACTAGTAGAGTATAAAGTGCCAGAAGTCCCTCCCAAGTGTGTGTAGCTCCCTCGAAGTGATCGTCCACAGTTTAGCACGCCATCGATAGAAGGAGAAGGCTCAGGTGGAAATACTTCTTCATTGATGATCCCCCTATAATGATAGGGGCCTTCAGAACTTCAAGTATGAGGATAGAACTCATTTTGGTCTCCAAAATACTAGAGCTTTTCCTCCTGGTCAAACTTGAAAATGAGGAGCCCAAGGTTCCATTTTATAAGAAAATGGGAAGGTGGTTTTGAGCACACATAATTATTAAAACCACTTGTCAAAGGTATTTCGACCTCCATAAAGCATTATCTAGATTTGTATAAAATAAAAAAGTTTTATCCCCACCTCTTTTCTGTCTCCACTGAACGTTTGGCTCACTTTGGACACCTATTTCCGTAGATATGGACAGATCACAGCACACCACCTTTGAATCTGTCCAGATTTGGTGGGCTGGACAGATCAGGTCGGAAAGGCCATCAATTGGCCGAATGTGTCTTGGGTTTCTTAATATAAAATGTAGCACAATGCATTTTGGAAAAATGAAAAAAAATTCATCCCAATTGGATGGACGTTCAAGTAGAAGTGTGTGGATTAACCCACTACTGTGCTTGGATTCTGCGCAGTTTGGCCCATTTTTCTTGGATATCATCATGGGCCCTAAAAATCACCTTCACCTTCAATGAAATTTTCAAGACAAGTAACATTTGACTTTTTAATATCAATAAAAAAAATAAAGGATTAAAACATGTAATTAAATTTTTTATTATTCTTGTAATTTACAATACAAATTCAGTATAATACAATGGTGTAAGGGTGAAAATGACACAGTGAATCGTGGTACGATCAGTGAACTTGATATATGATAAGATCACCAAATTCCATTATTGGATAAAAAATGTTCACTTCATGGGTCACATCATCTCAGAGGTAAGAGTATCTATTGAACCATAGAAGGTAAGAGATACAGTTTCCATGTAGTAACATAATAACACCATTGATATATGGTGTTTCATGGGGATGAATGGATATTTTAGGTGTTTTAATAAATAACTTGTGTGCCTAAAATTTCCTCTTATAGTAATAAATAAAATTGGTTTTAATTATTTTATGGTCAAAAGCCTATGAAATAACTTATAAGTAGATAAAAGTATGAATGAATTCTATATCGACCCTGATTCTTCTAGAGTTGAGCAGAGGATATACAGTTTATTATGATGCATCAAGTATCAATAATAGAGTATTATTGATATATAAAAATCATGTTTTGGAATTTAGGTCTATCGAACTAAGGCAAGATTAGTATAATTTCTCAACGTATATTCTCAAACTAGAAAATCTTGTTCACATCTTGTGTTTTAAGAGTAAATATATGCCAGGAGAGAATTTTGTCTTATATATATAAAAAACGATTAAATAAATATTTATCAATCATGAATTGAATATCATACATATATTATGTCTATAATACCAATATCCTATTAATTTTGAGCTTTCGTTTATTCTTGGGATAGACAATGTTGCCCATAATTTTCTATGTTGGCAGACTCATACATTCGCAGTTTAGGAGTCATGTGGTGAGTGGAAATTGATGTACCTCTATTGTTAGATTAACACAGAGTTCCAAGAGACTCATTGGAAGCCTATCCTTATATATATTTGTTAGTGACATATTCCAATATTGATATAGTTAAGATGATTAATCATTCGTATCCTAATGGTTTTTTTCTTACGAGAGTGTGTTAGATGTGAGGACCCAATGCTTCTTTTGTTGTTGATGTGGATGAGATCTTATGGATTCATAAATATATATAACTTGCTTCAGAAAATTTAGAGGAGTAGACACAAGAGTCTCATTCCTATATTTGGGAGTCATAAATAGGGATCGCCACAATATACATGGACTTATGCTGTCAGTATAGGTGGGTGACGATGAAAAGAGAGATATCTGGTTTTGTTACTTGATGTTCCACCTGTCACAGAAGGTGAATGTGGAACAACAGTTGCCAATAATTATTTTATAGTTTTTCCCATTATTGAGTGGAAAATTGATAATATCAACATGGGTTTTGTGATTGAAATATAGAGATCCCCATAAGGAAGTGATGCAGTATGTGTGATCATCGATAGTTTGACAAAGGTATCAAAATTTTTAACCACCAGATAGAATTTTCAATTGAAAATATTAGGGTGATTGATTTTTGAGAAGTTATATAACATCATGGTGTTCTCCAATCTATTACATCAAACTGGTATTATAATTTCACATCACAGTTCTAGAAAGGTCGTAGTAGGAACTCGGTACTGAGGAGATTCTGAGAAAAACATGTCACACGTTGATCAGAAATAAATTCAAGAATATGAATAAAATATTAGAAAACATTCTATGAGCATTTATCATTTATTTTTTAGGTTATTGGGTTAATCACCCACCTCTAAAACAAATTTCATATAATAATATCTTTCAAAAACGTATAGAGATGACACCTTATGAGGCCGTATATGATAGGTTGGGTCATTCACCCATATACTGGTTAGTGGTAGGATAAAAAGTGTTAATATGACCTCATCTAAGTCAAGAAACTTATAATTAGGTACATATTATTTGGAATCATATGGAGACAATTAGTATATGCATAATTCTTATGTTGATAGTCCCCACTCACCTATAGAGATAGAGTTGGGACATTAATCCTTCTTTTTTGTTTTTCCTACGTTAGTTTGTAGATGGATTCAAAGACTAGGAATGTTATATCCCCAATAAGATGGTCCTTTAAATATCATAGAGAAAGTTTGGATAGTCTCTTAATAGATACATCTTCCATATCAGTACCCAGCTTTGCATGATATCTTCAAAGTATCTGAACTTTTTTTTCATCATTTAGTACTATATTAAATTCTCCAGTATTATGAGGTTGAAATAGAAGTTTATATTTATTTATAGGATCAACCTATTCTTATCATTGACCAGAGAAAAATGGATCTCTATGATATTTCATTTACACCAGTATGGGTTCTATTATAACATGGTTTTGTACATTATAATACATGGGAGTGAGAGGCGAACATACATGCTCAGTGTCCAAAACATTTCCTAATTGATTTTTTACCACCATCGGAAGATAAACTCAAGATGACTTGTTTTTAAGAGGCGATATCATAAGATCTAGTTTTTTAATTTGTGGAAAGGATCCATAAATTTTCATTTTAAACCTTTATTTTTATCATTTTTGATGTTCTTAATAGATTAATTAATATATTCAGAGTGTCCAGGGATCGTTTATAGCACGATGATCAGGGTTTTTAAAGAAATAGTCCACGTGTTCATTTTGTTTAAATTATAATCTTAAGGATATATGGTTTGGGTAAATCATTAGGGGTACTGTAGAGGGTTTGTGATGGGATTCATGGGTTGTGCACAATTTTCAAAAATTGTGCACCATACTTGAATGCTTTAATCCACTTTGGAAATGTTGCGCATGGTTGGATTAGAGTTTATCCAAACAATGAACCTGAACCATATATGCCATAAATATTGGTGAAATTCCCATTAACCATATCTTTATTAGGGTTTTAAACCTATTTTCCTTCCCCCAATAATGGAGCACCTACCCTCTCCTATTGGAAGCTCTCTTATGGCTTTCAACAAGGCTTTGATCCCCCTCCATCATACATTGTATGATTCCTTCACCATAGATTATGTTGGATACCTCATGGTAAGTTATTTAATCATATTTATTTATTTCATTGTATCTATCAACATCATGAATTATATTTATAGGATAATAAATATTTCAAATTTTTAGGGAATTTTTATGTTTAAACAATTTCTCCAATTCTAGCTTGAGTTAATGGACGACAATGAATGAGATGTTTATTTCTTGTGTAAGGTATGTGGTCTATTTATTTTTTCTTAAAGGCCTGATGTTTCAATTATGAATCATTGTGTTGTGTGATAGGATATACATGATACACCTCCAAAATCTCTAATTATTTATATTAAATGATATCATCTTCATAAGGGTAGTCCTAGAAACATAATTGTTTTTCATTGGTGGTTGTCCAAATCAATGCAAGCTACCCATTTCGCCGAAATAATCCAAAAGATCACTATCCTTATAATTTATAATAAAATTGAAACTAAAATTTTGTGTGTTGAGTTTGAAAAAATGAATTACATTAATTGTTTAATGGATTGGGATTAACTCTAGCCAAGACCATCTCATATGTTATTTCAAGGGAGATACAAGGATCCTGATTCTAAACACCATGGATGGTCACCACCAATCATTTTTTTTATTTTCAAAAGCCAGTTTAAGGGGATCTGGTACCCCAAGAAACCACCACAAACTCACACACAACACATTCATACAATGATTAGACATCACACTGACAAAGACTTACATTTCATACAAACCATACTCGTCTCTGCATCCCCATCCGGACTCATCATCTCCGGTAGCCGTGGATGTTTCCCATCCTAAATTCCTCACGTAATTAACACTATGGACTCGATTTCTGAGCTACTCAAGAACAGAATGATCTGGCGCTTTACTCTCAGCCTTACTACTCTTTGAAAAGTTCACAGTCACCTTATTATTCCTCTTGGATGCGGAGAGAGTCTGCATCGGCTGCGGGAGATACGAGTAATCTCTCCTTGGTCGACGTCTAGGAGTGGCAGAAACAGATCTGTCAACTGAAGCAGGTCTCTGTTTCCCACTTTGAACCACATCACTGAACGAGCACCTAACTGTACCACTCATGCACTCTAACCCTTCCCCAGATTTCTCCTTTCCTTTACTGACCTATTCCCCCATGCCTAATATAGTACTACCTGCATGGATGGATGGCCACATCAATCTTAATAAATAGAATATTCATATGTGGAATAAAATATGCTAGGTTTGACACATGGGTTCTTCCATAGAACACCAAGGATAGGCTCATTATGTACATGCCTTTATGCTACCCATGTGTGATACAGAGTTCCCTAAGAAGATTACCATAGATATGTTTGGAGGGAAATGGTATTGTACCATGCCACATGCAATAATTGTTTCCCAATGTGGTATACCATTGATGGGGTCAGAGGAAAATTCCATTATACCATGGTGTGAGTGATACCTGGGTTCCTTATAATGAATGACTTGGACAGACTCCTATGGTGATCGGGTTTCATATCACACCTATACTGACACATTGGATTCCTTTTTATAGAACACCTTAGATTGGGCTAAGATGAATTTTTATTAAATTAATAGACACACCCAAAATTTAATATAATATACTTAGATTCATTCTATTATTTTCATCCTTGATTTCTTAGTCATAATGAATCGCTAAGAACATATCCATGAGGTTTTTGGATCCTCTTGTGATTACGCACGGAAGCTTTGGGCATACACGTCAATTTATTTATAATAGTATGTATATATATATAAACATATCTGTTCACACATATATGATATATATATATATATTCACATAATTAAATATATAAATACTCGGGGATATCTGTTGAGAGGTATCTGGATTAGGCTGAATTAAGTAGTATTGGTCCAGTAATCTAGGAGGAACACAATCCAATGTGATTGATTTTATTTAATATTATACATTGATTATTACCTGTAAAATACTTTTTTATAAACATGTATATAATATTTCCATACACCATAGATGGTGTTTTACTTATTTTACCTCACATGCTATTTTGGTCACTTATTTGTACACAGACAGAATTCATGGATGTAGGAAGGGACAATGGGAAGAATCCAACTTTGAATGCCGAAATTATATAGTAAGATTAAGTATATGAGTTGAGGACGGAGATTATTCTCATTATTTGGTTTGATATAACATTTTTTATTTATATTATATTTTATGTCATGTTGTATATGCTTGCTACTCTTCTTTAATGTATTTACCATTTTTTATAGCATACAGACACTCCATCATTTTATATCTGATATTGATTTTTCATGTACATATTTATTATATATACATGAATTATCCACTTTCAGTTCATTTATTATATTATTTATACTACTTAATATTATTGTATACCTTTATTCTATAAATTAATCACGAGGGTATAATGTCCCCAATATACAATCATAGACCCTTTCTCCTAGAAAAAAACCATTGGTATATTCGGAGGAATGCTTTAGGAGATGCGGAAAATTGGGTATAGTTACTTATGAGGGAATCAGATCCAGGGATTCAAAAATGATCTATCCGAGAAAAAGAGATTTTAGTACTTTGAGGGACTAGGATATGTTCATTTTGTTTTTTTGGAAAAATTGATTTCAAACCAGTTTTTAATGATTTTTTAGGAAACATATGTATAAATAGTATAAATATTTTTAAATGTTTATTTTTATACATTATCAAAAAATTATATCATCCTTTTTGGACTATAATGGTTTATTTCATTAGGGGGAGGATAAAATAAATTCTCTATATAGATTTTTCATAACTCAGAATATTTTCTGACACATGAGAGTTAATTTTAATATCATGTAAAGGGAATGGGGAATAAATTCTGAAAAATTATATAAGAATTTTGACCCTTGTATATATTATATTAGACCAACAAATTTTTTAGATTTATGTATTAATCTAGAAAATGTTTCCATATATTCTTCTATTGAATATGTTGATGTTGGTTAGGAATGAAAAGTTTAAAATGAAGAAATGGAAATTGTTGATCATGATTAAGAAGCCAGAGTGGCCTAGGAAGATGGTAGGTTACTCTCTCTTATTATTCACTTTAGACCACCTGACTCTCCTCTATGAATAATATATAACAAAGGGGGTCTATAGGATGAATACCTTATTAACACTAATGTGTCCATCAGTGGATATGTGGATGATCTTGAATGGGATGAGTATAGAGACTATGTTGAAGAGAATGAAGGAAACATTGAATTTTTTTGGTAGGAAATAATAATTGTCCAATGATACTATATTCACATTATTAATGGGGAAAATCCCCAAGATAGATTAGTCATAGAATAGAATATTCATATTTTGATAGTGATGATGATGACCATGGGGGTAGTCCATCTCATGATAGTGGATATACCATTATTTATTACATAATTTATTTGGAATGATCTTTAATTGTTGAATTTTACGCTCAAGAAAGTCTTGATGTGTCTATTATAAGGCCTTCAGTGGATCATTTTTTGGAAAGAATATTTGTTCACCCACCTTCAAAGAATATTGGGAAACATCCCAAAATCTATGATACTTTACCCATTGAATCTCTCATGATAGATATTCATGAGGTTTAAGAATAATGTGATGATTTATTATAAGTTCAATCTATAGGACCAAGATCTATGGAGATTGGGGATAATGGTAGTCATCTATCTTACGATGTATCTGTTTCATATCCTATGTATACTCCTTCTATTCATTACGCTTTCTATGAAACAAAATATTATTTGGATTATTTAATATAATATATTATGAGATTTATGAAATAAATACTTATTATGTTTTCATGTTATTTGGATCCTATTAAGGGAAAATATATCTCCATCATTGTAATATTAGTCATTTTTCATCTTCATCCCAAATTTATTCTTGAGATAGACATAACGAGGAATGAGATTTAGAACATCAAAGAACAAATAGTTTCATTAAAGGAAGTTCTTTCTAATATGATGTAGTATCTTTACCAATGATGTATTAATTTAGTGTTTTAAGATTATACTTTTACTAATCCGCCTCTTTCTCGTCATTTCTATTGATCGATTGATGAAGATAGAATCATGGAAAAAATAATGGAAGTTCTAAAAGTCATGCTTGATGAATATTAGAAATCAAAAGAGATAGTGATTGAAGGATTTAAAATACAAGATACTAGTACTTTGTTGGACTAATGAAATAATGTTTAAAAGGCATAAAAATATAGAGACATAATGAAAAATGAAATTAAATTATACCTTTCATAATCATCACCAATTCAAACCACATGGTTATGTTAAAATGTATGGATGTTGTTTTGAGAATGCCTCCTCTAACCTAGGATTTAATCTCTCAAGTTTTAAGGTTCATTGTTTTGATTTATTTTATATAATATGTTATAGAATGTAAGGAAGATTATTTACAAGATATTTTATATTTATCGAGGGTTGTAATGAATTTTACTACTCTATTGGGACATTACCAATACACTTACAATACAACAATTCTTACACATCATACCCAACCTATTAACTCTACATTGGATACATAAACATTATCCACAAACCCTTTTGTCTTGTCTTCTAACAATATGGTTGAGCATTTGAGACTAATTTCAAAATTTGTAGTCGTTGATGACCCTATGTCCACTTCTGCACCTCAGATTACATATGTTGTCCCCGCCTCTACCTCTAAGGTAAAGGATCTTATCCGTCTTGATGAGATTTTGTATGTTTCAAGATTTTATTCTGATTATAATTCATGTTATGGACACACCCAATACTTATTTTGTAATAAATTTTGATATGAAATATATTTTTTCTCCTTTATATCTAGTTTATTATAAATTATTTCAATCATTATTTATTATTATTTTCTCTATATCGACCTCCCTTCATTTTTTATAATCGCTAAGGGGGTAGTATATATGAAAATAATTAAAAAATTATGGAAATTGGGAAAACATTGAGATATTTTGAAATATATGTTTTAATTTGGTTTAATTATATTTTTAATTATTCAATTAATTTCATTTTATATTTCATGATTTGATATCATCAAAAGTGGAAATTTTTTTCTTATACCAATACATACTTATTTAAATGATCTCGAATCATTTTGATTTTTTTTATAATGAGTTAAATATTTAAAAATAATTATCTATTTTATAGATGAATTTTTAAAAATGGATATGAATTCAGGATAACGACACAATCTACTAAATGTGTTGTTTACAAACCATTTAATGAATTTGAACTGACTGTGATTGTGAAGTCACAGTGTGGAGCCTACTGCACATTGTAATCCAACATACCACATGTGAAATCAACTAATCATGAATTTTTGTTCAAGTGATCACATGTACATTGAACCTACCTCACATTGAATACTAACCTACCTCATTAAAATAGTTACCATGTGATAGGTTATTAGAATTTAATTACTAATGTTTTGACTGCATGTGTTATTATAGTGAGTTTAAGAAAAACTATCGAATGCAAGAAAAATTTATGTTACCATGTAGATAAATGGGAACCCACATGAAGGAAAAAAGATATATTTATAAGATCAACCAACCGCATGAATAACCATGTTACCATGAAAAAAATGAAGATTGTTTATAATGGAAAGAATAAACCATAGGAAGTAATCTACCAACTCCATGAAAAAATGCCTTCCATGAATTTTAATAAAGTGATTGTGTGAAAAAATCAAATGACAAAATGAAGGGATGAATATTCCATGCCAACTATCTATGCCTACTGACTATTTCATCTAACAATGATCCAAAATAACCATACTTTATTTGAAGATAGTTGACCATGTGTAAACTTAAAAATCTGGAATTTTCAAATCCTAAATTAATATATTTGGGAGAATTAATTGTAGAGCCTTTTTAATTATGATTGCAGTGAATATTCTACAAAGACTAGTTTTGAGAAATCTATTCTTAAAATTAAGAACCTCTCATGGACAAGATACAAAAAGGAAAGACTAAAAGAATACATTTTCACTTGGGATAAGGTTACACATATAATACTTGATCTATAAATTCCACGAGCATTTTTTCCCTACAATTTAATTTGAAATTCGGACGTTCCCTTTCAAAAACAATTCATCGAATACCCAAAACCTAATGTGGATCAGAATGAGGTTCATTGAATATTCACTTTTTCTATTATTTTATCTCTTTTTAGCATACTTTTCAATATATAGATTTTTGTAATATATTTATTATTTAACATTAAATAATATATTGTACAACGGAGTACAAGATACTCTCTATATTATTCTTTCATACTCTTTTTATCCCATGTAGTACTATGGATGTGGAAGTGTGTATCCTAGTTATCCTTATGCACTATTGCTTTATTAAAACATGATCTAGGTTGTGGTTCAGTTTATTCTTAATAATATTATTGGTATATGGAGACCTCTATGAGTAAAGGATTAGTTCATGGGTTGGGACTAAACCTCTTATTTTATTACACTATGTTATATCTAATTTTTTTTCTCCATTTAAAAACTACGAAGTATCTATTTTCACAACTATATAACAAAACATTACATTGATAGTTATCTTTAACTTTAATTTTATATAATTTTATTCATAATATTAAATTTGATTGAAAATATTTAAAGGTTCAAGAGACCTAATTTAATGGAGTTTTGATCTTTACAATGAGAAACTATAAGAAAATATTAAATAATATAATACTATTTTTTTAGTTAATTGAAATATTTTAGAAACATTTTGGGATTTAGTTTGTAAAAAAAAATTAAATATAAATTTTATTAGAAACTCAATTCATCACATCTTAAGATATCCACTTTGGCCGAAATTTTGTTTCAGTGGATTCTTATTTCATTTTTCTTCAAATTATAATGTTTTAGAAAGATTATATTCAGTGTTTTCTTAAAATTATAGTGTTCTGTTATGAATGATAATTTTGAATGATATGATACCAGCTGACCTGGTTATTTTAATGAATATAAATATTGTCAATGGGAAATTAAAATGAAAATCAATAATTTTGGTAAGGGTTTTGAAACTAGTTATTTATTAAGGATAAATATGAAAAACAAAAAAAATAACTATAGAAGTATGTGTTTCTCCAAATATATAGACCCACGACTCAAACTGGAAAGAAAATAATTTTATTATTTGTGCTTTAGGTGAAGATGGAATAAAAAAATTATCTTTCAATAACCCTTTATATCTTATTTTGGATTCACTTTATTTATCATATAATGTAACTTCTAATGTGAAATAAACATAAATTACATTTGATACATTCAAAATAAAACATAATGAATCTATTTTTGAAATGTATATTATGTTCAATGATATTATAAGCACTATGATTGCTCTTAGAAAGATGATGGATGAAATATCTCAAGTAATGTTAACCCTAATTTGTTTATTAAATAGAGAGAGAGGTGCTACTATTTCTATTTGAGAGTCATTAGACCTTATCAAGTTGACAATACAATGATTAATTGAAAAAACTATTATGTATTAATAATAGGTAAATGTAAAAAATGAGTATAATAAGACAAAGAGAAAATATATTTTATTTAAAGAATTAAATTCAATATAAAAAGAAGTTGTCAAATATGAAATTGCATGTGGATGTAAAGGTGATGATGAAAGTGAATAATAAATGGTTTATCCAGCCAATAAAATTACCAAGTTCAACAAAAGGAAGATGTTTTTAAGAAAGATTATCTATATAGGTAAATATCAAAAGAGAGTAAATTGGAAGAAATATTTTAAACAAGGAACACTCATTGAATAGGATCTCTTGTTATGAATGAAGAAGAAAAGGGCACAAATTGATGATTATCTAAAGCTAAAATATAATAAAATATAAAGATAACCAGAAAAGGATAAAAAGATAAATGAGATACCCTTTGATTTTATTTGTGGATAAATCCAGTAAATCTAATTCAAACCATGAAGTTATGAATGGGAAAGCGAATTTTAGATTTATAGATACTATTTCTGAGGTAACTTCTATTTTTTCTCATATTCCTGATGATTATAAAATGTCTAATGTTGAATTGTAAGAATACTATGAAATTCAAGAATATACTATGTTTGATCTAAAGGAAAAATAAAAAAATATGAAAATGGGTCACATGTTATGTGTTGTATAAAGGTTTGACATTAATATTGAAAATGGAAAATGATAATCTTTTGAAAGGGAATAATGATTTGAAACTAATAAACATAAATCAAAAAAGGTTCAGTGATGGTGTTTTAGGGAGATTAAAAACATTAATTTTTTTGGGAGGTTTGGTAGTTTCTAAACAAATAGATAGTTTTGGTTATCAACCTTGATAGAAATATAATCCATATAGAAACTATTTTATTCCATGTTTGAAAAATATATATTTAGTGTTTAAAAATGATATTAGATTTATAAATAATTCTATGAATTTTATACGAAAAAATGATTTTATTTAAGATTAGTTAAATCTATTTCTGATAAGCATATAAAACATTTGGATTTGAAAAGATTTAATTGAAAAATATTCTGGACCCATGAAGATCTAGGTATCAAAATAAATGAATATTTAATTTATTGTAAGAAATGTTATTAAAGTTATCAAGTCATAATATTATGTATCATTATATTGAATATTACTAATATATGATGAGATACTATTCAATCATCAAAAATCATATAAATGTAGATAGTGGGCAGTAACTTCTAGTGATATTGAAGAAGGAAAAATAATTGGACTTGGAAATAATGGTAACTCCAAATATATCATTATTTAATGTTTTTATTTCTTTATGGTTTAAAATATAACATTTAGAGTATTTCTCAACTACATGATGATGGTTTTAGTGTAAAATTTGGTAAAAAATATTTAAAGAAAAAAATTATTCCAAAAATTATTTGGTATTTACTAATTTTAGAAATGATAATATATATATTTCCAATTTAGATTCTTTATTTTCTAAAAATGATTACAGTTTGTGTTCTTTTCATAAATAATATTTTCTATGGTATAGGATACAAGGACACATTAATATATTTTCACTTAGTAAGAAAACAATGAAATGATTTCTCAAGTATCGACCTATGTTATAATTTCCAAAACACATAGTGTGAAATCCCTAACAAGTTGGAATGTAAAATGATATGTCATTCAAACCAAAGAAAGTGGTTTCTACCTCGGAATCCCTAGAATTGGTCCACATGGATTTATTTGGGTGTTATAATATTTCTATTTTAGTATTTAAACACTATTTTTTTAAATTTGATGATTAGTCAATATTTAAATGGGTTTTTCTCATTCCCAATAAAATTAAAGAACCTTATTATTTTTTTATGTATGAAAAATATTTAGATAACCATTATAGGGAATCCCTAAATACATTAAGATATGATCATGATTATAGTTTTAGAATCAATAATTTGTATATCACTATTTCCAAAATATACATACTCACAATTTCTCAACACCAAAATTATCATAATAGAATGGGGTAGTTAAAAAGTAGATATATGAATCTTTAAGAAATTTCTTGAATGAGGCTTAGTGAATAAGAAATTCCTGTCTATTTATTGGTTCAATCTATCCTCATATATTACTTTGAAGTTAATATATTTAATATAATACAAATCATGAAAAGAAAATCATATGATTTCATTAATGATAAAATTGAAGAGTATATTATATTAGAGTTTTTGGTTGTAAATATTATATTCATAACACAAAATAGAATCTGGGAAAATTTGCGCAAAAAAAACTATAATGGAAATTTTCTTGGTTATTTAACTACTAGTAAATATTATTTGGTATCCAATAATAATGAAAATTTTTGGATGAAGATATTGATTTCACATTGGTTAAGAGTTTCTATCAAATCTTGAGGATGACATGTCAAATATAAATATTCATATCTAATATAAATCTTTTTATCTTTTTTCTATTTTACCTGATAAATTACCTGTAAGTGATAATCAATTTCTTCCATAATAAGAATAATACATTGAGTAAAAAAGTTATTGAATTCATAGAACTCTATTAACTCTAAAATAACATCCTCTAGATGCTATTGTAAGAGACAATGATATGGGGAAAAAACTAGAACCTCACTTAGATACCTAGTTAACCATAAATATTTCATATTATAGCAGGATCTTAAGAATATCAATGAATAAATTAATTAAGAATACTCTGTAATAGAAATGTAAGAAGAATTCAAGGTGTTTGAGGAAAATGTATAATCTAGGATAATTTGTGTAAGAAATCTATGAAAGAAATTTTCTTGGTTATTCAACTACTAGTAAATCATATTGGGTATGTGATAAGAAATCAAAATTTTTGGAAGAATCTGTTCATTTAAAATTTTATTAGAGTTTCTATAAAACCTTGAGGATGATTTGTGAAATATAAATATTAATAAAAAATCTAAATCTTTTGATATTTGTTTTCAAAATTACTTCAAAAATCACCTTTAAGAGATATTTTATTTCATCCTTTCCAAGAATAATACATCGGGGAAAATTTTATTTCATTACTACAAGTCTTTGGACTCTAAAAGACAATCCTCTATATGCTCTTGAAGCATACAATGATTAGGGAACAAAAACTAGATCCTCACATAGGTACTCGGTTAAACATCAATATTTCATATCATATCTTAATCCTATGAACATCAATGAAGGAATTAATTATGAATACTGGGTAATATAAATGTAAAAATAATTGAAGCAGTTTGAAATGAATAATTTTTTGGAATTAGTAGATAGACATATAGTATACCTAACTATTGTCCCAAAGTGGGTGTATAAAAAAAGTTAGTCAGTGTGGGATAATCATTAGAGATAATTATATATTGTTTGGATAAGGATATAGTCAAAAATACAGCCTTAACATTGAATAAAAGTTTTCACTATTATCTCTACTTTATTCCATCAGATTTTTTTTATAATAAAAATATTAAGATCAAAATATATCAAATGGATGTCTAATGTGCATTCTATAATGGATATATTATTAAGGATATATATTTTTTAAGAACTCTGACATTTAAAATCCCTCAATTTACAAATATTATAATTAAATTAATAGAATAATTTTATGTTCTAAAACAATCTCGTTGATCATGTTATGATAAGATCAACAATTTTCATATTTCAAATGGTTTTACAATATTTTTAATGTATCTCATTGATTTAAAAAAATAATTTGATAGGATTTTTTACTATTTCTAATATATGTTGATGAAATTATTTTGGGATCATCCAAAAATTCTATGTGAGTTAAATCATATAAAATCTATCATAATGAATATAAGATTAGTTTAATGGGTGATTTAAAATAATTTCATGGATTTTAAGTGGTTAAAATTAAAAGAATTAATTGTTTTAAATCTTAGCAACTACACCAAAGAAGTTTTAATTTTTTTAGTCCAAGATAGCAGTAAATGGTTTGATACTCCCAAGATTATGATCTGTCAGTTATATCTTGAAAAACCTAGAAATTCAATAGATCAAAATACTTACTGAGGTTTGATGATATTTTTTATGCATTACCAATAGATGATTTGATATGATGTTCAATTTATTTTTGTGTGTGTTTATCTTTAAAACACTCAAAAGATTTATTTAAATTCTGTTAATTTTTTTTCTAAATACCTCAATATCACAACCAACATAGATTATATTAATGAAATGGACATAAATTATCGTTATAATGTTATTATGTGACTGATTTTTGTGGCTATATGTTAGAGAGAGAGGGGACATCTAGAAAATTCCAGGTTTTGTTAGAGTCTTTATTTTCATGGTGTAGTAAGAAACAAAATAATGTTTTTTATCTATTGAAATATTTGAGTACATATCTACTGGTAATTGATGTTCAAAGATTCTATAGATTAAACACACTTTATTGGACTTTGGATATCAATTTAGACACGCCCCAATTAATTTTTATAACACATTTGAAATCAATATTTATATTAATCCTTTTTCACATTCAAGAAAAAAATTGATATAATGGATCGCTTTTTCAGCGACCATTTTCAAAAAGTGGAGGTCACTATAGAATTTATTAGAATATAACATAAACATACTAATGTATTCAAAAAGCCTTAAAATAATGAGTGAATAAATTATATCAAACATGAATTAGTAATGATAAATTATTAAAAATCGAACTATTATGATTCAACATTTTTTGTTTAAATTATTTTTAATTTATAAAATTTAGTTTAATTGAGCTTTATCTTAATATTCTCATGATGTATAGTTGATAAGGTCAGTTAAGTGGATATGGTTTTTTTTTCATACTATTAGTAATGTATATTTGAACTATTGGTCATGTAATAATAATACATATCATGAACGCTTACTTGTATAGTTAGTATAATTACCATGAATACATTTCCAATAGACTTACTATGAAAAAGATTCCTTCAGTATGCAGTTATGGTACCTACAGTGGCTATTTTATTATTATAACTTTTATTAAGAAACTGTTCTGGGATTTTAACTATGTTTATTTATATTTCTTTCCTTAAATAATAAAAATAGTTTTTGAATGAAAATATAAATCGATTCCCCTCAATTTCCCTAAAATAATTCCATTATTTTGAAAGGCGTACGTTTCTCGAGATCACATTTATCTCAAAACATACCTCTTACATTTGAATCTCCTGGGTTCAAATCAAAGTATGAGAATTCGTGGCAGAAAATATGATCCCAATGATGAACCTCCTGTTGATTTATCTCCAAAAAAGATATCAAATAAGGGTAAAGGTTTCTTGAGTAATGTATTAAAACCACATAATCCATATTAATACAATCATCTAGTATGTTCTAAGATAGATTTTGATGATTAGTGGCTGTAAATGAGCATATTTAATGAATAGAAATAAATTAAAATTAAATAATGGGATGATTGGATTAAGGAAAAATAGTATTCAAGTTTCTACATTGATATTTTAAATAATTTTATGCACATTTTGAATTTATCGCCTGATAGAAAAGAGGCACCATTAGTTCAATGGTAATTTAAGAATTTTGGGTGTCTTATTTAATATTCCAGGTGAAGATCATAAATATTCCACATATGGATGAATGAAAATATAATTAGAGTTCTTATCCAATCAACTGTGAAAATTTTGAATTTCAATATTCTTTAAAAGAGTTGTTTAGAAATGGGACTCTTAAGAGAAACTTTTTGGTAGATATCATTTATTGATGTATATTTAGGGATAAATTCATTCAACGTTTGATTTATCCCAGAAAAGTGATTTTAGTATTTTGAGTAACTCAAATATATTAATTATATTTTAATGAAAAATGGCTTTCAGGTCTGTCTGTGCAGATATGTCAGTAGGCATATGTATTAATTATGTAAAACTTCTTAAAAGTTTTTTTCTCCACCTTATCCAAAACTCATATTATTCATGTTGTCCTATAATGTTTAAGTTCATCAGTGGTAGGGAAATGTGACATCTTCAAAGGTGTTTTTTACTCATAAAATTTGAAAATAGATTACAGTGAATAGGAATCCCTCAAAAAGAGAATAGGTAATTGATTTTTAGAAATTATATATGAATTTTGATGGTATTTGATATTATATTAGACCAAGGGATGTGGTTGATCAAGGTATTCATCAAAATTATATTTTTGATTATTTTTACAATGATGATATTGGTGTTGATGAGGATGAAGAAGATGATAATACAGAATTAGGAACTAATTATCATGATGAGGAAGTCAGATCAACCCATCATAATGATGATGGACTCTATCCAATTATTCATTTTATACTAAAAAAATTCTACTATATAATTACCATCTCATGAAGAAGAGATACAAGATGAATAAATTGTTGATAGTGTGGGTTCTATCTATGGATATATGGATGACTTTAAATGGTAAGATTATGGTGACTTTTTTTTAGAGAATGAAGATCGCTCATATAAATCTATTGTGATAGGTAGGACTCTTATAACAAGGATAATAGATGCAAATGATAAGGGTAGATGTCCAAAAAAACATTTCTGGACTAAGAATATTCAGAGTATGATGGTGATGATGACGACCTTAGGGGAAATCCACTTCAAGAGAGTAGACCTACAACCCCTTATACTCAGAGATATTTGGCTGGATATTTAAATGATAAAATTGAATCCCAATAAATCATAAAGTTCCTCATATATTCCCTTTAGTGGATCAAGAATTGGACGTGTTATTTGGTCCTAATCATTGAAATAAAAAGTTAGTATCTGTAACATCCCAGGTAAAAAAAGAATATTACATTTTTCATATTTATCCATATTTGTGAATAAAATACTAATATTAATTTAAAGGGAACTCTATGCTCGATGGCGTACCCAATACGCAACAACGTGTTTCATGGAAATATTACGTTGCACACTAATAATATAATAATATTATTTTAAATGGTAGTTAATGCCTAGCCATTGTAATGGCTAGAATGAACAGAACTAACTACCAAATGATTATATATGCTTGTCAAATATTTTTTCTTTTATCCAAATAAATGTTATAGGCTTAAAATGTGAATGAATCCAATTGTAAGCGTAAATATTCTAATATTCTTTAAAAGGTCGATTAACCACCTTTTGATGGTGAACCCTTTTTAAATCCACTTTTTGAAAATTTTATATTTTATAGTTGAAAAAATAAAATCTTTCTTCAGAATCAGGATATCATAATGTACATTGTGTAAATTTTTGTTATTTTTCGATAAAGATCATTTATAGTGAAAAATGATGTATTTTATTTCAAATCCTCTCTTTAATATAATTTATTTATATTGTTATATTATATTTTAAATTGGTTTTATAGTGTAATTACAATATATTTTTATCATTTAATCCAATTGTGGTCATTGGAATTAATTTCACTTTGAAATTGGACTTAAACTAGTGCCAATCTTTTAATAGATATTGTTTCTTAAAAACACGGTATTTGTTTTGACAATGGGAATTAATTATTAAATTTATTAATGCAACTTATAATTTCTGAATTTTTTAAAATAAACAACATTTTTGAATTAGGAATATCAGATATAGCTTAGGGTGAATTTTTGGTATTTTTCTGAAAAACTTCAATTTTTGATGAATAGTGAAACCACTAAGTGGTAGTTAAAAAACTGATTTTTAATTTAAATTAAACTTTACCACTTCTGTGATTTTATTTTTGAAAATATGACATACATGGTGGTCATTAGGATGTAAAATGTGGTTCAATGGGATTAAAACAATTTTTTGGTGAATAGTAACTTTTAAGTTTTATTAATCACGATTAAAGGTAATTAGTGTAATTTAAGGTAAAAATAATGTTATAATAATATGAAATTACCTTGAAACATGTCCTAACCTCATTGGATGTGTCATTGTTGACCATGAAAATCAATTGGCCAACTTGGGGACCCCATGGATCTACTTGTGTATGAAAATGACATTAATAACTTTTTATTTAAAGTTAAAATAAAAATGTCACAAACATGTATTGTTTTACTAAAACGATTTTTACATGGGGTTATACCAGTCATATTTTTTCCTATAAATATTAATTTAAAGATAAAATTATTTCCTAATTCAAAGTATTGTTTTTATAATTTTTAGTCATTAGATAAATTAATTTATTTATGACACCATGATGATGTAGTGATTACCTCATTAATGGATGATTTAAATAAAATGGAAAGATAATGTAAAATCTAAGACATCCACTTGTTAAAAACCAATTGGATGAGTGGATTTATAACCCTTGTCACCTTATCCTCTAAATATATAATTTTGTAACCTTTAATATCTGAAAATAATTTTATAATAAAGTTGCATTTTATAACATTTAAAGAGTACCCCTCCTCCCTTTATAAAAGGCCCCCTCCTATACCACCTTACCCACACCTCTCAAGCCTTTAGATCGACCAAAATCTGCTCATTTTATCTCTCCACATCCCTCTCTTCAACTTAGAAGCCTTACCTTAGGTAAAACTCTCTTCAAGAAACACTTTTGGTTCAAACCAAAGGGAGTTGCCCAATTTAAAGGTAATGTCTTCACTTGTGTTCTTTTGTTTTGTTTCTCCAACCACCTAAAATCTTTTTATTAAATTATTTTGTAACAACACCAGTATATTCAATATACTAGTATGTTGTTATGAGACGTATTCTAGCTAAACTTACACACACATCTGTCTAATGGTTAAAGAACATACTGTTTCCGTGGATGGCGAATTACTGTCTCACGAAACGATGATTGTTCTATATTCCCCTAACACGTATCATGGTGGCCATTATGATGGAAATATATTTATTTATGATATATATTATATTTATTTCCTCTCTATTATTCTGTATTTTACATTTAAAACATACATTTATTTTTTGCATGTTGTGCAAATGCGATAATTTCATTTGAGGTAGTGTGGACTACCGCCCCCTCAAGTGATGTGACTCGTTCATGCAATACAAGGAATGTATAAAGAATGAAATTAATGAACTTATGTGACCTATATAACATATATATTATACTGTAATTATAATATATATATATTTCATTTAGTTTTAATTCCATTAAATACGGAAAAAAATGAAAGTAGCGTTCACGCGTACGTACAACTTACCATCTCAATGAACGTTGCATTTCATTTCTTACCTCTAAATGTTATGTCATATTATAAATGAATGTATTTACTGGATATATATGATATATATGATATCTAAATCATGAATATAATTCTTTATATAATGGATATTTTACCACACAAACAACTTGTAATTATAAGAAGTTTATTTTTGACTCAAGTACCAATGATCGACAAAATGACCGTTATTAACTTAACTAATTAAACAATGTTCATAAAATCGTAATAAATGATATTAAAAAAATAATGGAGTTAAAACTGTTCTTAAGAAAGTATAAATTAACTCTGTTTTATTATTCAGGAGATTAAAGAATGATAGAGTCAAGTCGGACACGAGGTAAGGAATCTGACGTCTCTCTTTCTTTTCAAGTAATCTCTTTTATGTCATTTATTTTATGATACATGTTATTATGTTGGAGGATGTTCTTTTATTTTCACCATACTATAATTTTTATTTTCATATGATTAGGGACCCCCTGTTACTCTCATCAATTCATTTTAAGAATTTTTAAGTGGCACCGTTAAGCTTCCAAGTCTTCGTAAGGGATTTTTCATCTCACTTTTATTCCCATGAGATTTATGCTAAATTTTCCACTATTTACTTTGAGTGGTATATGTACTGCCCATTATTCTACTACTTATGTAATATAATTTAATTTATGGGTATTTACATCTTCAATGTATGACCCTTATTCCATGGGGAGTACGTTTCGAAAGTTACCCAAATCGGTAAAGGAACCTTTCACCCTCCTCTTTTTAAAAGACTTCTTTTTGTTAGGTCTTTTAATTTACATATTCTTATGTTGGTATATGTTATTATATATCCTTATTTCTGTACATGTTATGAGATACCCTTATTTTCTATCATCATCTCATTTTCTGAATTCTAAAGTGACGCTGTTAGGCTGTCAAATTTCTGTAAGGGAACTTCTTAACCCAATTTCAATTGCTTGTGTTAAACCTCTACTTCTTGATTTTATTAGGACAAGATTATGTGTGGAATCTCTAGGTGTAACATCCACAAACCTTTTGTGGATATACTATTTCTACACATAATTATATCACTGATAAATTCTTACGTCATTTATACAAACTTGTATGGGAAATCATAACTCAATCTCATTTCATTGAGTTAAATATCTATGAGATTGGTTTTGTTCTTCCAAGAGTATGTAGGAATGACCTCTGATTTTTTTACTCTTGAAATCCACATTTATTGGGTGTATTTATACATGTCACACATAATTATTCCATTTCTTTATCCTTGCTCTAATGGCATGATCTTTGATTGGGATTACAACTCAATTTATTCTCATTGAGACATTTCATTATGATATGCACATATGATCTTTTATAAAGTTTATATACAGGCCCTTTGACTTTCCATATCCATGTTATGTTTATACTGAAGTCATTTAGATGTTCTGAAAATGTGCTACTTTCATGTTACTTATAATTTAAATGTTCAAAATGGAAAAGGACTCTTTTATTAAAATATTGTTTTAAATGGTTTTAATGATTTATTATTTTAAACATTTTTCATCCATGTCCATGTTTTAAAAATGTTTTTTAGGATTTATTTATATGGAAATGAATGTTTTAAATCCCTTTCAAAAGTTTCAAAGTGGTACGGGACACATTGATTCTAAAATCTCTCTTAAATGATTTCTTTTAATATTTTTAAAGTATAAAGGGATATTTCTCTCATAGAGTTTTAATGATTTTATTAGATGTTTTAATTTATGTTAATATCATGAGGTGATCTCTTGTGATTGAAATGTGGAAATTGTATGTTTTTTTATGCACGTTTTAACTATTATGATTATGTGATGGTTCTTGGGACATGTTTATGAAATCGGGTGGTTCCGTGATAAACTAAGGGTGGGTGAGCCCGATATAGCTCTCCAATGCATTGGGTAACACGAATCGGTTAAACACTAAGGTTTCTCTGAAGTGATTTAGGGAATATACTGTGATGAGTATTCCAAACGTAACCATGCGGATTACTCCTTATGTAAGAATGTTATGAATGCCTCAAGTTACCTTTATGTCTTATGATTTCTATGAGTTATTCATAAATCTTATAATTTCATGAGATATGTTGAAGTGTTTATGTTTTATGAGTAAAGTAGGATTTTATTGATTATTATGTATACATGGACTAATGTTTTCATTCCGTATTTTTATATCCCTTGCTGAGATTTTTATGCTCATCCCATGTTTTTGAAATGTTTTCCATAGGACTTAAAGGTGAATAGGGTCAAGGATGGGGTCAAGGAAAGACATGCTATCTAAAACATGGAACTAGACATGTTTCTTTTTAAGAGTTTCTATTTTGTGAAAAAAAAGGAAACAGAGTAGATGTGTCTACTGTGTATTCTTTGAGATGTAATAGTTATGTTCTAATTCTCTAAAACTATAAAACTGAAAAGATCCTCAATGTGAATTATTCATTTAATTCAAGATTATGTAATGTTTTAAGGCTGGGTCCTTATAGTTGGTATCAAAGGTTGATTTAGATAACTTTAGAGGTTAGGGTATTCTTTAAGCATAAGTGACATTACCATAATGGTTAGGATTTCAGAAAGAGTCATATTTTTAGATAAAGTGAATGAGTTTAAGATAACATGAATAATTATATCATAGTATTATATGATGATTCTAATGATATACCGACACTAAATTTTTTGGTTTTAGTAAATGGATGGATATAGCAGGTACCAAAGTGACAATGGGTTTGAAGGAAACTATGGTGGTTTACTGATTAAGAGACTGGATGAAATGGGGGATTCAATGAGGAATCTCGTGGTTATTCTAAACCAACTATCAAGGAGTCCTGATTAACCACATGAACCTTGGTGAGTTCTATGATGCATCATGTATGATAGAACCAACATGATGTGGATGTTCAGGTAATAATTATAAAGGTAACCATCAGGGTTTATATGATCCTTACTTTTGAGGTAATTATGGGTTACTATACATTATGACGGAAAATGAAAGGCATGAGATAAACTTGAGGTTAAATTATGTTACGGTTTTTTTTGAAGATTTTATCTCTTTTTGGTGAATGTTATAAGAATTATGTAGTTCTGGAAAAATGAAAACACGTAGACCATGTGGCAACCCATTGCATCGGACGAAGCTGCGGGAATCGAACCCACAACCAAAGTGCAACTTGTATTTATCACCTACCACTGGGCTATGTGAAGCCCCTGGTTAGTTTGACTAATTCTTTTTAGAAATAAGATTATATGAATTAATAATTAGTTGATTTTAGGTTATCTATGGAAATGATTAACCTATCAGGGAGGATATGTGATTAGGTTAATTACTTTTCAATATGATACTTTAATAGTAACTAATGTTATTTGGAGATAATTGTTAAGATTTATCTTGGAATACTATGTGATTAAATCCTTCGAATATTTGGGTTTCAATATTATTTTTTATTACCTTGAAGAGTTTTATGGATAACTGCTTATTGAATGGTCTTTGATGAACTTTGAGTTTTGTTGGACAAATTTTGGAGATTAATAATATATTTTCTTTTTATAAAGGATATTCCTTTTTGGGTGTTATCTGATCTCGTACTAAGAATATTTTTATTTGGTATTGGTTTTTTACTACATACATGGGAAATATATAGTTCTCTTTTGTGGATTAGGTGATTCTCTAGAAGTTGATTATAGCCCTCTTAATGTGAAAAAGTCATCCTAAATATTCATCTTTTGGAGAAAATATGAGTTTTGTAAGAAATCAAGTAAGAGATGAAAGTTTACACGACAAGTAAGAATGTTTCCTTATGATTTAGTTTAGCTCATAAATATATTCCTCATTGAAAATTAACTTAAAACTGAAATGTTATATGTTAACTTTTCCTACTGGGGAATCAATTACCTTTTAACCCATCATAAGTTTGTGATTTCATGTTGGTTAACTTTCTCCTAAACATGTTTTCTATAACTAACCATCAGAACATGACCCTTTGTTTTCACTTCAATTTCCATGTTTTTCATACATGGAATCCTATTATGGGTTAACTCAGGTGACCTATATACTTCTCTTTCTTTATTTTAAAGTGACAATTTTACTAAATCTTGTTCTGATGTGGGGCTTTCAAAGAGGTTTCTGAGCCCAATTTTTTTAAAAACTGCGAGGACGCAATTCCAAAAAGGGTGGAAGGATGTAAAATCCTAGGAAAATAAAAAAATATTACATTTTCATATTTATCCATATTTGTTAATAACATGTTAATATTAATTTAAAGGGAATGCTATGCTCGATGGTGTACCCAATACGCAACAACGAGTTTCTTGGAAATCTTACATTGCACAATAATATTATAATAATATTACTTAAATGGTAGTTAACTCCTAGCCATTGTAATGGCAGGAATGAATAGAACTAACTACCAAAGGATTATATATTCTTGTCAAATATGTTTTCTTTTATCCAAATAAATTTTAGAGGATTAAAATGCTAATGAATCCAATTTTAAGCGTAAATATTCTAATATTTTATAAAAGGTTGATCCGCCTTTTGATGGATAATCCTTTTTAAAGCCACTTTTTGAAAATTTTATATGTTATATTTCACAAAATTAAATATTTCTTTTGAATCAAGACGTCAAAATTTACATTGGGTACATTTTTGTTATTTTTCGATAAAGATCATTTTTAGTGAAAAATGTTGTATTTTAATACAAAACCTCCCTTTAATCTAATTTATTTATATTTTTAGATTATATTTTTAATTGGGATTAAAGTGTAATTAAAATATATGTTTTAGAATTTAATCCAATATTGGTCATTGGAATTAATTTCACTTTGAAATTGGACTTAAACTAGTGTCAATCTTTTATAGATATTGTTTCATAAAAACAAGCTATTTGTTCTGACAACGGGAATTAATTATTAAATTAATTAATTAAACATTTATGTTTTGAATTTTGTAAAAAAGAAATTATTTTTTAATTTGGAATATCAAATATAGCTTTGGGTGAATTTTTTGGTATTTTTCGGTAAAATTTCAATTTTTGATGAATAGTTAAACCACTATGTGGTAGTTAAAAAACTGATTTTTCGTTTAAATAAAACTTTACCACTTCTAGGATTTTATTTTCAAAAATCTGACATACGTGGTTGTCATTAAGAAGTAAAATTTGGTTCAATGGGATTAAAATAATGTTTTGGTGAATAGTAACTTTTATGTTTTATTAATTGCGATTAAAGGTAATAAGAGTAATTTAAGGTAAAAATAATGTTATAATAATATGAAATTACCATGACACATGTCCTACACTTGTTGGATGTGTCATATCCGACCAAGAAAATCTAGGGGTCAACTTGGGGACCCCATGGAGCCACTTGGGTAAGAAAATGACATTAATAACTTTTTATTTAAAGTTAAAATAAAAATGTCACAAACATGTATTGTTTTACTAAAACAATTTTTACATGGGGTTATACAAGTCATATTTTTTACTATAAATAAAAATTGGAAATATATAATTATTTCCTGCATCATAGTATTTTTTTTATTATTTTTATACATTAAATTAATTAATTTATTTATGACACCATGATGATGCAGCGATTACCTCATTAATAGACGATTTAAATAAAATGAAAAGATAATGTAAAATCTAAGACATCCACTTATAAAAAACCTATTGGATCAGTGGATTCCAATCCATTATCAACATATCCTAGAAATATATAATTTTGGGACCTTTAATATCTGACAATTATTTTATAATAAAGTTACATTTTATGAAATTCCAAGAGTACCCCTCCTCCCTCTTATAAAAGGCCCCCACCTATACCACCTTACCCGCACCTCTCAAGCCTTTGGCACGACCAAAATCTGCTCATTTTATCTCTCCAAATCCCTCTCTTCATCTTAAGAACCTTACCTTAGGTAGAATGCTCTTCAAGAAACAATTTTGGTTCAAACCAATGGGAGTTTCCCAATTTAAAGGTAATATCTTCACCTGTGTTCATTTGTTTTATCTTGCCTCTCCAACCCCCAAACTGTTTTTATTCCTCTATTTTGTAACAAAACTAGTGTCGTCTATATACTAGGATTTTTTTATGATATGTATTCGAGCTACACTTACACACACCTCCGTCTAATGGTTAAGGAACATACTGTTTCCGTGGATGGAGAATTAATGCCTCACGAAATGATGATTGTTCTATCTTCTCCTACCACCTCTCAGGGTGGCCATTATAATGGAAAAATATTTATTTATGATATATATTATATTTATTGACTCTCTATTCTTCTGTATTTTACATTTAAAACATACCTTTATTCTTTGTATGTTGTGCAAATGTGATAATTTCATTTGAGGAGGTGTGGACTACCGCCCCCTCAAGTGATGTGACTCGTTCATGCAATACATGGAATGTATAAAGAATGAAATTAATGAACTTATGTGACCTATATAACATATATATTATTATGGAATTATAATATATATATATATATATATATCATATTTAGTTTTAATTCCATTAAATACGAAATAGAAATGAAAGTAGCGTTCATGTGTACGTACGGCTTACCATCTCCATGAACGGTGTATTTAATTTCTTACCTCTAAATGTTATGTAATATTATAAATGAAAGTATTTACTGGATATATATGATATATATGATATCTAAATCATGAATATAATTCTGGATATAATAGATATTTACCACACGAACAACTTGTAATTATAAGAAGTTTATTTTTGACTCAAGTACCAATGATCGTCAAAACAACCGTTATTAACTTAAATAATTACATAATATTCATAAAATGGTAATAAATGATATAAAAGGAATAATGAAACTAAAAAAAAGGTTCCTAAGAAAGTATAAATTAACTGTAGTTTATTATTCTGGAGATTATAGAACGATCGAGTCAAGTCGGACACGAGGTAAGGGATCCGACCTCTCTCTTTCTTTTCAAGTAACCTCTTATATGTCATTTATTTTATGCTCAATGTTCTTATGTTGGAGGATTTTCTTCTATATTCACCATACTATAATTTTTATATTCATATGATGAGCTACCCCCTCTTACTCTCATCAATTCAATTTAAAAAGATTTAAGTGGCGTCGTTAGGCTGCCAGGTCTTCGTAAGGGATCTTTCATCTCACATTTATTCCCATGAGATTTATGCTTCATTTGCCACTATTTACTTTGAGTGGTATATTTACTACCCATTATTCTACTATTTATGTAATATAATTTAATTTATGGGTATTTACATCTTCATTGTATGACCCTTCTGTATGATCGAAATAATGATGTAGATGCTCAATATACAAGAGGGGGGGGGGTGAATTGTACACTTTAAAAATTCCTTTGAAACCTTTAAAGTTGGTTATAAATAACTATTATTTCCTTAGATAAGGAAAGTTCAAAGTTTAACAAAGCTAACCTATGAAAATTCACAACACCTCTAACACCAATTGAAAACATGGAATAAGGAATGAAGTTATAAACTTCAAGTTCTATGTACATGCTTAAAACTGAAAAGAGATTCTGAATGTAGCTTCCGGAAATGTGGATCCAGAATTTGAAACTCAACTAAAGATTACAATATGAGATTCTACCTTAAAGCGTATAGAATCTAAATGAAACAGATTACAAGTAAGGAAGTATAAGAAATTTATACTTTCCTTACAATACAATATGCAGCGGAAACAAACAATTAGTAAAACTACAAGTAACAATATATAAGTCTTTTAAACCAAAGAGAAGGGTATCCAACAACCTTGGATAAAGGTCCCTTAATTTATACTTTCAAGCAAGTCTGTCTTACCCACACCATGGTAGCCCTTGATACGAAGATAGGAATCCTTGTCTTACTATCCCCGCAGGCCCTCAACTTCAAGGTAGTTGGCAACCTCTGTCTTCCTCAGCAAGGAAGCCCTCGAACTTTAAGGTAGTCGGCAACCTCTATCTTCCTATCCCTAGAAGTCCTTGAATGTAATCACCAACATTCGGAGTCGCACGAAGCTTTGAGAGTTAATAAGAGCCTCTCTCTCTAGAAATCACTTCAAGAGCATGTGTGAACAATGTCGAAGAAGTTGTTTTTAACTCTTTTAAATGAGCACCTATTTATAGGCTCGGTCGACCTCCTTTCCAATGGTCATATTTTCCTTAAAAATCGGAGGGACCTATACACATGTCAGTTAACCAACAGTTATTTTATAATGGAATAGATGACATCATTTTGTAACAAAATAAGTGTAACAGAAGCTACGACATCGTTTTAAGTCTAAATCAAAAGTTCGGAGTGAAGATTCAAAGTGTAAGAGAAATATTAAAGATTAGAAAAAATATAAAAGTGTAAGAAAAATGAAAGTCTAGAGTCTAAGTAAAAATAATATACAGAGTCTAAATAAATAAGGAGTGTATAAAGAAAAGATGATCAGATTCTGTTTAATAGGTGAATTCGGAATGACAATTCAGAATGACAATTTGTCATCAGAATTCGTAATGAGAATTTGTAATCAGGATTCGTCATTAGATTTCGGTGTTGAACTTCATGAGAGTTCGTATCCAGAATTCGGAGTGGAACTTTATTAAAGTTCGTATCCAGAATTTGGAGTGGAACTTCATTACAGTTCTCATCCAGAATTCGAAACCTAAAACAGAATGCTTCATATCAAAGTTTTAAACGATTCCGAGAATATAGAAATGAAACTGATTCTTATACTTAATAAATATATGGATATAGATAATGAAAATATGATAAGGATACTTTTTCTTTATAAAAGCGATTTTCCTTGTAAAAGTGATTTTCCTTATAAAAGTGATTTTCCATATAAAAGCAATTTTCCGTATAAAAGAAATTTTCCTTACAAAAGCGATTTTACTTAAAGATAAGGTGTTTTTGATTTTCAAAACAGGAAGGAATGGAAAATTCATAAGTAAAACCTTATTGACTCAAAAATCTCCCCCTTTTTGGAAAGCACAAAAATCCTTACGAAAAAGACAGACTAAGGAGAAAAAAAACATTAAGGCTTATCTCCCTTTCCTCATGGATGTTGATGAATACGACTAACTCCCCCTTAGGCTTTGAAACTCTAAGGATTGTATTCTAGATTTCCAGAATGGTATTTCATTAAGAATAAGAATGTCTTATTTAATGAAAAACTCCCCCTTAGATAAACTCTATTAGAGTTCTTTTTCTTTCTCCCCCTTTGTTAAGGTTCTTTTTTCTTTTTCCCCTTTTGTTAGGGTTCTTTTTCCTTCTCCCCCTCTGTGATTTTTAAAAAGAATTCGAGGGAATGGAAAATATAACAAAGTACCTGAAAAAATTAGTTACAACAACAAAAGAAACGATCAAGAAAGATTTTCATTAAGTTTGAAAGTTCAAAAACAAGAAAGCTAAGATACAACAAAAGATCAGATTTATCTATTTTGGATCTTTTTACTTCGACATAAGACCCTTGAGAATAGTCTTTATCTTCTTCAAGCCTTTATGATCTTCCTCGGCTTGCTTCTCTAACACATCTATTCTTTCACTTTGAGCTTCAATCTTTTCTTCCTGGGCTTGAATTTTTTCTTCCTGATTTTTCAAAACATGTTCTTGCTTTAACAACATCTCTTGAATCTCATTCTGACGATCCATTTCATTCCTCCAGTTTTGAGCAACAAAATTCATCTTCCCATTCAGATCTCCGACTTCTGGTATCCGGAAATTCATTTCCTCTGTCAACTTTTCTTCAAAGGAAGAAGTTAGATCATTTATCATCCTGTCTTCTATCTCGAAAGCATCTTTAACATTATCTAGGAATTCATCCAAGAGCCTCATATCTTCTACAGTTTTCTTCGACCAACTAGTCATTTTCTTACAAGACCTTTTGTGAGCTTCATAACCGATAAAAAAAGTTTTGAACTGAGCCTGGATCTCAACACATTTATCCATAACCATGGATACAGAGTCTGTTTTCTGATTCAATGTATGTTGGAGCATCTAGCATCATGAATCAATAATTGAGAAGGTCAGAATAGTACCTACAAACTTCTTTAATGACTGAACAACAATGTCATTGCCCAACGAAGATGAATCCAAATCTGAGACTTTTCTTGGAGAATTTTCTTCTTCAAATTGATCATCCCTCTTCTTAGAAGAATCACCAACTTCCCTTCTCTTTACAACCACTGAGCTCGGGGTATCAACAACAAGTTTCTTTCCCTTGTGCCTTTTTGGAATGGATTGCTGTTCCGGATTTTTTTGTTCACTATCAGAAACTTGAACAACATTGTCTTCATCATCAGCAACTTTTTGAGCACCATCCTCTACATTCTCAATTTGAGTAACATCATGTAAAATTTGTTCTTCCTCTGCATGATAAGCTACATCTTGTTCTCCTTTCTCCTCATCCTTCCCTGGAGTGACTAACTTAGAAGAATAAGATTCTAAAGTTCGGAGCAACAGATGTTTCGAAAGTGACCCCTTATAATCCTCTACTTGCTTCAATAGATCTCTGGTCTCACCACTACCATCAGCAACTGCTTCTCCCTCTTGCTCAAATTTTTCAACTTCCTCAACATGCTTAGCTTTTTCCTTCTCCAGAGTGACATAGTTTCTTCCTGGAGTATGAGGTAGAGATTCCAATGAGAAAGATCTTGGAACTGGAATGTTTCCGGAGGCCATATCATTAAACTTTAATAAAGTCTGAACCACCTCAGCTTCAGACATCTTCTTCTTAAGCTTCTTTTCTTTCACTTGTTTTTCTAGCTCATCCGTTGTCTTTTCCTTCAAGGCCTTAGCCTCTGCAGGATCCAAGCCAAACCGATGATCTTCTTACACTCTCTTCTCTTTGATTTCCCTCTACTTAGCAACTACCTCATCAGGGTAAGCTTTCATCTTCTTCAGTTTTGGGGGTGAAAAATGAACTTCCTTATATTTGGGATTCTCTACTTCAACTTCAACTTCTTTCAACTTTCTCTTCTTCACTGGCTTAGAGGATTCAGGTTCACCAACTTTCGGAACTGCTTCTTCTTGAGTTGGTAAATCAACGAACTGACCAGTATTTTTGTCAAAGGAATCATCCATCCTTTTGAGGGTACCATCACTCACCAACATAATTTTCCAAACTCTTTTCTTAGACTTGCAAGCCTCCTTGAAAGACTGAAGGCACGTCACTATTAACTTCGAGATGATTGTTGGATACATTATGATCTGAGCTCTCAGATTCCCTTTCTTAACATTCTAAATGGTAATAAGAATGTGTTTCATCAGATTAAACTTCCTTAGATTTATCAGAAAATCTAGAATGTAGATCTCGCTTTTCTTCAAACTGTCTTTGTCACCTTTTCTTGGTACGATAAAGCCTTGTACCCATTATTCTAGAATCCGAAAATTTGTAGATAGACTAAAAATCTTCGGAGCCTTATCATCTGACAGTCTGAGAGTCTCCAAAGATTTTTCCTTGTCGAAGCTTCCCTTTGAATCCGGCAAAACATGAGTGATGAACTCGGCTTCACCTTCATTTTTCAGCCCTACCAAGCTGGCTGCCTTGGCATAAGAAAGCTTATAAGTCTTTCCATAAGACTTAAACGACAATTTCTCCCTACCATCTTCCTTGAAGAAGGAAACTGTCTCATAGAACTCTATAAGAAAATCCGAATATACTTCATCTTGATTTCCGGGCTTAGACACAACAACATCTTCCCATCCATTAAGCTTAATGTTCTTGGATATAAGAGAATCATACTTGTTAAAGAAATCAGGATGAACTAACCTTTCTCTATATACTAACCACTTAGAAATCGGCTTAGAGAAAGACATGTCTTGAAAAGCTACTTCCATAGACATTCAGATCTGAAGACTTCTGGGAAGTTCGGAATGGTGTTTTCTGAAGATCGGAACGGCCTTAAAACGGAGAGGCAGAGCTTCGGGACGCTGGAGCTTGAATAACCGATGTGGGACGAGTCTCGGGGTCCCCTTTATATAGGCAAAGAATTTGACCATTGGTCTTCCAAATTCATCTAACGGTTGAAAAAACTTTGATCTGATCTAACGATTGAGAACAATCCCACAAGAAAACTTGAATCCGATCTTTTGAGGTTTTTGTTAAAACAAAGATTTAAGAAAACTATAGTCTGAAAAAAAAATATAAGAAAACATCAGCTTGTAAAATATGTTTACGAAAACATAAGTAAGGAAATCATACCTTTCGAATTGGCTTAGGAGGATTATTCGTAATGGGTAATATTATTTTTGAAGAAAAATTAACTACGAAAAAAAACATTATTACTACGAAAAGACATAGTTGGCAAAATTCACTACGAAAAACTCAACAAAGAAATCGAAAAATCATTACAAGATTTTCACCATGAAAATTTCATTACAAAACTTTGAAAACGAAAAGCTCATTATGAAAGTCTTGGTACAAAAAACTTTTTACGGAAACACCAGTACAAAAGTTTCCATTACGGATGTTTTCAATATGAAAATTTCCATTCCAGAAGTTTTCTATACGAAAATATCCATTTTGGAAAATTTCAGTTCTGAAAATTGCCATTCCGGAATTTTAGTTCCGAAAAGTTTGACAACAAACTTTGAAAAACATAGTTACTCTAAGAATCAAATGTACTACCCCTATGAAAATGATTTTATTACTATAAGGATACTTTTTCAACAGAAAGTTAATTAAGAAAGATTATCTTACGGTTATCATTCCTAAGATCTGTTTAACGTATTCAAATCTATTAGAAGGCAAAGATTTTGTGAAAATATCAGCAAGTTGATCTTGATTTCCGATAAACTGAAGAATAATATCTCCTTTTAGTGTGTGATCCCTAAGAAAGTGATGCCTAATATATATGTGCTTTGCATGAGAGTGATGTGTAGGGTTCATACTTAGGGAAATGGCACTTGTGTTATCCCACAAAATTTGAGTTTTAGTAAAACTCAAGCCATAGTCTGTGAGTGTGTGTTGCATCCACAACACTTGATCACAACAACATCCAGCTACTACATATTTGGCTTTAGCAGTGGAAAGTGCTACATAATGTTGCTTCTTGCAACACCAAGAAACTAACGAATCTCCTAAGAAATGAGAAGTTACGGATTTACTTTTTCTATCCATTCTACATCCACCAAAGTCAGCATCAGAAAAGATTTTTAGAACAAAATCATTTCCAGAAGTATAAAATAATCCTAGATCCATGGTTCCCTTAAGGTAGCGAAAAATTATTTTTACTGCCTTTAAGTGGGATTCATTAGGATTGGATTGATATCTTTCACAAAAGCATAATGAGAACATTAAGTCTAGTCTACTAGCTGTTAAGTAAAGTAAAATTCCTATCATACCTCTAAAAGATGTTTAATCTACTGGTTTCCCAGCTTCATCAAGATCTAATGAGTTTGAGGTACAAATGGGAGTACTTATACTCTTAGTTTTATCATAACCATAATTTTTTAGAATATCTTTAATATACTTATGTTGAGATATATAGATTACTTCTGGTTTTTGAGAAATTTGAAAACCAAGGAAAAAAGTTAACTCACCCATCATGCTCATTTCAAACTCAGATTTCATTAGACTTGCAAAAGAGTCGGTTAAAGATTGTTGAGTTGAACCAAATATGATGTCATCAACATAAATTTGAATAATAAAAACATTTTTCTTATCTTTATTTATAAAAAGGGTTGGAACTGCATTTCCCTTAACAGAGTTATTTTGAAGCAAAAATCTAGTGAGTCTATCATACCATGCTTGGGGGGCTTGTTTAAGACCATACAGAGCTTTGGTAAGTCTAAAAACATGATCAGGATGTTTGGTATCTTTATAGACAATAGGTTGTTCAAAAAAAACATCCTCTTGAACATAAACGTTAAGAAAAGCACATTTCACATCCATTTGAAAAAGTTTAAAATTAAAAAATGCTGCAAAGCCAAGTAGAATACGGATAGATTCAAGTCTAGCTACTGGAGAATAGGTTTCTTCATAGTCTATTCCCTCTTGCTGATTATAGCCTTTAGCAACGATTCTATCTTTATTTCTTACTATGACTCCATTTTCATCACATTTATTTATGAAAACCCATTTTACTCCAATAACAGAGGTTTCCTTAGGTCTTTCAACCAAGGTCCAGACTCTATTCCTCTCAAATTCATTTAGTTCATCTTGCATGGCTTTGATCCAATCATCATCACCTAAAGCTTCATCAGTGCTTTCTGGTTCTAATTGGGAATGAAATGCTAGATGATATATTTCATTTCTTAAGGAACTTATAGTCCTTACATGTTGATTTACATCACCAATGATACTATCACTGGGATTATTCTTAAGAAACACCTAATTTGGGTTTTAAAAAGCATGTTCATCCACATTGGGTAGAAAATATTTTGGGGTAAGTGTTTCAAAAGTATCTTCTTGAACATTTTCCTTATCGAAAGGATCTTCTATCAAAGGTTGACAATCAGTTTTTGAAAACACATCTGAGGATGTAGGTTGGGATAGTTTAAAAACTAAAGGATCAGACTCATCAAATTTTACATGCACCGTTTCTTCAACAGTACCAGTATTTTTATTGAAAACTCTATATGCCTTAGAAGTTGTGGAATAACCTAAGAAAATTCCTTCATCGGATTTTGGTGTGAATTTATGTATGTTATCTTTAGTATTCAAAATGAATACTTTGAAACCAAAAACCTTGATGTATGATAGTCTTGGTTTTCTACCATTCCATAACTCATAAGGTGTTTTATTAAGAAAAGGTCTAATCAAAAGTCGATTTATAGTATAACAAGCAGTACTTACAGCTTCAACCCAGAAATGTCTAGATATAGAATATTCACTCAACATGGTTCAAGTTATCTCTTGGAGAATTATATTTATTCTCTCAACTATACCATTTGGTTAAGGAGTTTTAGGTGCTGAAAAATTGTGAGTAATACCTTTCCTACTACAAAAAGTTTCAAAATCAAAATTTTGAAATTCTTCTCCATGATCACTATGAATAGTTTTCAAAGGAAGATTTTTCTCATTTTTAACTTGAGATCTAAAACTTTTGAAATAAGAAAAAGCTTCAAATTTCTTTGCTAGAAAATAAACCCAAGTAAATCTTGTGTAATCATCAACTAGAAAAAACACATAGTATTATCCTCCAATACTTCCAGTTTGTGTTGGATCAAAAAGATCCATGTGCACTAACTATAATGCATCAGTTGTTGAGACTTCACCAATTAATTTAAAACTAGATTTATGTTTCTTTCCATATTGACAAGGATCACAAACTTTAGAAGAATCAAATCTATGCTCTGGTAGATCCTTAACTATTTTCTTCTTAGAGAGTTTTCATAAGTTCCTAAGGTTATAGTGACCTAGACTTCTATTCCATAACCAGAAATGATCATCCATTTCACTTAGGCAAGGTAAATCTTGTCTTCTTAGGTCTTCTAAATTTAAGGTGTAAACATTCTCTTGCCTATTGGCTGAGTGAATAAATTCTTCCTTGGAATTGCGAACTAAGTACATATCATTTCTAAAATTCACAAGGTATCCTTCATCATATAACTGACTTATGATAATGAGGTTGTGCTTATGACCCTTAACAAAAAGAACATTTGAAATCAAGGTTTTACCTAGAAGAACAATATTACCAATACCAACAATATCTCCCTTAGCATTATCTCTGAAAGTAACATTTCCTCCTTTCGTTTTGATAATCTTTTCAAAATAGCTTTTGTTACCAGTCATGTTCCGGGAACATCCACTATCCATGTACCATGTGTTACTACTGGTACTCTCTTTATTTTCCTGAAATTAATAAATGAATTAGTCTTTCGGAATCCAAACTTGTTTGGATCTGAGATTTCCAAATAACAAAATTTTAGAAACCCGCATCTTCTTAGAGAAATAAGCTTTATGAAATCCTATCGATTGGGTTTTGTTTAAGGAACAATTATTTTCCCAGTGACCACCACATTGACACTTGGTACAAAATGGGGCACTTTGAGAAACAAAATAATTGTTACTAAAAATTGTTTTTGCATGGGTATAACCAAATCCAGTTTTATTTCTTAAAGGTCGTATTTGGGAATACATTTTATCAAAACTTTCCTTACCATGGGTAAAGTTTGATAAACACTTCTTTAAGGAAAACATTTCAGACTTGAGTTTTATAACCAAGTTTTTATCCTCAAAATCATTAGTTTTAGAACTAGAGCTAGGTTCGAAAACACTTTTCTTAGAAATTAATTTTTCTAACTCTTTAGAAAGTTTGTTCTTCTCAGAAATTACTTCCTCATGATTTTTTGAAATACTTTCAAAATAAGAATTTTTCTTATCAAGATCTTTAGAAAGATATGATATTTCTTTCGTAAGAATAGAATTCCTAGAGTTTGTCTTATCATGTTTCTTATTGAGTTTAGAGTTCTCAATCTCAAGAATTTTAGCAAACCTAGACACTTCTTCATAGGTAGGTAAAGTATTTTCTTCATCAGAAGAAGATTCTTCATCTGAGGAGTTATAATACTTCCTATCATTAGAATTTAAAGATACATTGGTCAATGATTCAACATTTTGTACCTTAGACACAAAACAATGATTGTCAATAGGTAGTCTGGCTATAAGACCAAGATTCTTCTATCCTGAAGATTCATAATCAGAAGATTCATCTGAAGAGTCACCACCACTGGCACTCCAGGTGTCACTAGCTTTTAGAACATTCTTAGCTTTGGCTTTATAATACTTCTTTCTGTTCCTATCTGAATGTCTTTATTTCCTTTCTTTATTTTTGAGCAAAGTATAATCTGGTCTAATATTTCCAGCTCTCTTGCATTCATAACATGTGACTTCTACATCTTTCCTATCTTTCGTGTTCTTTTTCCTAAACTTAGATTGGAAATTTCTTTGGCCAGCTATCTTGTTCATCCTTCGAGAAATATTTTCTAACTCATTTTCTGAGATTTCACATTCACTAGAATCTGATTGAATAACTACCTTCTTAGACTTGGATCTGGTTACTCTCTCATGAGTCTTAGATTTCATATGATTTGATGTTGTTGTAAAAGAAACAGTACCATTCCCATTCTTCTTTTTTATGTTGTCATCATCTCTCTTCATTCTGGTTTCATGTTGGAGAAGAGTTCTGAATAGCTCATCAAGAGAAATTTGAGTGACCTTCCTGTTCTCATCTATAGTAGTTCTTTTGGATTCCCACTCATTGGGAATAATATCAATTATCTTATCCACAAGTTCTTCATCATCTAACCCTTTCTCTCCCATAGACTGTAAACTGTTGACGATAGTCATAAACCTCTGTTGAACTTTACAAATTGGTTCACCATACGAAAAATTGAAGCCATGGTATTCAGCTCTAAGCATAGCTCTCTTAGTCTCAATTACTTTAGAAGTTCCAAAGTGTGTAACCTCTAAATTCTTCCAGATACAATTAGCTACTTCACAAGAAGAAATTTGGCTATATATATTTCTAGTCATTGAACAAAGTAAAGTATTGCGTACCTTATAATTGAGTTGATACTCTTGATTTTCCTGGTTAGTAAAAGTTATAACTTCCTTATCTGGAATTTTATAATCACCAGTAAGCATAACGAAGTTGTCCACTCCAGTATTGATAATAAAATTCTTCATTCGATCTCTCCAGTACTCATAGTCATTACCATCAAAGATTGGTGGTCTTGTAGGATTTAGATTATCAATGGAACCAACATTGATCGCTACCATACTTAAAATAACCTTTGGCACACAAACTTGTTAGTAGAAAGAAGTTCATAACCAAAAAGTTCAGAATGACAAAGTTCGGAATGATAAAGTTCGTAATGATAAAGTTCTCAAGAAAAACGTATACATGAGTACAAGTATTTCAGATACCTCCTCTGATACCAACTGTAGGATCGAAATAATGATGTAGAAGCTCAATATACAAGAGGGGGGGGGGGTGAATTTTACACTTTAAAAATTCCTTTGGAACCTTTAAAGTTGGTTACGGATAACTAAGTTTTCCTTAGATAAGGAATGTTCTATGTTTAACAATGTTAACCTAAGAAAATTCACAAAACCTCTAACACCAATTGAAAACATGGAATAAGGAATGAAGTTATAAACTTCATGTTCTATGTACTTTCTTAAAACTGGAAAGAGATTACGAAAGTAGGTTCTGGAAATGTGGATTCGGAATTTGAAACTCAACTAAAGATTACAATATGATATTCTACCTTAAAGCTTATAGAATCTAAATGAAACAGAGTACAAGTAAGGAAGTATAAGAAAGTTATACATTCCTTACAATACAATATGTAGCGGAAACAAACAAGTAGTAAAACTACAAGTAATAAGATATAAGTCTTTTAACCCAAAGATAAGGGTATCCAACAACCTTGGATAAAGGTCCCTTGATTTATACTTTCAAGCAAGTATGTCTTACCCAAACCAGGGTAAGACCTCGATACAAAGATCGGAATCTCTGTATTACTATCCCCGCAAGCCTTCAACTTCAAGGTAGTTGGAAACCTCTGTCTTCCTTAGCAAGGAAGCCCTCGAACATTAAGGTAGCCGACAACCTCTGTCTTCCTATCCCCAGAAGTCCTAGAATGTAATCACTAATATTCAGAGTCACACGAATCTTTGAGAGTTAATAAGAGCCTCTCTCTAGAAATCACTTCAAGAGAATGTGTGAACAATGTCGAAGAATTTTTTTTCTCTTTTAAATGAGCACCTATTTATAGGCTCGGTTGACCTCCTTTCCAACGGTCATATTTTCCTTAAAAATCGGAGGGACCTCTATGCGTGTCACTTAACCAATGGTTAGTTTATAATAGAATAGACGACATCATTTTGTAAGAAACCAAGTGTAACAAAAGGTACGAAATCATTTTAAGTCTAACTCAAAAGTTCAGAGTGCAGATTCGGAGTGTAAGAAAAATATTAAAGAGTAGGCCAAATATAAAAGTGTAAGTAAAATGAAAGTTCAGAGTCTAAGCAAAAATAATATTCGGAGTCTAAATAAATTTGGATTGTATAAAGCTAAGATGATCAGATTCTGTTTAATAGGTGAATTCAGAATGAGAATTCGGAATGACAATTCTTCATCAAAATTCTTAATGAGAATTTGTAATCAGAATTCGTCATTAGATTTCGGTGTCGAACATCATGAGAGTTTGTATCCAGAATTCGGAGTGGAACTTTATTAAAGTTCGTATCTAGAATTCGGAGTGGAACTTCATTATAGTTCTCATCCAAAATTCGGAAGCTAAAATAGAATGCTTCATATCAATGTTTTAAATGATTCCGAGAATATAGAAATGAAACTGATTCTTATACTTAAGAAATATATGGAAATAGATAATGAAAATATGATAAAGATAATTTTCCTTATAATATCGATTTTCCTTATAAAAGTGATTTTCCTTATAAAAGCGATTTTCCTTATAAAAGCAATTTCCTAATAAAAGCAATTTTCCTTACAAAAGCAATTTTCCTTAAAGATAAGGTGTTTGAGATTTTCAAAACAATAAGGAATGAGAAATTCATAAGGAAAACCTTATTGACTCAACACCTTCTTCCATGTGGTGTATGATTCGAAGGTTACCCAAATCGGTAAGGGAACCATTCAACCTCTTTTTTTTAGAAGACTTCTTTTTGTTAGGTCTTTTAATTTAATTCTTCTTATTTTGGGATATGTTCTTATATATCCTTATTTCTATAAATGTTATGTACAAGTTATGAGATACCCTTCTTATCTATCATCATCTAATTTTCTGAATTTTAATGTGACGTCGTTAGGCTGTCGAATTTCTGTAAGGGAACTTCTTAACCCAATTTCAATCATTTGGGTTAAACCTCTACTTGATGATTTTATTAGGCCAATATTATGTGTGGAATATCTATGTGTAACTTCCACAAACCATTCTGTGTATATACTATTTCTACACATAGTTATCTCCTTGATAAATTCTTACGTCATTTATACGAATATGTATGGGAAATCATAACTCAATCTCATTTCATTGAAATAAATATCTATGTCATTGGTTTTTTTCCAATAGTATGTGTGAATGACCACTGATTGTTTTACACTTGATATCCACTTTTATTGGGTGTATTTATACTTGTCACAAATAATTATGTCAGTTCTTTATCCTTGCTCTAATGGAAAGATCTTTGATTGGGATTACAACTCAGTTTCATCTCATTGAGTCATTTCATTATGATATGCACTTTTATTCTTTTATAAAGTGTATATACAGCCCCTTTGACTTTCCATTTCCATGTTATTTATGTACTAAAGTCATTTAAATTTTTTAAAAATGATCTACATTCATGTGGATTATAATTTAAATGTTCAAAATTGAAAAGGACTCTTTTATTAAAACATTTTTTTTAAATGGATTTAAAGATTTATTATTTTAAACATTTATCATCCATGCCATTGTTTTAAAAACGGTTTTAAGGATTTATTTATATGTACATTAATGTTTTAAAACCATTCCGGAAGTTTCGACATGGTATGGGACACTTTGATTCTAAAATCTCTTTTAAATGACTTCTTTTAAAAAATTTAAAGTATAAAGGGATATTTCTTTTATAGAGATTTAATGATTTTATTAGAAATATTTATTAATGTTAATATCATTATGTGATCTCTTGTGATTGAAATGTGGAAATTTTATGTTTCTATTATGCATGTTTTAAGTGTTATGATTATGTTATGGTTCTTGGGAAATGTTTATGAAATCGGGTGGTTCTGTGATAAACTAAGGGCAGGTGAACCCGATATAGCTCTTCAATTCATTGGGTAATGAGAAGGGGTTAAACTCGAAGGTTTCTCTGAAGATATTTAGGGAATATACTGTGATGGGTATTCCAAATGTAACTATGAGGGTTACTCCCTACGTAAGACTATTGTGAATTCCATAAGTTACCTTTATGTCTTATGATTTCTATGAGTTATTTATAAATATTATGATTTCATGAGGTATGTTGAAGTGATTATGTTTTATGAGTAAAGTATGATTTCATTGATTCTTATGTATACATGGACTAATGTTTTCATTCCATATTTTTATATCCCTTACTAAGCTTTTTATGCTCATCCCATGTTTTTGAAATGATTTCCAAAGGACATAAAGGTGAATAGGGCCAATGATGGGATCATGCAAAGACATGCAATCTAAAACATGGAACTATACATGTTTCTTTTTAAGAGTTTTTATTTTGTGTAAAAAATGGAAACTGAGTAGATGAGTCTACTATGTATTCTTTGAGATTTAATAGTTATGTCCTAATTCTCTGAAACTCTAAACCTAAAAAGATCCTCAATGTGAGTTATTAATTTAATTAAAGATTATGTATTGTTTTAAGGATGGGTCCTTATAGTACCTCTAAAACAATAGTGACATTTCACCTATTAAATCTCACATGACAGTTGTTCATGATGTTAAACCAGAAGGTGATAATTTAGTTAATGTTCAATATGTGGGACCTAGATCTATGGACATTGATGATGATGGTAGGAAACCATTTTATGATACATATCATTGGGTTCATGTGGTCACTCTTTACATCACTTCCATTTCCCATGTTTTAAAATATGATTCGAACGGTTTCAAATAAGAACTTATGGGAGATATGAAAGAACTATTTATTTTTTATTAGTTCATTGGACCTTAATAAGGAATAAGATATATGTATGTTAGTAACCATAGTAATTTCTAATATTCATCCCATATTTCATCTCAATATGTACCAAAAGAAGAATTATTTTGAGGACAATAAATCAAAAAATGCCTTTTTTAGGTGAAACTTTCTGATATAATGCAGTAGATTGATCAATGATCTTTGAATTCATTGTTTCAAGCTTTTACTTCGATCGTTGAACTTCTAGATCCTTTTTTTCCAATATTATATTTGTGATGATCAATTAAAATAACTAATTTTGGAAGATATTAAAGTGATAATTGATGAGTTTCAATGGACAAGGGGGATATTGTTTAAAGGATTCCAATCACAATCTTTTATGACATTAGTATAAGTAATAAAGGATGTTGAACAAGCTGGAAGAGATAGAGAAACAATTAAAACGGCTAATAAATTCTCATTTAGCAGAATCATCACCAAGATAGACTTCAAGGACATGTATTTTTCTTTAGTTATTTATTCGAGGATGCCTCATCTAGCTCGGTATTTAAGTCTCATGTTGAAAATCTCATAACTATAACAAATTTTATAGAGTCTTTTATGGAAATTAGGAAGATTATTATCATGCTACGGAACATGAATCAAGTGAAGTGCAGGATTATACCTGGATATTGGAACCTTTCCAACATAATGAATATTGAACCATTATTGAAACACATTCCTTAAGTATTACCTCAACCCCTATAACTTCATCCTTTTCCATTAATCCTTCTGGATTGTCTCCCTGGTTGGTAGTTGATAATCTCAGACAGATTTCCATTGGTGTAGTCATTGGTGACCCTTATTACACCTCTACACCCTATAATACATCTACTATCATTTAATATATCTATAATAGAATGTATCCTATCCATATTTATGATATTAGGGATGTTTTCTATTTTGATTCTTATTAAAATTCATGAAAGAGACCCCTCATAGAAGTTTTATAATAACTTTTGTTAAAAATTAAATATCATTGTTCACCTTTATATATTGTCTCTTATAATTTATTATAAATATCTTTATCATTCCTTGTTCAATGGTAATCTGCCTTATTTTTTATAATAAAAAAGTGTGAGAATATGTGAAATTAACTGAAGATATTCCTAAATATAAAGAAAATAAGATATATTGATAAAAATGTGTTTCAATTTGTTGAAAATATATTTTTGATGTATTTAGTTCATTTTATTTTATATGTTATGATTTGTGTTATAAATGGGGGATATTTTTTCCTTCAACTAGTACCTCATTATTTTAATTTTCCCAAATTATTTTTTTTATACTTCTAAAGAATTACATGTTTTTTGTTATCTATCTATTTTCTGTTTATACTCATAAAATTGGATGAGTCTTGAACATACCACGACAAAAAATCACATGTGTAATGTACGTACCATGTGAATAATTTGAAGTTACCATGAAGGCTATGTGGATTTACAGAACTAATCAAAAATTGTACTCTAACTGACCGCATGTGAATTCAACTAACCATGCATTGATGTTCAACATACTGCATGCTTACATAACCAATAACATTTTGAAGACCAACCTAATAAATGAACATCCATGTTATCATGTGATAGGTATGTAATTGTTTTTTAATATAATACCCAAATGTTTTTTATCGATTGAAATATTTACTACTTACAAAATGAACAAGTGAAATTTCCATAAGAAAAAATTAACCAACCCCAAGATTGAATGAAGCTATAATGAGAAGATCAACATACTTCATGAACAACCAGGATTAAATTCAAAAGAGTAAAGCAACTATATGAATTAATGTATTTAACATAGGATAATATTTATGTAACCTGAGTTCAAATGAAGTGAATGTGTGAAAAAATTAATTGACCACCTGATGGAACATAGTTTCCCGGACAAACGACTATAACAAAAGGCCATGTCAACTGACCATGAGTCAAATTAACCATTATTTTAGTGAATACAAGTGATAATGTCTAACTTAAGTAGTGGAGTATTATCAAATACTTAATTACTATATATTAGGTCAATAATTGTACAGATGGTTTATTTATGATTCTAATGAATATCATCTAGTGGTTTGATTCTATTGAATCACTCCTTTAGACGAAGAACATCTCATTGATAAAATACAAGCTTGAATGTGAAATAGAATACATATACACTTGAGACAAACTGATACAGAGAGGAATTTCTTTTTACATTCCATTACACTTTTTTTCCAGAACATTCATGTAAAATTTGTCTTAAAAATTTCAAAGATAAATTCAAGGACTACCAAAAAAACGAAGCTAATTCGATGGAGGAGCATCGAATTTTCACTCTACTTTAAAATCATTTCTCTCCCACTTTTTTATTACTTTCTAATAAGTGGTTATTATATTATGTTAATTTTTTATCCCAAAATCTTGTATTGTATTAGAGAGTACAAGATATTCACTCCATTAATATTTATTATTCATTGGATCAAACATTGAATTATGGAAGAAGGTATTTGAACCATGGATATCCTTTTGTGCTCTTGCATTTGATAAACCCGATCTTTGTTGTGGATCACATTATTTCTTAATAAATTACATGGTAGTTGGTGATTGAAATGTGAAGAGTATTAGGTCTCAGGTTAAGAAAAAACCTTTTATTTTATTCAATTATATGATTTATTATTAAAATTTCTCTTTTTAAAAAATATAATTAATTTGAACAACTATATAGGAAAATATTTCGTTGATAGTTTGGATTAATTTTTTTTATATAATTTGTGTCATATAATTAAATTGGTTTTCAAAGTTGAAAATGATTTAGGATATGTATTTAATGTAATTGTGTTCCGGGTTTTTAGAATCTATTTAAACACAAAAAAAATTAAATAATAAAAATATTTAAGTTAACTCGGTTGTTTTATAGATTCTGGGATTTAGTTTTTATATCCATTTTTTTTAAAATAATTAGAAGTCAATTCACTCCACTTGAGTAATCTAGTACAACCCACCCAATATCATTCAACGATATAAAGAATCAATAAAATTAATCATTGAATATAATATTTCTGTTGGATTTCATAGGAATTAAATACAAGTAGTTTTAGATATAACCTAATTATAATTTCATTAATGATCAGAAACATTATAAAAAATAGGGTGAATTTTCCTAGAGGATGAGAAAAGATTATTCTGATGTTAGTATAAAGATGAGATGAATTAATTTTTCCAAAATGGATTGATTCAAGTTTTTGATAAGTGTTAATACAATTGATGTTAGTTTATATCTAGAAACATTGATACATTATTTTACATTTTGAATAAATGTTGTCATGGTAATTCATACAAAACAAATTGATCAGTTACTCTTGAATCATAGATTTCAAACATAATGAATTATAAATATAAAACATAAGACTCTTAGATGATTATGAAAATATTAATACATTTCATATAAAACTATAATTAGTAGAATTTTTCATACAAAGAAGTATTTCAGTCTCTATTATTCTATGAAATCAGTCATACTAACAAGTTACTTAATTTTTTTTGGGTAAAGAAGCCTTTATAAATAAAGGTACCAAACAATAATTTTATATTTATTTTAACAAATATATGTTGAATATTATAATGAAATAGGTAAACTCATATAATTCAAGAGTTTACTTCATTTTTTTTATTTCTAGTGTAGTAAATAATTGCACATAGTAATTATAGTTGTACCTTTAAACTGGATTATCAAAGAAGATGTTACCCAAATAATCGTTAAACACACATGTAAAGGTATTCCCAAACACAAATTTTTTATAGTGATGGTAGAAAATGGATGATCAATGGAGAGTCTAATATATATTGAAAATCATCCAAAATTTATTCCAAGACCTTTTGAATAAAATATATTTGTAATAACTAACTATATGCCAACTATATTGTATAATAGATTTTATAACGATCCCAAATAGGTAAAAATTTAATTCCAACCAAATGACCTACCGCACCATTAAGATCATTCGAAGAAAAAAATGTCTCCTAACTAACTAAATGGTGTTAAAAAAATAAAATGCAAAATAATAAAACACATCCACGTGACATACATGAAAATAATCATAAATATGAAAGCATAAAAAAAGAATGAAACCATGTCTCATGTTGACAAGTAGTCACCACCAAACTATCTCATTAATAAGGCGAAAAAATCAAAGAGAATCTAACAAACTATATGATTCCATTCCCTTTACCTTTTTCCTACAAATCCAAATCTACATACACGATAGTTCAAATGTAGGGTGTTAGGAAAACATACTATAGATTCCCCCATGAATCTGTATAATGTCGATAATAATGACTCTATTAGTTCTAGATATAAAAGAAGATATTTTTTAAATAAAATATCCTTGATTTTTTAATAAAACAAACATTTATTATCATTAAAATAATACATATTTAAATGCAAAAGAAAACAAATATAATAATGAGGGATAAATAGGGGAAGTATTCAAAACATATATTTATATCAGAAGAAAGACAAATGAGCTATTAAAAATGAAACATTATCAACATGTAATAAACAAAAAAATGTTTGGGTATTCTATATATGAATGTATACTAGGATAGGATAAGTAACAATAACATGTCATAACATAGATCCTACCCATATTTAGTCATACTAGAGTTTTTCAATTTCACAATATTAAACCGTAGTAGTGCCACACTCGCTAAGGTAATCATATGAGAATAACCAGATTGTAACATGGATCCAAATGTTCTATGTTTTCAAAAATGAATTAAAAAATCATTATTATAATTTTATAAAACATTTCAGAAAGTAAATAATCACTCCATCAATGCTTGAAATAAATTTTAGAGTATAAATTATAATTGAAGAATTTAATTAAATGTATGAAATGTATAAATTAATTTTTAAATAATGCCTCTTTTAATCCCCATTTACATTCCACCAAATATGCAGTTACATAAAAAAATCATCTCTTATAACAAATCAATCATTTTCATAACCTAAATCAATTGAATTTAAAAAAGTTAAATGATGAGAAAGAAACAATTTTAATGAGACACATACCTAACCAAATAAAAGATACTACCCAGCTTTGAAAATAGATATTGGAATTGATGATATCACATCCTAAAAAAATATATCGATTAGGAACAGAATCAAATCAAAATAAAATCCCTTAGTTATGAAAATCACACCCTAATTAGGTCCCAATGATATAAGAGGAAAAGATATTAAGGAGAGATCATGAAAGAGGATAAGAGATTAGATAAATAAGAAACATACCTTGAAGAGATTAACTAATAAAAAAGTGTAAACACTAATGATCCCTATAAAGAACCCTCTAGATTTCCTAGAATGGGTTAGGTTGAGATAAAGAGATATAAATTAGATATTAGTTATAAAATGTATCATTTGTATCAGGTTATGTGGTGGAGAGTTAGGGTGTCTAATTACATAAAACATGTACTTACCATGCATTAGTCACTACCCCATAATAAAACATATAGTTTGCTAGGGATATCCATATAATTTGAAAAATTATACTCACTATGTATGAAAATGTATTGTAAAATCCACATTCACATATATGGTTTTATTAAATAATAAAAATTTATAAAAACCATTTTCAAAATTGAGAAATATCATTTAGAACATACAGAGCCATTCGAAATTTCTACCACATAGGTACCCCTGACCATGTGTAGACCATGTGCCTATCCTTTTTCACTAAAATTTTAAGAAATTACCCTCGACTCCCGAATGCCCTTAAAACCAAAAAAGTAAAAAACAAAGAAAAAAACACACCTATTATCCAGCTGGAATCAAAATTCTCTTCAACATTATTCTTTAAACCCCCAGACAGAGCTCATAATTTTGGACTTTAAAAAAGAGGTCAAAAAAACTAACAGATCAATGATTCCCACTCCTATGTCACATGGTTTTCCTATTGGCACTACCAAATGACACATACCAAGGGAATTATTCTTCCGCGCACCACATTATCTGGGAAATATATTATAAAAACTACATGGTCCAAAATTGTGGTTTCAATCTCAATATTCCGTTCTTCCAATTCAATCACGTGGGATGGGTCTAATTGATTCATACTTATTTGAAAAATGCGAAACAAATCATGAATCTAATTCAATTGACTTGGAAAGTCAATCTAATAATACCCATTTCCAAGATATTAAATGATCTCTTACAGGAAAAAAACCATGGTCCCATATTACCCTCATTACAAAATCAATTATTTCCCTACATCAAGACACGCCCCACCCCCATTCTTGACGAATCATTGAAAAAATCATTTCCAAACCTGGTGGTTGTTTAATTAGAACTATATTCAAAGTCTTCCTCAATTTTAGTTACTTGAAATACCTATGAAATTTAACATTCCACTCAATCATAAAACCCTTACATGTTAAAACTATCATCAGAGGTGAAGGGTTGGAATAATCTTCAACAAACTGCTTATAATCACAATCTAGGAATATGAAGCACAAAATCTTATACACATTACTGGGTTTATCCTAAAAAATCACTTCCCGTATCTTTTCAGGATCAACCATGAAACCCCTCCATGATATGTTGGACCCCAAAAACATCACTTCTTTGATACAGACATTATATTTACAAAAATATCTTTATAGATAGTATTTTTTCAAGATTCAAAGGATGACATCCAAATGATCAATATTTTCTTCCATTTATTCAGAGCACACCAAAATACATTCCTTAAAAATAATAATAAAATATTCCAAAAATTGATGAAATATTGGATTATTCAATCCTAAAAATACTACAAGAGTTTTTGTGTGTTAGACTCATATAACTAAGAACCCAAAATCCCAAACAGACTCATAAACACTACCATAGTTACATTCTCTTGTTATACATTCAATTGATGGTACCAAAATCATTGGTATTTCTTATAAAACCATTGAGAAAATCTACGATGTCAAATATATCTCCAAAATTATTGAATAGATATTTCTTCTTAACATAGACCTAATTATGCTTTCCATAATTATCCCAAAGCATATAGATTCTATTTTCCATCTATACAAAGGGAACATTAAAATCCAAATATTACACACATCGATGAATATATTCATAATAATAATGATCCAAAAAATGAACTTTAAACACATTTATGTCAACACGTTTAATGTAATAAGATAGAATATAAATGTGCATCATCTTAAGGAGCATTTAAACAGTGAACTTGTCCTCTAAATGAGGTGGTATCCAAAAGACGTCATCCAGAAAGAACTTAAACTAATCATTCCCTATTCTATAAGTGGAATTCCCAAAAATTTATCAACTAAATCAACAATTTTTTTAAAAATACTAGAAATGGAGCAATACAACAAGAGGAACAACATACCCACCCTCCTCAATTTAGAATCCTACACACACTGAATAAAATGAGAGACACTAATAGAAGAATGAAATTAAACATTATGATGATTACAAAAGAAATGTGACTTAATTATAACTATTCAACCCACTAAAAATTCATGGTTGAACACATAAATATGATGAACTAAGTAGTCCCACACAACATGAAATTCAATAATCGATACCCAATTCTTAGGGCATTTAAAAGCATGTTCCTTTATCTTCAACAAGATAATAGAAGGATCTAAAATGAAAAATATAATATCCACACATAATACTAGACCATAAATCAAAATATATTATATAAATTAATGATACATACCTATATAATATAAATTAGGGATCATGGATGATGAAATCTGAATTAATCCTCTAACAGATGTTGGCCCTATTTCAGATTACCTTGTTGCATACTTTTTCGTATAATGAAGTCTAATATCATATCTTCCCTAAACATTTCTCATTTTGTGAGAATATCCATTAGAATTAAAAGTATATCCACAAACAAACGATTCAACAGAACGATCTAGGGAGACTTTTGTGAGAGTGGATCTATATATACAAACATGGGACATTCTTATAAAAAATTTAATTCAGGTGGCCAAATTTTCATCAAAGATATCATGTCCTGGGTGATTCTTTAATGTAATGATTAATATGATCATGTCTCACAAAATGATATCAAAAGACCTGATTATCTCATGTGGAAGTCCTAAAAATTGGTCTCTATAAAACTAAACACCCTTACGCTTCCTTTTATTTCAACATAACACACCTTGTCTACCTCCAACTATAATAGATGCCTCACCTAAAAATGTCCTGCAAGATATATTTTCTTTAACTATTGTTATTTTATCAACATTCTCAACAGAGTATGATAAGAATAAGAGAATAAACCTCATCATAATATCAACCACCAAACCCATGCTAAACCTCATAGATTTAAAGTATTCATTTGAAATATGTTTGTAAGATAACTGAACCAATTTGGTGAAACAAGTGTCATAATACATTATGGAATACTCCCCTTGCTGAAAGGTGGAAAATTTCTAATTATTTTCCACTAATATAATAATAGGATAAAATAATTTTTTTAATACATTCATGAAATATTTATAAGTAAGGTCGTTATGTTAAATAGCTTGAAAACAGAAATCCCCCAACTTTCTTCCTTGTCCTCGAAGCATATAGGTGGTGAATCCCACCATTGATTCCTCCAAATTCTTGATGAAGTGAAAGATACACTCAATCCATTTAAGCCCCAATTATTATTCTTAGGTTCCCATATCACTATGGGAGGTTTTTGGGTTCTTCTTGGTGAATTCTTAACCATGATCCACTGCTTATCCCCATTTTCTAGCACCTGTCGACCCCGAGATTGGATTGTGCAGATAAATCTTTCCACCAACGACATTTATACTAGAGGTTTTCCAGTTGAAGTTGTCTCATAACAACCTATAACTGATTCATAAGAGAAATTCATGGAATATATTTCTAGTTAATATTAAAAAAATAATTACCTTACATTACTAAAAAAATAATCCTTTAACATCACTACCCATGACATTTATCAGTGCTATAAAATCACTGACTAACTAAGGGAGATTAAATGATTCAGTCTTTTATCAGTGATAAAAAAGTGATGATAATCGTATATTTATTAATTCTAATAGAAGCACTATAAAAGTGTACTTTATCAACTCTATTAGAAGTTCTGATAAATTTGTTCTCTATCAGAAATTTTAAAAGCACTGATATTGGTCCATACTATAGTATCGTGGAACAACACACTTCAGCACCAGTTCAATGTGTTGTAATGGCACACCGTAGCACCAGAGACAAACTAGATATCATAAATAACAATTCCCAAAACAAAATTAAAAAGGAAATGAAATTTACAACACAAATACAAAAAAAATAATGTATTATAGACATTTAAAACATTTTTTTATACAATTACATAAATACAAATTATTAGATATATTCAAAACCATCAATGTTTCTTTTCCATTTAATCATGACCCAACTCATGCTATTTACAAACAAACCACCATTGCATAAGAAAAATAACACACCTACATATGAAATTAATTCTAATGTTAGTAATAATAAAAATAAATAAATTAACAAAATGTGTTAATTCGACAAAAATTGATGTCAATTTTTAATAGAACTATGGACATGGAGTCATAACAATTACAATGTGTGTCTTATTTAGGTGAGGATGACTCAAAAATGTCTCAAATGACTTTTGGATGATTTTACTAATGTATCAAAACAATATGAATGAAGTTTCTGAGCTTTGAGTATATCAGTTGTCTTTTTTTCTAAAATGTCATTTTAAACAAGAAACACATACTTTTTACTCATTCCCATAACATCATGTGTATATTTGATATGGAATATATTCCTACACATCATAAATATCATAAAAATTTATTTCCTAAATGATTAATTTAGGGACCAAGTTGGATGGAGAAGGAAGTTTGAAGAGTTAGCCATTGCAGAGTGTTGTATTTTGGTTTCAAAGAAGATAAATCAATTCACTTTGTAAAAGGACCAGAAACTATGATTATGCTTTGCTAATTTGTATTTCAAAAATTTCATAAGTTTGGAGAACTTGTGATGCAAGCCTTATGAAGAGTGGAGAGAGTAAATAAGTGATTTTGGCAATGGAAAGAAAGTGGAGAGCAAGTCATGAGTGCCCTGCAAGTATTGGCATGCAAGTATTGGAGCGCAAGTGTATGTTGCATTCAAGCCATATTCCAAAATCATAATATCAAAATATGACAAAGTAAATAAAGTGTCGTGATAGTGATGGAAGGGCGCGCAGGTGATAGAGCGGCGTGCAAGTGATGAAGTGTCGCGCAAGTAGGAACGATGCGCAAGTGTATGTGCCGCACAAGTCACAAATATGCCTATAAATAGATAACTAGCCTTCTCATTTTTGGTGTGCTCAACACTTAAGAGAAAATGTTAGATCTGATCGCGCAATTAGTAGTGTGTGGCGCACAAGCTGAAGAGGCGCGTAAGCTGAGTGTTATTGATCAGGCCCACAAGTAGGGTGCCGTGAAAGTTTTTCCAGGAAAGTTTTGTCGTGCATGTTTTTCCGCGCATGTTGTGCCGCACAAGTTCGTCCGCGCAAGTTATGTCGCGCAAGTTTTACCGCACAAGTTTTGTCATGCATGTTTCCAGAGGAGTGCAAGAAGGGAGGCGCGCAAGGAGGTGGCGCGCAAGAAGGGAGGCGTGCAAGTAGGGAGTGGCATGCAAGCTGTCTGCACTAGGAGGTTCTTACCATCTCTTGGGTACGAAAGTAAAGAATTTTTTTGAAATATTTTATTTGTGAAAATTCATTAACATGCACAAAATCATTACATTACCCAATTTGTTCAATGGATGAGCACACGCACTATGGGATTGTTTTCAAAGTGCTACACGAGTGTAAGGGTATATCTTACTCATTGTATTCCACATCAAAGAATTTGTTTCTAGGGGATTGTGTGGTTCTGTATTGTTTCCGTACCATACCATGGACGCAGCTACTCTTGTTGAGTAGTTAACCTTGTAAATCTTTTGTTCATGTGGTTGTGTGTGTTCAGTAGGGAAGAAACTCTTTAACAGGAGGCGAAGGTTGTTTCAAAAAGGGGAAACTTAAAAAGAAAAAGATATCACTGATTCACCCACTCCGCTCTCAATGATACTTGGATCCTAACCGGGAACATCAATTGGTATCAGAGGAATATTTCCTTCATTTTTTCTTTGCTTATGTGGTTGAAGAGAAGTTTTTATGGAGAATCTAAATTGTGTGAACATTATGGGGATTCCAATTTTTGATGGAAAGAACTATCACATCTGGAAGGACAGAATAACGCCTTATCCTATGTCTCTTAGAGATGAAGGTCTTGAAACTACAACATATGGATTTCTTGCTATTTATGAAAAGGTTCCTCTTACTCCGGTCGATAAGAAGAACCTTAATACTGATGGAAGAGCTAAAAATGTGTTTCTCTCATCTCTTTCTGAGAGTAAATTTTTTAGAGTGAAAGGTGTTGCTACAGCCAAAGGAATCTTGGAAAAACTGAATAACATCTATGAAGGAAATACAAAAGTGAAGAAGGCTAAACTAAAAATATGGAGACTGAAGTATGAAGATTTGAAAATGAGAGGATTTGAATCTATTGGACATTTCATTTCCAGGATAAATGATATTGCCAGTTAAATTAGATTCCTTGGTGAAATGTTGGAGGATTCTACAGTCGTTAAAAACATCATTAGAATTATTCCTGAAAATTTTAATGCTAAATTTTCTTTATTAGAAGATATGGACCCTGAAAAATTATCTTTGTATGATTTTCATAGCACTCTCATTACTTATGAGATGGGAAGAGATAATACTATGAAGGGAAAAAATGCTGATAGAGAAATGTCATTCAAGGCTATAAAGAGAGAGAAGTCAAATACGACTCTTATTGAAGATGATGCTAGTGAATCCGATTCTGAAGATGATGTATGTAAAAAATTTGATGATATTTTATCCCTGTTTTCTAAGAATGTGAAAAGATCTACAAGGAAATACAGGGGTAAACATTCCTTGAAATGGGTTGAGTGTGGAGTCGTTGGCCACTTTGTGGATAACGGTCCTCAAAATAATAAATAAGATGATAGTAATGATGATAACAGAAGGCCAAGAAGGTTGTAGAAGAAACAAGCTGATAAAGATAAATATTTTTCATAGGGGGAGGATAAAAAGTTATTCAAAACAAAAAGATGAATCTTTTTATCTAAAGATGAGATGAAGAAGATAGCGAAGATGAATCTGAGAAATTATTTGATGAAAAAACTAGAGAGAATACCTTTTTTGCTGTAGTGAATAATGAAGAGTATGAGAGAAATAGTTCAGAAGAAAAAGAAACTCAACTAGAATATCATCTGGAAGAATAGTTGAAAAAATGCTTGATGAATATCAGAAGTCTTGAGAAAGAAAAAAACTAGCTGATAAATGAAAATTCTCTATTAAACAATTAAAAAGGTTCTACTGATGAGAAAATCAAGATGTAAAAAGAGATTTCTGATATGAAAAACTCTCTTGAGAATACAAAGAATCATAATGATATTATTAAAGTAAAGCTGCAGGAAAAAGAAGAAGAGTTGGAACATGTCCAATAGAAACTTTATAAAGATAATGAAATGAATATCAGTTTAGAAAATTCTATCTCAGATGTTTGTGAATGTTCCAGTAAGAATGAACCAAAAAAGGATCCACAAAAGTTACCTTCAAAGGTTGAAATGAAAGACATAACTGTTTCTGATTAGAACAATGCTAGAAAGACCATGTATATGGTCAAAGTCAGCAATGATGAAATATCAGAAGTGCATAAAAATAACGAGTCAAGAAAGACTTCTAATACTTCTGGTGCTGTTAAATCTGAAATGTGAAAGGGAGTTACAAATTAAAACATAAAGGTTGATGGTCAGCAGAGTTCTATTAAGAAGGTTGTTGAGATGCATTTTCACAAATCTGGTATGGATAGAAGTTTCAGAGGCAAATACCCTTTCTCTGGTTATTGTTGGTATTATGGTGGATTTAGACACATGGAAAATATGTGTTGGTTCAACCAACAACATTACAACTATTCCACAAGTTTTGAAAGACAAGGATTAAGGGGGAGTTAATCCTTTCAAAATATAAAGTCTCCAAATAATGTTCATAAGATATCTGAGAAGACTGATGTGAAAGTTAATAATAGGTTCCAACCACTGGAAACTATTTGTGAAAGATGTGATCGACCTGGACATCATGACAAGGGCTGCCTTATTGTGTTACCAGAGAAACAAAATATTCTTAATAATTATCAAAATCCAGTGTTTTTAAATTCTAGAAGGGACAGGTCTGATAAGTTCGAAAAGAAATATTTCATGGTTTTCTGTCCAGAACACATTAACCTCGCTAAGAAATTGGAGGAAGCATAACAGAAAGTGAAGGAATATTAAGAACAAAAATCTCTTATTGTCGAAACTGATTTTAAAGCTACAAAAGGATAACGTCCATGGATTCTTGGTAGTGGGTGTTCTTCTCATATCACAGGAGACATAAAGTTGTTGAAGAATGTGAAAGACTTTAAAGAATGAACTGTCACATTTGGAAATGGTGAATCTCTAAGAATCAAAGGTGTTGGATCATCCATCATTGGAAAAGAGAAAATGAAATCTAAGAAAACATTATATGTTGATGGTTTGAAACATAATATTCTGAGTGTTTCACAACTCTGTGATGAGGGAAACAATGTTATATTCAGAAACGATGGATTTGTTATGAAAATTGAAAATGATGGAAATATATTTACAAGGGTCCAATGTACAAGAGGGAATTTTTTCCATGTTGGCGAAATATAGAACTCTTGTTACGTGGGTGTATTGGATGAAAATCAGTTAGGGGATAAAAGGGTGGGATATATGTGTTAGGTTAATATGTGCAAGTTTTCAATGCAAGAAAGTGTCCGAGAGATTCCTGATTTATCAAGAAGAAGATATTGGTGCTGCACTATTTTTGAAAAAGGGAAGATTACAAACTCATTTCATAAGAGAGTTGAAATTCGTCCAAAACAACCCTTGGAGCTTATACATTTTGATATTTGTGGACCAATTAGAAATAAATCAGTAAATGAAGATAAGTACTTCATTACTTTCTTTGATGAATTTACTCAAATTACTTGTGTTATATACATGATACATAAGTCAGATTCTCTGAAAATGATTAAGAGTTTCAGGAGGAAAGCAAAAAAGGAATGTGAGTATTCAGTGAAGAAGTTGAGAACTGATAATGGTAGTGAGTATATGAATGAAGAGTTTGAAAGTTACCTTGAGAAACATGGAATTCAGCATGAGTTCAGTTCACCATACACACCTCAACAGAATTGGGTTGCTAAAAGAAAGAATCGATGTCTGGTGGTAATGGGGAGAACTATGTTACATGAACATAGTCTTTGTCATTATTATTGGAGGCAAGCCATGAGCACTGCTGTTTATATTCAGAAATGATACATCTATAGGCCAAAATCAAATATGAATTCATATGAAATGTTCTATGGAAAAACTCCATGTTTAAAACATTTAAAAGTATTTGGGAGTCCATGTATTATAAAGAAGAATGGTGGAAACCGTGGAAAGTTTGAGCAAAGAGAAGATGATGGAAATTTACTTGGCTATGCTTCAGAAGGAAGAATATATAGATTTCTCAACAAAGAAATAGGAATAATTATTTATTCTTCAGATGTAAAAGTTGTTGAAAATGTTGAGAATGAAAAGAATTCATCTGTTGATGTGGAAGTTGAGAAGGATAGAGAATATTTTGTTAATTATTCTGATAATGCTACAGACTGTGTTAATCCTACCGTTAAAGAGGAATCCGAATTTGAAATATCGAGTGATGAGGATGAAGTTTGAACAACTCATCCAAGGTTGAGGAAACAAGTGGACGATCAGAATAATATTGGAAATAAATATCAGAGGGTTCAAACAAGAAGAACAATGGATGCTATATCACATACTTCTCGTTATTCGAAAGTTGAACTGAATGATGTAATTGAAGCATTTGAGCATCCATAATGGGTTCATGCAATGAATGAAGATCTTGATCCGATAAAAAATAATGATACTTGGGAACTTGTTCCCAAGCCGGACAACAAGAGCATTATTGGTACAATGTGGGTTTTCCAGAACAAGCTTAATGAAGAAGGTAAAGTAATAAGAATAAAATTAAGATTGGTTTCTAAAGGGTATTCACAAATTGAATGAATTTATTTTGATGAATCCTTTGCTCTGGTGGCATGATTAGAAACAATCAGAATCTTTCTTGCTATTTCTGCACAACGAGGTTACGAAATCTTTTAAATGGATGTAAAATCCGCATTCTTGAATGGCGACCTTAACGAGGAAGTTTACATTGATCAACCTTGTGGATTTTTTATTGGAAAGGACTAAAGTTATGTGTCTACATTGAAGAAGGATTTGTATGGTCTAAAACAAGATTCGAGAGCATGGTATTCTAAATTAGATACCTGCTTAAAGAAGATGAAATTTCAGAATGGGAGAGTTGATAGAAATCTCTACATCAAGGAATGTTATGAGTTTTCCCTGATCGTTATTGTTTATGTCGATGATATTATATTTGCAAGAAATGATGAAAGATCATGTGAAAACTTTTATGTGGAGATGATGAAGTTATTTGAGATGTCCATGGAGGGAGAAATGAAGTAATTTCTGGGGCTACAAATTTCATAGAAGAAGAATCGCGTTTTTCTTCTCAAGAAAAGAATGCTAAGGAACTTCTGAAGAAGTTTGGAATGGAACAGTAGAAACCATTTTCCACACCGATTTCAGAGGGAACCAAGTTGTCTAAAGATGGATAAGGAAAGGAAGTAGATCAGAAAGAGATTCGAAAGCTGATTGGATGTCTGTTGTATTTGACTGCCTAAAGACCCGACATCATCTATGATGTCACTTTATGTGCAAGATTTCAGAGTGATGCTAAATAATCACATTTGATTGCTGGAAAAATAATTCTCAGATATATCAAAGCCACAAAAAAATTTGGAATCAGGTATGATGGATCATTAAATATTGATCTATTCGGGTATTATGACGCTGATTGGGCAGGAAATGATGATGATCGAAGATCCACATTTGGTGGAGTTTTCTTTCTAAGGAAAAGTTGTGTTTGTTGGAATACCAAGAAACAGAATTAAGTAACTCTTAGAATAGCTGAAGATGAGTATATTACTGCTACTCAAGCTACAACTCAACTAATGTGGATGAAGACACAGCAGGAAGATCTACTTGTTGAAGTAACGCTACCATTACTCATCAAGGTCACCAAAGGAACCATTTGAAAAATTGAGGTTGAACATGGGTGTCCAACCTCCTTCTCATCATGGTTAAGGTATGTGTTTCTGTCCCCACTCTCATCACACCTTTGTATTGTGTTGTCAAGGGGGAGAATTGTTTCATAAATCTACCCTTATAGATGCATGCACAAAGGGGGAGTTGTGGGTAAGATGTGAATCCAGCATATATGTGTGTAAACTATTCTAACTGTTTTTTGGAGTGGTTGTAGGAAACAATTTTTTTGTATTCCAAGAATGTTGAAGAAGTGAAAAATATTAATGTAGAAGCTTGAAAGCTATTCTAAATGATGTTCTGAAGAAGGATTAGGAGATATGATCATGATATTTCATAGTCACTAACTTTGGACATCATAGTTTTGGGTGTCAATAATTCTTATTTCCTACAATGAGTTAGCTCTCATAGGCTTAGAATTGTTGATAAGTAATCCATTGCATATGGTTTCAATGTTTAGTGATTTATGAATCTTGGTTGACAACAAAATCCAAAGGGGGAGATTGTTGGGACCAAGTTGGATGGAGAAGGAAGTTTGAAGAGTAAGCCTTTATAGAGTGTTGTATTTTGTTGTCAAATAAGATAAATCAATTCACTTTGTAAAAGGACCAGAAACTATGACAATGCTTTGATGATTTTTATTACACTAATATCATAAGTTTGGAGAACTTGTGATACAATCCTTATGAAGAGTATAGAGAGTCAATAATTGATTTTATAAAAGGAAATAAAGTGGTGGGCAAGTCATGAGTGGCACACAAGTATTAGCTCACAAGTTTATGTTGCGCACAAGTCATATTCAAACATCATCATATCAAAATATGGAAAAGGAAAGAAAGTGTCATGCTAGTGATGGAAGGGCGCACAAGTGACGGAGCGACATGCAAGTGATGAAGCAGCGCACAATTTGGAACAACGTGCAAGTGTATGTGGCATACAAGTCACCAAAATGCCTATAAATTGATGAATAGAATTCTCATTTTTGTGTGCTCAACACTTAAGAGAAAATTTGAGCTTAGATCGCGCAAGTAGTAGAGGGTGGAGCGCAAGCTAAAGTGGCACGCAAGTTGAGGGTTATTGATCAGGCGTGCAAGTAGGGTGCTACGTAAGTTTTTCCGCGCATGTTTTTTCATGCATGTTTTGCCGCACAAGTTTTTTCGTTCATGTTTTTCTGCGCAAGTTTCTAGAGGCGTGCAAGATGGGAGGCGCATAAGAAGGTGGCGCATAAGTAGGGAGTCACGCATTTAGGGAGTTACACACAAGTTGTCTGCACCAGGAGGTTCTTACTAGATCTTGGGTAGGAAAGTGAAGAATTCTTTTGAAATATTTGATTTGTGAAAGTTCATTAAGATGTACAGAATCATTAAATTATCCTATTTGTGCTAAGATGGGGCACACACACTATTGGATTGTTTTCAAAGTGCTACACGAGTGTAAGGGTATATCATACTCATTGTATTCCACATAAAAGGATTGTTTTCTAGTGGATTGTGTGGTACTAGATTGTTTTTGTACCATACCAAGGACGTAGCTACTCTTGTTGAGTAGTGAACCTTGTAAATATTGTGTTCCTGTTGTTGTGTGTGTTTAGAAGGTAATAAACACTTTAATAGTAGGTGAAGGTTGTTTAAAAAAGGGTAAACTTAAAAATAAAAAGATATCATTGATTCACACCTCCCCTTATCAGTGATACTTGGATCCTGACTGGGAACATCAATCAAGAAAATATGAGCATGTTTGATCAGTTTTCCATGAGTGAAACGTTTTGAACTAAAATGTTGATTTTTAACTGATAATAGATACATCATGTCATACCATACATATCATTTATCAGATTGACATGAACGTGAATTTTACGCATCAAAAATGAATTATGGATCTATTTTTAATAATAAAAAATAATTTCAATGTTTGTTCTCAGTTCTGAGAAGTTTAGTTGTCCATTTAACTAATATTGTTGTCAATTTTAAATAAAAATAAAAAATTTGAGTCATACTGGTAACACCATCGGTCAGATTGAAGTTCAGATGATTTCTACATGTCTCAAATGACTTATGGATAGTTTTTTATTGTATCAAAACAATATGACTACGTTTTCTTAGTTTTGTCATTTTTCTATTTGTTATTATATATAATTTCAAACTAGAAACACCCAGTTTGACTCATTCTGATCACATTGTGTATCAGTTTAATGTGATAATAATTCCTAAGAATTAAAACTGGCTTATAAATCATTTTTCTAAATTATCATTAAAATTTGAAGGTGTTTGATCTATTTTCAATGAGTGACACATTGTGAACTAAAATGACAAATTTAAATAAAAAATGAAGACAGTATGTCATACCAGGAATATCATGTATCATATTGAGGTTTGTTTGATCCTTACACATAAAAAATTACATATATATAATTTCCATAAAGTATCAAAATAGTCCACATGTGTTTTCTCAATTATGGGTAGGTAAGTTGTACATTGGACTAAGATTGAAGATAATTTTAAATAAAAAGAAACACATGGATTCATACGGGTCACACCATGCATCGTATTGATGTGAATATAATCCATTCACATCCCAAATAACTTATGGATCATTTTCCCAATGAATCAAAACAATAGGAATTCTTTTTTCCAATTCTAAGTGCATCAATTTTTTGTAATAAAATGTCATTTAAAAAATAAAACATGCACTTTGACTAATACCAACCACATCGTGGATCAATTTAATGTGAGAAAAATTTTTACACATCAAAAATGAAATATGAATTTATTTAAAAAAATATTAAAAAAATTCAAGTGTGTTATCATAGTCTTTTCTAAGTGGAACTTTTTGAAGTAAAATGTTGATTTTAAATTTATAAGAATATCATTTAATCATATTGGTCACATCATGTATCTAATTGAGGGGATAATGATTCCTACACATCAGAAACGACATATGCATTGTTTTCCTGAGGTATTTTAACAATATGAATGTAGTATTCCAGTTTTGAGTAGTTCATTTTTCATTTTAACAAAAATTGGTGTCAATTTGAAATATAAATATGAACTTAGAGTCATATTAGTCACACCATGCATCGGATTGAGGTTTAGCTTATCCCTATAAGTATAAAATGACTTTGGGATTGTTTTCATAAACTATAAAAACAATATAAATGTGGGTTTTTAGTTTTTAGTAGTTAATTTTTCCTCTTTAATAAAATTAATATTATTTTTAAAGAAAGACACACTTAGGGTCCTACCAGTGACACCGTGCATCCAATTGAGGTGAGAATAATTCCTATATGTTCCATATGACTTATGGGTTGTTTTCTTAAAGTAACAAAAAATGAATTTTTTTCTCAGATTGGAGTATATCATTGGAATTTTTTACTAAAATGTCATTTTAAACATGAAAGGCACAAGTTGACTCATACAAATTACATAATTTATCAGTTTAATGTTAGTCCAATTCCTAGACAACAGAAATGAATAATGAAATAATGCTCAAAATTATCATGAAAATTCAAGCTTGTTTGCACCATTTTTAGTGAGTGACACATTTTATTGTAATATATTGATTTTAAACTGATAACATACACATTGAGTCATATCATGAAATTCATGTATTGAATTGTTGTGTGGAAGATTCCTACTTGTGAGAAATGACTTATGGAACATTGTCTTAAAGTATCAAAATAGTCTAACAATGTTATCATAGTTTTTAATATGTCAATTATCTATTTTACTAAAAATAATTTCAATTTTAAATAGAATGATGTAATTGGAGTTATACCGGTCACACCATGTGTCGGATTGAGGTGCAGTTTATTCTTACACATCCCAATGTATCAAAAAAATCCTAACTACAAATTTCACTATGATATCCAGTGACTTTGTTTGCTGAACATCCAACATTTCATGAGCAGCTTTGGAAAAAGCACCTCAAGTTGAAAAAAACCAACCTATATAGAAAAAAATTATAATATGAGTAATACTAAGAAAATAAATTAATCATAATTATGAAATGATATATTGATTCAATGGATAATTATTTTTCTATGGAAACATCATGATTACCTTAGTGATTGAGTCGTAGAGGGAATACGATTGAATATTATAAATATACAAAATATAGCTGTGAAAGGTTTTGAGGGGTAAAAGTATATGGATATTTTTGTGTAGAATGACATGAAAATGGATAGATCACCAATACGTAAATGAAAGAATCCTCCAGTATATGAAAAAATTATTATGTGAGTAATACTAAACTAATAAAAATAAAAATTAAATATGTAAGAATACATTAATTCTTTATATAATGATTTTACTATGAAAACATCAATTTTACCTCTCTAACTGAGTAGAGGAAGTGTCATTGCACTTCATACAAAGGTAATGGATGGATGTCAAAGGAAATTGATAAATGAAACAGTATAGGTGGGAAAAGGTTTTGAGGGAGAAGAAGTCTGCATATGTTTTGGTATATGAAGTCATAAAAGATGGAAAAAACACCAGAAATGAAACAAAATAATCCTCACATATAAGAAAACAATTATTATGACAGTAATAATAAAAATAAATACATTCATAATAAATATGAAAAAATATATTAATTATATTGGCAATGATTTTATTTTGAAAACATCAAGATTACCAATGTGATTGTGAGCGGATAGCGTCATTGCTCTTCCTACAATGGAATGATAGATGTAAATAAATCTTCTAAAAAACACTACAATGAATAATGAAAATTAAATCAATGTTCCATAATATAATTTTTTGGAAATATAGATAAATTATATCTTAACACTATATTTACATCATTACAATGGGTTACCTTCGTTATTGGTTGTTCTTTTGAGGGATTAATAACATCATCATGTGCAAAAGACATTGTCTACATGATTAGTAAAACATTTAATTTATATTATGTTTATTAGCTAGAGAAGTTATAATATCACCAGGAAAATCATAGTATATTAAAAATATCTTTTTCATTCTCATTGGAATATCTTTCTTTTTTAATGGTTTTAGGTATTTGGTTTGTCTATCGAGAATCAAAATCTCCTCTTTTTAGTCCCCTATAACATACCAAACATTTTCTATATTGGGAAGGACATGAGGTGACTATGATATCCAAATTAAAAGGTCATCCTTGATTTAATTTTCATCAGACCCAAAAAATTTTTAGTCACTCGTAAGAAAATTAAACAATTCATGTTTGTTGGATCAGAGACATTAAATACATTCACTTATTTTAATGCTATTATGAGTGGATTGTATTTTTCCCCTTCCACAATAATTTTTACCATCATGAGGCCCCTTTCATTGAGTTTAACTACACTGATATTTACAACACATTTGCAATGGAAAATTAGCACTTGAAAATTCCTATAATCCAACTCGTATATCAGTTTATTAATCCCAAAATATGACATATTTTATAAATTTGATTTCTGTCCTTATACCTAATATGTGCATCGATTTCGCCACCAGAGCAATACCAATATTTTTCATGATACTGCAGTCATCATATTATTATGTATTGAATTTATAACCATTGATTACAAAATCAGAGTATGATAAAACATTTTGATTTGGTCCCTTGGCTAGCCATTGATGTTGTCCGACAATTAAATTTAGTTTATTAGATAACTGCTTATAAATTTCATCTCAGAACCATCATATAACCTATTTTTGATGTGTATTTCATATCCATCATTCATCCCTTGATGGATTCAAATATCTAATAAATAATTTTTGGACTAAAATGTGTGGATCAATATCTTCACTATTATGTAAAATCTAAAGTTGTGCTTGCTCCCATCCTATCAAGGTAATTTTAAAAATTTATCTTATGGATTACCTTCACCCATATATTTTTTTCTATGACGACACATTGATTGACCGATTATGTCAACATCTGATAGGTAATCAGTAATGAATTCAATAGCTTCGTCAAAAATATATCATTCTGAAATACAACCTTTCTTCCTACTTCGAATATTGACATACTCTTTAGAAATTTTCATATACTGTTCAATGGGGTACATCCATCTGTAATTGACATAACCTCATTATTGAACCTCTTGAATAGAGTGACCCACCAAGTAGACCATTATATAAAAAAATGATGTTGGGAAGAACATATCTAGTTCACATAATATGGCTGCAACGTCCTTATTCATGATGGGAAACATCGCCTGTTCGATTACATTATTATATATGTATTTTTAAAATAAGAAGATTCTGGTTAATTTATTTCATATATTTCAAGGTCGAATGAAATATAAAGAAACATGCATTAAATCCTTAATCAAAATATGGAATTTGTGTGACTTGTTTCCTTGTAACTTCAAATTTGTCTGTGATAGGACATTATTGATAGTTAATGAATATCCTTGTAGAACTTGTACACTCTTAAGGAAAAAAGAAAAATTACAAATTTTCATATCTCAATAGATTCTAATATATTGGTAGAAGAGAATTCCACCAATTAACCTTCATCAGTGCCAACTATTCCCTTATACTCATTTCATCCAAGTCCAACCTCACCTTGATTCCATCCAATATATTTCCAGGAACATATATTAATGTGCCAATAACACAATCAAATACATGCTTTATACATACACAACATCATGAAAATGTCTCACATACAAACAACTACAATGCAATTATTCAAAGAAAATTGATTTCTTCTTCTAAACTCTTTTTATAAGGTATTTCCAATATGGTTTACCAAAAACAGTATCAATAAATTTTATATTATTGTACAGTTTTTGACCATTACTAGAGATGGTGTCATACCTTGTTCAATATTTTCATTGAATGTTGTTGTCCATGATTCGTATTTATATCATCATGGTAAAATTTTCTGATGTCCAAGAAACACACTTTTTGAGTAATGATTCAACCAAACTGATAATGTGAGTTTTTAACAAATGGGACACCCCAACATTCCATTAATTCTATAACTTGATAAATTTCCAAAATAGGGGAGGTCATTTTTCCTTCCATAAAATGTGGACCTCAATGCAAATTCTTCATATCTCTGAGCACCATACATTGTAACACATATATCCCAAACCAATTTTATATCATTGATCAATGGATCAAAAAAGACATCAATATCAATAATGGGTTTCTTTGGTCAAGAAATAAGAAGAGAAAAAATAATGTATTTTCACTTCTTGCATAACCAATGAAGAAAGTTATACATACCTAAAGTAATGGTCCATGTACTGTATGTACTGATCTATACACTAAAAGAATTTATTCCATCAATAGATAATGAAAGACGAATGTTTGTCAGCTCATTTCTATTTTGATGATACTTGTAATCAATTTTCTTCTACTAAGGAGAATCTACTAGATTACATTGGTTCCCATATTTAATTATTGAATATGTAATCCATGTCAATTTTCAAATAGTTTCCTAAAATACATATAGTATTCTAAACTATGGAATGATAGGAATGCACCATATAGATTTCGAAGGACTTGATTCATTTTTCTAGTATCAATTCGTGCCACACTTAGGACATTTTATGAGTGATTTGTGATCCTTGAGAGACAATATGTGATCATTTGACTCGAATCCATTTTTTAGATATCTTAAACATTTAACGTAACATTAATCTAGTGTCATATGTTAATCATGGTAGTTCATTTTCTTCTGTTAGCCTATAATTCTGGAGACCATGTAGTTCTGTAAAGCTTTTTTCACGCCATCCACTTCCAAATTATAAATTATAAATCTTCAATACAGTTGAAAATGTTGTGTAATTAGTTCAACATATATAAAATGGTTTTTTCGAAATACTATTTATCTTCTCAAACACCATTTTACAATCCTGAATGTCATCATCCATTTCCATTTCCATTTCATCCATCTGATTTTCATCATCATTTAAACTAGTATTCATATCCATTGATTGATAAAAACAATATTATTCTAATAGGTTTCCACATTCAGTTTTCCCTTTGATTAGTCCAACATTCATAGATTAAATCTATTCTATGACAAATAAAATGTTCTTTCCCCTCATCTGGACTAATTTTTCTTCAATAAAAATAATTTAAACATTGACAGAGGATTTGAGAAGGGTTATATGCATGCTCTCTTGAAAAAATGATTAACACTTCAACTCTATCAGTATACTCTTTTTCCAAATAATTAGAGTACATAAATTTTCGATTTGTAAGCATCCTATTCGGTTCATAAATTATTAATGTTTTACAATAAATAAAAAAATACACATAATATATTCATTATCAAATGTGGATGTTATAAAAATCATAATAAGGGAAAGATAACATTTGATATTCATTATGAAATATTCGTTATCAAATATTTGAAAACATCTCCGGTCTCTTGGAATATCATATCACCACACCATCACATTCCATGGATCCTAGGGAAGTCTTTAAATTAGATATACCCATATGAAGGATTCTAGGGAGGACTTCTAATCCACATTGACTCATCCTTGAGATTCTAGGGAGGTCCACGTAGAAGTTCATATAAAGAAATAATAAAAATCAAAAAGATATATAATGCACAAGTTGGAAAAACACACCCACCCTTGCAACGTCTATCCCATACACATTTAAACACACACACACACACATATATATATATATAACAAGAGATTTATAATACATGTAATTGGAACAAATGAAAAGGTAAAAATTATTTTTAATCAAAATAAAAATAATTCTTTCTTAATTTGGGAATCGAGAACAATAATTTGTGAATAAATAATTAATAAAATCACCCATATATTATAATATCTGAAAACACATATAAATAAATAGAAGGATATATATGTAAATATATATATCCATATATATATATATATATATATATATCTTTATCAAATAAACATAAAATGATAATAATATATGTAACCCTTATAGAAAAATATCACAACAGAGTAAAATAAATACAACTCTATACTAATTTTTAAATTAGTGGTCCATTGGAAATAAATAAATATTTCATCACCCTTAATATGATTTCTCATAAAAAATGTCACAATTCATGGAAAATTAATTTTTAACGAAGAAACCCATTAAACAAATATTAAAACAAAATTTAAATAAATAAATTACAATACATAAACTGCATAAAATAAACAACTATTGCTGTTTTTTACCATCACCAGATAGATAATTGGTTTTATAAATAAAGTTTCCCATTCATTTGTGATTTTTTTATCCAAAGCATCCATTTTTTATACATTGGAATAAATATTTATTTAACAAGTTTATCTATGGGCTCGAGGTGATTCTCTAAAATTTCGAAAAAATTATAAAATAATGTTTTTAGAGAAATATGGGGTACTAATATAGAACACAAAGAAAATTTATTCAAAACAAAAATTTCAAAATACCAAAGTAGGATATCCAAATCGGTAGCCAAGAAAAAAACACTTCTTAAACAAAGCTTTGCTTCCATAATGTAAAAGAAAAATAGTTTTCAATGACAAGGCCCTAAATAACTGATGTCGTCATTGATGATGAAATCAAAAATGAAATGAAAAATATTGAAATAAAATTGGATCCTATAATGGAAAATACATGCCAACCTCACTTGGTGGAAGATAATCTGAGACCCTCATATCTAGATATTGATGTCTTTTTGGAAAACCCTAACAACAAGGGAACACAAGATACCAGAAGTTGTTCAACCAACTAGAGTCAAATGAGTGCGTTTGTGTGATTCATGCTTTTTTTCACTGAGGATGAGCATAAATAGGTGGGAGGATTCCATAGAAAGCTTCTGATATCACGATAGGTTCCCAACTAGTTAGGTTTTATGAATAGATCTGGGCACTTTTTTCCACACTTCCAAAAAAACTACTAAAATGTTATATTATCAGCACTTAAGTAATAAGAACTAATAAAAAGCATATTTATCTGCATTTTTTCACTGATAAAATTGCCTTTTATCATTACTTATTACTTAAGCACTCGTAAAAGATTTTTATTTATAATTATAATTAATTTTTTTAAAATATATATATATATACATATAAATACTTAATAAATATATATAAATATAAATATAGTAAATATATTCCTTATTTGAATATATTTATTAATATTTTATAATTATTTAAAAATATTTTTCTTTATATTTTAATATATAAATATTTTTTAAAAATAATATTTATATCGTTATATATATATATATATATTTATTTAATAATTATATAAACATAAATATAGTAAATATGATCATTATTGAAGTAAATTTATTATAAATTAAATAATTATTTACATATATATAATTATTTATCTGTATTTATATAAAAACTTTTAAAACATTTATTTATTTATTTATTATTATAAATATATAATTGTATAAATATAATAAATGTCCAATTATAAATATACTTATTCATAAATATTTTATTACAGTTATATTTTAAACATTATTAATAAATATCTATTTTTATGTGTATGCATGTTAAAAATGAGTGAAATTGTATAAATAAAAAATAAGTACACTTTAACAATATCGAAAAAATGGATATGTTTTTCTTCCATTATAAATAAAAAATCCTTAATTAGGTATTTATGAAATCAATATAACACACTTCTGATCTATTTTAAATTCTAGAATCAAAAGGAATTCAATTATATGTCAATTACACTATGTTACTAGTCAGTATTTTTATTTCATATAAATTATAAATTAGAAACAATTATTTACCAAATATTTGACTTTTTAATGTAAAGAACATATATATTTTGTAATATATAAATTTATAAATACATATTAACATATAACTATATATTTATTATTTATTATTTATTTACATATTCAATAATTTTCAAATTAATAAAATGTTTAATATTTTTCTCAATTTACAATTTTTTCTTTTTAATCTGAGTAATATTCATTTTTTATATATCTATATAATTAATACATTCTATTTGAAACTATTAATAATTTATGTATAGTATCATAATTCAATCCTTTTTATCAATGATTATTTAATTAATACATTTTGTAATTTATTTAATAAAATCATTTTTTATTTTTATTTTCCTAATTATTTCATTTTTTTTATTCAGACCGTTATCATTAAAAAAATCTCTAATAAAGGATTCATTTATGATTGCTAAAATTAGAGAGTTAATAAACACTACCCTTTATCAACACTAAAAATAAGGTGCTAATAAATGACACTCTTTATCAGTGCAACAAAAAATAACTCATAAAGGGTTCCTTTATCAGCACTAAAAAAGTACTGAGAAAGGGTTAAATTTATCAGTTCATTCTTAATCACTAATAAAGATTCCATTTATCAGTGTATTTTTCTAAAACTAATGAATACCAATTCTATTAGAGGCATGTTTCGTGGTAGTGTAAAGACAAAATCATCAAATTAAAATTAGAATTTATGAATAAATATTAAACCCAAAAATAACAAAAATTTAAAGAAAATATGGATTCAGTCAATGAGAGAGAAAACATTAGAAATTAATAGGTTAATCTAAATAAAAATAATCTAATTTAAATAAACTTTAAACCAAGATCATTGTTGATAAAAATCTCTAACTAACCATGGTAACTCGAGTCTAGGCATAGATGTGGGGTGGAAGGGAACCCTTCTACACTTAATAATTTTTTTGAAATTAATAACTCCTTGATAAAATATACCCTAAGATAGATATAAATAGATTCATCACACCTTCATATCTATATTGGATCTGATAACATTTTGTATCAATACAAACTGTTTCAACATGAAACATCACTCAAGATGACATGCCACAAGATATAGGTTAATGAATGAACTAAAAAAAGTCTCATGAGTAACTAAAAATAATAAAAAATAGCATAATGTGAAAGAAAAGTAAAAATTTAGGAGATATACAAGGATAATACAAAATGCATATACTTAAAAAAATAAAAAAACAAAAACAAAACCCAAACTCGATATGACCAACTGTCACCACCAACACATCTCACTATGAATCATACAACAACCAAGAGAATACTGGGAACGGTATTAGTCCCTTTCATTTAATTATTTCTAAAAAAATAGATATTTATACACCTAAATTCATATGTGGAGTGTGAGGTGACCACCCTGTAGGAAACCACCAAGAATCAATAATATATCTATCACCATGAAATCGACAGTTTGTGATTTTTTTGAAAACGTATTTCAAGAAACGTCTTTTAAATAAAATTTTCATAAAAACCCCTTGGTTTTCATTAAATAAATCAATATTTCATGATAGGAGAATATGAATATAATCAAGAGTGATAAATATTGGGTATTAGTCAAAAATTTCATATATAAAAAAGATAAAAATTAGATAAATCAAACATGAAACCATTCAATAATATAATTACCCAATAAAATGTGGGGATTTGGCTTATAGGCACACATACTAGGACATGGAAAGGAATACTAATCTAGAATAAAATGGATACTAGTGATGTAAATTCCTTCAATAGTTTATTGATATCCTAATCATGACCCATAGTGGTTCAACAATCTCTAAAGTTTTCATATGTATATAACCATAAGGACCTAATGTTCCAATTGTGTTATATTTACAAACTCATGTAAGAAAAACATTGGAAACATTTTTATTAAACATTTCTTTAAGAAAATCATCCCCTCTTCCATGCTTGAAAATCCATTTTTAGTAGAAATAAAGTTAATGTGATTTCATCAAACACATTAAATGTATAAATCTATTTTTCAATAAAAACCACTTTACTTGAAACCCAAGATGAAATTTCATAAAAAACATTCCTTAACAAAAAATAAATCAATTTTTTAACACCCCATGATTCTCTATTAATAGTCACTATACAAATTTTAATTTTTCTTATAATTTATTTTTCACAAAAAAACAAGTTATAAAAGAATTGTAATATAATTTTATAATATTATTATTTAATGTGATTGTAATTTCTTAGACACTCGATTGTTTGATATAAATAGGAATACTGAAATTAATAAAAATATACTGTTTTAAATGTATAATAAATTCATTCTATATAAATTTATTTGTAAAAAATCTTTGTAATGTAAAAGAGGTATTTTTTTAAAAAAATTGTATAAATAAAATGTTCTTTATCATAAAAAATTAAATTAATCACTATTAGTGAATGATTTTCAAAATATTCATATACTATATAATCAATATAACTTATTAACATTCATATAATATTTTTTTCATGGTATATGATAAGATTAAATCCATTTGATTCTTAAAAATGTTTTTTCTTTCTAAAATGCGTGTTTCATCATATTTGGAATAAAAAAGTAATAAAAATTGAATTTTTAAAAATATATTACATATATGGAATCAATATGATAAAATTTATTAAATATTTACTTTTTATTTTTTGTTGTTGTTAATAGTAAACTTAGTAAATATTTTGTACCCTCGTATGGGTAAAAAAGAGTAAATTATGTTTTAAACTCTTGGTTAAAGATTTGAAATTTTTCTAATAGTATCTTTTATAAAATAATATGAGTTTATATTTCCCATTTAAATCTATTTGAATAATTTCTATACACATGGTTAAAAATTATATATATTATAACCATTATATTAATGTTAGATCAGAATAATTACAATAGACACGCTCTTGAGTGAAATGCCTATAATTTTTTTGACAAGGATAAAAAGATGAAAGGATAAGTTAGAAATGGTTATATGAAATATAAATTAATATTTTTATCATAGTGACTTAAATTTAGTTTTTAGTTACTATATAAATATGTTAAATTTTTACAAAATAATGATAAAGTAATTAGTCAACTAATAAAAAAAGAAAATAATTGATCTTAAAAAATATTAAAAGTAATAAAATTTGGATTAATAAATGTGATTCAAACATTTAGTTCATAAGTTTGAAATATTATCGATTTTTAATGGAATTTATTGAAAATACATTTTTTTATTGGCGTCTTTAGTGTCAAATTAAATTAATAGCATCACAAAAATAATAATAATATATTATGAAAATAATATTTTATTAAATTTTTTAAAAAGCATAAAAACTATTGAAAGTGGAAATGGTGGATAATATATTTTATAATATTTATTCCATTTTCCATTTATGATCCAACTCTTGCCTAATAAGAACAATTATAACCCCTTAATATTGAAATAGTTATTACGAGTATTAAGGTTGAAACGGTTAATGAAGGGGTTATTATAAAATATGTGTTTTAAAATGACCCCAAACCTATATAAATTTCATTGGATAATGGTTTGTATAACTTATCCACTTTTTCAGTAAATCTATAAATACTTCAAATCATTTTTCTAGATAATGAATTAATTATATTTTAATATTTTTTGTAATTCCATTTGTTTCCTTTCCCTCCCTTATAAAAGGAAACCCCTAATTGGTATTCTTTACACCTCATTAATTTGTATTGATCGAGAAAAACCTATGAAATTATATTTTCATATTATCTATACTATAATTTTAGGTTTTGGTCTTTATAAAAAATGATTCCCCAGTTTTATAATAAGGAATATAAAAGATTTCTATTGAAGAGGAGGTTATTGTCTTACCCTACATCTTTTAATTTATTTCTTCTTCTATCTCCTCTAATTATATTTAATTCATCATAAAGTAATAATTTATTTACACAAGATACATTAATTTTATTATTATTATATTTAACTACCATTATCCACCCACTTTTCTATCAAAAAGGAAGTTAAATTATCAATAATGTGAACTTGTGGATTACCACCTCAACGTAGCAATACAATTAATTTTCCATCATCATATTTTATGTATGGTTATTTTTATGGGTTTAAATATTATATAATATGTTTTTTAAATTATTCTTCTAATGTTATAATATCATATATACAATCTTATCTTTCTATCCATTAGAAAATGATAATGTTCCTTGTGCATTCGTGTGAACTACCACATCTACGAAGTGATGCGATTTTTTTGTTTCCATTTTACATGGATGGTAATAATGATAAATTTAATTAATATATATAATATATTATATATAATAATGATTTTAAAATGGTGAATTATGGTTCACCTTTATTCTTATCGATGCATCTAAAAGTGAAAACATTGTTCATGCATACGTATGACCTATAATCTATATAAATAGTTTAATTTGTTTTTATTTCTCTATATTTCATGGATGAAAAGAAATTTGTATATAATAAATATATAATATATTTATAACATGATTAATATTATATATATGATATAACCATAATAAAATTAAAATTATCAAAACTATTAAACTGAGATTCTCATGAAAAAATAAATAGTTAACTCGTAGAAATGATGATTTTTATAAGGATTTATTAATATATTGTAGTTAAAATGTTTTAATTGGATCATATATGATATTTTAATTTGTAAATTAATATTTTAAATAATTAAAAAAATAAAAATTTATTATACAAGATTTTAGCTTTGTTTTGAATAAAGTCGAACATGAGGTAAGGTTTTGTGTCCCAATCTAATTGTTTATCAGGATTATTTATGATTTTTTAATGATTAAATATTATGATATAAATATCATGAATATATTTATATTTATTATAATCATTTAATTTCTCAATATTTATTATTTTCACTTCATTTCCCTCTCTTATAAATATTAAGAGTATAAAAAATATTTTTTTAAGGGAATTTAATTTTATTTCATTCTTCTACCAAAAATCTTGTTTCATATGTATATAAGTTTTCTAAAAAAACACATTAAATATTTTTTATAATATTTTTATATGAAATTTTATATAAATTTTTAACCATTATTTATTTTTTACAATTTATTTAAAAATAAATCTTATTTTCATTTAAGAAATGGGGAATGTTTTCCTTTTTGCAGTAGTATGAAATTAATTTTTTCATATAAGTTATATAGCACATGAAAAAAATTATCAACATCATTGGGTGTACCTATTATTTTTACTAATATTAAATATGGAGAAATGTATTTATTCTTCCATTATTGGGAACAAAACATGACCATGATCAACAATAAGTATCCTCTGCATTGTTTTTTTTTATTTTTTCAATAAAATTTGAGGATATTACTACTTTTATATGAATTTTCATTGTTCTCGATACTATCATTTGAAGGTAGAAGGGAAGATATACAAAAGACAACCATTAATACATGGTATCATAACTACGAATTTAGAGTGATTCTATTTAGTCATACAAATGCCACTAGTATCTCCATGAATATAGTGAATATAGTGTTTATATATTACCATGATGTTTATTTAGTGTTTATAAATGATATTATTTTATCTTAAAATAGTTAGGAAGAGCATGAAGATCATTTGAGGATTGTTCTAAACACCATAGGAAGGAGGATTTGTTTTAAAAAATTATAAATTGTGAATTTTGGCTACACAAACATTCATTTTTTGGTTATACAATCTCCAGAGAAGGTAAATCAATGGGCCCATCTAGGAATGAAGTTATAAATATTCTAAAAAATAAAATATTATGACTGATAACCATAGTTTTATGGGGTTTTATGGTTATTATTTATGGGTTTCTTAGGATTTATCTTTGCTATCTTACCCACTCACCATGTTAACTCGGAACAGAGTCGGTCTTTTTAGATAGATGAATTTGAAGAAAATATCATGGAACAAAATAAAATGTTTGTCATCACACGTATGTTTATGCTCCCCTTCTTTGGGGAATGGTTTGTTGTATATTGTAATGAATCCAAGAAGTGACTGGGATGGATTCTCTGGTAAAATGATACCATTATAGATTATGCCTCATGATAATTGAAGGTTCGTGAGAAAAATTACCCAACTCAAGTTTTAGTATTAGTTATGATAAATTTTTTACTGAATATATGAAGGAATTATATTTACAAATTAATGTGTGACAAATATATTTATTATAAAACAATAATGTATATATTCACTTATAAATTGTAGAATATTCCCTAGAGATGTTGGTGTGAGTTTATTAAAGATAATTATTTATTAATACAGAAACACATAGTGAAATCAGAAAAGGTGGTAATTTCTCTGATTTAGAAGTATCATGATAGATTATAAATGACCAGGATGAAAAAAGATTCATTATTTAATGGTTTTCTATGGATGGATCAAGAAATATTAAAGAAAAGGGGAGAATTATTATTTCTCTCAAATGAGTGTTCAACCTTTTATCCATGTAATGACTAAATAGGCATAGAAGGATGATGTATATATGTAAAATATGTTGATAAATATAGCATCCCGCATTTTTATAACATAAACTTTCATTACATTACACAAAACTGAGGATCTTTAAAGTTTAGTGTCTTGGAAACTAGGAACATAATACATGAAAACAACATAAAACATTCTTCTTAAACACTTGAAAGGATTCTCCTTAAGTTCATCCTAGGTTCATTACTGTATCTCATAACCTGGGGACATACATCAAAAGAAAGGGTGAGCAGAAGGCCCAGTATGGGAAACAAGAGAAACATTTTACATGTGAACTTGAGATACTTCAATAAGGTCATGAAAAGAACCTTAAGGAATGAGAAAGAAATCATGAGGCATTTCATAATAAGAATAAAATTTTTCATAACTTGAAGATGTGGCTACATCATTTAACATAGACAATCATGAACATATCACCAAGGTCCATCCCCAAGGTGCCATTTGAAAATTACCAAGGTTATTCACCATGGTATCGTGAAAATTGTAATCACTAGTGGTTATATCATTACCCAATGTATTGGAGCGCTATCAGGGAGCACACTTAAATTTGACTTTATTATCATGTGATCAACATATATAATCATAAAACATTTCATAAATAACCCATATAGCATAAAATAAATGGGTTTCATTTCATAATCATAACGTTTTAAAAACTGCTTTAAAGACATGATCTTAATGTCACTTTAAACCCACGGAAAGGGAAAGCAGGTCTCATGTATATAAATCCCAGAATTTAAAATAGAACATTTTGATATATATGTGAATACCCTCGTAGAAATAAGATCTTTGAGTATTCACTTTATAAAATAAAATAATTTTGAGAAAAGTGAGAGGCATTTTGAGACGAAAATTCTACAACATAACGGCTATGTTTCGGGGTTTTAGAAAACATTGAAAGGAGAGGGCACATGGGTCAAAAATTCATAAATGACCCATAAAATAGTAGAGGGAAAGATTAATAAGGTTATATGAACATGGTAATGAAATTTTAAGGACATACCATTTGAAATGAAAAACATGGAAGGAAGAAAAAAAATTAGATTTCTCTTATGAAAATTCGGCAGCCTAACGACGTCACTTAAACTTCAACAAAATTTTTTGAAAAGATAAAATAGGGTCTCTCATCATGTGAAAATAAGAGTTTAGTATGATATATATAGAGATAATACCCCAAAATAATAATAAAAATAACTTGAAAGACTCGGCATGAAAGTAGAATTTTGAAAAGAATGAGAAGGGTGAAAGAATCCCCTTAAAAATTCTGCAGCCTAACGGCATCACTTAAACATTCGTAATATGAATTGATGAGTGAAAGATGGAGTCTATCATCATATTAACATGGAAATGGAAGTAATATGAATATAGAAGAACATCCTCCAACATAATAACATGGATTATAAAATAAATGACATAAAAGATATTACTTGAAAAGAAAGAGAGAGGTCGGATCCCTTACCCTAAAACGTAACTCTTAAAACTCAATGGTTTGGACCTTGAGGGCTTGGGGGCACCTTGTGAGGACTCCTCGGGAGGTAAGGAGACCATAATTTCATTGAGGGAGAGTTGGGAGTGAAAACTAAAGGAGGAAAGGGTGGGTATTTATAGTGCAAGTGAGGGGACAAGGCATTAATGGCCAAGGGACACTTCACAAGTGGTTTTTTTCAAAACCATGTGCTCTCCCATGGCATCTACCCTGGATTTAGGCCACATGGGGCCCCCAATACAATAATTCATCACCTTTGGTTTGAAAACCCTTAAAATATCTCATGACATCATCATGACATAGTTATGATGTCATTAAACATACTGAAACCCTTAAACTGTATTTTTACTATTAACTGAAAGTTTAACGTTCTCAGAAAAATCCCAAAATTTCACCCTTACCAAATATCGATTCTCTAATTACAAATATGAACTCCATTTTATAAAAGTAAATTTCTAAATATTTTTAATTTACTTTTTAAATAAAACACTCTTCACCGAGAATTCATTTTTCTCAGAAAAATCCTCAAAAATTACTATAACATAATATCGATGCTCTGAGTTCAAACATAAAGTCCATTTTTTAAAAATAATTTTATAATTATTTTTAATTAAATTTTTAAATAAATACACTATTCACCAGAAAAAAACTAATAGTTGATTAATAATTTATGAAACTGTTATTTAACCATTTTATTTAATCACATTACTTAATCAAGGCGTCTAAATTATATTATAACTTTCTTTAAGTGAGATTACTAATCCATTTGGTCACATTACTAATCCTAAGCATAAAATCACTATTCATAATTTACTATTCATCAAAAATTATGTTGATCTTATTAGATTCCAAATTCCTTATTGAAAACTTTTGCAGAAGACCATTTTTTGAAAATCATTACACATCATTAATTGTTTAAGGTTTACCTAAATATTTTAAAATATCTTTTTTTCCAAAATTCATCAATAAAATACATCCTAAAATTATTTGGACATTTGAAATTTCACAAACATCACTAAAAGAAGAAATATCATTTTATTCATCCCAAAGGATTACACAAAGAAGCTACGGTCTCATCACATATCCCCTTATAACACCAGCATATGACCAAAGTTTAAGGTGTGTATGGTGATAGAATCTGAGGGAGGCTCAGATAACATTGCCCTAGTAGTAATCTCTAAAAACTTGAACTTCTCCTACAGGCATTTCCATTCAAGCTTGACACGCTGGAGTTCGGCTTGGGCTAGGTCCAAAGCGAATCACAAAGATGCCACCTCCTTCCCAAGCTCTGATAAGTGGGATTCATAAGGTTTGAGTCTACAGGATGAAGCCATCGACTCCTCTTTCTGCATTAACCATTAACATCTCTATTAAATCATTAAGAGTAAGTTAATATACTATTTAAAAAATTTGGTTCGTTACATTCTTCCCCCATTAAGAAATTTTGTCCCCAAAATTTTATAGTTGAGGCCTAGTCGAAAAGGTGAGGGTACTTTTGCTTCATTGTTTCCTTAGGTCCCAAGTCGCTTCTTCATGTTTATGATTCCTCCACAACACTTTCACAAGGTGGGTGGTCTGGTTTCGTAAAACCTTGTCTCTACAGTGTAAGATCTCCACTAGCTACTCCTCAAAAGAGAGGTCATGTTCCAGTTGTACCACCTCTGGGTTTAGTACATGCGAAGTGACGGGTATGTACTTCCTCAAGAGAGATACATGGAACACATCGTGAACTTGAGCTAGGTTCGGTGGAAGTGATAGACGATAGGTCACTGCTCCTATGCGATCAAGGATTTCATAGGGTCCAATGTACCTAGGTTTGAGCTTCCCTTTCTTCCCAAACCACATGACTCTCTTCCATGGAGAAATTCGAAGTAAGACTTTGTCGCCAACAACAAACTCCAAGTCCCTTCGACGGTTGTCAGCATAGCTCTTCTGCCAACTCTGAGCAGCCTTTATGTGTTATTGGATGACATGAACCTGTTCTGTCATGTCTTGCACAAGATCAGGCCCAATAAGCTTTCTCTCACCAGTTTCATCCCAACAGGTAAGAGTTCTACATCGTTTCCATACAGAGCTTCATAGGGTGCCATCTGAATACGTGAATGGAAGCTGTTGTTATAGGAGAACTCAACTAATGGGAGGTGTTGATCCTATCCACCTTTAAATTCCCTTGAGCATAATCTCATCATGTCTTCGAGTGTCTGAATAGTCCTTTCAGATTAGCCATCATTTTGAGGATGATAGGCCGTACTAAAATTCAATTAAGTATTCAGAGCATGTTGAAGTCTTCTCTAGAATTTTAATGTGAATCTTGGATCACGATCAGACACGATGGATAGTGGTACCCCCATCCAGCCTTACCACATCCTTTACGTATATCATGGCAAGTAGATCCAGAGATAAATCTTCCCGAATAGAGATAAAATGGGCGGTCTTGGTGAGATGGTCCACTACAACCCATATCGCATTGTTTCCTTTGGATGTTTTTGGGAGACCGGTGACAAAGTCCATTGTGATATTATCCCACTTCCATGATGGTATGGGTAGCGGTTGTAATGCCCCCTTAAGAAGTTGCCGTTCTGCCTTTACAAGCTGACACACCAGGCACCTTGTAGTGTAATCAGCAATCTCCCTCTTCATGTTATCCCACCAATAATGATCATGAAGGTCTCTATACATTTTAGTGGTTCCCTGATGTATAGAGAATGTATATATATGAGCTTCATCCATCAGTTCTTTATTTATCTCTGGAATAGATGGAACACATAGTCTTGTATGAAATTTCAATACACCTTCTTTATCAATATTGAAATCAGGAAACTTCCCATACTTTACAGCCTCAAACTTCTCATGCAGCAAAGTATCTTCTTTTTTAGCCTTCTTTATCTTCTCTAGTAATGAAGGTTTAGAAATCATTTGGGATAAGGTTGATGATGTCCCTTCCCTTACAATTCCCATGTCCAGTTTTACTAGATCTTTAATCAAGAGATCTCCTAGGATCCTCATTGTTGCCAGAACAACAGGATCTTTCCTACTTAAAGCATTCGCAACTTTGTTTGCTCTTCCAGGGTGATAATGAATTGAACAATCATAGTCTTTAATAATCTCTAACCATCTCCTTTGTCTCATGTTCAATTCTTTCTGTGTGAAAATATACTTTAAACTTTGCTGGTCGGTTTATATATCACATTTCTCCCCATAAAGATAGTGCCTCCATATCATTAGAGCAAAAAAAACTGCCGCTAGCTCTAGATCATGCGTAGGATAATTCTGCTCGTGAATCTTCAACTGTCGATATGCATAAGCAATTACCTTGTCATTTTGCATGAGGACACACCCAAGCCCTTTCAGAGATGCATCGCTAAAAATAACGAATCCTTCTCTGATAGAGGGTAGTGTTAACACAGGTGCAGTAACCAATCTCTTCTTCATCTCTTGGAAACCTTCCTTAAATTCCTTTGTCCGGATGAACTTAACCCCTCTTCGAGTCAACTTGGTTAGCGGATTAGAAATCCATGAAAAGTTTTTCACAAACCTCCTATAATATCCTGCTAAACCAAGGAAACTACGAATCTCAGTTACTATTTTGGGTTGAGGCCACTCCTCAACAACCATTGTCTTTGTAGGGTCAAACGAGATTCCTTCATTGGTTACAATGTTCCCCAAGAAACCGACTTGTTGTAACCAAAATCACACTTGCTGAACATTCCAAAGCGCCTCTCCTTCCGCAGAGTTTTCAAAATATCTCTAAGATGATCTTCATGCCCCTCACAACATTTTGAATATATCAAAATATCATCAATAAAAACTACCACAAAGTTATCAAGGTAGTCCTTAAAGACTCTATTAATCAAATCCATGAAAATAGCAGAAGCATTAGTCAAGACGAAGGGCATAACAATAAACTCATAATGCCCATATCTTGATCGGAAGGAATTCTTTGCAATATCTTCCTTTTTCACCCTCAGTTGATGATAACCAGATCGAAGGTCAATCTTGGAGAAGAATAGAGCCCCATGAACTTGGTCAAATAATCATCAATTCTTGGAAGAGGGTATTTGTTCTTGACTGTGATCCCATTCAGTTCTCTATAATCAATGCATAGCCACATTGATCCATCCTTCTTCTTCACAAAGAGAACTGGTGCTCCCCAAGGAGACACACTCGGTCAGATAAACCCCTTCTCCAACAAGTCTTGGAGTTGTTTCTTTAACTCTTCGGGCTCCACATTTTCCATTCTATACGGGGTCTTTGATATCGGTTGAGATCCAGATACGAGTTCAATGGATAACTCTACCTCTCTTTCTGGGGGAGGTCCAGGTAACTCCTAAGAAAACATATCCATGTATTCCTGAACAATCGGAACATCTTCTATTTCTATAATCCCTTTTACTTCTTCTTCCTCACCGATTGACTCCATAAAGAAGGCTATAGGAGGTGCTTCTAGACAAGGATCAGGTCGGGACATCTCTCCTTGGAAGATAATTGTAGGTCGTTCATTCACGACTACTGAGATTTCCTTACTTCTGCATTTGATCTTAGCATTATACTTTGAGAGCCAGTCCATCCCTAGTATAATGTCGAATTCCATCATGGGAATGACTACTAGATTTGTGATAAGATTATGCTCACCAAAGTAAACACTAGAGTCTCTAAATACTATTGATGCAAGGATAATCCCACTTGGAGTCTTGACTGACAACTCTACCTCTAGCAGTTAGGGGATTGATTCTATATTCCTTGAAAACCTGGAGGAAATAAAGGAATTCTTTGAACCAGAATCAAATAAATTACTTGCTAGTTTTGATAGGAAAACAGGAGTTCCTGCTACCACATCATTCGGAACTTCAACTTCAATTTTTGTGATAGAAAAAGCACGACCTTGCTCCCTTGACCTTTGCTGAGGTTGATGGTGATTACCCTCCACCGCCATCGGATTTGGACAGTGATTAGCAAAGTGCCCAAGCTTTCCACAGTTGAAGCATGTAACTTCGGGTAGGGCCGGAACCATCTTTCATCTATCGTTAGTGTTGGGAAGTTGAGGCTTCACATCACTACGATAATTCCGAGAAATATGGCCTTCTCTTCCACACCTGTAGCACTTACCACTTCCGATCAAGCAGTTCCCCGAATGCTTCATCCCACATTTATTGCATGTGGCATGTTGCATATGCTTTCCACCTCTTTCCTGATCAAAACTTCTTCCCAGGCTTGGTTCTAAAGTTCTCTTCTTCTAATTTGATTTTTGAGACCACTGTGTCTCCCCAAACACTAGTTCAACTTTCATAGCACTTAGAACTATTTCTTCATAGCTATCATAGTCCCTGTTGTCTAGATTGTTCTGCAGATGAGGTCGTAGTCCACCAAAGAATCTGTCAACCTTCCCATTAGGGTCCATGGCAAAGCTTGAGGTATAACGGGAAATCCTTGTGAAGTGCATCTCGTAGGTTCTAACTGATTCATTCTCCTTCTTCTTCTGCTCGAGAAATTATTTCTCCATTCTCGTTCTCATAGAATGAGGGAAATACTTATTAAAGAATATTCCCTGGAACTCTTCCCACTCCATAGCTTATATCTCTCCTCATGGCTTCGTGTTTTTGATCAGTGACCACCACTGATCAGCTTCTCCCTCTAGGTGGTAAACATCAAGGGTGACATTTTCTTGTTTCGAACAATGAAGTACAGAAGAGATATTTTCAATGGAGCTTATCCATTGTTCTAGAAGCAATGGGTCAGTATATCCACTGAATGTTGGTGGTTGTTGATGCATAAAGGACTCAACAGAATGTTGTTCCCTTCGTTCTGAGATCGGCATCTCAGATTGATTCAAGTTATTACTCATAACACGAGTCAGTTGGTTTATCATTCGCATGAATTTTTCCATTCTGTCTTCCATCGGAGGGTCGTTAGCACATGGTGCATTGCGGTCACCATCTACACAGTTCCTCCTATTTCCCACCATTTTATAAAATAATAAAACCTTAGTGAGAAACTTATTTCATTTATGAATCTTTTAACTAAGACTTCATGCTTAGACAATTGCACTTCTCTATAATTCCTTCATAATGATTCATAAAAAGCTTGTGATTAACCAAACATATCCCCCACGAGTGTCGTAACCAAGAGTGCAGCAAGGCTCGTTATTGTGCACCAGTTCCTGTTCGAGCCTAGCTCAAAGCGGTGTTTTCGGGTTTTACTCCTATGTACATCTGTGCCAGAGCCGCCTCTACCTGCTCGTATCCAGATGGGGATGTATTTGTTTGATAAACCACTAACTCAATACTTACCAGAATACCAGGAAGTTTTCCTATATTTAACTTTTATATAGGTTTCTTCCTAAAGTTCTTATATCCTAATTTCCATAAATAACTAAACCTCCCTTTGATACCAACTATATCATCCCGCCTTTTTATAACATAAACATTCATTACATTATACAAAACTGAGGATCTTTAAGGTTTAGTGTCTTGGAAACAAGGAACATAATACATGAAAATAACATAAAACAATCTTCTTAAACACTTGAAAGGCTTCTCCTTAAGTTCATCCTAGGTTCAATACTGCATCTCATAAACTGGGGACATACATCAAAAGAAAGGGTGAGCAGAAGGCCCAGTAAGGGAAACAAGAGAAACATTTTACATGTGAACTTGAGATACTTCAATAAGGTCATGAAAAGAACTTTAAGGCATGAGAAAGAAATCATGAGGCATTTCATAATAAAAATAAAATTTTTCATAACATGAAGATGTGGCTACATCATTTAACATATAAAATCATGAACATATCACCAAGGTCCATCCCCAAGGTGTCATTTGAAAATTACCAAGGTTATTCACCAAGGTATCGTGAAAATTGTAATCTCTAGTGGTTACATCATTACCCAATGCATTGGAGCGCTATTAGGGAACACACTTAAATTTGACTTTATTATCATGTGATCCACATATATCGTCATAAAACATTTCATAAATAACCCATATATAATAAAATAAATGGGTTTCATTTCATAATCATAACATTTTAAAAACTGCTTTAAAGACATGATCTTAATGTCACTTTAAACCCACGGAAAGGGAAAGAAGGTCTCATGTATGTAAATACCAGAATTTAAAATAGAATATTTTGATATATATGTGAATACCCTTGTCGAAATAAGATATTTGAGTATTCACTTTATAACATAAAATAATTTTGAGAGAAAAGAGAGGCATTTTGAGACAAAAATTCTGCAGCATAACGGCTATGTTTTGGGGTTTTAGAAAACATTAAAAGGAGAGGGGACATGGGTCAAACATTAATAAATGACCCATAAAATAGTATAGGGACAGAATAAGAAGGATATATGAACATGGTAATGAAATTTGAAGGATATAACATTTTAAATGAAAAACATGGAAGGAAGACCAAAATTAGATTTCTCTTATGAAAATTCGGAAGCCTAACGACGTCAATTAAACTTCAACAAAATGATTTGAAAAGATAAAATAGGGTCTCTCATCATGTGGACATAAGAGTTAATTATGATAGATATAGAGATCATACCCCAAAATAACAAAAAAAAAGAACATGAAAGACTTGACATGAAAGTATAATTTTGAAAAGAATGAGAAGTGTGAAAGAATCCCCTTAAAAATTAGGTAGCCTAACGGCGTCACTTAAACATTCTTAAAACGAATTGATGAGAGAAATATGGGGTCTCTCATCATATTAACATATAAAGGGAAGTAATATGAATATAGAATAACATCCTCCAACATAAGAACATGGAGTATAAAATAAATGACATAAAAGAGATTACTTGAAAAGAAGGAGAGAGGTCAGATCCCTTACCTTAAAACGTAACTCTTAAAACTCAAAGGATTGGACCTTGAGGGCTTGGGGGAACCTTGGGAGGACTCCTTGGGAGGTACGCAGACTAGAACTTAGTTGAGGGAGAGTTGGGAGTGAAAACTAAAGGAGGAAAGGGTGGGTATTTATAGAGAATGTGAGGGGACAAGGCAATAATGGCCAAGGGACACCTCACAAGTGGTTTTCTCAAAACCATGTGCTCTCCCATGGAATTTTCCATGGAGTTAGGCCACATGGGCCCCAAATACAATAATTCATCACATTTGGTCGACCAACCCTTAAAATATCTCATGACATCATCATGACATAGTTATGATTTCATTAAACATACGAAAACCCTAAAACTGTATTTTTACTATTCACTGAAAATTCAACTTTCTCAGAAAAATCCCAAAATTTCACCTTAACCAAATATTGATGCATTAATTACAAATATGAACTACATTTCATAAAAATAATTTTCTAAATATTTTTAATTTACTTTTTAAATAAAACACTATTCACCGAGAATTCATTTTTCTCAGAAAAATCCTCAAAAATTACCATAACATAATATCGATGCTCTGAGTTCAAAAATAAAGTCCATTTTATAAAAATAATTTTATAATTATTTTTAATTAAATTTTTAAATAAAAAACACTTTTCACCCGAAAAAACAAATACCTGATTAATAATTCATGAAACCGTTATTTAACCATTTTATTGAATCACATTACTTAATCAAGGCATCGAAATTATATTAAAACATTCTTTAAGTGATATTACTAATCCATTTGGTCACATTACTAATACTAAGCATAAAATCACTATTCATAATTTACTACTCATCAAAAATTATGTTGATCTTATTAGACTCCAAATTCCTTACTGAACACTTTTGTAGAAGACCATTTTTTGAAAATCATTACACACCATTAATCATTTAAGGTTTACATAAATATTTTAAAATATCTTTTTTTCCAAAATTCATCAATAAAATACATCCTAAAATTATCCGGACATTTGAAATTTCACAAACATCACTAAAGGAATAAATATCAATTTATTCATCCCAAAGGATTGCACAAAGAAGCTAGGGTCTCGTCACATAGCCCCTTATAACACCAGCATATGACCTAAGTGTAAGGTATGCTATGGTGAGAGAATCTGAGGGAGGCTCAGATAACACTGCCCTAGTAGTAATCTATACTAACTTGAACGTCTCCCGCAGGCGTTTTTGTTCAAGCTTGACATGCTGGAGTTCGGCTTGGGCTTGGTCCAAAGCGAAGCCTAAAGATTCCACCTCCTTCCCAAGCTCTGATAAGTGGGCTTCATAAGGTTCGACTCTACTGGATGAAGCCATCGACTCCTCTTTCTGCATTAACCATTAACATCTCTATTAAATCGTTAAGAGTATGTTAATATACTATTTAAATAGTTTGGGTCGTTACAATAAATCTTCCAAATTGTAACCTTTATTTTTATAGAATGATCATCATCATAGTGATTTAAAATATGGTTTTGTTGAGGTGTTATTAATAGGGACATATCTATGGATAAAGGTTATGAGATTTAGAAATAATGGAAAGGTAATCCCTGTATATTGAACCCTTAAATATTATTGATTGAGTAGGGATAGTAACTTGTCTCTTGGTGCTTCCACCAAACCTATCTCAGGTTCACAATGTGTTCCATATATCTCTGTAGAGGAAGTACAAACCAGAAGCATCAAATATAATGAACAAAGAGGTTGTAACACTGGATAAAGATTTTTCCTATTAAGAATGAGCAATAAAAATATTGTATCATAGAGATAATGTTCTATGGATTAGCCTATTGGAGGACTCAAAAACTAAAAGAAACTAATTGGGAACCCGAAGATGTGCTGAAATAGAGATATATTTTTGTATTTATCATAGTGAAAAAATTTGATGGATAAATTATTTTTAATTGGGATAGAATGTAACACCATAATATTTTATTATATGGTTCTCTATTTTTTTCATTTCTATGATTGCTTTCTTTTCAAACAACAATGAGTTCAAACAAACAACGATATAATATTATAATATTATTATTCATTATGATACATATCCCATAACTATTAGATTGGTGAATAGGAATAACAATAAATAATTAATTAAGAATTTATGGTTTAAATATTTATAAAATAAATTCATTGGTTTTTGATTAGTTAGATATAAAAATAAAAACATTTAGAACTAAAATACATTTTAAAAAACTATTTTTATTAATAATTTTTTTTTTATCTTAATAAATTAAATTAATCACAAATGGTGATTGATTTAAAAGAAATCTATACATTATATATTCATTCAAATGTAACATTTATTTAATATTGTTTATATTTATATGATAAGAATAAATCAGATTTTATATGTAAGAATTTGTTACATTCTAAAATTTGTTTTTGGTGTATTTTATGTGCTTATCTTCAAATGAATCGGTAATAGGAATAGAAATTTAATCTTGAAAAAAAAAGATTTCATATTTTGAATTAGTAGGATCATATTTTGAACATATTTCCCTTTTGTATTCTAATCATTATGAATAGTAATCTTGGTAAATATTTTTCACCATCGTCTTGGTAAACATGTAAAATAGGGTAAAAACCATTTGTAATGATTTAAAATTTTCATAATCCCTTCCTCTATCCTATTTTATTAGAAAAATTTGGACATGTAAATACAAAAATCAAATATATGGCTAGTTGGGACTATATTTCATGGATTTTAAAATTTATTTTAATTTAAGAAAATAATAAATACAAAATTCCTCTCTTTAGAATTTAATATCTTTATAGTTGTTTTGATAAAGATAAAAATAGGATAAATTCAGTTTTAAATTTTTATTTTAAAAGAAAACTTTATTTAATTTTATCATAGTGATTTTGAATAATTTTTATTGGTTTAATAATTACATTAAATTATTACCCAACACTAACATTAAATTTATTCAATTAATATAAAAATAAAATAAATGATTTAAAAAAATGTTAAATGTAATAACATTTGGATGAATTTATGTTTTCCACAAATTTATCTGATAAATATTACATATTAGGTATTTTTAAAGGAAAATTTATAATTCATCTTAATTTTCATCCCTTTAGTGTTAAATTAAATGAATATTGTCAAATATTTTATAAATTATATTTTATGAAAAGTAATATTTTATTAATTTATTCAAAATAAATAAATTCTTTATAGAGGAAAAGATGAATAATATATTGTTATAAATCTATAAAATTTCTATTTCTAAGATAAATTTTACATAATATGTAAAATTATACCTGATTAAGACAGAAATTGTTTTTACCACAGTTAAGGTTGAAAATGGTAAATGAAGGGGTTATTAAAAATTATAAGGATTAAAATGAAACAAAAACTTATATATTTTTCATTGGATTATATTTTTTAACACATAATCTTTTAAGTATATTCCACATCTATTTTATATATTTTTTTCCTTGAGAATTACTGAATCATATTTTATTTATTTTTGTAATTCTAATTGTGTCCCTTTCCTCCCTTATAAATGGACAACCCCTCCATTCTCTTCATGAACCACTTTGAGTAATATAGGATGACCAAATCATTCCCAATTCACTTATAAAATACTTTATCAATTAATTTTTGGTTATTTTATTTTTAAATTTTTTTACAAGGGTCCTTAAGAAGGAATCAAATGGAAATATCTAGAGGAAGATGTAATTGTCCTACCAGACCTATTTCAATTTAATTCATATTATACCCCTTATAATTTAATGTAATTCATCATAAAATAATTAATTCTACATACTAAATGTAATAATGTGTTATTATTATAATGTGACTACCTTTATCCACCAACATTTCCTTCGAATGAAAATTGAAAGTTTTGTACATGCATATGTGTAGACTACCACCTCTATATAAGAACACAATTTATATTCCTCCACCATATTTCATGAATGGTAACTATGATGACATAAATTTTTATATATATGATTTTTATTTTATAATTATTATTTTTGAATTATAATATCATATCTACTTTCTTTCGTTTCAGTCCCTTGGGAAATGATAATGTCTCTCATGTGTACGTGTGTACTACCACCTCCACGAAGAAATGTGGTTTATATTTTGGTTTCCTTCATACATGGATGGTAATTAAGATAGATTTAATGAATATATACGACTTATTTCATATAATAATTTTAATTATATGGTATTATTATTTACCATTCTTTCATTTAATCATTGAAAATGTGAAAACAGAGTTGATGCGTATGAATTACATAACATCTCCATGAATGGCCTAATTCATTTTTCTATATCCTTCTTTTATTTAAGAATATTATAATATTTATAATGGATATATTTGATATTTATATCTATATTAAAATTATTTTTATGATGGAACCATAATAAAAGAATAAGGTTTGAAACTACCATTCTCAAATTATCATAAAATGTGAAACAATTAACACTCCAAAACGACGATTTTAGTAAGGAGTTTTTAATAAATTGATAAAAAATGAAATAAGGGGTGAATATGAGGCATTATAAGTTTGTAAAGGATTTTTTTATAGTGTTTTAATAACTATAATGTTTATCATATTAGAGGTTATAACACAATCTAATGAAGTGGAACTGGGTGTAATGGTTTAAAGTTATAATCTCATTTTTGAGGGGATTCTTTATGATTAAGTTATGATTATAAAAAATTATGGTATATTCCTAAATAAACATATTTTTTATTATAATATATTTATTTATGTATATTACATGTTTTTTTTAATTTTACAATTGTTATGAACTCAAGACAATAAATGAATATTTTTTTAAAGAAATTTTACATTATTTTTTTATTTGGTCAAATATATATTTTTTCCAGATCCATGCTTTATGAAAATGATTTAATGAATTTTTAGAGTATAATTATATTATTATTTAAATTAATTTTTACTCATTTTTTAAATTTTATAAAAAAATGATATTTTAATATTCTTTTTCTCAAACGATGTACTTTTTGACTTTTTTAAAAAGGAATAATTTTTTGTTTTAACTTATACAAAATGACCAATATTTACAAAAATTATGAAATCAAAATAAATTTAATTTTCTTTAAATGTTTCCAAGGTTCATGTCCAAGAAAATATTTTCCATAATATTTTAGAAATTGTTTTATTTTAAATAATTTATTTTAATGTGAAAATGGTATTTTCCTAAAGAAATATTCCATGTGATCTTTTAAGGGTATTTTCATATATGATGACATAATTTTATGGTACCTATGATTTACTAGGTAAATTTTCCATTAAAACCATTCTTATTCATTCTATGGATGGTTTAATACTATTATGAATTTTTTTTATGAAATCCATTCATATTCGATGGTTAGTCATATGGTGAATTAATGAAATGTTTATGAAACAATTTTTTTCTCGAGTCCTTCCATGAGGAAATTTTTTTGAAACCAATTATCTTTAGATTGATATGATATGATGAAATATTTTGTAGTGTTGTGGCCCACAATTTCATGTTTTTTATTATTTTATGGGCAGTCCTAGAATTATATCACCATCAAATGCATTGGGAAATGATAGATATATTATAAGAAAAACTATACATGAATGGAGAGTTAACGTAGTTTAGTAAGAGACTATGTTCATTATTATAGACGTATGAGTTAACCTTGACTACTATGATGGAATGGAAAGCAAACCCAATCCACTATGATAGTGTTGTAAGTATCCCTCATCTGCTAAATAAAGGATTTTTTATGCTTACATGTATTCCAGAAATATATGTCTTATTCCCATGTCATGCTCTTGTGATTTAAGGGAACTCTTTCCATTATGATTAATTCATTATGAATCTCCATGATTTATACCATGACTCAGGACTATGATATATGTTTTTTAGGGTATTTTTCTCAAATTTTATGATCATTATCTCATACTCTTATGCTCACGTCATGCTTATGTGATCTTAATATCTACCTTATGCACCATTACATTGAATCTGAGTTCACTATTTCTTATGTTTCACTTCCCCAATATGTGAATGAATTTTTTATTAATGATATGTATAAGAAGGGTAGAACTTAAGAATAATTATTTTGGAGGAGATGTAGATATAATATGGAAATGATTTTTATATATCCTTGTTTCAAAATTCACTAGAACCATTAGTTTTATTCATTTATGGTTATGTTATATAATTAAAATTAATCTAATATTATGTAATATATATGTATAGAATGAAAGCATTTCTCTAATATTCATAAATCAAACCAATGAAATTTACAAAACCATAAGGAATATCATGAGATAAACCCATTATATTAAGGAACCTACCTTGGTAATTAAGGAAAAATAATCACCAGTAAAATAAATATTCGAATTGAATAGAATTGGTTATCTCAAACATATATACATTGGAATCCCAATAAATATAGAACTCATAGTGAAATTGAGTTCCAATAGAACAACATGAAAAGAGATCAAGTTAAGATATTTAAATAGGATAAAATACTAGATAAAAAACATAGCTTGAAGAAGTCTACTACTAATGAAGAAAAAATGCTAAATACCCATTGAGAGAATGATCTTTAGAGAAAATAAGGGGCCAGGATGAGCTATTGAGATATTAGGAAAGATAAAACATAAAAATGGATAAGTAAATTAGGGAAAATTTCCAATTTTAATAAATTCATATAAGACATATTGTTATAGAAAATGGTTAGAAAAATCAGGAACTATCTACATGGTAGGTACCACCACAAGAAATAAAAACACAATGTTTATATGGGGATATACACAATATTTGAAATTTTTTATCAATCCTTGTGACATCCTCTGAAAAAACCCAATTCACCTATATGATTTTATTGTCCACTCTAATATTTATAAGAAAGATTCTAAAATTATTAAATTTACCTCTCGAACATATAGATCCATTTCATATGGTTATCACATGGTTACTACTAATCATGATGATATCTTTCACTGAAAATATTTTATCTAGATTTGAAATTTTTAATTCCGAGACTACCAAAATATCTTAAATCCTCTTATAAGACAAACCAATTTCCAAAAAAAAACATACCCATTACACAATGGGTGTCAAATATATCTTATATATTGACAAATATTAAGGACCAAAAGTATTTTTTGAAAATAGTTTAGTAAAAATTAGTCTTTTCTATAAAATAACATCAAAACACCATGTGCATATAACTTTGTAATCCTATACACATGAAGGATATTATTGTTTAGTAATTTTAGACTACAATTAGATAAATTAAATCTATATCTCTAATTTTATTTCGAAGTGTTTTAACTTCTATGTGTTAAGGATTTGGATGCACATGGGTTTGTGTAGGAATGTTGGGATCTACTAAGTTTAGTGGGAGGAGTAGTTCAAGAGACACATACTATGTAGTGATTCATAAAGAAAGAGGTTGTTGATGTTCACTATTGTTGTTGATACATACATTATTCCTGTAAAGATGTATAAAATGGAAAAATAATAAGTTTGAAAGGTCTATATTAATTTATTTAATGGATTACATGTGCCAAGATTCAATAAATTAAAATTTTGAATCCGTTTAAGACATAATACCATGGGTGAGTATTCAAGTGAAAGTAGACATGGATGGTAAAATATGGTTCCAAGAAAACATGGTAGATTTCAGAATGGTTATGTCTATGAAAATATATATACACTAATAATCATGACTAAAGTTTTTTTAAAATAACATCCCTAACTCATGTTTCAACCAAACCTAAAAACTATCATGTACGACTAAATATGCAACCCACCACTAATGAAATCCCTTAAAAATCATTTTATGTAAGGTATTCACCATGTTTCTCACAAATTATTCCATAGGAGTTAAAATTTACATTATTTAATCATTTGATGTTATAAGTTTATCATCATCAAACAATCAAAAAAATAACAAGTATATCCTCTAAACTTCCCAATGGTCCTCAAACTCTCAACCATAAAACCATAACATGGTCAACATCATCTGTCATGATTCATCATGATGAAGGGTTTATATACACCTTATAGTTTTTTCTATAGGAATCATCCACCACACTTCAATACCACTCCATTGATAAAGGTACATTAAAATATAGTTTTCTTGATAAAAAACACCAGAACATTGAAAAGTTATGATCCTTTGGCGCCCCATATTTCTAGAGTAAGAGCACTACCCTTTTATTTTGAAGTAGTATGAATCCATGTTCAATCTATCTAGTCACCAATGAATTTGGCCATAATTTATATTACTTCTATGTTATCATGAAATATATCTCATAAACTACATATTATACTAGTCCTTTCTTCTAAGATCTCTATTGTCAACACACATTCCTAAATGTGACCCTCATCATGAATCTCATCTATTATGATAAATATTCTTTTATTTATCTTCATGGGAAATAGAGAAATATTTTTTTAGTCTCGGAATACTTTTCACCACTTACAATCCACGTTTTTTTTGGAAAATTAATTTATGAAACTATATTATAGGTTCTTTGAAACAAACTCTATATCTCTAAAAAATATTGAGTTATGATAACTCCAAATTTAACTATGTTGACTTCAAAAATACTAGAGAATACACAGTAGTTGATACAACAACCAAATTTTAGATATTGGATTTGTCAAAAAAAATAATATTTACAACTTATGAGAATATTCCCTTTTGTAACATATGATGGACTTCAAATTGAACTCCTACCTTAGACATTACAATCGATGTTTCCATTAAGAAATATGCACCATGTAACATCACTAAAACCATATATTATGATGACAATGCTTGTTTTCACATTCTTATAGATAGAAAACACATTTCTTATACCTTACAAATAATTTGGTTATCTAACATCTATGTAGCACAACCAATTTCAAGAAATTAACCCTTAATTTATTTATTATAATTATAAAATGTATTTTGTTTACATTTACTAAGGTTTAAATGTGTTTTGTAATGTTTTTTTGTGAATTTATGGGGGTTTACAATTTGATCATGATTTGTAGGAACCATGAAATACCTCCGAAAAGAATTCAATGGAAAATTGGTTCATTTGTAAGGAACATGGTAGGAACACATTTTAGTCAAACCGTAAACCCTAATTGATGAAACTAAGGAAATTGGAATAGAGGGTTTGGGAACGGTTGGTGCATAGATTTCCTAACTGTGTGAGGGGTGTGTGTCATTAGAGAATAATCATATTGGCCACATCGCTATAACTTGGTGGAAGGATGAGAATCATATCTTCTATATGGAACTGTCTGCAGAGAATGCATGTGTGGGTGTGTGTATCATGGAATGGTTATTCCAAATGGAAATGTGAAATAGATTAATGAGTTATTTGGTTTCTTTATTTGAAAATGGTTTTTTCTTGTAATTGTTTTATGATTTTATATAAACAATTTAAAATTTAGTTTTAAATAATTTTATAAATTCTTTTAACATGTTCTATCACAGTGGTGTGAGTTGGATTTAATTTACGGAAATCCTACTAAGTTTTATACTCAACCACTTAATTGTATTTTTTTCATTTTCTAAGTGAATTATATCATGAAACAGGTAAAGGAAAGGTATCTCATTTTTTGGTATAATATCTTGACCATGGATTGTGGATTTGGAATTTAGTGCTTGTTCAAAGTTTTGGTGTTTTGTATTTCATTATCACTGAGTTACCATTATTATAGTTTCCTCTTTAAAATTTCATATGGTTATTGGTGGTGGTTTGGTATTGTTTTTGGTTGGTATTTCCTTTGAGTTGTAATAAAATGTACTTTTGCATCATGTAGTGGTTTTCTTGGTTATGGTAATCATAGGTTGGCCATTTTATTTTTGAAGGGGAAATCATCCCCAACTATTTATAAATCCATTTCCCTTTATTTCGAGCCTTTAGTATCTTGGGAGTGTCACCTAAGGCTTTCTAAAGTCATGTTACACTTCATACGCCAATGGGGTAGGGGAAGGATGTAAAAATGGAATTTTTTCTGGTTGTTTTATCATTAATTATTGAAAAACATGTTCAAGTTTCTTGGTCTTAGAGTTGGGAAATTAATCTGGTTTAGTCCTTGTGTCTGGATTGTAGGAATGTGCAGGATTATTGTGACTTGAAATGAAGATCAAAATAAATTTTAGCTAACCTAGTTATGTTGAACATCATGTTACCAGGGAGACATATGCATTAGTATTTTGACATACTTCTTGGAGTTTTTATCTCATTTTCATTGGTTTATCCAATGAGAAGAGTTGGACATGAAATGTTAGAAATGGATTCCCACTAAGAATTAATATTTCAAATTGAGTAGTGATGATTGATATGCCATAAAATGGTTGAATTTTTACAACTGTTGAAATTTATTCAATTATGAGATTTTGAAAATGCATCATAGTTGTATCTTGAAATTGATTTTATTTTTAATATACATGGTTATAATTTTAAAATGTTTTAAAAGTTAAATAATGTAGAATTTTGGAAAACGTTATTCCTATATATGTGATATGGTAAATCTGAAATTTAAAATCCATCTGTTGTTATAGAGGGAGACTGAATGGTGCTTTCTTGTGGTTATATAAAACTAAAATGGTTAGGTGTCGTACAAAAAAACTAGAAGATGCTGCTAAGAAGGTGGTTTCACCTGATCAAGAGGTGAACCAATACTTTTTTATAATATTGTCCTAGAATTCTAGGCAATGGATATGGGAATCGTGGGGATCAACCGAGGAAAATGGATCATTATATTTAGTTCCAAATGTAAAATCCACCTATTTTTCAAGGTTATTCAGAACTAAAAAAGGCATTGGTTTGGCTGAGAAGGATGAATAAAATATTTAATTTCCTAGGATGACCAGATAAGCTAAATTTCCTATTAGAGATATATATTCTGGAGGATCTGGTATGCATGTGGTGGGATTTAGTAGTTCAGGATAAATTGGAATAGGGAACTACATGGTGCGATAATTAATAATTTGTCAAAAAAATTATATCCTCACACATTTAGGACTAATAGTGAAAAACAAATATCTTCAAGATGGAGGATCTCTCAATGATATATTTCACAAATAAAATAAAAAATTTTGTCTGATTTTCAACCGATGTTTCTGAAAGTGCATCCATGAAGGGACACACTTTTGAATTGGGGATGATTCCAATGAACTTCTTAGAGATTGTAAAAATTCTTATAGAAAATTATAGATATATGGTCAATACATAAATACTATAATAAAGAGAAATTTTATGAACTATGGATGGATGAATCATATAGATACATATGGAAAATAGGGGGAACTCTAATTTTGAGAGACACCAATTTTCAAGGTAGTGGTATGACTCAAAAATAGATGGTTGGATCGATGAATCTTCCACATAAACCCAAGAGTAAGGATATATGTTTTCTATGCAGTTCTTTTGATCATGTAATGTGATATTTTATGACACCACTTATAGTATTACCCAATTGTAACTAAATGGGTCGTCTTTAATGCTACTGTCACGATACTCTAAGGTCAGGTGACTATGCAACATCTCATGTTCTGTAGACGGAGCATGCATTAATGGTATAGGGGAAGTGCAATATTAATCATCATAAGTAACGATGAAGCCATGGGGATCTATATAATACCATGCCTCCTCAACCATTTCATGGTTAACATGGTAATAAAGAAAAAAGTGTTATGACTATGAAACTGTATGGAACTGACCAAATGCTCAAATATGACCTGTATGGGCCCTTGATAGTGAGACGTATGTTTAGTTTTAATTATACCTTTATGAAACTCTGTTTAATACAAGTGCACCCCATTCTTTTATTACTTCTCATTTTTTAGATCTTCTGTGTTTTTATGTTGAGATGATTCATTATTCATTGAAAAATAACACTCCTCGTGTTTAAAGAGAATGTTAGTCCTTTTTGGGAAAAGAATATTTCATAAATGTTAATAGAGAGGAATCAATATGGTATGTATATATGTTTGATATGGATTTTTGTAAAATAATCTTGGGTTTTTATTTGTTGAAAATATTCAAATATCACATCCATTGTTGCAATTGATGAGTTATTTTTACAATTGTTGACGGTGTTGGGAATCTATTTAATGGATTGTAGAATGTAAATCAAGGTGTAGTAGGATTGTTGGCACCAGTATTTGGAATGATCTATTACCAGTTGGAATATATAAACTTGACATTAGTAGATGAAATCAGGTGTATTAGTTTCCATCAATTTTTGACTAGTTTCGGGATTTTTCCCTTAAGAATTTATTATGGTTACCATCCATAAGAGATGTATAGTTTAGAATTTCTCTCTCACCAGGGACCAGTCACACCTCACTTCCATGTTATCATATGGAACTGATATAATTAAGGGAATTTAATTTATAGTTTAATGAATTAGAAATAAAATGGTTCCTTTAGTGTAGTATGTCTTTATTGGAAGATCTAGTTTTGCTTGTGAAAATTGAGAATGAAACTACAAGGCTTTTGTGGATTATAGTAAACCTCACTAAGTTAAAATAATGAATCAATATCTTCTTCCACAACATGATGATTTTCTCAATTCTTTGTGGGTATATCCCTGGTTCAATAAGAATTAATTCCTATTAAGATATCTCCAATTGTAGGTTCAAGAAGAGGATATTTAGAAAATTGATATCAGGAGTATATATAGCCATTATGAGTATGTGTTTATTCCTTTCAATCATGTAAATGAACTATATGTCTTTATGTCTTGGATGAATCAAATATTTCAATGATATTTGGATTCTTTTGAGTGTGTGTATGTGGATGACATATAAGTGTATTCATGGAAAAGGGTTGAGAATGAGAAACACTTGGTAACAGTTTTAGTAATTTTGTAGGATCATATTTTTTATACCAAACATTAAAAATGATTTTTTTTATAAAAGAGGTATTTTTCCATGCCCACATAATGTTTAAAAAAGTTTTTTCTGTTGATATAGAAATGATATATGTTGTGATCTCTAAGAATCCTTTAAATAATGTCTCTAAGATTTATAGTTTCCTTGCCTTATCTAGTTATTATAGAAATTTTTCTTGTGATTTATATCGACTAGATTTAGTAATGATAGAGTTGATAAGGAAATATTTTCCATTCTTATGTGATGAGGAATGTCAGAAGTCTCTTCTAATGCATAATTTTCTCCTCACATCGACAGTAATAGTGATATTGTTGGAATTAAGTTAGGGTTATATGGTGCTTTTCAATTATGTTGGACTTGGATTGGGATGTGTAGTAATGTAGAGATATCATGTTGTTTCTTATGGATCATGGATTTAATGATTCCATGAGAAGAGCTACCAAAAAATGATTTGGAATTATATAGTTTAGTCTATGCTTTAAAAACATGGTTTCATTACCTCATTGGTGAAAAATGTATGGTGTTTACAGATCATAAGATCTTGAAACACATTTCTCATAATGATATTTGAATATGAAACAAAGAATATAGATGAAGTATCTCAATTTTTTTTAATAATACTTGATGTATACTCCAGGTAAATGAAATTTGTTCCTGGGATAATTATGTAGAAATCTATATGGTCAGTTAGAAAAAGAAGCTTTATATTACTGGTAGTTTATGTATGTGATAGATGACATGCACATGGAATGTGAGGGACAAGGTAGCGTTGAAGTTTTCTTTTGGGTTAATTTTATTCCTAATTTTGTGGAGGTGGTTAAAGGGGAATAGGAACAAGATTTAGATTTGATTCTATATGGTCAATACTCAATTATGGGGATGTTGTTGAGTGATGGAAGATGGATGGGAGTTCCGTTTTGTGGGTTTGATTTTGGATGGTCGTACCTTTGGATTTTGAGGAAACAAAATTTATACATACTTTCATTCGAGATGTGATGTTAATACTAGAATAAACAAGATGTATATAGATATGAAATAAATTGTTTTGGTGGGTAATCATGAATAGAAATGTGGATAAATTACTTTTGATATCCCTAACATGTCAAAAGGTTATGGAATATCAGCTTTGCCTAGTGTGTATGTTGTAATATTTCCCTATTCCTATTTTAAAATGGTAGAATATAGATATGGATTTTGATATATGTCCCCTCAGGATTGTCCGGAAACACAAAGTTGTATGGGTGATAATAAATGATCTCACAAAGTTGTCCCATTTCATCCCTATTTTTGTTTATCATATGATAGTGGTATTTTCTAAAATTTATATTCGAGAAATAGTATTGTGGAATAACCTATTAGTTTCTATATTATCAGACTGAATTCCTTGGTTTATGTCTCATTTTGAACCATCTTTAAAGAAATCCCTTGGGACTTAGCTGACTATGAGAATGATGTATTATCCTTAGATGAATGGAAAATCTAAAAGGTTGATATAAACATTGGTATACATTCTTAGGTTTGTGTAATTTATTTTTGTGGATAATGGGAAGGGAACATACAATTAGTGGAGTTATTGTATACCAATATTTATTAGGAATTAATATATATTTCCCTTTTTGAAGTATTGTATGGGAATCCTTATCGGTGTCCACTCTTTTGGGTGCAAACATGTGAGACATCAATATTTGGGAAAAAAATTCAATAGGCAATAGAGAAAATTCGGTTGATTAGGAAAAGAATGAAGATGTTTCAGAGTCATAAAAATCATCTACAAATCATCATCAATGACCATTGTCATTTTATTTGAGTGATAAAGTGTTCATGATAATATCTATATTTCATTAGCATCATCATTTTGGGACATAGGGAAATTTTTTTACATGAAAAATAACCCTTTTTAAGATACTATATTGGGTTGTTGAGGTTACATATCAGTAGGATTTTCCACCATGTTTTAATTCAGTGCATAATGTGTTACATGTATCTCAGTTGAAAAATATCTTCTGGGACTTGAATATTTGATTTGATGTGATAACATTGAACTAGAGCCGATTCAGCAATGGTTCATGTCCTAGTACAAATTGTGGATATACAAGAGAAATTATTGTGTGGGAAAAGTATCTATCTAGTGTGGGTATTATGCATTCATGGTCAACGTTAAGAGTAAAAGTAGGAATTGGAGAATGAAATGATCATGAAAAGGACTGGACTCTTTTAGGGAAATGGTGGTTTTCTACTTTTTGGAGACAGAGAGGCCAATGGTGGTGAGATTGTAGCACCCCCAGTTTTACGTAATTAAAATTTTATTTGTGTGTTTTACGTATATATTGAACTTAGGTCAAGCTTGGGAAGGTTTGGAGTTGTTTTGGAATGTTTTTGGGTATTTTATGGAGGTTCGTGGTTTGATAACTATTTGTAGAAACCATGCAACAACTCTAAGTATTCGTGTAAGGGAAATCATGGTTCAATGGGCAGGCACACTATTGTTGCACATTTTAGGAAAACTATGAGGGCACCGAGGTGAAACCATGTAATGTGTAATAGGGGTGGTGATCACAATTGGAACACATTTGGTTTAACTGTGTGAGCCAACCATGCAAGGGGTGTTTTAGGATAGTAGCACTATTGTAGTTGCCACATGGTTTTATAAACCATGTGTCGTACATGTTTCCATCCATAAATTTGGGATATAATCAGTATTAAAACCTTAACATCCCTTTTTTACCACAGAAATACCATAACTTGATATCCACATCCTCTAATGTTTCGAGAAACTTTCCCTTCAATCCTATAATGATCAGTTGTTTAATCTTGGTGTGTCGGAGGTTGTATTCCTTGAAAAGTACACATTATTGGTGATTTTCATTAGTTTTCTTCTTCTCTCTCTATTGGATTAATGTATCTATTCCATTGGGGATATAACCTTTATTTTTTATTCCAATAATATTGATATATTATTTTTTGGATGATTGGGAACAAGATCTAATATGGGGTTTGCTATATCTAAGTAATACTGTTGAAGTTTCATGTCATTCATCGTTTTCACCCATGTCTACGAGGTATGTCGATTCACTATCAACTCTTATTATTATAAATCATAGTCTTCAGTTTATATTTATTTAATTTCTTAATTGTAATTGTAAAATTGATGCGAAATGTTTGGTAGAATCCCTCTTTATTGATGGTCAATAAAATTGTGGAATTTGGTAGATTGTGAATAGTGAAAATGGTTAAATGGTTTTGAAATTATGGTTTTAAAATGTATGTTTAGTTATTATATATAAATATTTTTGGCAACAATGTGTTCCATAAATGGATTGTTTTATGGAAATGGGTTTGGCACAATTAGTTTTTCCTGGTGTTTGGAATAAATTTCTTGGTGTGAGTTCATGCTTTCAAAATGACCCTGAATAAGCGGTGTGTACTATTAGGGTACAAGATATGTTATCCTGGATAACGGGCATCTACTACTAGGGGACATGAATATTGAGAACTTGGTTATTACTAGTTGGATGGAAAATAAATAGTTAATGAGTATGGAACTGTCACCAGAGTATGCATGTGTGGGTGAATTTGTATCATGGAATGGGTATACCAAATTGAAATGTAAAATTATTCAAAGAGTTGGTTGGTTTCTTCCCGTGGAAATGGTTTTGACATGGAATAAATATTTTATTCTTTAATATAAAATTCTTTAAATTTGGATTTAAACTATTTTATATAAATGTGAAAAAAATTCATGCCCTGTTGTGGTTAGTGGGGAAGTCATTTTGGAAGATCCCATCGAGCTTAATACTCACCCCCTTTTGGGGAACATTTGTGCATTTACAGATGTTTTATATTGAGACACAGGTAAAATTAAGGTATCTAATTTCTTTAGTTATTCTTCTTCATATATTGCACATTTATTTTAGAGTTGGAGCGTAGATTATGTTTGGAACTGTAACGATTATGTGTTTGGTTGTCTCTAACTTATTGTTTTTTTGGGGTTCTATTTGCAGTTTGATATAGTTTTTGTTTGTGGTTTTCTATTATTGTTAGTTTTTATTACATATAATATTTATTACACTTTACTACTTCATCATTTGGTGTTTTTTATTATAGTTATCTTGGTTTGGTCATTTTATTTTCAAAGGTAAAATTTCCCCGAACTATTTATGAGACCCCTGACTTTTATTTTTTGAATTTGGTGTATTGGTGGATGTCACCTAATGACTATTAATTTAACTACCTCTTACCAATCCTATGGGTGATGGGTGGGATGTTACAATATACACTCGTGAACATACATTCAAATATCAGTCATGTATTGAACATGGGGAATCCATCATTATTAGAACCAAACTCTTCATGTTTCGCTAACAATGAAACACACCTCAAGACCCAATATCAATAAGAGAAACTTGGATATCCCAAAATATCCTATATTATAGTAATGATCTTCTACGTTAATCCTTTCAAGTCATTGATAAATTTATCACCATATACTATTTAACCCAAATTAATTCCACCAGTTATAGATCATCAGCACCTATCATCGGAAGCACACTACAAGACACTACACCTTTCAAATTATAACATTGATACCTCTAATTATCACATGATCCCTCCTGAGTTCAATGTCCATAACTATGATATAATATCCCTAACCACAACACAATGTCTCCCTCATATATTTTTTCCCATTATGGGTTCACATTCCAGACCATCCATCCAAATAATGGACAAGAAAACAAGTATGTGACACGCATATATTAATAAATCACAATTTGATAAGGTATAATGTGGTTCATATTATTTTACAAATATCCATTGGATATTAATGATTTATTAATTAATTGAAACATTCAATAACCTTTTTTAAAGGTGGAATCCCATACCCTATACATACTCATGGATGATGACCACTAATGCCTTTCCATGACAAGTACCCACTGCTAGAACTCTAAATGTTAATCCCCACATGTGAGGGGATACGATCAATCTAATTAATCCATCCTCTATTTATGTACTTTAAAATGTATGTATTTTCTCCTCAACTAATATGAAAACCTTTGAAATAAAGGACTCTAGATCATGTAGTGCTAACCCAACCATTCATCCGTTCATAAATGATGCATGTCATGAATTACAGCATATATGGTGTTACGTTGCCAAATACAATTGTTTCCATCCATTAAACAGGTTCTGTTATCATATTACATTACTATTAGACACAAAATTTATGATGGAAAATTCATTCCCCTATAGAATCCACTTCTTTGACCATAACTATCTAATGAATAGTTCAATCCCCCTTTACAGACCACACTAATGGCTCTATGAAACCATTCATTTTCAAATTTCCTAGAACGAAAGACATCCACATATCATCAAAGGAGATATATAATAATCCATAACATCTAAACATACATCACATCCTCTATAACTCCATGGAGTATCCAAACCCTTCCCATTCAATCTGTATCACTTTTTCCTCCAAAACATGAACAACTCTTTGCATTGATGTTTTTGATTATCCTCCTCCACTTTCCCACAATAGGTCACCAATATATTGTTAAATACATTGATATATTTCTCACTAATAAACATTCATTGAGTATCATATATTCAATTTGTTCACTCAATCCAATAAACATGTACCATACATCTATGTCTAATGGAATAATTCTCTACACTAAATCAAAATATTCAATGGTCAAGTTGTAATTTCATCATCAAACATTCCTCAATGTATCATCCTAAGTCATGACTTCCAAATATTCCATTACATGACTATAAAATAATATTCCCACAAAACCTAACAATGTCTTCCTTGAGAATTGTTATCATATGTCAATTCCAATACCTTATGGGTAGGTTTATGGATCTGATACATGAAGATCTTTCGTTGCAGACTAGGTATCAACTTATGGTTGTGAGGGACCATCCACAGATTCAGGTATGGTCTTTGATACCTCAATATTATACGATTATTTGTTTCATTGAGGGAGACTTGTTGATTTATCTTTACCAATTGTTTTTGATAGTATTGGGATAATTTTAGTGCATTTTTATGGAAGTTTGATCTTTAGAACTATAATAGGGGAGAAGATGGATCATGATAAGAGGATCATGAGCCATTATATAGTTTTTAGGGGTTATGTTCACTATAATTTCTTCATTTAATATTTTTATAGATTTTAAATTATCTTTCATATATATTTGATTGTGTTCTTTTTGGATAAAAATAATTCCAATTCATGGTGAGTTTCATTTAACCATATAAGTATTATTAGGTCAAATGAAATTATACCGAAGGTGAGTTTCATTTTATATCATACAGTTACATTATACGTATTCATGAATTTAATGATTTATTATTTTAATCCATATTCCATCCATAAAATTAGTTTGTTCAAACAACTTTTATGTGTAACTCTGTACAGAACACATATCTTGTGTGGCGTTTCTAACAAAAATTGAGATCCAAATATATGTATACATTTCCAAATGTATCATATGTATAAGGGAAATTGAATACATTCATGTGAATATTTAGTATCATATTAAATCATAAATCCCTATAGGAGAAATCAAGTAGTGATAGGTATCCAACCCTTAACATTCGACATAAAGCATATTCTACTAGGACAATTAGTAATTTGACCTAAAGACCCTATTCTCATGGTTCTTCACATAAGAGAGACATCATTTTCATCATACTTATAATACCCAATATGTATAATCTAAATTTATATTTTTAATGTTAGGTGTTAACTTAGTAAAATCCAAAGTCATAGTATAAGAATGCTAAATATATTTTCATACCTAGCAACTAACTCTATAAATTCATATAGGATAATCTATAGAATAAATTAAACACTACATAATTAATCATAAATCTGTAGATAATAAAATAAAAGTATATTTATGAATAAATAATGGTATAAAATAAAATAATAAGTAATCCATAAATTTATACCACATATATATCTTTAAGACCAATTCATAAATAAATCTATTGTAAATAGAATATTATTTAGGCATGAATTATGGGCATTTTATAATCAAATAAACATAAACACATTATTTCTAGTATGAACTCATTTGTATCATCTTTTATATAGAAAATAACTTAAATATGTGACATTTAGTTGAAATATAAACATTTTATATTCTAATTTTTTATTTAAACTATTAACTCAATAAAAAATAATGTATTTAATATTATTGGAACCATGATCATAACCATTAAAAAAATCCATTCTCTATGGTTCAAATTATTTTGTCAAATAAGGATTTTTTATTTGAATATTTCTAATAAAATATTGTGAAAAATATAATTTTCAATATAAAATAATTTATATTTTTCCTTATTTTCTAATTTATAAAAACATTATAAATTTCAATATAATTTCAATATATATATTATATTTGAGAAATATATGTCATGAAATATAAAATAGAAATTTTTTTATATTAAAAAATAATATCATATATATTCACTTATTAAATTGTGTATAATAATTTAATTATTAATTTTAAGAATATATAATATTTTATTGTACAATCAATTTTAATATAAATTGAAATTCGATAAAACATTTTTCATTAATTTATAAATAATTTTTAAGTTATATTAATCAACTAATAATTTAGAACTATAAAATTCAAATTTTATACTATTTGTATTCTATGATATAATTTACATAATAGTCTATGATATTATATTGTGTCTTACCAATTTGGAGATGTGACTTAGGACAGATAATGAAGTGTTATCTATAATATTTTTTTATATGCATTCTTATTGTAATGATGACACAATTCTCTAATTTGTGGCTTGGAAATATAATATTTTAGTGCAATAATTCCCTATATTTAGACTTATCATATTCCATGTTATACTAACAATTGAAGAATTACCTTTTTTCACTGGCTATGATAACCTCTATCATTTTGATTAATCAGATTGTTACGTATCATGAGCTAGAGTATAATTTATACCATAGATCAAATTCTATTTTTTATTGTAAAAATTTAATAAAATATAAATGAAATATCAATTTATAATTCTTTTTTAAACATGATTTCATGAATCAAAACACATTAAATTTATTTAATATTTTTGTTAGGTTTTTAAGAGTTAAATAAAATTTATTCATGAAGGAAATGAAATTTAAAAACTAGAAACAAAAGATATACTTGTTATAAAACATAACCCATGAATAATATGTGTACCTTACACTAATTTTTGAACGTATCTCTTATAAATAATTACATATTTGAAAAATATAATTCAAAAGAAACCAATGAGATCCTTCTTTTTTATTGTATCATTGGGATGGCCAAAATAACGTAATGTAAATGTGGGATCCACAATTTTTTCATTGTATTATAGTACCTATTATTACGATTGGGTAAAAATAATATATCCTTGACATAAGACAATAAAAAAACCACACATACTTTTTCATGTCCTTTTCCCTATTTATATAAGCCATTATAATTCTCTACAAGACAACATGAAATGCATTCATATTTTATAAAATAGGCATGTAATACCTTCTATTTAAAAAAACATTGTAATAGTTTAACTAAATGTTCATTAATTTATCACATAAATGAATTAAATAATCTATTAAACTATTATCATTTGAAACTTATTTAATAATACCCTCACAAGTAGACACTATGATAGAGTTAAACACTACAACGAGCAAGTGAATTATTGGTTGACCTAAAACAATAACTCTCAAACCATTTTCTTTCATTACTGGTTAGTGTTTAAGGATCTCCAGATGATTATGTGATGGTTAGAGAGACAGTGAGAGTAAAAAAAAACACATTGTACAGTAGTGTATAAAAGGTTTAACTACTCATACAATGTTGTAAATAGTTCATGGTGTTCACTTATTGGGATCCCATTTCCAACATTCAAATTTTATTATCTATCAAAATGTTGAATGTATTAGGGATATGGAATTAAAATCCCATGTAATTGAAAGTGTTAAAATAATATACATATTGGTTAATATTTTTCCCTTTCCTATTGTGGCTTTGAAATTTAGATCTCATGTTCAACCTAATGCTTCTCATAAAATATGTTTTAAAACCTCTTAGGATCTATACTTGGAAAAATAGTAGTCTAACTAAGATATTCATCACAATATAACTATTTTAGGTATGAGAATTACCCCTTGTATTTTTAGAATAGATAATAATTATGGTATTAACTCCTTCATAATAGGATAATGACCTAAGTTAATATATATAAAAGGTTATTGTTGAAGGCCATTCAATAACATCCTAACATGGCATGCTTACTCAAAGTATGAGTTCTATATTAGCAATTGTCTTACATTATATTTAGAAGGCCTCCAATGGTGTGATCATAGAGCTTTCAACATGATAATTGAGACCCCATTTTCCAGTGAGTCACAAAATTCTAATTGCATGGACATTGTGGAATTATAGAACACATTGCGGTGTAAATCACTATTCTACAACATGAGGATCTTAGATCCCAAAATAGCATGTCATGTATTTTTCATGGGATATGTATCACAACATGAAAAACTCCATATTAACTCTTCTAAAGATTATTTATGGGGTAACCACCATCCCTACAGTGTTTCATCAGAGAAGATACTCTTATGTATCTGCATTTTATTATTATGATAGTATTGTTATGATATTTTATTTTGTTTAATTTTGAAAATATCCATCTAACACAAAAAATTTACTCTTCTATGGAGTTGTTTTATTTTTATTGAATACCATTTAGTGAGGTTTACTCTTAAAAACGTTATATTTAATACTATTAAAATCATGAAATGTAATGTAATATACTCTATATAACCTAATTCAGTTCAACATATCAAAACATTGTTCTTTCATATCTTCACTCAACTACAAAGAGACTCCCACTCATGTGTGAGATTTTTTTTCAATAAATAAAACATGAAAATACTTTTTAAACTCATAAAAAATTACCAAAATATTCTACTAATAACATGCCACAAATGCTAGAGTTTTCTAAACACTACACCATACGATGTAATGATTTTTATTAAATTAATTTAACTCTATAGGGATGAATAGTTCCAAATTAAACATGTATAAACTTAGATAAACTGACATATCCCCATTATTATTTCATCTCATGAGGTTATTCTATAAAATCCTACACTCATTAATTTTCCCAACTATCATGTACTCTTTAGTCACTCATGGGAAATTGAACATACTCCATTAGATTAGACGGAAATGTGATTATCAATGTAATGAAATATCTCTATAAGCTTCATCTATAAAAACCACAAGGATTCACCTTGAGGATCACTGGCCAAAAGAATCTATAGTTTGTATCACTTTTCAAAAAGTGATCCTTTTTTATTCCCCGCATTTTGGAAAAAATATAAAATTAATGAAATATGGAAAAATTCAATGAAATTTAAATGGTTTTTTGTAAATAATTAACTCTCAGCAATACAATCATGTAATATAAGGTCTCCTTTGACAAAAGATTTCTCAAGATATCAATAAATCTCTCTTTGGTTAAAAAATAATCCAATGAAATTTGACCATGCTTCACCTTCTCTTTGATGATTTTGTACATGATATCATTATGTGTCACCCAAACATATTGAACTAGAATATTTGAAAATATTATTTAACTTTTGTCAACACACCAAATCTTTTATCGGTATGATACTTCCACCCTCATGTTTATATGTTTTGATGTCATCCAAATCATTTGTATCATGGAATATATTTCAAAAAATTATTTACCTTGAATTTTACTTAACATAACAAAACATTTATCCCTAATGTTTCATTAAACACATCTTCCTCTAATATAGTTTTTAATTATAGATATAGACATCAAAATGAGCACATGTCCAACATAATCTCTGTTAGAATAACCATAAATCTAATTGGACGTGTTATTGTTATACATTAAACTAAAATCAAGATTTACTTTGATTTATAATAAATTCCATTTCATCATTATAAGACATGCCTCATTAGGTTCACTTTGTAATCATATATAATGTTTAATTCCAAACAAAATGCTAGTTCTAGATGCTGTCAAATAATACATACTATTAAGAAGCCTCCATAACTCCATTTTATCCAGACTAATTCCTTCTACATCGAAGGAAATCTTTTCTGCATGTATAATAGGAGTATATTCCTCTCTAGCTATGATTCGATTCTTAGTGAATTAATAATTCTAATTAGAGGAAGAAAAGTGATCAAATGAATACAAAACCACGATATCCATTCTTAGAATGAAGATATAATTAAAAAACAATAAATGAATAATAATTAAAATATGCGTACCTAGAATTTTAGTGATACTATACTACTAAAACCACATTGTTCATTTATGATTGATAAATTTCAATAGAGTGTAAATTGAAGGATTTCCAGCGTTATAGGTATCCATGGGTTGTAAAGAATGACTCATCAAATGAGTGGAATCTCCATTCATCTATGCTATGTTGGTAACTCTTTAGATGAACGGTGAAGAGAGATTCAACAATAATTGATTTTTTGCCAAGTATTAATGAAAAAAAAACATATAAACAATTAAATGGGAACTTATATTATCTAAGACAGTCATCATATGTAACCACATTTAATCATGGATTATAATAAATGATTAAATGCTTCAGCAATCTCATGCATAAATTAATTAATAATCTATTTATTTAGTTAAATATTTTGTGACTCCTAAATTATATAAATATAGGATTATTTCATCAACCTATACCATAAAAACCAGTGGATGCATATTCTATGTGATATATGTAGTCATACCATATGCTATAAATTGGGCATGGCTCAGGATATCCTCTCATCATACCTTATGATTACTGCTGGAATGGGAATGATACCATATTTTCCTGATAGTTAGATTAACCAAAATAGTATAATATGATTGTACAGTAAAGGATATATGATATAATTATAGAATAAAAGTGGATATTCCAAAAATTAATATATAATAGATATTTTTTTAATGTCATACCAAACAACAGTTTTATAAAATACTTTTTGATATAGACTAAATACCTCTCATGTGTGAAGGCATTACAGAATATATCATTAGTCAGTGACTTTCCTTAAATCCTATTAGAATTTATTCTATCTCACAATATATTATATCTTTTATTATAATTTTTGAAATCATATCCAAAAATCTTCAAAAAATATTCAAAAAACCTTCTTTAATGAAGACATCAATTTCACCTTATATAACATCATATTTAATACCTTGTCAAAATCCATTAAAATTGGTTTTTTTTATCAAATCTGAAACAATTTAAGAGAATCTATTAGAGGCCAAAACAATACCCACCCAGTCAACCAAAAAGTGTGACCTATATGCCTTTTTATAATTGAAAAAATTATTAATTTAAGGATCAATAAAAGTATGTAAATAGAGGTCCCTATCATAACATCAATGTAAATCATACTATATAGTTATCTAACATGATCTCTAGAAAACACGAATATATTTATACATATGTCCACATACATTATCATATTCTATCAGGAATTATCATAAATTAACTTTGTCTAAGATATCAAGTGACCATGGGAAATAAAGTATGTGAATCCCATATATCAAACTCATATTTTCATGACTCTTTGAGAATAGAACGACATAGTCAATGAAATCATCAAATGCCACAAATTTTTATGACAACATCATATTAAAATAAATTAAATATATAATAACTTCATATATACTCTCTAGGAGTATATGTACACTCCCTACATTATATCAGTAGAGGGACTAGATTATATACTATTCATATGAGAGGAAAAATCCCATTTTTTGTATCTTCAATTGAATAATTGATCGACAGATTGCCGCAACACACCCTAATTAGTTGAGACTCAAAGATTTTGTAAGAATGTTATAAAATAATAAGTGATATCATTCTAGGTATCTCTTCATCCTTTTGTAATAGGGATTCATATATGACTGATTAAATAATTGAAAAAAAATACAGTGTATGAATCTTAATGTGGTAAACATAAAGGTCCATTAGAGTATAAAAACATTTTTCTCTCATGAGAAAATACTATATCACATATAAGAATAATTCTCATACTAAAATTAATTTTTTATTATAACCTATACCACTCCATGATGAAAATCGATTAGAGATTACTAAATGTCATACATTGTGAGGTCAATTATTATTACTTTTGAAGAAATGTATATCAATTTATACATTTATGCTACCAATGATAAATAATGATAAACTGGTGATTTAATTTTTATATAATACATTTTCTATCCTTAAAGATCATTTTATGAATAATTTAAAAACCATATATATAAACATTGGTAACATATATTATTTTCTAGAGTTCTATATCATCATTATGTTTTTTTGAGTTTCATGATTTTTGTTAATATATTACATATCTATGTAATTAATATCTCATATCTACATTATTATATTGTAAAACCCTCCTAATAAATTATTTATTGACTAACATCTATGATGAAATAAAATTTGAATAAAGGTGAGAATTAATGATCTTATTTATAATATTTATGTTTTTTAATGTATTCCAACTTTTTATTCATAATTTAATAGGTCAACTTTTATTTTCTACTTCGAAAATATTATATGTTTAACATCATCGTACATGTAACCCATTTAATGAAATTTTTCCTTGAAATCATATAGTAAAAGGTGTTACAATTTTATGTTATGACCTAACAAAATATCCTAAAATCCTTAAAAATAAATATATATATTTTAGTTATAATAATTAAATATTACTCAACAAAGTTTTCATTATATATTTACCTTGAACCACATTTGGTATATTTTTTTTAAATTCACTTTTAATTTCGATAGGTATAATACTTTAAGAAATAGTTATATTTACCTATTACAATAAATGAATGTTACATTTACATTATTATTTATCATAACATATCTAAAAAATTCATATTCATTGATAAATAGTTTTAGATAGGTATAATCTTTTAATTGTTAAATTAGAACTTCTTTATTTAGAAAAATTATTTTAGTATCCTCTAATACAATATATTATTCTTTGTATATTATTCAAAGATATAAAAACACCATAATGTTTAGGAAATAACTTCGATTTCCTATTATTTGTATTATTTAATAAATAATGTATTATTTCATATAATATATGGAATTTTATGTGTTTGGAGAATTTTCCATTGAAAAGAATACATTTTTATTTAAAATATTTCACTAATGGAACACTAGAACCTCATCCCACACATTATAACAAACTAGGTTAAATATTTATCCTGAATAAAACATTTTTATCTATCTCTCTTTTTCAATAATGTTATAGAACCAGTTGAGTCATAAACCAAGTGTTTTTAATTAATTGATTCATATTTTTCATGAGAATTTAAGATAGCCTATAAAATTACTTATTTTATATGAGAATTGATATGAAGATACACATCATCTTCTTAGATCTATGTAAGATTGAATAATTCCTTTATATTCGATATAATTTTAAAAATAATTCTTTTTTCATAACATGAATTATAATTAAAATGTATGCCAATTATTTAATTGATGTTAAACTCTTATATATTTACAACACATATAATGTTTACATTCAAAAACACATATCCTTAAAAATCAAATATTCAATTTTTAGAACACTGATACCTGATATAAACATTACATGCAATTTTATGAACCCTTTAGGTAACATAAATACTCCAATCGTATAAAATCATTACTACTTCTTGATAATAGTTGGTTTCATTGATCTTTACTGAAGAATCAAAGATGAAATTTTTGACATTAAAACTATCTTTTCTTCTTTTATTTGAACCACTACAAACATGTACTATCTAAAATGAACCAAAATCTAGAAATAAATTTATTAGTTCATCCATTATCAACTATTGATACTATTAAGAAAACAAATCATCATCTTATTCATCCTATCATAACATTTCCATAGATGAAAAAAAGAATTCCATAACTTGAATAATCCTTATGAAGTCCTAGAGTATATCCATGTACTCAGTATACTCAATCATATTGACTGTTGTTGACATGCCCAATCATATTTTTTCATGAACCAACCCGAGTCGACCCCGAACCGGTCACCCGGGCCAATTCGTGACATGACCAGAGAGGCGTTCCCGATCCTCCCGGGCTGGCGACAAGTGACAGGGCATCACAGTGTACACGTGTGAACGATTTCCCCCAATAAAAATTTACTAAGAAGCAAAAATAAATAAACAACAATAAAATAAAACAGACTAAAACATAACTAACCTGACCACGAACTAATCTCCTCGCGACCCTGAGAGTCGATCGTCAAACTACAACCAACTCTCGTCCACGGCGAGCAAGCTCGAGTCAAACCTGCAATAGAAACTAAAAACAAGAAAACACTATAGGCGTGAGTATTAAAACTCTGTAGGCTAGCTCGATAAATCTATTCCCAAAGCACTACCATTAAAAGAAGAATTAACAACTTCAAGTTTGAACTAAATTATAGAAAATATGGGTTTTCACAGACACACACTTTCCATTTTGAAAACAAGTAACAGTCCATTGCCCTTTTTAATTTAGAACAATTTTAATGTTGAAAGAAACATGTGAATTGCATTTTAAAAAATTTTGCGAACAATTTAGAAATCCAAACATTAGTTTTTAGTCAAAATTAAAATCAGACACAACACACACTAAGGGAAATGGGAAAAAAAAAGTGGCACACAAGGGTTGGCATCCAAACATGACCTCTCAATTGTCTGCCACATACAAATAAACACTAAAAGAGACATGGGTCGAACCTAGGAGATCGTGAACAAACCAGAACGTACTATACATGTGACTCATCCTGAATGCATGCCTACTCTCGATGACGTCATAACGCCCAAACACTTGGTATAGCCCTACCTGGCCTAACCGAGGGGCCCAATCCCCTAGCGGCTCTAACCAAACTAAGGTCCACTAGCTAGTGCGTAATCTAAACTAGTGCATCAATCATTCTCAAAGAATTCACTCACTATGCCAGGTTCCCATGTCAACACGTATAATCATCAGGGGTGAGTCAACAATGTAAAACTAGTCACGATGCACAAGCATCACATACTCATCTCACCCAATCAACACACACAAAAGATCACTCCAAAGAGACTTTTCAAAACATTAATTTCATTAAAAGTACCAAACGGGCCTCATGCACTCATTTAATACTAAACCATTTCCAAGAATCAGAGGAACACTTTCAAACTCAGAAAAATAATTTGAAACCCCATTTAAGAAATCTACTTTATAGAGACGAACGCATTGCAACCCTAGCCGTTCTTGAAAAGAATCACAATGTATTTATAAGGGCCAACTAGGCATTTTTATCAACCCTGATGTTGCAAATTTCAGAAGAAAACATTTTCATTTCTTTTAAGTTCCAAATGGGCATTTTCATTACTATGGAAAAAATAATCCAGAGATATGATTTCAGTGTAATGCAAAGGAATATAGAGTCTCAATTCTAGCAAAACACCACTTTAACTATTATTACTTCATATTACTTCAATTTTTATAAAAATTCATGGAATGACGAGAATCAGTAAATTCTAAATTTAAAGGAAAGTGCAGGGGGAACCTACCTCGAAACGCAGTCCAAACGTAATGAAATGACACGCCTCACACAGGTTCTCTAACACACGCAAGACAATGACTATAATGCGGGGTTTCCTCGCCAACACACTGCAACATATGCACAACAGCTAAAACACATAAACGCTGACTTGAAATAGTTTATATGAATTAGGAACGCAAAAATAACTAATATATATATAAACGTTGATATAAAATAATCCATGCAAAATCAATGAAAACCACACCTCGACACCAGAGTAGGTGAAATGGGTGAACCCAAACCGCTCGCCTTCGGCGGCAAGTTTTCGATGCACACCTAGAAAGGAGTGAGGCGCGCGGCTGGTCACGCAAATAGGAGCAGTGGTGTCGGATAGCGTAGCGGCGCTACGAGTGGCTAGAAGGATAGTATGTTGACGTCGTGGGAGGCCTACGGGTCGAAGCAAGTGTGACGGGTGCGGCGAGTAGGGCAGGTCGAGTGCGGCGTGGCCTGAGGCGGCTGGCCAGAGGAAGCGTGACCAGGGAGAGCTGGCAGGAGGCGGCGCGACCGGGCGGCCTGCCAGAGGTTGTGCGGGCCAGTAGCAGGCTGGCCGGAGATGGGGGCGGTTTGAAGGGCAGCGCCGACGGGAGGTTCTACCGGAGACAGGTCGGGCGCCGGAGGAGGCCGGAGGAGGGAGGCCGAACGGGAGGCGGGGTCGGTTTGCAGAGCAGCACCGGCAACTGGGTTTTGGCCGGAGGCGGGAGCGGTCCAACAAGGGAGGAAGGAGCCAGCTGGGGCTCGTCAGGGAGGCAGCCGCGCAGGGGAGGCCGGGACGCCGTCTGGGAGGAGGTTGGTCGCGCGGCCGGAACGCGCAAGAGGGGCCGAGAGGGAGATGGTGGCATGGGGGGAGAAGGTAGAAAGAGGGAAGAGAGAAAGAGAGAGGAGGGGGAGAGAAAAGGGGGGTGGTGGCGCATGGAAAAAAAGGAGATTAGGGTTAGGGAGAAACGAGGGAGAATGAAAAAAAATGAAATAAAAAGAAAGAAATAAAATAAAAAAAATAAAAAAAAATAAAATAAAATAGAATAAGATAGTAAATAAAAAGAGTTTAATAATAATAATAATAGTAATATTAATATTAATAATTATTATTATTATAGTTATAAACATATATACATATATATATATAAACATATATAGATAAAACTACATAAACAAATTTATAAACATACATATATGAACATACATACATATTATAAACGTATAGACATATATAATCATATGTATAAACACATTTATGCATAAACATATAATGTTACGACACATATATTTATCAAAATACGTGTATATATACACATATAAACATACATATATGCACATTACGTTAAAAAAAATAATGTATAATCATATATACCGATATACATACCCATATATAAACCCATATACATATTTATACACATATATAATCATACATACATATATATATATATTAATCCGCTCAATGAATGAATTTTATAACGTTAAAACTGAATGACCGCAGGGTACGCGCACACCGTACGGTACCCAAGTGGACTGCAAACGGGCCGCGTGTCACAACCGTATGGTGTTCGCGCATTATCCCAAACCATAAACTCATCCAAACATTAAAAATTTCAACCGGGACTCGCCCGCACACATGCAAAATCACCCGACTCTAAGATAAATAAAATAAATAAATAAAAACAGGTGTGACAATTCTCCCCACCATAAAGCTTTCCACCCCCGGAAAGCCATAACAAGATCTAAACCCAAAACGAAAACCGACATTACCTAAAAATTTAAAGAAATATCTACAGAACGACAACAAATAGATCCTGAAATACTCCCAAAAAGGGGAGAGATAAACCAAAAGAACTCTTGTAATAAGAAAGAATTACCCACTAAGTGTCACCCGCCCCCAAAAGTGTGACCACCTCCAGTTGATCACTTTAATGGACAAAGAACTTTAATAATTGTAAATTCAGGCCCAACATACACACACATTAACACCATTCAACAGAACTCAACCAAAAACCAAAACGAAACTAAGAGATTGACACGGGAGGTCCGAACAGACTCCCCACCATAGGAGACAATCCAAACTGCATTCAATGAGACCCATAATGGGTAACCCGACCATAAGAGTCAAGTCAGTTCCCGGAATAGGACCAGAACGCCATCACCTGAGACAAAATTCATGATCACAAGAATTTTCAACATGGGGAGGCTGAATGGACTCCCCGCCATAATGCTTTCAAGTAGAGAAGAATAGGAGGACCTCCCAGCATCATCACCAGCCATCCTTGCCCATGGGTGGGAGGTGGGGCCCTTGTCCAACACACCACCCCTACCCAGAATGTATAAAGCGAGCAGCTCTTAATAAACGAGAGAAACGACATGACCAGGAAGTTCTTACACACATACATGGCATAAGGCGGAAAATGATTCCGACTATGCGCTCTTACTGAGAACAACACCCTGTCGCAAGACTTCACCTTTCGTTGGAGTTCCCCCGACTACGCGCTAGCTTCACTCCGAGGCCTGTGGCTGGAGCTCTGATGAATGAAGCATCTTCCGGCTTCGCAGTCAGGTTTATGAAACCCTAGAAGGATGACACAAGAACCAGAATTTTAACAATCACACATCCATAAGATCAAAGGTTTAAAAGAGTTCATCCACAACCATTCTTTCAACTGAATGAAAATAACACGACAAAACAGTACAGGTAACGACTACTACATCCAAGAAACATCACAAGAAGAAAACATCAAGCTCATCCACCAACATCTCCCTACTCCTGCTGACTGGCTGAAGTGTCCTTCGACAATCTAGGTCTGGATTTAGCGCGCTTCTTGGAAACACCTCACGAGAATCACTTCAAGTGACCCAGACGTCCACAGGTGAGGCAGGGTCTTGGAGCACTCGGGCACACCGTCTTCTTGTGCCCCTGCTTACCACACTGCTGACAGGTCATGACATTACACTGCGAAGAAGTTGATTGAAGGCCTAAGGGCCTCTAGATTCCTCTATTAGAGCCACCAGAGTCAGGTCGCTTCCCATTCTTCCTATCGTCATCCTCTGCACTGTCACCCAAGGTCAGGGAAGGATTTGCAACCACATGTCCTCCTGGTAACTCAGATTCATCCAGAAAGGCTTGCTCCACAACATCCGAGAAAGTGGTTAGGTTGATCTCTTCCACTTTCGATCGCAGTTTAGGTCGAAGCCCCGACTCCAATTGTCGAGCCTTCCCAGGATCATTTGCAACAATCCATTGATCGTACGAGACTAGGTCTAAGAAATGTCGATAGAACTATAGTACCGATTCAATGCCCTACTGAAGACAACACAACTCCATCCTCTTCCTCAGATTCGTCAACTCAGAGAAGTGTTGTTAGATGAATGATGACTTGAATAACTCCCATGTCAGATCTTCCCCAGGATTGTTCCGAGACATGGACTTCCACCATTTCCAGGTTTGGCCTTTAAGCATGAAGGTATCTAACTTCACCTTTAATGACTTTGGTAGCCCAATGAAACTGAACTTCCTCTAAATATTCTGCAACCACACCTCTGCCCCAAGAGGCCCTCCTTGTCCTTAAAAGAGGGGAGGGTTCATCTTCCGGAACTCCAGAACATAATCGATGGGCTGATCAAATAGAGGATTAGATGAGGATGCACCACTTGAAGCTGCACCTTGAGCATCCATCGAGCCTTCGTGGGGGAAAACACTACGGAACAAAGAAATGAGGAACTTGATCAAAACATAATCAAAACCACTTTAAATTCAACATTACTCAATGAACTTAAAAAATGAAGGAAAAACCCATTCACTAAAGGGAAAACTAGTAATGATGGGTGAATCAACCATATGGTTGGCGGCCATACGTCAGTCATACCACCGTCACTGAGAGCATTGTAGGGTGAAGTCTCCGGCTCCACATGGCTTGCCAGGCCCTGCGAGCTCATGGAGCTACTTTCCCAACACCCTTTTCATTTCGCAACATAAAACAATCCAAAAGACCCAAAAGACACCAACAACCAAGACATCTCATGGTAACTCGAGGTTCAGAATGAGCAAGGGTTCATGACGTCCTTCCCGTTCCTACACCTCGAGTCCGAGAAACTTTATTCCCTTTACAATGACAACTCCAAATAGCAATGGGTCCTCTAAAAAACAAGGTCTGATCAGGATCCAACCTGATCTGATAACATTTTGTCACGAACCAACCCGGGTCGACCCCGAACCGGTCACCCGGAACAATCCGCGACATGACCCGAGAGGCGTTCCCAACCCTCCCGGGCTGGCGACAAGCGCCAGGGCATCACAGAGTACACGTGGGAACGATTTCGCCCAATAAAAATTTACTAAGAATCAGAAATAAATAAATGAAAATAAAATAAAATAGCCAAAAAAATAACTAACCTGACCACAAACCAAACTCCTCACGACCCTGAGAGTCAATCGTCAAACTACAAGCAACTCTCGTCCACGGAGAGCAAGCTCGAGTCAAACGTGCAACAGAAACTAAAAACAAGAAAGAACTATAAGCGTGAGTATTAAAACTTAGTAGGCTAGCCTGACAAATCTATTCCCAAATAACTACCATTAAAAGAAGAATTTACCAACTTCAAGTTTGAACTACATTATAGAAAATATGGGTTTTCACACACACACACACTTTCCATTTTGAAAACAAGTAACAGTCCATTGCCCTTTTTAATTTAGAACAAGTTTAATGTTGAAAGAAACATGTGAATTGCATTTTAAAACATTTTTCTTAAAATTTAGAAATCCAAACATTAGTTGTTAGTCAAAAGAAAAATCACACACAACACACAATAAGGGAAACGGGAAAAAAGTGGCACACAAGGGTCGTCATCCAAACTCGACCTCTCAATCATCTGCCACATACAAATAAACACTAAAAGATACATGGGTCGAACCTAGGAGATCGTGAACAAACCAGAACGTACTATACATGTGAATCATCCTAAAGGCATGCCTACTCTCGATGACATCATAACGCCCAAACGCTCGGTATAGCCCTACCTGGCCTAACCGGGGGGCCCAATCCCCTAGAGGCTCCAACCACACGAAGGGCCACTAGCCAGTGCGTAATCTAAACTAGTGCAACAATCATTCTCAGAAAATTCAATCACTATGTTAGGTTCCCATGTCAACACGTATAATCATCCGGGGCGAGTCAACAATGTAAAACTAGTCACAATGCATAAGCATCACATGCTCAGCTCACCCAATCAACACACACAAAAGATCACTCCAAAGAGACTTTTCAAAACATTAATTTCATTAAAAGTACCAAATGGGCCTCATGCACTCATTTAATACTAAACCATTTCCAAGAATCAAAGGAACACTTTCAAACTCAGAAAAATCATTTGAAACCCCATTTAAGAAATCTATTTTTTAGAGACGAACACATTGCAACCCAAGTCGTTCTTGAAAATAAGCACAATGTATTTATAAGGGCCAACCAGGCATTTTTATCAACCATGATGTTTCACATTTTAAAAGAAAACATTTTCATTTATTTTAAGTGCCAAACATGCATTTTCATTATTGTACAAAAAATAATCCAGAGATATGATTTCATTGTAATGCAAAGGAATATACAGTCCCAATTCTAGAAAAACACCACTTTAACTGTAATTACTTCATATTACTTCAATTTTAATAAAAATTCTTGAAATGATGAAAATCAGTAAATTCTAAATTTAAAGGCATGTGCAGGGGGAACCTACCTCGAAACACAGTCCAATCGCAATGAAACGACACGCCTCACATAGGTTCTCTAACACACGCAACACAATGACTATAATGTGGGGTTTCCTCGCCAACACAATGCAACATATGCACAACAGATAAAACACATAAACGCTGACTTCAAATAATTTATATGAACCAGGAACGCAAAAATAACTAATATATATATAAACATTGTTAAAAAATAATCCATGAAAAATCAATGAAAACCACACCTCGATACAGGAGCAGGTGAAATGGGTGAACCCAAACCGCTTTCCTTCGGTGGAAAGTGTTCGATGCACACCTAGAAAGAAACGAGGAGTGCAGCTGGTCACGCGAACCGGAGCAGTGGTGTCGGACAGCGTAGCGGTGCTACGAGTGGCTTGCCAGACAGCATTGCGGCGCTACGAGTGGCTAGCCGGATAGTACGTTGACGCCGCGGGAGGCCTAAAGGTCGAAGCGAGTATGACGGGTGCGGTGAGCAGGGCAGGTTGAGTGCGGCGCTGGCTGAGGCGGCTGGCCGGAGGCAGCGCAACCGGGGCGAGCTGGCCGGAGGCGGTGTGACCGGGGTGGCCTGCCGAAGGTTGTGCGGGATAGTAGCAGGCTGGCCAGAGACGGGGGCGGTTTGTAGGGCAGCTCCGGCGGGAGGTGCTACCGGAGACATGCCAGGTGCCGGAGGAGGCCGGTGTAGAGACCCGAAGCTTGACGTACATTGACATTACATTACATTTGCGGAAGACATAGTACATAACAAAAACACACCAACAAGGATCGTAATAGTTTAGTGTCTTTGGAAACTCGGAATATAATCTTCAAATCCTGGTGAAAGATCTTCAACATCTCCCATAAAGATCATCCTTTTTTTTACCTAAAACCTTTCTTTATATCCTGGGGAAAAGAAAACATAAAAGGGTGAGCTCAAATGCTCAGTAAGGGTAAACAAAAGAAATATCAATCACATCATATTCATAAGAACATAACATTTTGGAAATCATAACCTGCAAAAGAGAGCATAATTTCATAACATGGGATAAATCATGGCATTGAAATGTAATCACAATAATCATAACTTAAAACATAAAACTTTGTGGCATTCACACATAATCATAGAGAATCATTTCTTGTTAGTCAAGACTCATTTCCAAGACTATCTTAGTGGACAAAGTCCCTTTCTAAATCGAGTAACCCTCGTTTCAGTCCTGTTTCACTAAACCGGTATAACCTACCATTCCATCCATGTCTATCTAATGAGATATAAAATCTTTACCCAATGCATTGGAGGGAGATATAGGTCCCACCCATCTCATAATGATACCATTCTTATGTGTGCCACAAAATCTTAAAACATACATCATTGCATAACCCATGTAAATAAAAATGGGAATCTTAAACATTGTGGCATCATAAAACAATTCATATAAGATAAAGGAATTCATAAAAAATATTTCCATCACAACATAATCAAATCCATGTAATAATAGGGATAGAAATAGAACCCTTTATTATCATAGATGGAAAATAAGTTTGACAAAACACTTGAAATGAATTCTTGAGGAAAATATCCTTTCTTCTTCAAAATCAATTTCTTTTCACAAAACGTCATGAAATTTTAAAAGAAAGATATTTTATTGAAAATAGTCATGAAATATTTTGAAGGAAGCTTCATGAAAATAAGGCTTTATAAAACCGTAAAAATCCGTTCGTGCCGTATAAGTTAAAAAAAACATTCTTCGTACTTTTTTCGGAAAAGTCAAAAAGTACCTCTACGAAAAAACGACAAAAGATTCCTTTCATATTATTTACTAAAAACTCACCTAAGGGTAAAATTGGATTTAAACTATTGTAAGTGGATGGAAACAATATTAAATATTGAGGTAACATGGATGTGGATGATAAAATACACCCAAGTAAATACCAAAGTATAAACAATCTCGGATAAAAATGAGATTGTGATATTTTCCCTTACCTTAGGTCTGATTTGCTTCGTATGTGTCCGAACCTCCTGTATAATGATTTAAATAATGTTATTGACTTATTACAGAATCATATTCATTTTTATTATATCATATATGGTTCACTTATGACATTATATTACCCGTTCTTTTGTAAATTCCATGTTAAAGAAGCGTTTTGGGTAAAATCGTTTCATTTATCGTAGGTGTTTTGACTTGTTGATATTATTATTACTTATATCATGATTTACTTACTTCCAGAATATAAAATATGATTTATATATCATATATATTCAGTATATATATATATAATAGATAGATAAATGAAATGAAAAACACCGTTCATGGAGACGGTAGTCCGTACGTACGCATGAACGATGTTTTCCTTTCCTTATTGTCTTGAATGGAAGTAAGTAGATGACATACATATATATATATATATATACATAAATCCAGTAGCTTTATAATGTCATATATTTCATTATTATTTCTTATATATACTTTATAATCATTCTTAAATGGTTAACATGGAGAATGAATCTCATCGCGTCGTGGAGACGGTAGTCCGTACGTACGCACGCGCGATGATATCATTTCCATAAATATTGAATTGAATTGGAGTGGATTATACAATATATCAGAATCAATATGATTTTGTAATAACTATGTATAGTTATTATTTACACCATTATACCCATCCATGTAAGGTGGGGGTGGAAAATAGATTACACCATGGCGTGGAGACGGTATTCCGTACGTACGCACGCGCGGTGATTTCTTTTTCCGTAGGATGGATAGATGGTGAAATAGGGTTGTTTCATACTTATAATAACATATCAGTATATGAGTGATACTGATGTTATTACTTCATAATGAAACAACCTAAGAAGAAGAAGTGGAAGAAGAAATAAAGATGAAAGAATTGGTAACGGTAATTACCACTTCTTTGAAGCGCCTCTTTGAGGCATCCTCTTAGGGCACTAAAATTGGTCTTTGAGGAAGACCAGAACCTCTAGGATGTTTCTAGGGAAGTGGAGAAGAGATTTTGTCAGGGGTTGGCCGATCTTGAGTGCTCAAATTGGTGTGAGGAGGAGGGGGAGGAGGTGTCCTTTTATAAGGGAGGAGAGGGGCACCTTACGAATACCTCAAAATATTATTTTATATTATTGTCAAAATCGGTTTATAATGGTTCTAAAGGGTCTTATTTCGAAGCTAAAGTGGGGATGGGTCGAAATCCTATCATCCAATAGGATTTAGACAAGTTTAGGGTATTAGTTTAACCTTATCAATTAGATTTAACTCTAAGTTAAATAATTTAACTTTTACCGTGTCTTTTTGTTTTCTTTCACTATATGGTTAATACACTTACTATAACATGCCAAACGAACCCCAAATTGTTTATTATTAATATATATATCCTTATCTAAGTCATTTGGCCGAACCTTAGATTTTTAGGAATAAAATAACAATTAATAATATAATATTTGATTTAAAAACTATTTTGTGTCAATTTTGACACTATTTGATATATGATTTTTGTGAAAGTCATAAAAGAATTATATGTTCGAAACAAGTTAATTAAAGCCACAATAATATATCATAGTAACCTATAAAATTATTGGAATTCATAAAAAGTCTCAAATTACATTTATTTGGGCATTTATAACATCAATTCTGTCAATATTTCATTAATAAAACAATTACTGCATCATCTCTCTGTCATAATAAATGATAATTATTTAATCCCTAAAAATTCTAAATAAATTCCTATGATGTATATAATTTCATTAGAATTATGGATACTATTCATGTTCTAAGTTTCATTAAGTTTATCACTAAATTAAAATTAATATACTTATAAGATTTAAGAGAGTGACATGTTGTCACTTTCTTTGGTTTTAATAATAATTAAGTTATTTTCATGGAAAAATGTCCATTAAATGATTCTAATACGACCCTTAGGTGATATGGGTCGTTTTTTAGTTATCCAATATAATGTTGACATTTGTTAGGGTAATTTTAAAATATTATATTTACCCTTAATTACCCGATTTACCTTTAACTATGGTAAATAAAATTTACCGTAGTTACTATTCATAATTCCCAAAAATAAAAAGTAGCTTATTAACATAATTTGGACCCACTGATTCCAAATATTGAATCCATTTTTCCAAATTCAATACACAAAAGATGCAGAAATTAAATTAAAATTAATCCCTTTGTCGAAAGAAAACAGGTTTTTCTTTAAAACATTGCAAAAGATTGAATTGATTTAACCTACAAATTCAAGGTAAAATCAATGCTAATGACATACATTATATTAAATGGTAAAAATATATTCTGTTTATACTTTAAAACCATTCAATATTATAATTTAACCACATAAGATATTACGATGAAAAAAGTTGTTTTTAATTAAAATATAGAGTGTTTTTACTATTCATTAAAATATGAAAGTTATCGGAAAAATATCAAAACGTTATCTAATGTAAATTTTTATATCCTGATTCAAAAGAAGAATATTATTTTGTCAAATTGAACATATAAACATGTAAAAATCTATATTTAAAGTGGGTGCGCCATCAAAAGGCGGTAAAACTGCATTTTTTGAAAAATACTTATTTTACCCGAAAAATTTATTTTGTTCTTATACCATGTTCTAGAAATGTATAAAATGAATAATAATGTTATAAAATTCAAAATTTAGTTAATACTATTCATAACGGCTAGTTCATGACAATATTATAATAATATAACATTGTTTATTAAAACCCGGTATTGCGTACAACACACGCTATCGAGGAAGGTCGCGATTGCGTGAAATGCAAGCCAAGTCAGGGTTGCGTGTTGTGAAAGAATCCTTCGTTGTTTCGTATAACAGAATCCAACCATATTTCATTTATACATTATATATATATATATATACTCAATGTTGCATAGAATAACTATTATCAAAATTATGTGTAACACGGTCCAAGAATAGTGTTGCGTATACTGCAAGCTAATACGGTGTTGCGTATAGCGCAAGGCAATCTTGGTGTAGAATACAACATAAGACATTAATGAAATTAAAATAATATTTTTCATAAAATCTCGGGGTGTTACATTCTACCCCCCTTAAAATTAATTTCTCCCTCGAAATTCGTCGGGGTTATAAATGGTTTACTATCCGAAAGTTTCTTTAATAGAAACCCACATCGTAAAAAGGAATACCAAAACTTGGCTTTAAAAACTAAAGTATGAAATGTAACTGTAACGCCCTGACCCTAGTTACCCAGAGTCGGTGCATTATTACATAACATTGGCATGATCATGAGAAAGATCAAGTCTCGAAAGACCGATTAGTTTAGTAGCCTTGGAATAACTAGATACATCCATAAATTTTTACATTACATCATAAAAAAAACATCTTGTCTTCATATCCCCTCATACTATCCCTACAGGTCATTCATAAATTACTTCTTCATAATCCTGGGAAAAAAATAAAACATTGAAAGGGGTGAGCTCGGATGCTCAGTAAGGATAACATTATAGCAGAAGCTTTCATAAATAAGCATAAACACTTAAGGCAATTTATAACTAAAACAAAAGCCTTTTAAACTTGAACTTCAGCATAAAATGGCAAAGGTAAAATGAAATAATGCCATTTACTTACTCACATGGATATTCTACTAGCCGAATGATCACATGCAATATCAATAACCACTTTCATAATGATGGAATGCATAATGCCAGACTATCATAACCACATAGCCAAGGCCTCGTGCCAAGACTACAAATAAGATTTTGTCAAGGCCTTGTGCCAAGACACTAGTTTGTCTAATGAGACCTACCGATGCATCGAGGAGCTATAGCGGGCTCCACCCGTCACTTATTAAGTCCAATGCATTCCCATATGAAAAGGTTTAAACATAACATAAACATTCGTATTAAAACTAGCATACGAAATGTCAATACTTTCACAATAAACTATGAATGGTATAAAAATAGCACATCCACAGTCAAACATATCACAAAACCTTCAATACAATATAGAAGTTTTGTATCATAATAAATCAACTTCAAATAATCTTAAAATTCATCAAAGGATGTTGACATAGATGAAATCAAAATTCTTTTTAAAGAAATATCTCCTTTTATTTTGAAATCATTTAAGATCCATATAAAATAAAACATTTTCTTTGAAAATATTCTTATAAGCTTGTATGGGAAGCTTCGACGATTTTATAACGGCGGAAAATAACTGCACCCGCCGTATAACTTAAAAAAACATTCTTACCTCAATTCTGTCGAAAAGGTTAAAAAAGGACCTTGTTTTGAAAACGACGGAAAGATTCCTTTATAAACCTCTTATAAAAAGTCAAACAAGGGTATAAATGACTTTAACCCATATTCTTGTAAATAGTAAAAATGTTTTGAAATACATTTCGAAGAAACATGGATGTGGATGATAAAGAGATCCCAGTAGATTATTACGTATAATACAACCTCGGATAATGAAGAGATTGTGAAATAACCCTTACCTTGTACTTTTCCTTGGTTGTGGTAGGTTAACCTCCTGTATAATGGTGAAATAATTGTTATTAAATTATACAAGAATCATATACATTAATATGATATCATATATGATCTTTTAATATTGATTTGATAATAATATCTTAGTATTATCGTTGTTTCGGGTGTTAACTTACTTGTTTTCTTTCATATGTTTTGTTACGTAAGACATGTTTGTAAAGGATAGGTTGTATATTATTCATATCCAGAATGATATCAAGTCCTTAAACATCATTTTTAAATCATAAAATGATAATTACGCTTTAATGGTTACGATGGAGAATGAATCTCATCGCGTTCGTGGAGACGGTAGTCCGTACGTACGCACGAGTGACAATATCATTCTTTTGATATTAAAATAATATATAAATGGATGGTATATCATATATACAGAATCATTAACATGTTATATTTATTATTTACATGAGTTACACATCATTATTATACCCATCCAAATAATATTATATTGAATAACAATTACACCACGACGTGGAGACGGTAAGCCGTACGTACGCACGTATGGTGACATGTTATTCAAAGGGTGGATAGAATACTGAATATGGTTGTACCATACTTATAATAACATCACAGTATATGTGAGATACTGGAGTTATTATTTCAGAATGGTAAGAACAAAGGAAAAAGAAGTGTAAGAAGAAATGAACTTAGAAAAGGGTGGTGAAATCATTACCTCTTCTTCGGGTTCTTCCTTTTGATTTGATCAAAAGGGCTCCTTATGTTGGCTTTCTGATCAAACTAAGGCCTCTAGGTTGTATTGAGGTATGTTGGGAGAGTATTTGGGCAGAGTTTGGCCGAACCAAAAGGCTTTGAATGTGTGAAGAAATGAGAAGGAGGAGTGCCCTTTTATAAGAGGGGTGAGGGGCACCTTTGGAAAAGCTAGAAATATTAATTTATAATAAATTCATATTCGGTTTCTAAAGGCTCCAAAGTTGACTATTCAAATGATGAGGTGGGGATAGGTCGAAAGCAACTCATCCAATAGAATTTAGACAGGTTTGGGTACCTATATTAACCTTATCTTTAAGTATTAATTCTAAGTTAATTAGTTTCACTTTTACAATGTCTCTTTGTATTTTATATATTATGGTTAATAAACATACTATATACATCCAAGAGACCCCCAAGTGGTCAATTAATGATTAACCTATCATGATATAAGTCTCTTGGCCGAACCTTAGATTTTTAGGAATTTAATATCAATTAATAATATAATATTTGTTTTAAGAATTCTTTTATGTCAATTTTGACACTATTCATTAGTTGATTTTTGTGAAACTCATAACAGATTTATTACTTCGAACAAAGTCAATTAAATCAATCCTAATATATCATATTATCCTAGAAAATTAGTTTAATTCATTAAAAGTTTCATATTATATTTATTTGGGTATTTATAATATCACTTATTTTAATTTTTCACTATTATAGTAATTACTGCATCATCATTGTGTCATAAATAAAATAAATTATTTAATGTCTAAAAACTATAAGTAAAATATCATTATGTAGGAAATCTTTTTATATTTCTAATTAATATTTATAATCGAAAATCCAACATGTATAACCCTATGTAAAAATTGTTCTTCTAAAAGATGTAAGCTTATGCCATTTTTATTTTTATTTTAACTTTATTAATATAAAGTGTCCCTACCACATACAAGTGGCTCCAAGGGGTCCCCAAATTGACCCAAGGATGCCCATGGTCGGGTATGTGTCCACCAATAAGGTTAGGACACGTTTTAGGGTAATTTTTTATTATTATAATATTATTTTTTTAACCCTTATTTACCGAATTTACCCTTTAACCATGGTAAATAAAATATTTACCACAGTAACTATTCAAAATGTCTAAAAATAAAAGTTACCTATTTACACAATTTGAACATCCTGATTCCAAATATGGAATCCATTTTCCTAAATTCAAAACACAGAAGTGGCAGAAATTAATTTAAAATTAATTCCCGCTGTTAAAACAAAAAGCGTGTTTTTAAGAGATAATAACTATCAAAAGATTGACACTTGTTTATGTTCGGTTTAATTGTAAAATTATGTCCAATGACCAAAATTATATTAAATGGTAAAAATATATTCTAAATATACTTTAAAACCACTCAAATTCATAATTTATCACTAGTAATTAATTTGATTAAAAAAGTTGTTTTTAATTAAAATTTAGTAATTTTCACTATTCATCAAAATATGAAAGTTATCCGAAATGTACCAAAATTTCACCCTAGGCTAAATTCGATATTCCAAATCCAAAAATGAAGTCCATTTTCAAATATAAAATATATATAATTTCAAAAAGTAGGTATTACTATTCATAACGGCTAGTTTGATTAGTTATGGTGTGTTAGAACTCGGTGTTGCGTACAACACACGCTATCACATTATTCAAAGAGAAGCGTACCATAGAAGCTTGGGGTGTTACATTCTCCCCTCCTTCAAATAATTGCGTCCTCGCAATTTCTAGGGTATTACTGCATAAAAGGACTCGGGTGGTTCTTCATCATAAGTTCCTCGGGTTCCCACGTTGCCTCTTCCATCTTATGATTCCTCCACAAAACTTTTACCAGACGCGTCGTCCGGTTTCTCAGCACTTGTTCTCTCGTATCAAGAATCTTGATGGGCTCTTCGCAATAGGAAAGATCGGGTTCCAGTTCTAATTCCTCATAGGTGAGTACATGCGTTGGGTCAGGCATGTATTTCCTCAACAGAGATACGTGGAACACATCGTGAACTTTGGAGAGACTTGGCGGCATTGCCAATCGGTAAGCTACAGCCCCAATTCGTTCTAGAATTTCGAAAGGTCCGATGTACCTGTGACTCAATTTACCTTTCTTACCAAAACGTATGACTCCCTTCCACGGAGATACCTTCAGGAAAACATGATCACCGACTTGAAATTCCAAATCCTTCCTTCGATTATCGGCATAGCTCTTCTGCCTACTTTGAGCTGCTTTGATGTGATTTTGGATTACCTTCACCTTTTCCACCGTTTCCTCCACCAGTTCTGGGCCTACAAGCTTTCTTTCACCAACGTCATCCCAACAGGTTGGTGTACGACATCTCTTTCCGTATAACGCATCATATGGTGCCATTTGTATACTCGAATGGAAGCTATTGTTATAGGAAAATTCTACCAGAGGTAAATATTGATCCCACATACCCTGAAAATCAAGTGAGCAAGATCTCAACATGTCTTCTAAGGTCTGAATAGTCCGTTCAGATTGTCCGTCTGTCTGAGGGTGGTAAGCAGTGCTCAAATGAAGTTCAGTATCCAGGGATTTCTGAAGACTTTTCCAAAATCTTGAATTAAAACGGGGATCACGATCAGAAACAATCGATAGGGGAACTCCATGAAGTCTCACAACTTCATTAATGTATAGTCTTGCTAGACGTTCCAGGGGTAGATCTTCTCTTATAGCAAGAAAATGTGCTGACTTGGTAAGACGATCAACAATAACCCATATTTCATCGTTCCTTATAGGAGTCTTTGGTAGCCCCATGACAAAGTCCATCGTAATATTGTCCCATTTCCACTCCGGTATGGGAAGAGGTTGCATGACTCCTCCAGGCTGTTGCCTTCCAGCTTTCACTTGTTGACAAACCATACATCTTGATACAAAATCAGCAATCTCCCTCTTCATGTTGTCCCACCAAAAATGTTCCTTCAAATCTCTATACATTTTGGTGCTCCCAGGGTGTATAGAGAAATTGGAACTATGAGCATCATCCAGTAATTCCCGTTTCAGATCAGGTAAATCGGGAACACAAAGTCTCTTTCCAAATTTCAAAGTTCCATCTTTATACACAAAGTCTCTCAATCTCCCATCATTCACAGCTTTAATCTTCTTCTGAAATTCTTCATCATCGGTCTGAGAACTCTTAATCCTTTCTAGTAAAGATGGTTTGGCAACCATTTGAAAAAGCATTGATGTTTCACCTTCCCTGGTTATTCCCATGTCCATCTTCTCTAGATCCATGAAAATTGGATCCCTTTCAATTCTCATCATGTTCAGAACTCCATGGTCTTTTCTGCTCAAAGCATCTGCTACTTTGTTTGCTTTCCCCGGGTGGTAGTGTACCGTGCAATCATAATCCTTGAGTAATTCAAGCCATCTCCTTTGCCTCATGTTGAGTTCTTTTTGTGAGAAAATATACTTCAAACTCTTGTGATCAGTATAAATCTCACATTTTTCACCATAGAGGTAGTGCCTCCATATCTTCAAAGCAAAGATCACAGCTGCTAACTCAAGATCATGAGTAGGATAGTTTTGTTCATGAATTTTCAACTGTCGTGATGCATAGGCAATAACTCTATCATTCTGCATAAGGACACAACCAAGTCCTTTCTTTGACGCATCACTATAAATAACGAACCCATCATTCCCCGATGGTAGAGTCAATATAGGAGCATTGACTAATCTTCTCTTCAGTTCTTCGAAACATTCTTCACACTCTTTTGTCCAAACAAATTTAACCCCTTTACGTGTGAGCTTCGTTAATGGGTTAGCCAATCGGGCAAAATTCTGGACGAAACGTCGATAATAACCTGCCAAGCCAATAAAACTACGTACCTCAGTTATACTCGTAGGTGCTGGCCATTATTGGATTGCCTTGGTCTTAGAAGGATCAACAGAGATTCCATCTTTAGAGACAATATGGCCAAGAAAAGAAATCTCCTGAAGCCAGAATTCACACTTGCTAAACTTTCCATATAATTCATGCCTCCTCAGAGTCTTCAAGATAATGCTCAAGTGATTTTCATGATCTTCGTAGGTTTTGGAGTATACCAAGATATCATCAATAAATACCACCACAAATTCATCGAGATACTCCTTGAAAACTCTATTCATCAGATCCATGAATACAGAGGGTGCATTAGTCAATCCAAACGGCATTACAGTAAACTCGTAATGCCCGTACCTGGTTCGAAATGCTGTCTTCGGAATGTCTTCCTTCTTTACACACAACTGATGGTATCCAGATCGAAGTTCAATCTTTGAAAAGTATTGAGCTCCATGCAGTTGGTCAAATAAATCATCAATACGAGGTAGGGGATACTTGTTCTTTATCGTTATAGCATTGATCTCCCTGTAATCGATACATAACCTCATAGATCCATCTTTCTTTTTAACAAAAAGAACAGGGGCTCCCCATGGAGAAACACTAGGGCGAATAAATCCCTTATTACTCAATTCCTCTAGTTGTTTCTTTAGTTCGACTAGCTCTATAGTGGCCATTCTATAACGGGTCTTCGATATAGGCCTTGATCCAGGAATCAAATCAATAGAAAACTCAACTTCTCGTTCTGGAGGATGTCCAGGTAAATCTTCTGGAAATACATCTACAAATTCTTTCACAACAGGTACATCCTCTATTTGAACATTCCTTTCCTCACCGATAGTTACTTCATTCTCTTCCTCCCCAATAATTGAATTAAGTTGAGCTACTGGGGGTGGGTCTAAATAAGAATTAGGTGGTGACGATTCTGCTCTAAAAATAAGGTGCTCCTTATCATTATCATCATGAATCGTAACCTTTTTCTTCTTACAATAAATCTTCGCATCATAGTCCGAAAGCCAGTCCATACCGAGGATTATATCAAACTCAATCATAGGTATGACGATGAAATCAGCAGATAAAGAAAATTTATGTGCTCTAATGGGGACTGATTCACAAAACTTTGTTGCAACGATACTTTCCTTAGGAGTTTTAACTGACAACTCCCTTATTAAATCAAATTGGAAATATCTAATTTTCTTAGCAAACTGGGAAGATATGAAACAATGCGATGATCCAGAATCAAATAATGCATTTGCTAAACTTGAGGAAACCATTAAATTACCTGCCACCACGTCTTTCGGAGTTTCTACCTCAGCAGTAGTGATAGCATAAGCCTGGCCTTGATCCCTTGGCCTTTTCTGAGGTAAGTTCTCCTGACGCTTAGGACATGCATTTGCATAATGCCCCATCTCCCTGCAATTGTAGCACTGAACATTGGTAGCTTCCTTCTTCCCCTTGCAATCATGAGCTTGGTGGCCTTTTTCACCACACTTGTAACAGACTCCCATTCCCTTCAAGCAAGCACCGGGGTGTTTCTTCCCGCACTTACCACAAGATGGATATTCAACCTTTCCCTTCTTCCCCTTATTTCCATTCCCAGATTGATCAGCAGGTCTCTTCTTCTCTTGCTTTGCTTTAAAGTCATAAGACTTAGAGAATTCCTTTTCGGTCTTGATAGCACATGAGACAATGTCTTCGTACGATGAAAAGGATTGTGAGACTAATGCTCGACGGAGAAATGGTTTTAACCCATCAAAGAAACGATCAATCTTACTTCTTGGGTTGCGAATATAATCACCAGCGTACCTCGCTAACCTTGTAAAGTTAGCCTCATACTTTGTGACATTATCATCCTCCTTTTGTCTCAGACTCAGAAATTGCCTTTCCATATCTGCTCGATGGTCGCGAGGAAAGTATTTTTCTAAAAACAGATATTTGAACTCCCTCCATTCCATGTTTGATACTTCATCATCTTCCTTCATGTTTTGAATCAATGACCACCATTGATCAGTATCTCCAGTGAGGCGGTAAACTACCATGGTAACTTTTTCCCTTTCACTACTCCCCAAAGCCTGAAATATTTTCTCTAGGGAAAATATCCATTGCTCAGCTACTAAGGGATTTGTACTCCCATTGAACGTTGGTGGTTGTTGTCTCATGAATCGATCTAACATTGATCCTCCATGCTGCGGATCAGGGTGCTCCATACGGGTAAGGTTATTATTCATAACCTGAGTAAGTTGTCCCAGTATGGTGATTAGTTGATCAGCACCAGTTGCATCACCAGCCCCACTATAATTATCTTGAGCAGGAGGGCAATCCCTACATGGAGTGCGCGCATTGATACGGTTTCCATTTCTTCCACTAGGCGCCATTTCTAAACAATGGCATAAACTAGATCAGTTTATGAATCAAAATACATAATCCCATACTTATAAAACACTTAACATAAATTGAACTATTTATGGATATAATCCATAATCATAAAAATGTTTTTCTTTGAGGAAGTATATACTCATAAACCCTTCATAATGATTTGTAAAGATAATGAGAGTTATCCTAAGCATATCCCCCGGGAGTGTCGTAACCAAGAGTGCAGCAAGGCCCGTTGTCGTGCACCAGTTCCCGTTCGAGTCTAGCTCAAAGCGGTGTTTTCGGGTTTTACCCCTAGGTACATCTGTGCCAGAGCCGCCTCTACCTGCTCGTATCCAGACAGGGATGTATTGCTCGGAAAACTCACAAAATCTCTACAATACCAAAATTCTAGGAAGTTCTTCTATACTAATCCTCAAAGTTCATCTTAGGTCTACGTGCTCTAATCAGAGTTTATCTAAATCTAGCTTCCAAGGTTTGTACTAAACTTCCTTTGATACCAACTATAACGCCCCGACCCTAGTTACCCAGAGTCGGTGCATTATTACATAACATTGGCATGATCCTGAGAAAGATCATGTCTCGAAAGACCGATTAGTTTAGTAGCCTTGGAATAACTAGATACATCCATAAATTTTTACATTACATCATAAAAAAAACATCTTGTCTCCATATCCCCTCATACTATCCCTGCAGGTCATTCATAAATTACTTCTTCATAATCCTGGGAAAAAAAATAAAACATTGAAAGGGGTGAGCTCGGATGCTCAGTAAGGATAACATTATAGCAGAAGCTTTCATAAATAAGCATAAACACTTAAGGCAATTTATAACTAAAACAAAAGCCTTTTAAACTTGAAATTCAGCATAAAATGGCAAAGGTAAAATGAAATAATGCCATTTACTTACTCACATGGATATTCTACTAGCCGAATGATCACATGCAATATCAATAACCACTTTCATAATGATGGAATGCATAATGCCAGACTATCATAACCACATAGCCAAGGTCTCGTGCCAAGACTACAAATAAGATTTTGTCAAGGCCTTGTTCCAAGACACTAGTTTGTCTCATGAGACCTACCGATGCATCGAGGAGCTATAGCGGGCTCCACCCGTCACTTATTAAGTCCAATGCATTCCCATATGAAAAGGTTTAAACATAACATAAACATTCGTATTAAAACTAGCATACGAAATGTCAATACTTTCACAATAAACTATGAATGGTATAAAAATAGCACATCCACAGTCAAACATATCACAAAACCTTCAATACAATATAGAAGTTTTGTATCATAATAAATCAACTTCAAATAATCTTAAAATTCATCAAAGGATGTTGACATAGATGAAATCAAAATTCTTTTTAAAGAAATATCTCCTTTTATTTTGAAATCATTTAAGATCCATATAAAATAAAACATTTTCTTTGAAAATATTCTTATAAGCTTGTATGGGAAGCTTCGACGATTTTATAACGGCGGAAAATAACCGCACCCACCGTATAAGTTAAAAAAAACATTCTTACCTCAATTCTGTCGAAAAGGTTAAAAAAGGACCTTGTTTTGAAAACGACGGAAAGATTACTTTATAAACCTCATATAAAAAGTCAAACAAGGGTATAAATGACTTTAACCCATATTCTTGTAAATAGTAAAAATGTTTTGAAATACATTTCGAAGAAACATGGATGTGGATGATAAAGAGATCCCAGTAGATTATTACGTATAATACAACCTCAGATAATGAAGAGATTGTGAAATAACCCTTACCTTGTACTTTTCCTTGGTTGTGGTAGGTTAACCTCCTGTATAATGGTGAAATAATTGTTATTAAATTATAAAAGAATCATATACAATAATATGATATCATATATGATCTTTTAATATTGATTTGATAATAATATCTTAGTATTATCGTTGTTTCGGGTGTTAACTTACTTGTTTTCTTTCATATGTTTTGTTACGTAAGACATGTTTGTAAAGGATAGGTTGTATATTATTCATATCCAGAATGATATCAAGTCCTTAAACATCATTTTTAAATCATAAAATGATAATTACGCTTTAATGGTTACGATGGAGAATGAATCTCATCGCGTTCGTGGAGACGGTAGTCCGTACGTACGCACGAGCGACAATATCATTCTTTTGATATTAAAATAATATATAAATGGATGGTATATCATATATACAGAATCATTAACATGTTATATTTATTATTTACATGAGTTACACATCATTATTATACCCATCCAAATAATATTATATTGAATAACAATTACACCACGACGTGGAGACGGTAAGCCGTACGTACGCACGTATGGTGACATGTTATTCAAAGGGTGGATAGAATACTGAATATGGTTGTACCATACTTATAATAACATCACAGTATATGTGAGATACTGGAGTTATTATTTCAGAATGGTAAGAACAAAGGAAGAAGAAGTGTAAGAAGAAATGAACTTAGAAAAGGGTGGTGAAATCATTACCTCTTCTTCGGGTTCTTCCTTTTGATTTGATCAAAAGGGCTCCTTAGGTTGGCTTTCTGATCAAACTAAGGCCTCTAGGTTGTATTCAGGGATGTTGGGAGAGTATTTGGGCAGAGTTTGGCCGAACCAAAAGGCTTTGAAGGTGTGAAGAAATGAGAACGAGGAGTGCCCTTTTATAAGAGGGGTGAGGGGCACCTTTGGAAAAGCTAGAATTATTAATTTATAATAAATTCATATTCGGTTTCTAAAGGCTCCAAAGTTGACTATTCAAATGATGAGGTGGGGATAGGTCGAAAGCAACTCATCCAATAGAATTTAGACAGGTTTGGGTACCTATATTAACCTTATCTTTAAGTATTAACTCTAAGTTAATTAGTTTCACTTTTACAATGTCTCTTTGTATTTTATATATTATGGTTAATAAACTTACTATATACATCCAAGAGACCCCCCAAGTGGTCCATTAATGATTAACCTATCATGATATAAGTCTCTTGGCCGAACCTTAGATTTTTAGGAATTTAATATCAATTAATAATATAATATTTGTTTTAAGAATTCTTTTATGTCAATTTTGACACTATTCATTAGTTGATTTTTGTGAAACTCATAACAGATTTATTACTTCGAACAAAGTCAATTAAATCAATCCTAATATATCATATTATCCTAAAAAATTATTTTAATTCATTAAAAGTTTCATATTATATTTATTTGGGTATTTATAATATCACTTATTTTAATTTTTCACTATTATAGTAATTACTGCATCATCATTGTGTCATAAATAAAATAAATTATTTAATGTCCAAAAATTATAAGTAAAATATCATTATGTAGGAAATCTTTTTATCTTTTTAATTAATATTTATAATCGAAAATCCAACATGTATAACCCTATGTAAAAATTGTTCTTCTAAAAGATGTAAGCTTATGCCATTTTTATTTTTATTTTAACTTTATTAATATAAAGTGTCCCTACCACATACAAGTGGCTCCAAGGGGTCCCCAAATTGACCCAAGGATGCCCATGGTCGGGTATGTGTCCACCAATAAGGTTAGGACACGTTTTAGGGTAATTTTGTATTATTATAATATTATTTTTTTAACCCTTATTTACCGGATTTACCCTTTAACCATGGTAAATAAAATATTTACCACAGTAACTATTCAAAATGTCTAAAAATAAAAGTTACCTATTTACACAATTTGAACATCCTGATTCCAAATATGGAATCCATTTTCCTAAATTCAAAACACAGAAGTGGCAGAAATTAATTTAAAATTAATTCCCGCTGTTAAAACAAAAAGCGTGTTTTTAAGAGATAATAACTATCAAAAGATTGACACTTGTTTATGTTCGGTTTAATTGTAAAATTATGTCCAATGACCAAAATTATATTAAATGGTAAAAATTTATTCTAAATATACTTTAAAACCACTCAAATTCATAATTTATCACTAGTAATTAATTTGATTAAAAAAGTTGTTTTTAATTAAAATTTAGTAATTTTCACTATTCATCAAAATATGAAAGTTATCCGAAATGTACCAAAATTTCACCCTAGGCTAAATTCGATATTCCAAATCCAAAAATGAAGTCCATTTTCAAATATAAAATATATATAATTTCAAAAAGTAGGTATTACTATTCATAACGGCTAGTTTGATTAGTTATGGTGTGTTAGAACTCGGTGTTGCGTACAACACACGCTATCACATTATTCAAAGAGAAGCGTACCATAGAAGCTTGGGGTGTTACAGTAACGATTACCGAAATAAACTAATCACTGGGTTTCCACATAGGTGAAAATATGGATATGGAAGAGAAATCTAACCATCATGTTCTGATGGAGAGTGGTAGAGAACATGGCTATGGAAAATCCAGTAATCACAAATCCATAAATTTGTGACGATCTAAGGTACCATCTGATTCATCAGGTATAAGATCACTAGGACAACATTTTTTGTTTTCATGATCATTTCCTTAAAGTTGAAAATTTGAATTAGAATAAATACTTACTTTATTTTGGTACAATCTCACTGTTGTTCGTGCCTTGAACAATTTCCACTTCATCGCTTAAATAAATGAAGTTGAATTTGTTATTCGTGAAGTGTTAGCAGATCATGTGATAGAATGACGGGTCATTCCATCTGTCTCAAACAAAAGGTTAGCAAAAATTATATACATAAGTCGATCTATAGTGAGATTAATCATATATGGTTCCTAAAATGGACTTATAATTCATATATCATATTGCATAATATAATAAAACTAGTTTCTACTAAACAGGGACTTCATGTAGGCCAGTGGTAGGCGATAAAGGCTAGTCGCACTTCGGTTGTGGGTTCGATTCCCATAGCCTTGTCCGAAGCGATGGGCTGTCACCCGTCCTGCATGTTGTCCTTTTTCTAAAACTATATTACTATAACATCCCATAAATAATATCAAAAAAACTTCTATCTTTAAACAATACTAACTTATGTCCAACATAATCCATTCCAATCTTTAGGCTTATCCATAATACTACAGTCCACTCTCATAACATAGTGAAAACGATTACCAGAGATTTAATACCATCGTTGAACCCCATATATCATAAGATATGTTTTGTTGGTCACATTCCAAACATTCAAAGTCCTTAATCTTGTATTCTCTTGAATACCCATTGAACCTTATTGAAAACTTGAATGCAGTTAAAAGTTAACACTTTCCACATACCAAAATCCTCAAAATTCTATATACTCAAACCATGATATCACTTAGTCCTTATATCAATCATGAGCTCATGAATACAATCAAACATCTCATTATCTTCTTATCCTTTCATTATGCACTTATTATCTACTTTCCAAAAGTATCTGAATAACCTTTCATGGTTACTGGTACCATTCATCATACACTTTCAAAACTTAAGGAAAGACAACAGTGTAACAATCCTTAGATGTCTCCTTATTCCATGAGATTACTTATACAACATTACACATGATAAACATGTAATCATTCCACTACATTCTTAGACCATTGACCGAGCTTCAACATTTCTTTCATCTCACATATCATTTTTAGTTTCTTCATCATCATCAACATAAATACTTCCCATACGACCATACCGATTCTCTTCATGAGACTTTCCCTTAGGGCATTGGTTTGCATAATGCCCGTACATTCCACATTTAAAGCATTTAACCATTGTTGATGTCGTAGCAATACCATTATCCTCATCCATGGTGTTAACTGAACCTTTTCCTTTTCACTTACTTGCTTTGTGTCCTTATTTTCCACACCCAAATCATCTTCCAGTTCCTTTGAAACATTCTCCTTGATGCCTCTTCCCACATGATTTACATAGCGGAAATTGAACTTTCTTTTCTCTATGATCATCATGAAACTCCATCTTTCTCTTATTAGCCGAGTCAGGAAACTTACCAAATTTTACATTATTGATCATATTATGAGATTGCTGATTCGGCATAATAATAATGTTTGGACTTCCAAATCCTATTTCATTTGGTTGCTCATGAAAAATATCCTTCCATTGTCCATCATATCCTCCATTATCGTGAATCATCTTGTTTCCAGCCATTTTCTAAAACCCAAAAAGAATAGTGTGAGAGGAAAAAATCATAATAAAGGGGGAGTAACTTCAATATCTAACATCTTTGGTTTAATCTAATATCGTTACCATAGTTCTAGGACTATATCCTATACGTATACTTATCCTTAGGGGCATCCCTAGACATACCTTAGAAATATCTCTAGGGATCTCACTAACGTTTTTGCGTCCTAGTTTCCAAAGGTTGACTAAACCTTTCCTCTGATACCAACTGTAGAGACCCGAAGCTTGACGTACATTGACATTACATTACATTTGCGGAAGACTTAGTACATAACAAAAACACACCAACAAGGATCGTAATAGTTTAGTGTCTTTGGAAACTCAGAATATAATCTTCTAATCCTGGTGAAAGATCTTCAACATCTCCCATAAAGATCTTCCTTTTTTTACCTAAAACCTTTCTTTATATCCTGGGGAAAAGAAAACATAAAAGGGTGAGCTCAAATGCTCAGTAAGGGTAAACAAAAGAAATATCAATCACATCATATTCATAAGAACATAACATTTTGGAAATCATAACCTGCAAAAGAGAGCATAATTTCATAACATGGGATAAATCATGGCATTGAAATGTAATCACAATAATCATAACTTAAAACATGAAACTTTGTGTCATTCACACATATTCATAGAGAATCATTTCTTGTTAGTCAAGACTCATTGCCAAGACTATCTTAGTGGACAAAGTCCCTTTCTGAATCGAGTAACCCTCGTTTCAGTCCTGTTTCACTGAACCAGTATAACCTACCATTCCAGCCATGTCTATCTCATGAGATATAAAATCTTTACCCAATGCATTGGAGGGAGATATAGGTCCCACCCATCTCATAATGATACCATTCTTATGTGTGCCACAAAATCTTAAAACATACATCATTGCATAACCCATGTAAATAAAAATGGGAATCTTAAACATTGTGACATCATAAAACAATTCATATAAGATAAAGGAATTCATAAAAAATATTTCCATCACAACATAATCAAATCCATGTAATAATAGGGATAGAAACAGAACCCTTTATTATCTTAGAAGGAAAATAAGTTTGACAAAACACTTGAAATGAATTCTTGAGGAAAATATCCTTTCTTCTTCAAAATCAATTTCTTTTCACAAAACGTCATGAAATTTTAAAAGAAAGAGATTTTATTGAAAATAGTCATGAAATCTTTTGAAGGAAGCTTCATGAAAATAAGGCTTTATAAAACCGTAAAAATCCGTTCGTGCCGTATAAGTTAAAAAAAACATTCTTCGTACTTTTTTCGGAAAAGTCAAAAAGTACCTCGTACGAAAAAACGACAAAAGATTCCTTTCATATTATTTACTAAAAACTCACCGAAGGGTAAAATTGGATTTAAACTATTGTAAGTGGATGGAAACGATATTAAATATTGAGGTAACATGGATGTGGATGATAAAATACACCCAAGTAAATACCAATGCATAAACAATCTCGGATAAAAATGAGATTGTGATATTTTCCCTTACCTTAGGTCCGATTTGCTTCGTATGTGTCCGAACCTCCTGTATAATGATTTAAATAATATTATTGACTTATTAAAGAATCATATTCATTGTTATTATATCATATATGGTTCACTTATGACATTATATTACCCGTTCTTTTGTAAATTCCATGTTAAAGAAGCGTCTTGGGTAAAATCGTTTCATTTATCGTAGGTGTTTTGACTTGTTGATATTATTATTACTTATATCATGATTTACTTACTTCCAGAATATAAAATATGATTTATATATCATATATATTCAGTATATATATATATATAATAGATAGATAAATGAAATTAAAAACACCGTTCATGGAGACAGTAGTCCGTACGTACGCATGAACGTTGTTTTCCTTTCCTTATTGTCTTGAATGGAAGTAAGTAGATGACATACATATATATATATATATATACATAAATCCAGTAGCTTTATAATGTCATATATTTCATTATTATTTCTTATATATACTTTATAATCATTCTTAAATGGTTAACATGGAGAATGAATCTCATCACGTCGTGGAGACGGTAGTCCGTACGTACGCACGCGTGATGATATCATTTCCATAAATATTGAATTGAATTGGAGTGAATTATACAATATATCAGAATAAATATCATGTTGTAATAACTATGTATAGTTATTCTTTACACCATTATACCCATCCATGTAAGGTGGTGGTGGAAAATAGATTACACCACGGCGTGGAGACGGTATTCCGTACGTACGCACGCGTGGTGATTTCTTTTTCCGTAGGATGGATAGATGGTGAAATAGGGTTGTTTGATACTTATAATAACATATCAGTATATGAGTGATACTGATGTTATTACTTCATAATTAAACAACCTAAGAAGAAGAAGTGGAAGAAGAAATAAAGATGAAAGAATTGGTAACGGTAATTACCTCTTCTTTGAAGCGCCTCTTTGAGACCTCCTCTTAGGGCACTAAAATTGGTCTTTGAGGAAGACCAGAACCTCTAGGATGTTTCTAGGGAAGTGGAGAAGAGATTTTGTCAGGGGTTGGCCGATCTTGAGTGCTCAAATTGGTGTGAGGAGGAGGGGGAGAAGGTGTCCTTTTATAATGGAGGAGAGGGGTACCTTAGGAATACCTCAAAATATTATTTTATATTAATGTCAAATTCTGTTTATAATGGCTCCAAAGGGTATTATTTTGAATCTAAAGTGGGGATGGGTCTAAATCCTATCATCCAATAGGATTTAGACAAGTTTAGGGTATTATTTTAACCTTATCAATTAGATTTAACTCTAAGTTAAATAATTTAACTTTTACCGTGTCTTTTTGTTTTCTTTCACTATATGGTTAATACACTTACTATAACATGTCAAACGAACCCCAAATTGTTTATTATTAATATATATATCCTTATCTAAGTCATTTGGCTGATCCTTAGATTTTTAGGAATAAAATAACAATTAATAATATAATATTTGATTTAAAAACTATTTTGTGTCAATTTTGACACTATTTGATATATGATTTTTCTGAAAGTCATAACAGAGTTATATTTTCGAAACAAGTTGATTAAAGCCACAATAATATATCATAGTAACCTATAAAATTAGTGTAATTCATAAAAAGTCTCAAATTACATTTATTTGGGCATTTATAACATCAATTCTGTCAATATTTCATTACTAAGACAATTACTGCATCATCATTCTGTCATAATAAATGATAATTATTTAATCCCTAAAAATTCTAAATAAATTCCTATGATGTAGATAATTTCATTAGATTTTTAGAGACTATTCATGTTTGAAGTTTCATGAAGTTTATCTCTAAATTAAAATTAATATACTTATAAGATTTAAGAGAGTGACATGTTGTCACTTTCTTTGGTTTTAATAATAATTAAGTTATTTTCATGGAAAAATGTCCATTAAATGATTCTAATCCGACCCTTAGGTGATATGGGTCGTTTTTTAGTTATCCAATATAATTTTGACATTTGTTAGGGTAATTTTAAAATATTATATTTACCCTTAATTACCCGATTTACCTTTAACTATGGTAAATAAAATTTACCGTAGTTACTATTCATAATTCCCAAAAATAAAAAGTATCTTATTAACATAATTTGGACCCACTGATTCCAAATATGGAATCCATTTTTCCAAATTCAATACACAAAATATGCAGAAATTAAATTAAAATTAATCCCGTTGTCGAGAGAAAACGGGTTATTCTTTAAAACATTGCAAAAGATTGAATTGATTTAACCTACAAATTCAAGGTAAAATCAATGCTAATGACATACATTATATTAAATGGTAAAAATATATTCTGTTTATACTTTAAAACCATTCAATATTATAATTTAACCACATAAGATATTATGATGAAAAAAGTTGTTTTTAATTAAAATATAGCTTGTTTTTACTATTCATTAAAATATGAAAGTTATCGGAAAAATATCAAAACTTTATCTAATGTAAACTTTTATATCCTGATTCAAAAGAAGAATATTATTTTGTCAAATTGAACATATAAACATGTCAAAATCTATATTTAAAGTGGGTGCGCCATCAAAAGGCGGTAAAACTGCATTTTTTGAAAAATACTTATTTTACCCAAAAAATTTATTTTGTTCTTATACCATGTTCTAGAAATGTGTAAGATGAATAATAATGTTATAAAATTCAAAATTTAGTTAATACTATTCATAACGGCTAGTTCATGACAATATTATAATAATAAAACATTGTTTATTAAAACCCGGTATTGCGTACAACACACGCTATCGAGGAAGGTCGCGATTGCGTGTAATGCAAGCCAAGTCAGGGTTGCGTGTTGTGAAAGAATCCTTCGTTGTTTCGTATAACAGAATCCAACCATATTTCATTTATACATTATATATATATATATATATACTCAATGTTGCGTAGAATAACTATTATCAAAATTATGTGTAACACGGTCCAAGAATAGTGTTGTGTATACTGCAAGCTAATACGGTGTTGCGTATAGCGCAAGGTAATCTTGGTGTAGAATAAAACATAAGACATTAATGAAATTAAAATAATATTTTTCATAAAATCTCGGGGTGTTACAGCCAGAGGAGGCCGAAGGAGGGAGGCCGGACGGGAGGTGGGGTATGTTTGCATAGCAGCGCCGGCAAGGGGGTTTCGGCCGGAGGCGGGAGCGGTCTGATGAGGGAAGAAGGATCTAGCTGGGGCTCGTCAGGGAGGGAGTCGCGCAGGGGAGACCGGGACGCCGGCTGGGAGGAGGGTGTTCGCGTGGCCGGAATGCGCAGGAGGGGCCGAGAGGGAGAGGGTGGCGCGGAGGGAGATGGGAGAAAGAGGGAAGAGAGAAAGAGAGAGGGGGAGAGAAAAGGGGTGTGGTGGCGCATGAAAAAAATGAGATTAGGGTTAAGGAGAAACGAGGGAGAATGAAAAAAATGAAATAAAAATAAAGAAATAAAATAAAAAAACAAATTGAATAAAATAAAATAGAATAAGATAGTAAATAAAAAGAGTTTAATAATAATAATAATTATTATTATTATTATTATTATTATTATTAAAATTACAGACATATATACATATATATATAATCATAAATAGATAAACCTACATAAAAAAATTTATAAACATACATATATGAACATACATACTTATTATAAACGTGTAGACATATATAATAATATGTATAAACACATTTACGCATAAATATATAATGTTACGACATATATATTTAACAACATACGTGTATATATACACATATAAACATACATAAATGCACATTATGTTAAAAAGAATAATAATGTATAAACATATATACCCATATACATACCCATATATAAACCCATATACATATTTATACACATATATAATTATATATATATATATTAATCCACTCAATGAACGAATTTAATAACATTAAAACTGAATGACCGCGGGCTACGCGTGCACTGTACGGTACCCAAGTGGATTGCAAACGGGCTGTGCGTCCACAACCATATGGTGTTCGTGCATTATCCCAAACCATAAACTCATCCAAACATTAAAATTTTCAACTGGGACTCACCCGCACGCATGCAAAATCACCCGACGCTAAGATAAATAAAATAAATAAAATAAATAAATAAAAACAGGTGTGACATATTTATTATATGAGACTAACATACCTCTGGACTATCTATATACAATTCTTTGGAAACATTACGTTATTCATTTTATGCTTTTCATAAGCTTGTGGATTAACACGTTCAAAAGTCTTTTACTCAATAAGATATTTGTCTATCACTTATAATTTCATTTTATTATGAAATATTAATAAGTTACCAGTATTAATTTCTTATAATAATAATATTTACCTTCATATTATATTGATCTCCATGTTATGTTTTATAATGATAATTCTATTATCAAAGAAAAAAACGTTCATTAGAGGATTGTAAGGTTTTATTAGAATTTAAAAATAAATTTTATTAAATTCCATCTTACTAAATGGTAACACATTTAAAGTTTTTCATATCCAATAGTGGTCAAATACACATATTTCAAAATGAATTACACACAGTATCATGTAAATAAGACATGACTATATCTGGTTGAAAATTATTTTCAATCATATCATATATGAAAATTAGATATATATGTGGATAAATAATTATCAAATTTCAATCATATAGATATAAACTCAACTATATTTATATTGTATCCTAATATATTGAGGGTTCCTTTCTATGTGAAATCAAAATCAAATTTCAATAAAAATTTGAATAATTATTCAATTCACCTCATTACATTATTTCCACAAATAAGATAATCCATGGGAACCTAACAGTTTTGGTCACCCATACAGAATTATTGAGGTACCTTCAAGTGCTACTTTGGCATGAATCTAAAGTATAATATTATATAGGAATTTCCTATATCACCATATTATCTCCTGCAATTATATTTATATATTCATAATTATTCTGATTATGTTTGTAATCCTATGACATCAACCTAATCAATATTTTCCAACCATAATAATGTGTAACAATTTAAAAACACATAAATTATGTTAGTCACCCATAAAAAATCCAAAGACTCTAAAAATTATAAAAATGAACCTAATGAATAATGTACATGAAACATTTCATGCAATGGTTTAGAATTATATGATAAGGAAAATATCTACATGGGTAAGCCTATATCCATATATATCCAACCCCAAATTTTCTAATACAATCCATAATACTCTAGTACAATGGTTAGTCTTCCCAAATTCAGACTACCTAGTTATACATTACTCAAGAGAGAATCCAATTGATCATAACTCAAAAAAAAAATTGTATAAAATATATTCATCAAAAAATTATAGATAATAACTTTAACAGAAAAATAAATTCAATATAGAACAAAACTAATTATTTCATAATCGCACACATCTTGTAATAAAATTATTGAAAAAATTTATTAGAATTTTTTTAATTATATAAAATAATCATACACTTATTTAAAATATGAAAAATTTAAATCCCTGGATAACAAATAAGGAATAACTTTTAATAACTTCAATTAATAATATATAATACAATAAAAATATCCATTATTTTAAATGATATTTACTATCATAATATCATGAATTAGATTTATTTATAGTACTGAGATTTCCAAATCTTTATTTGAACTTGAAATTCATTTCATCAATGTCATTATCCTTATATTTATCAATACTTTTCTTGAATGAATCATTTACAAACATTAATAATTTTTTTCACTTTCAATAGTTTTTCTATTTAGCCTTTACAAATCAAAATTATTAATTAGAACCCATTATGAGTACCCCGATAACTTATTTCTTCCTTTTTGAAATTTTTTTATTATTCCTTAATTAATCTTTATTTATTTTTATTGGATATTAAAATAAAATTCATTAGCCATTTATCCTTTAAGTCATATTTATCCTTTTCACTTTTCTCATAACTAGATGTAGGCATATTTTTTGGGAAAATATTATTATAATTCTAACAATTTTGGAACATTATTATCTTTTAAATAAATTTTTCCCATGATAGATTCTTTACTCCTTTTTTCCATATTTTTTTTATATTTTTCATCATATTCATCATCATGTTTCTTATTATGCAAACTACCTGAAAGTTTTCCAATATTTCCATAATTGAAACAATTAAGAGGATACTTACCCTTATTTTTAACATTTCGTAACTACCATAATTTTTGGGGTAAACTAATAGGTTCATTAATGTCCATTCCATCATCATCAACACTAGTTTCCTCATTAAGAGACTTAGATTTCATACACAATTTCAAACCTTTTTATATTATAAATCCATATTCTTATATCTTTTACCTTTTTCATTTAATATTGATCCTCATCACTTCTTATAATAAATCAAGACATTGTAATTTATTCCAATGGTATGTTCATCTGAGTCTTAATCCTATAGGGAAAAAAATATTTGAATCAAATTTATCTAGGTGGATATTAATAAGATTCTTTACCATGGTTGAGTCTTTAAGAAAATCTCCATTTATTTGGATTGGGATTATAATCATGTTTACCCAAATATAGAAATATTCCACCATTTTATCTTATCCAAATAAAATATTCTAAAATTGAGTTTAAAAAATCAAAACCATATCAATTTCTTCTTTTTATCTCCTTCAAGGTTATCATAATGGTTTCTAAATAATATAATTCCTATTATTTCCCCTATTAACTATGTAAACTACTTATATTAGAGGGATGGATATGATACATTATGTGGTCTCTGATTGTCAACAATATTCTTATTTTTGAATAATGTATAGGTTTTCCAAGCATTGGGAAGATTCACAACATTATCATTAATATCAATAATTTCCATGATGAGTGATAGAATACCTAGAATCATTCTCTCTCTCTTAACCTATCTATATAAATAAAAACCCCTGCCCTTGAATATAGGAACTCCTTTGTAATTTTCATTATTCATTTACTCTATGGATCTTGTTGATCTGATATTAATGTAGTGAATAACAAACTCAGATGCATTGGAATGTACCCACTATTTCCATGTTAAATAATCTAATAACCAATTAATAATATCCTAATTTGATATAATTATATCCTTAAATGATAAAATTTGAAAGGTATAGATAATTTATAGGAACCATACTTTCAAAAAAATTTATGATTCCAACTGATAGGACCATGGAGTCAATATAACCACACTAAGTGGGGATGGTGGGGCCAATCGATAGTTAACATAATACAACAACACTAAAACAATGGATTCCCATCACGAGTTAGTGTATATATATCTCCATATGATGATGAGATGATGAAATAATGTGTGAAATAATGCAAACAAAACAAAGATAATAAAAGGCTCAACTAATATTATTATTATGCGGCTAATCCCTAGTGGTAGAAATTTCAATAACATAAACCTTGTACATATTTTCATATCAATTAGGAAAAGGAAAGATTATGGACATGGAACAAATTACAATGTTTATGAATGTATAAAAAGTATCACCAAGTCAATCAATCTTTATATCCCTTTCCTCAAGTACCTCTAAAACATGTGTTTCATGATCAACACTGTACTTATCCTCAAATATCATCCAAACCCAGGGAATAAATCTCATGGAACAAATAAACAGGTAACATAGATATTCATCCAAATTAATTTTTCTTAGGAATTAGTGTTATTGAATAAATGTATAGTGTAGATTAGGAATATATATTGGAGTAATATCTCACTAAATAATGGATAGATATTGTAGATATATATGGTGAATCTTTAAGATCCTCATAGAACATCATAAAGTTGAGTTATTAATCATAGTGTGAGTTTTATATGGACTCATATCTACCTTTATCTAAGATAGTGATCCTATGGTGTGAGAAAAGATATTATAACATGATCACGGAAACTCCTTATTCATATGATAGATAGAATTATTAGGGAATAGACACTATGTCTTGATCAAACATATTTTTGTGTGAATCATTACATTGAGGCCTAACGCACTTGGATCCCAAACTGACATGAATCTTATTTTTCATGGTCTTGGTATTACAATGTGATTATATCCCCACATAAATTTATGAAGATACATTACCACATAAATATAATATCTAAATCATGTAACTTATGATGTTACACTTACATATCCTCATGTTACTCTTGTGTAAGAACTTTATGGTTTAATATTTCATTTCATAACATAGATGTCCATTCAAAATGCTGGATTTTCACTAATTCAAACTTTTTTAACTCATACACAGGCCCATTGAAGTTATTTTTACTCTTAAAAACCTGTGTTTTACTCATAATCTACACCTTTTGTGTTGTTTCATATACATTTTATTCCATGATTTACATCAACTAAACAAAATTTAGTTTTATTACATCTTCTCTCAACTACAAAGATCCTATAACTCGTCTATAAAGATGTTTTAAATAAATAAAACATGAAATAACATTCAAAACTCATGATTGAATTCCCTCAAGAGGTTAGTTTTATAATTCATATAATATAAAGGTTATATTCATACTACACCATCAGATAAAATGTTTTTTATTAGAGAAACTCATCTCTTGGTGAATGATCATGACCATGTTTACCATATCTCAATTGAGATCAACTAAAAAATCTTCTTTATAGATTTATGTCATGAGTGGATTCTCAATACTCTAACACTCAGAAGGTCCACCAAATAGTCAATGAATCTTCAATATCATACGGTACATTCACATAAATAGAATAATGATCAAATTTAAACACTTAACATTTGACTTCCATATCAATCATATAGTATTGTTTGAATTTTTCAATATTAATCATCATACAAAACACCCATATAACACAATAAAATCATGTAACAAGAATGGATTAGGATTATATAATACTATATCACCACATCATATTAAATTATATTCCAATCCATGGAGTATTATTTTACTTAGAATAATGGATACCATAACTTATGACATCTTTTAATCAAAAACTGCCTAATATAATACATAATGATATAATCTAACATGTATCATAGACACATTAGGTTTTACGGAATATTTCCACCACTTTTCTATTAGGAGTCCAATTGGAAATGTGATTGAATTTATTGAAGGTGGTTATCATGTAAAATTTTCTAGTAGTTTTGGAGGAGTTGAACTCGATATATTCATCAAGAGAAGTGTCATTCTCCATGTTGTAGCAAATTTATTTTGTTTTTTTTAGTTTTGAAACATGTATTATTTAGTTGGATTGTGTGATCAAAATGTGGTTCCTCATATATTGGCCAAGCTTTATATTAGTTTTTAGACTAGACAATTGTTGATGTTGTATTTTCCATTCAGTTTTCTTGAATCATCCTCAATGAACCTATCCTTTTGATATTCTTTGGTTTCAAATATACCTTAGGTTTAGTTATCAAAAATAATTACTAAATTAGATGAATATAGAAATCCTTATATATGGAGATGATACACTTAAATGGGTATATGTTGATCAATAATATATTTCACTAAATTCATAAAAATATTTATTTTTAATTTTATGAGTTTATATTACATCATATATCGTGGAGGTACCAATATGATAGTCCATATTCATTTAATGAATAAACATTGATCATTGGAATTAAAAGAGATATATTATTTTTCTCCTTATAGGCAATAATAGAATTTAGGGTGTTAGTATTCTCATATTATAATATTTGATAGAAATGTGGGGTTAGGATATATTTTTTATTTTTACACAGTGTGGGTAATTTTATAGTAATACTATTGATACAAGGTTCGAGTTTGAATTTAATCTACATAATTTTCTATATAATGTGAAATTATAGTTAATGTCTCCATTCCAATAATAGGTTCACTACCACAAAAATTCCCTTTTATGGATTCTCAAAATGGGCAGTATCAACACTTTTAAACTGTTAATAATGCTAACACTGATAATAGATATTGACTTATGTTAAAACTATATTATAAAACAGATAAATTCATATATTAGTTACTACATTATATTGAAATATATACCCAAAAAACTCCAGAATCATATATAAACCTAGAAACTATTTCAATTTATAACTAATTTAACAAAAGATTCTAATAATATTTGTTATATTACGAAATATAATAATAACTATCGTGTTAGTTATATCAATATGGATCTGTTAAAAAATATTTAGAAAAAATAAATTAGAGAACCAATATATATTATATATATATAATGTAACATATTTTAGAACTTATCATAGATCTAACCCATTCCATACTAAAGAAGCATGTGCCTAAAATAAAAACAAATTTTTTTAATAGTAAATCTAAAAAATGAAAACTAATTATAATTTTAATGGAATTTAATTGTCATTAAATTTAATCAATTAACAACATATTTCATTTAAGGGACATGATATGTATTTTAACAGGATAAAACAATAAATAGAAAAAAGTCAAAAATTAAGTCAAAAATTCGTTATAAATATCATTTATAGTGTTATAAATGTTCTTTGAATCATTCTAGAAAATTAAAAAATTAGAATAAATTTTGATTTGATTTGAAAATGGAAATTTAATTAAATATGACTTTTCTAAATTTTCATGATAACCCGATAGTATTTTTTTAGTTTTTATTATTTGGAGTTTTCTTATATAACATAAAAAAAGTATTTCTAAAAAATAAATGGGATCAATAATGTTACATCACATGTCATATTTGGGCATGTGGTTTTCCTAGTGGTATAGTTTTTACAATTGTTATCATAAATTATTATGAAAATATGAGTTCTTTTACTCAATTATGAATGTTCCACATATATTTTAATAATTAAAATGTCTTGTAATTGTAAGAATACATAATGTATCATTACAAAAAAAATTACCTGTCAATTTAATTTGTGAATGATTTCTATAGTGAAAAAATGAGTCAACAATCATTGTCCTAAATTTTAGAGAAATAATTTCATATTTTTCTCATTTTTGATCACTTGATTAAAACATACACAATTTAAAGATGAACTTTTAATCATTATACCCAAAATTAAAGTTAAATTGATTTGTGGATTTTACATCAATTAAATAATAAATCAATGATAGTTGTCCTAAATTTTTATGATAATTTAATCTAATTAGATGAGGTTTTATGGTTGGAAACATTTTTATTGAAGATGAAGTACTTTTAATTGTATAAATACTCATTATATTATTTTGGTCACTTCACACATTATGTTTATATGTGGTTTATTCATATAGGACAAAAATTAATCGGCAATCATCGTCTTCAATTTTTGCATCAATTTGTGCTCATTTTCTTAGTTTGATTTTTTATGGATTTTAATAAAGTATATTATTATTTTAATTTTGATAAATATTTTGATATTTAATACTACATCTAACATCATATTGATATATGGTTTTATCAACTTGGTAGATATATATTAAATAGTTGTTATAATAGATTTCTATGGCAATACAATTATGTTTACTATGTTATGATCATTTTACACATTATTATAGAATCATATAGCTTTTTAATCTAAAAAATGTTTTATAATTGAAAAAAAGCATGTCAAGTCGATGTGAAACTTTATAAAATAAGTCACAAATAAATGAAGTAATTTTCTATAAATGTTTACAATAATTTGAGCACCATTCCATAATTCTGATCATTTAAGTCATGTTTATTAAAGTAGAATAATTATTAATATTCAAAAGATACCATTGATCATTTTTGGTGCAACACGTGTTGACTTAAAATTGGATTTTTTCCAATATATCATAAATAAATGATAAATAAAATTATTTAAATTTTAGGAAAATATTGGATTTTTTACTTTTGGGTGATTGTAGGATGCATATAAGCGGTAGTTAAAACAGACTAATATTTAAAATAAATTGTATAAAAACAAATAGATTAAATATAATTTTGATAAAAAATAATATTTAATTAGAATAAAATTCAATACATAAGTGATAGGAAAACAAATCTTCATTACGTTTGTAAGCATTTTAAAACCATGAATGCTGCCCCCTCATACCAATACGAATCTATTTCATCTTATAAATATGCTATTTTTATAATATTTTTGTGGTAGTGAAAAAAAAATCAATATATAAATAAATAATAAATTCGTATATAACTATATAAATGTATATCCAAATATATTTATATTTATATTCTTAAAATAAATAAATAAATAAATATTTATATTCCAATACAATTCATAAATGTAAAATTTGTAAATATTTTTAATTACATTTGAATATTAATAATTTATATTTAAAAAATATTACTAACTCAATCAATGTATTATTTTTTTAAAATTTTATACAGTATATTTAAATATTATTTTATATATAAAAAAATATTAATAATATTTAAATATGATAATATTTTAAATGTATTTTTAATTATATATATTTAATAATATTGGGATTTTTTAAAGATTAAAAAATCATCTAGATTATTAATTATATATAGATTATCAATTATATTTAAAAAATTATTAATTATTTATGTATTTTAATATTATTATAAAATATATTCCAAACCGTGTTATTTATATTTAAAAACTGTATGTATCTACATAAATATCTGTATATATTTATTTACTAAAAAATATTATTAAATATATCTAAATATAATTATATAATTAAATATTATTAAAAATGTTTAAATATAAATAAATTGAAAAGGAATTATTTATTAAATAAAAACATTACTAATTATATTTTGAAAAATAATATTTATTATTAAATATACTTCATTAGTTTGTATTTTTTAAAAATATTAATAATATAATAATAATGTAGTTAATTAGTATTCTATTTTATTAACATTTAAAAAATATAATAAATTAGATAAATTTAAAGTCATATATATAATTACATACACACACATATAAATATATATATAAAAACTCCGAAACTCAAACAGATATATATATATATATATATATATGCATGTATGCATGTATGTATTGTTAATTATATTAATTATATATATGTAATACATTATAAAATTTAATTTCTTAAATTTAAATTCTACTATAATATTAAAATATTCACATTAATAAATGAATTTTTATTTATAATAATACTATATGAATCCATAAAACTGACACAGAAACTTATACATATAACCACACACATAGACACAAAATATTTATTTAAATAGTTTTTTCATTTGAAATGTCAATTTCATATAATTTCATGTATTAATAGAGATTATATAATCTTTATTTAAATATAATAATCGTTACATATATAATTTTTTGACACACACACACTATATATATATATATTAACACTTTTTGGAATTATCTTTCGACAAAAGAGGGACAGATCGAAGTGTTGAAGATAGAATCCCACAGAAGGAACCACGAGTTCACCTAGTTCCTCTACGGTTTTCCCAGAAAATCTATCCTAATCCCATGTAATGAGCCCCTAGTTATTCATCCCATATTTTATCTACAGAGAGATTTCTTCACCAAGAACTAGTTCCTAACAAAACTTACACACCCAACCCACCACACTCAACCTTTATACAATCGTGTTCAGATTTTTTATTATAAATATGACCTAAGAGTTATGAATTTATGACATTTTTAGAAGATGAATGGATTATGAAATTTCCATTTTTTTAATTCACCATAACTGGCTTAAGTAATCTATGATTCTTAAGACCTAAGGTAATTATCCAAATGTAAGGTTAATTGAGTGATCCAATGTTAAAGCTGTTGAAAAAGACTTGTTCTACCTGTGTTATTTAATTATAGGGAGATTCCAGTTTATTTTGTGATAGAATAGAGAAATTTTCACCTAAATTCAGTAGTGGAGACCCATGAATACTAGGTTTAATCCACTCCCAATTTCCATAACTAGGTAAAAGTAGATAAGTTTCACTTATCCCCAAGCTAGGGTAAAGTTGACCAACACCTCCGTGTCCTTTATTAAGGAGTGGGTGGCTAATTCACTTCTCTGTACTCCATGGAGAATAATTACACATTCATAGAGGCCTTAACTAGGTAGAAACATTCCCACTCACTTATGCCTTTACACTGGCGAAGTAGATCACATTCATTTTTCCTCCACTATGGAGATAAAAACCAATTTTCTTATCCCTCACTCGGGTGATGCTAAGCATTGGCCTATCCCCCATTGATTATGGTGCAATTTACACCTTCATTTTACTGGTGGATCATCAGTTCATCTAGGAATCCTATATAGAAAAATACTATAGATTCCTCCTCCAAATCCATTATGATTTTATGATCAAACAATTTGGCATGCTAGAGTTCCCTCTTTCGATCATGTATTCCTTTGATAAAAAGGGGCACTATAATTTTCATCATAGATATATTGGCCCTTTTTGGTGATCACAACCACAAAACTCTTTGATAATAATGGACATTACTATAAGTACACTAGATTTGTTTATCCTTAATCATGATGTCCTTCTTGGTTGAAAAATATAGATCACCTAATTCCAATCAATGATCCTTGAGGAAATGGAATTACTACTTAGTTGTAAGACCCAAATAGGTTTCCATTGAAGGATCCATCAAAAGGAAACTATAGAAACCCATATAAATGAAACATATATTCATGTGTAATCCCCACTCATTATCTCTTAGTTATGATGAAACACAATGGGCCTTCTTCTTTGCCTAGTACCCAATCTGTTCCTCATGGGAATATATTCTCAATGTGTCTAGTAACCCTTTACCACACACCATTGGAAGGGAAGTGTATATAAACGTGGGAATCCCCTAATTGTAAGCCCCATAGTAACATATATTTGTTTATCCAATGTATGAAGTGGGACTCCTCTATAGGTGAAAGAGCTAATTAGTCATGCTCTAATTAATGCGATCTTTTTAATGATATTTTCATAGTGAATACACAATTCATAAGCCCAAAATCATCTTCACGAAGCCATATCCTCATTCAATCCTACTCAAAATGGGATATTTCATATGGGATTTAATCATTAAGGTTTAAATATTTCCAAAGAAGCATTTATTAGGGAAGCGAAGGCATAGTCCCCAATATTTCATTTTTTGATTCCCCCCTTTGGGACACAAACATCCTAGTAATAAAATTTTGAATAGAATAACCACATCCTAACTTATAACATTAAACTATAATGTATGATCTTGTCACATGAAATAAAAATTGTTCATGTCAAACTTCTGGGTATTTAAATACTTTCAATTAGGATACACAGAGTACCTCTTTGAGTTACAAGAAAAATATCCAAAAAATGACACCCTTACTGGGAAATACTCTTCATGAAACCTATTACTTCACTAGGATAAGTTCCTAGGGAGCCATTTTAATCCTACTCATTCGGATATATACTAAAAACCCATATAATTTTTCAAAAAATGGCCATATTCCTTGGGTGAGGAACATGAATGGAAGGCCAATGCTAAAGTCCCACAGAAACAATTTCTGGGAACATATCACCTAAAATTCCATTCTTAATGACCCTAAAATATATAGATATGATCATGGTATCACAAACAGAAAATGAACCTTGATATCCATTTTCTAATTTATTTAAATGTTTGGACACATCCTATTAGGTCGAATTGGTCTATGTGGGTTCTGATTCCCTTCCATATGATATATAGTAAGCCCCAACCGAGGTCTTGATCCGGACATCACAACAAATTCCATCTCATCCGATGATAATAAAATCTACAGAACTAATTTATGTGGTATTAAATCCTATCGTAATTAAATGAACCCTAAAATAAATAGATGGATAACCTATAATATATATATAAGAGTTTCAATCTATTCTTCTTAAATATTAGATATCATTGTGTGGATAATCAATGGATTCATCATTTTATGGTGAAGGATATTTCAAACATCACATATATTCATAATAGAGTATTAGTGTGAGAAATAATACCCCATTTATTTGGGTAATGAGCTTCAACTCCCATACTCTTTACCAACACACATCCCATGGTGTTGTTGGTAATGTCTTAGTGATATTTTTTCTTCGAAAATGTCTAAAACAAACTAAAATCATCACCGGTCAGATGCATGTTGTGGTTTACATTAAACAATGGTAGACCCGATGTGAAACCTTCATATTAACAACTATTATATCAAGTATCATTACACATATGAAAGTGGTAAATCAAATATAAAATTACATGTGAAAAAACACAAATTGGTATTCTTCTACTTTCTGTTCATATATAACATGAAACCAAATAAATATACCTATTTGATATCATGTGATGGAATCACCACCCTGAAAAATGATCTTATGATTTAGCTTCCATAAATACTACAACATCGATGAATAGAAAAATGTTTTCACTAATGATTCTCCTTGAATAAAATTTGATGAATGTATTGGTAAAGGAGTAACATCACTAACCAACCATGCTTAAACTAGTGTATTCACGTAAAAGCCTTTATAAATTGAATCCTATGGGTAAACCTTACCATTAGAAGGTTGAAATGTAGCGGGTATAATCCACTTTCACCTTAATCTATTTTAGGGTATTGTCCTGAAACTATGAATATGATATCTTCCCTTATAATATTAATGTGTAGGAGTTGACTGACATCCAATGGGGTTTAGGTATTTCTCATGTGTCATCCAATTAGCCTTCACCACCCCCTGACATTATAATGTCTTTGCTCCTCAAGATATTTTCTGAGTGTATTTTTTTGGAAGTCCTAACCCGGATCACTTATAGAAAGAAACCTAAGTGATCTATAAATTTGTAACATGACACATAAATTATTAAGGTGTACCATAATCCCATAACCACTAAATAATATTTCTAACATATCCTGGTATTAAATAGATTATATGCACATATCCCAGTTTTTCTTGATATAGCTTGCCACCAGAACAAGGTGGAACAATGGTAGAAATCCCATACTATTTCTCCTACTAAATAATCATGGTGAAATATTATGATGACGAAATGAGGACATAAATGAGATCATAATCACATTCTAATAGTATAGTCCCAAGAGTATATTTGGATGGAAATATTAAAGGAGGCATATATTCTTTCTCAAATTATGCATTGTTGTCATTATATTTTGTGAATAGAAATAGATTATCATTAGCAACATATTCTGATGACACATAAGAGATATTAATATATTTATGATTCTCATTGAGGAGTATCTTTTTTATATATTGTAGTTGCCACAATGTAGGAATCCCACATTACCCCATATATTTATTAAGTGAATCAACATAATTTTATAGGAATATAATTGTGGCCTCCATATATTCCTGATCCTCTACAATGTAAAATATACCATCAATATTCATTGATGAACACTGAAAAACATGAATATATTCTTTCCCAATCCAAATAATTTGTCTGACGTACTCAAATAGAGACTTCTGACCATTCCCATATTACATCCCCAATTAATGAGAGTGTCCATGATGCCCTCCATAATCTTCATGTAATGGCCAAATGATCTTCCATATTATCATCAAGAGTATTTGGAAAAACATCCTGTTGAATTCTTCATTGTGGTACCATCATTAAATATTTTGGATTATTTTCCTAAATCATTTCTCATAATTTTCTACCCTATGAAAACCCAATAGTCGATCATGGAATATCTACCCATGAGACTCACCATATAGGTACTTCTTACATTGATATCCTGACTTGAAAATAAGGCTATCCCAATATAGAAATATCTCTGAGAATATCCTTATATGTAGAAACACTCACGAGGATAGTTTTCACTGTATGAATGATTTCATCAATAAATAGTGATATCTCATCTCAATCAAGGGATAGTTCAATTTGATGACCATTATCCTCACATTCATTGAGTTAACATTTTTTTGAATTTGAGATAATACATGATGAAAAACTCATGTTTGGAAAACCAAATTGATAGGGACCCATTTGGTTAGACCAAGTGGAAGAATCTTTCCCTAATGATGTAGAAAATTCCATGACAATGTGAAAAACAAGACATGTGTAATATAAATATGATTTCTAGGAACTTGGACACCACCTATTTTGAGATACCAAATCACTGAAACAGGATTGAATACCATTATTATACAATAATATATATAAGAACCTCTATAAAATCATGATATAAAATATATCCTATGGGGAGTATCTGAATCACATTGAATCACTGATTTCTTTTATTCAGATTGACATTCCAACATTCTCAGTGGCCTGAATCACTAACATGGTAATTTAGTGAGATTTTATCTAATTAATATTTCTTTTTAGTAAAAATCCAAGTTCTAGATAATTAAAAATGTATTAAATAATGTTACATTTGTGGACAGGGTGAATGTGGAGCGTATAATTTCACTTTTCTCATTATACAAGACCGTGCATCAGAGATCACATCATGCAATGTCATCAACACTGGTTAAGTCTTTGGAACGGGTATACAAATTACATCTATTTTATCTATCATATGACTATTGTTTCTATGTCACAACAATAGTAAACTTTGTGGTAATAATCCCTTAAGTGTATCATGTATTAGGAAGCCATTAAGGTTTAACAGGCTTTCCATTTTGGAATGATCAATACTTTTAAGCCGATAATTATTGAAAACCACTTAATATAAAGAATAATACACTTGAGAATCTCTAAAAATCCAAGGAATTATAGAAATAAATCATGGAAAATATTAAAGTATACACTAGAATGTTCTACTATATAAATAGAAAATAAATTCCATCCCATAGGGTTTAGTGAAGTTTTAACATCACATCCACCCTTGGGGTCATTTGTTCCTAATAAATATAAACTATTACTAATGGAAGAACTAATTAAAAACCATCCCATTGTTATAAATGAATTTGTATTCCCCTCCCCCCTCTAATGATGTTGGTATTCATTATATTCAATGTAGCTAACCTGATGAAAACACCTCTACAATTTCTGATGTTATGCGATCCATTCTCATAATTAAGGAAAACATTTTATGGATCATTGGGGGATCTATCTTGAACACACTATACAATATTTCAACTCGAAGGCACCAATAAGGATATACGGAGGCTCATAGAGGATATAAGATGAAACAATTTGAAAATACCTTTCTTATTGAAAAGGCTTATGACATTTCCCATAACGAGTTTCCTAAGTTAAGTAAATACCCTCAGTATCCTGAGATAGAAGAGGATAATATTCTTATGACATGATATGGATCAGTGAATGTTATCAATGCTAACACCATAGATAATATAATTAATGATACTGATGAATGTACTTGCAATATGGTTGTTGGTCGGAGTGGAATCTCAAGAGGGGGTGAATTCAGTTCCTACTTAAAATATCGGTTAAAATAAATATTATAAAGATCCCCCAAATTTGGAAATTGGCCTAGTTAATTTAGGCAGTAGAGATATAGATGTATAAATGGTCAACAGGTTTCTCAAAGGGTTATTAGTTGTCAGTTTAATTAGTGTAGAACACTTCTTCAACTTTTGAAACAAGTTTAATGAACTAACCGCATACAAACACTTACCAAAACTAACTATCCAAGTGAATGAAAAATACTTTTATGTTTTAGAAATAAGCAGCGGAAAATAGATAAAATAGAGTATACCAATATATATAACACATACAATTTAAAGAAGTGGTTTAGTCACACGAAGAGGCTTAATCCTCTACACTTGGTGATCACCAGCCACAAAGTAGTTTATATTAACAATAAACATGATACACAACTTGTATCAGGATTTACAATAGTTTTCACAAACTATTCATGGTTCACACCCTCAACCATAGTTATTTTTGGGAATGTAAAACAATAAAGACCACATATAGTCTCTTCTATAGTTATACATGGGAAAACAAGGAGTAAGAGAAGTTTGATGTGAGGATTTTTATATCCTCTAGTTCGAGCATAGGAGATAGTGTGTATGAAACAAATACACACTTTTCAAAAAAGTAATATAAAGGAAAAAAATATAGAAAATATGATTACATTGAGTTTAGAAGGCTCTATGTGTTTGCAGTTCATCTATTGACTCTTTGATGTGAAGAATTTGATGTTTGAGTCGTTCTCTAAAAGTTTTAGTCAAAACAGAGTGTCACTACTTCTGGTTCTGGATTTCATGAATTGAGTGTTCAACTTCTTGTGTTGATCTAGAGTTGATTAATCACAGAAGGCATTAGTGAGTTTTTCCCAAATGATATTCATGATGTCTGTGGGTTCACAGTGTAATTGCTGGATAATTTTTTTTTGATCTAGTGGGTATGTTTTTTCAAATTCTCAGACGCGCCTCTCATCATCAACTCCTCCCACCATTTTTGCATTCATATTTCTTCTATTTTATTTTTGAGGTCCGATAATAGGTAAAAGTACATCATTTTCGGTCCTTCTCATACCTCATACTGTCCCCAGATTCGGTCTCTTGGTATTTCTATAATGAGCCGTAATTAATGGCAGAAGCATTAATGTCATCAAATATGACCATTAGAATAATATTAAGAATTTGACAAAGTATGGAGTATAAGAGTATGGTAGAATGGTAATGATAGCCTTCAAAATTGTAGCCTTCAATAGTATTTTCACATCGGTTAACATTCATCGATAAGAATTCCAATGGTAACCTTCCATCAATAACTCTCCATCAGTAGCCTTTCATCAATGACTCTCCATTGATAGCCTTTCATTGGTGACTCTCCATTGGTATCCTTTCATCGATGACTCGCCATCGGTAAACTTCAATTTATAACTCTCTATCTGTAACCTTCTTAAAAGTAGCCTTGCATCGGTGACCTTGCATCAGTGACCTTGCATCAGTAACTTTTGAATTGGTGACCTTTGCATCGGTGACCATTTCATCAGTGACATTTGCATTGGTGTCCTTTGCAGTGGTGACCTTTTTATTGGTGACCTTTTCATCAGTGTCCTTTTCATCAGTGACCTTTCCATCGGTGACCTTGGTACCGGAGAAAATTTATCACTGTGAGCTTTAAGAAAGAGGGTAGTGAGACTTAACATGCATAGCTGGCACTTTGATATGAACATTATTTTCAAATAAATGATTATCTTGTAATAGAAACATAATTATCACTTAAATAAAACAAGATTTGGGATTATCAAAACATGATTTGGGATTATCAAAACATGATTTGGGATTATCAAAAATGTGAGTCCAATAATCTCTCCATTTTTTATCATCACAAATTATTTGAGTATTTTATAAATTAGGGTTAAGCACATTTTCTAATATCTTTAGGGGTGTGTATGAGAACATTTGAACCATGTTTATTATGGAAAAGTATAGATATTATATATAGGAAAAGAGTTCAGTCAACTAAAAAAATCTTCTTCTTTAAGTTTAGGCAGCTTAAAACATAAACATGACTTGTTTCTCCCCCTTTGGGTAACTTTGAGATTCAAGATTAAATATTTCTCCCCCTTTGTGATTAACAAAAAGACAGGCAGATAAAAAGAAACAAAAGATGATTTTCCAGTAATGAATCAAAAGTAAAATATACAAAAACTGTTACAAATATCCCTATCAACTAAGACAAAACACATTCAATCCACATCAGAGATGACCAAAGGAGATTTTCCTTTGGAAGTGGAGAGAGAATGTTCAGAAGATGGAGGTATAGGCCTAGGAATGATAGTCAACAGGGTAGGAGGAGCTGCAACAGAAGAATGAGTAGACCTATAGTGAGTAGATATCTGAGGAATGGTGGTGTTCAAGCTTCTGATGGCCTGTGCAGGTGTCATCATAGGTGAAACACTGGCAGATCCTGAGGCACCTATGGTATAAGTAAAGGCTGGAGGAACAATGATGGGAGTGCAATCCACATGGAGGAAGGGAAAAAGAGGATTTCTGAAATCCATAATAATATGTCATCCTCTTTCCATGGAGGAAATAAAATCATCCTTATTCTTCATAAATTTCTCCAAAGCAGGACTCAACTCTCTAAGGATTCTATCCTAATCTTTGAAGGATTGAGTGACAGGTGGGATCCTGACGTTCTCTAATAGAAACATGAAGTGACCATCCATATGATTCTTAGTGTATACCCTTTTGTAGTAGAAATCAACTTGTTCCTTGATGTCCTTTTGATCTTGACTAGCTTCCCTGAGATAATTTCAAACAAGATTATAAATTTCTCTGGTTGTGGATATAACATATATCCTAGACTGAGGATATGAGGTATTGTTACTAGATAACTTCTCAACTTATTCTCTAACAACCGACCTGAAGGCTTCTAAATCAAGAGTATGAGAGACTGAAGATGAAGAAGATGCACACCGATGTGTCGTAGTAAAATCTATTGTCTCTTTAAAAGATTTTGTCATCCCACTGATCAGTTTCTTCCCGTCATCATCTTGGCCACCCACTTGTGTCTCCAATGACTTCTTAAAGTCCTCAAACACAGGGAACATTTCCTAAACCACACTTTTAATATATCAAAGATCATTGTCCACCTAACCTCTTAAGGCCTTATAAGAGTCTAGTCTAGCAATATACCCCTTCATAGATTCCATATAATTTGCCAAGGTTTGGATCTGATTTTGACCGTCTTTTTCCTCCTCAAGAAGGATGGAGTGAGAGGTAGAAACTTTCATTTCTACTACAGAAGCAACAACTTATTGATTGTGAGATGTAACCCTCTCTAACACAACATGTATATTATCAAAGTGGCTCTTCAGATCTAATTTTATTGATTCCAAATAATCCTTATTCACATAGTCACGAGGCAAAAGAACCACTGGCTGTACAATAGTGGTTTCTAAAAGAGTAGGAATTGGAGGACTTCTGATATGTTGGTCATCATCAGAGTCTCCATAATAAAAGCCCAAAACTAAAAAACTAGGGTATTCTGACCAATCTTCAATTCCAAGAGCTAAAACAACTAAACCTATGGAAACAGGTTCTTCCCCCTCACTTAGAGCATTCTCTGGATTAACTATATCCATATCAACCATACCTCCTTGTGAGACTTCATCAACTTGAGGGTACATTTCCACTTCTTTGACCGAATCTTAACCTACTTCAAAATCAATTTCAACTTAAACTGAATCAGAAACTTCTTCATCTATACCTTCATCAATTTCTGTTTTTCGTATCAGAGGAATAAGACTTAGACATTCTTCCTCACATACATCAGCTACAGTCTCAAAGTCATCAAGACTTGATTCAGTGTCCTCATCCTCATTTGAGTTCCCTCTAATGTCTCTTAAGACATTTTGTTCCCCTTCTTCCTCACTGGTCTATTCATCACCACTGTCCCTTAGAATAGTCTCCCTTCTAGGAAATCTCTTTGGTGTGATAGGCTCACCAAAGGATACTGTATTAGAATGAGGATTGGAGGCAAGGTCTAGATCTCTCATGTCATCTATAGAATAGTCTTCTCTTTTTAGAATAGTAGTAACTTCTTCTTCTTTATCTGAATATGCAGGTTTTACATTACCATAATTTAGACCACGATCTCTCTTCTCATTGGGCCTAATAGGATGAGTGATAGGGTTAAATTCCTCATATAACTTAGCATCATCATTTACCCATTTTATTTTCGAAGGATTTCAATTTATGTTCATCAATTTGAAAATTACCTTTATAATGCAGAAATTGTCACTTACAAAAACTATTTCCTCCTTTTCTCTAGAAACTCATTTCAACATCAACATCACATATATAAGTCTAACATGAAATGAGGCATTGGATTTTGAACTGGTCTTTTTTATATCCTCTAACTGAATCATCAATAGCCTACATAAATTTATTTCCTATCCATGCTTCAATAGGTAAAAAATAAATACATCCTAAAATTTCAATGTTGAAAAGTTCCCTCTCCTAGGACTCAAGACACGCTGAACAAACTGAAATAGCAGTTCTTCTTATCCATCCATCTCAGCATCAATGAAATTCCTAGGGATCCCACTCCCTGTCAGTTTGGCTAAGCCTTATTTATAACAGAAGAACTCAGTCGTAGGAGGCACCACTCATGAGTAGTAATCATAAATCCATTCATGAGGTACGCATAGACACTTGGCCCATTCAATAGAAGAGAAGATTACACTTACTCCATATACCCTTGAAGACATTCTATTCTCATCCTTAGTCTGTTCGAATGTGAAAAACTCATAAAACTCTATAATTATCTTCGGTTAATAGGATCCATTGTTGTTTGTAAAGTATTCAACCTAGCCTTGAGCTTCAAGTGACTTCAGAACTAAAGGTATGCTCGTCATCAAACATTTGGAAGTAATCTTTTTTTCCACTATGATTTCCCTCTCGGTAGATGAGGGTTGATCGGATTTTTCACTGCATTACATCCAATACTCGGTTAAGCTCAAGGTCTCTTTAGATTTGGTGAATCCCATTTTTCACTGAACAATGATCTCTTCGCTCTTTCAATGTGATCTGAAGAGGTTTGAGGGTTTTAGAAGAGGGTTAGGTTATGAGGTCAGGGAGAAAGAGATTTGAGAGGGAGTTTAAGGGGGATCAAAATGTGGTATGATATTTTAATTTTATCATTTAGGTATTGAAAAACAAATCAAGTAAAAGAATAAATAAAACAGAAAATGATTCAACTTCCACCAGAAAAAAAACATGATGTCCCAAAAAATATTGATTATCGGTAAGGTGCCAATGGTGAGGTCCTAACGGTGAGGATTATAATGGAGAGGTCCTATTTGTGAGGTTTCTATATGTGAGGTCTATAATGGTGAGGTATCTAATTGTGAGGTCTGTAAAGGTGAGGATTCAAATGGTGAGGTCTCAAATGGTGAGGTTTCTAACGTTGAGGTCATAACGGTGAGGTCTCTAACAATGTGGTTTCTAATGGTGAGGTCCTAATGGTGAGGTCTCTAACGATGAGGTTTCAATCGGTGAGTTCCTATCAGTGAGGTCCTAGCAGTGAGGTCCTAATGGTGAGGTGTCTAATGGTGTGGTTTTTATTGGTGAGGTCTTAACAGTGAGGTCTCTATCAGTGAGGTTTCTAATGGTGAGGTTTCTATCAGCGATGTCCTATTTGTGAGGTTCCAATGTTGAGGACCTAATGGTGAGGTCCTAATGGTGAGGTCTATTACCCATATATTTTATCATACCTAACACATTTCTGATGTAATTTATGCTCTCATAATTCAAAGGATTTGTGAACATATCATCTAATTGGTGTTCAGTGCCAATGAATTCAAGAGGGATGTCACATCTTTGATAATGATCTCTCAAGAAGTGATGTCTCACATCAATGTGCTTTATCATAGCATGAGATACTCTATTTTTAGTGATTCTAATAGCACTTGTATTATCACACATTATGGATACATGATTGAATTTATATCCATAGTCTAGTAAAGTGTGTTTAATCCACAGAATTTGAGCACAACAACTCCCAGAAGCTATATATTCAGCTTCAGCAGTAGATAATGCAATAAAATTCTATTTCTTACTACAACATGATACTATATACTTTCCTAAAATGTGACATGTTCCAGAGGTTCTCTTTCTATATAACTTTCAATCAGCATAATCAGAAACAAACTAACTTATTAAATGAAATGTTGTTTTCTCTTGGACAAAATAGTCATATGTTAGTAGTAAACTAATGTTATTTAAAAATACTTTTAACAACAGTTAGATGATACTCTTTAGGATTGGATTGAAAGAGAGAACACATGCATACACTAAACATAATATCAGGTCTTCTACCAGTGAGGTTGAGTAGACTTCCTATCATACCTCTGTAATTGGTTTGATCCACTGGTTTACCAGTTTCATTAGCATCCATCTTACAAGTGGTACTCATATGTATATCACTACCTTTATTGTAGTTCAAACCAAAATGTTTCAAAATATCCTTGGTATATTTTCTCAGATTTAAAACAATACCATTTTTATTTTGAAAATTTTGAAATCTAGGGAAAAATTTAAGTTCCCCCATTAAACTCATTTCAAATTCATCTTGCATCATTTTTGAAAAATTTATACATAAAGAATTTTTGGAGGATCCGAAAATAATGTCATCTATATAAATCTGTACTATTAATACATCTTTTTAAATCCTTTTAATAAAAATAACAGGATCCTCTATTCATTTAGAAAACTTTTTGAAATAAGGAAAGAACTAAGTCTGTCATAAAAATCTTTAGGAGCTTATGTCATACCATATAGGGAATTTGGAAGTTTTATAACATTATTTGAAAAATGGGGATTTTTAAAACCATAGGGTTGTTCAAAAAATGCATCTTCAATTATATACCCATTTAAAAATGCACTTTTGACATCCATTTGATAAAGTTTGAAATTCAGATGAGCTCCATAAGCAAGTAGTATCCTAAGGGCTTCTAATCTAGCTACAGGTGAAAAGGTTTCCTCATAGTCTATTCCTACTTCTTTACTATAACCTTGTGCAACTAATCTAGCATTTTTTCTAACTATGTTTCCAGATTAATCAACTTTATTTATAAACACCCATTTAGTTCATATAGTCAACGTTTCTTTAGGTATTTCTACATATTCCCAAACTTTGTTTATTTCAAACTGATTTAATTATTCTTGCATAGCTATCACCTAGAATTCATCGTTTATTACATCATCAATATATTCAGGTTCATGCTATGAATGAAAGGCATATTGTTTAACCTGGTTTCTCAGAGAAGCTCTAGTTTTTGTTCCACTATTTAAATCACCTACTACATCATCTAAATAATGATTCATGAGTGTTCTAATACCTATATAAAGAGTTGAACTGGACACCTCCAGAATGTCTATAGGTCCAGATTCATCACGCACAGATTCTGGAAAATTTCTAGAATTGGTTGTTTTTACTAAGGGCTCACTGCCTTTATCATTAAGATCCAGAATTGACATATCCTCCTAAATAAATTCAATAGAGGTTTTGGGTTCATGTGAATCAGTTTCATCAAATTTTACATGAACTAATTCTTCCACACATTTGGTTCACTTATTAAATTTTCTATAAGCTTTACAAGAGATTGAGTAACCTAAGAGAATTCCTTCGTCGCATTTGGAGGAAAATTTGTCAAGATTTTCCTTAGTGTCAAGGTTAATGACTTTGCAACCAAAAACTCTAAATCAATTAACCTTAGGCATCAAATTATTTCAGATCTCATAAGGGGTCTTCTTAAGAACAGTTCTAATCAAGACTTTATTGATAATGTAACATGTTTTATTAACATATTTATCCCAAAAATAGCTAGGTTGATTATACTCATTAAGCATAGTCCGAGAAATCACATGAAGATTCCTATTTCTTCATTCTATATCTCTATTTTGTTGAGGTGTTCTAAGAGGAGAGAAATTTTGAGTATAGACATTATGTGAGAAAAAGGATTCAAATAACTAATTTTCAAACTCATGGCCATGATAAATTTTCAAGGTCTTAATTCTATGTCCACTAAGATTTTCTACAGACTTGGAATATTTGAAGAAGTAAGAACATGCCTCACTTTTTTGATCTAGAAATTATACCAAAGTATATTTAGAAAAATCATCTACAATAATATAAACATAGTTCTTCGAATTCAAACATGAAACTCTATATTGTCCAAACATGTCTGTGTGAACCTACTCCAGAGGTTGAGAAGTAGAAACTTCTTTCTTTAGTTTGAAAGAAAATTTTTATTGTTTTCTCTTTTGACAAGGATTACAATCGTTGTTAAGTGGGAATTCCAATTTGGGTAGGTCTCTAACAAAACCTTTCCCAGTTATTTTCCAAAGTGAGAGGAAATTTCGGTGTCCTAATCTTTTGTGCCATAACCAAGATTCCTTATGAAAATAATTTAAACATGAAACATTTTGCTTAGATAAGGAATTTAAATCATCAGCATATCCATTTTCATTTCTAAGATTAGTCAATATTAAATCACTTTTAGAATTAAAAACATTGCATGCATCATTTTCAAATTTAACATTAAAACCATCATCACATAACTGAGAGATACTTAATAAATTATACTTTAAACCATCAACAAAAAGTACTTTTGAAATTAACACAGTATTAGAGTTACTAATTTGGATTAAGCTGGTGATCTTCCCTTTTTCATTATCTACAAATGTAAAATGTCCACCATCAACTTCAATTACGATTTTAAGCATTAGTAGTCTCTTCTCATGGGTCTTGAACATCCACTGTCCAAGTACCATAGAGCTTTATAGGATCTCTTTAAATAGTTTTCCTCAATTTTTTTTCATGAAACATAAGTTTGAATGTTTGTTATTTTCAATATCAGAAATTTCAGATACACTTAAGCTATCTTCTGAGGCACTCCACATAGATTTCATAGCCTTTTTATATCATTTTCCCTTGCCTTTATATTTCTTATTAAATTTCAGCTTGGGGAAATCAGATTTCAAATCACCTTTTTGTTTACACTCACAACAGACTATCTCATTTGTGTTGTCATTCAATTTTAAGTTCTTTTTTCCACTGTCCATTATTATCATAGCTTAATTTATAGTTTTACTTTCTAAAAAACTTTTTATTATGGTAGAACTTCTTGAATCTCCAATAAGATAAGCCATCTCATCATCACTGTCTGAATCTGAGTCGTCACTAGTGGAAGTGTCTATAGGATCTTGATCTTTTTATTTATCCTTGTTCTTTGAGGTAGAAGTCTTGAATGCTGTAGATTTATCTCTTAGTTCTCCATTTAGTTCTTGATTTACCATACGATATTCTTCATAAATCATTAGCTTTTAAATTAGTTCCTTCACTGGTGTATTTATTATATAACAAGATTCTCAGATTGAAATAGAAGTTCCCCTCCATTTGTCAGGTATGCATCGAATCAATCTCATAATTTGATCTTTGTCGTCCAGTGGTTTTTCAAGAAGACTCATGGAATTAACTATTTCATTGAACCTGAGATACATTTTAGAGATAGGTTCATTAGGATTCATCATATAATTATCCTATTTAACAGTGTAAGTATTTAATCTCATTTCATTATCAATGGTTATTCCCTCAGGAGAAAAAGCTAATGTATCACAAATTTCATATGTAGTTTTACAGGCAGATATTCTATTGCATTCATCGTCACTAAGAGAACATTACAAAGAATTCATTAAACTATAGTTCTTATTATATATAGCTTTAGTCAACTGGGACCATGTGTCCCTAGCAGTAATAGGCAATAAATGTTGTTCTTCAATTGTGTCCCAGATTTTAGGTCCCATGCTCTCTAGATAAATTTTCAATTTTTATTTCCACTTAGCATTTTTATTACCATTACAGAAAGGTGGATTGTTAGTACTATCACCCTCAAATATGTTATCCATTGTTAAATATAATTGTAAAGAACTGAAAATTTAGATATGACAGAAATTTTAAGATCTTTACGATATAACTAAAATCAAAGTTAAAGAATTTGACATGTTTAACAATAGTTCAGGTAGTAGTAAAAAAACTAAACTAAATACTCTAATACCAAATGTTGGTCAGAGTGGAATCTCAATAGTGATGAGGTTGAATTGAGTTCCTACTTAAAATTTCTATTAAAAACATTTTTACAAAGATCCCCCAAATTTTGAAAATGGCCCCGTTAATTAAGGCAGTAAAGATATAGATGTATAATTAGTCAACAGGTTTATCAAAGGGTGATTAGTCCTCAGTTGAATTAGTTTATAACACTTCTTAATCATTTGAAACATGTTTAATGAATTAAAAATATAAACACACATACCAAAAATAACTATCAAAGCGAATGAAAAACCGTTTTATGTTTTAGAAATAAGAATTAGAAAATAGATAAAATAGAGTATAACAAAATATAGAACAAAGAAATGTTAAACAAGAGGTTCAGTCTCAATCCGAGACATAATCCTCTACATGGTGATCACCTTCCACTAAACAATTTATTTTAACAATAAACATTATACACAGCATGTATCGGGCTTTACAACAATTTTCTCAAATTGTCCTGGGTTCACACCCTCTACCATAGTTCTTCAAGGGAATGAAAAACAACAAAGACCACACACAGTCACTTCCAAAGTTATACATGGGAAAATAACGAGTAATGGAAAATTGACGTGAGGATTTTTATATCCTACAGTTCAAGCATAGAAGACAGTGTGTATGACACAAATACACACTTATCCGAAAAGTAAGATAAAGAAACACAATAAAGAAAATATGAGACATTGAGTTTAGAAGGAACTATGTGTTTGCAGTTCATCTCTTGACTCTTTGAAGTGAAGAATTTGATGTTTGAGTCTTTATCTGCAAGTTTTATTCAAAATAGAGTGTCGCAACTCCAGGTTATGGATATCATGAATTGATTGTTCAACTTCTTGTGTCGATCTAGAGTTGATGAAGCATAGAAGGTATAAGTGAGTTGGTCCCAAATGATCTTCATGATGCATGTGGGTTCACAGTGTAAGTGCTGGATGGATTTTCTTTGATCTAACGAGTATGTTTTTCCATATTCTTAGACACGCTTCTCATCATCAAGTCCTCACACCTTTTTTTCATTCCTCTTTCTTCACTTTTATATTTGAGGTCCGACAATAGGTAAAATTACATCACGTGTGGTCATTCTTGTACCTCGTATTTTTCCAAGATACAGTCTCCCTATATGTCTACAATCAGCATTAATTAATGTCAAAATCATTAAAGTCACCAAATATGACCATTAGAATAATATTTATAATTTGAAAAACTATGGAGTGGAAGAGTATGGTAGACTGGTAATGGTAGCCTTAAAAAACAGTTGTCTTCAAGAGTCAGTTTACATTGGTCAACATTCATTGATAACCATTCCAATGGAAACCTTCCATCAATAACTCTCCATTGATATACTTTCATCGGAGAATCTCCGTCGGTAGCCTTTCATCGTAGACTCTCCATCAGTATAATTTCATCGATGACTCTCCATTGGTAACCATAAATTGATAACTCTCTATCAGTAGACTTCCCAACAGTAGCCTAGCATCAGTGACCTTACATTGGAAACCTTTGCAACAGTGAAATTTGCATCGGTGACCTTTTCATCAGTGTCCTTTGCATCGGTTTCCATTGAATGGGTGACCTTTGCCTCGGTGACCTTTGGATCGGTGACCATTGAATCTTTGAACTTTGGATTGGTGAACTTTGTATCAGTGACCTTTGAATCGGTGACCTTTGCATCGGTGAACTTTTCATCGGTGACCATTGCATCTGTGAACATTGCATCGGTGACCTTTTCATCAGTAACCTTTTCATCGATGACTTTTATACTTGAGAAAATTTGGCACACTGAGCTTTAAACAAGAGAGCAGTGAGATTAAATGTACATAGCTATCACTTGGATATAAACATTATTTTCATATAAATTATTATCTTGCAAGAGAAAAATTATTATCACATAAATAAAACTTGATTTAGGATTATCAAAAAATTATTTGGGATTATAAAAACATGATTTGGTATTATAAAAATAGTTGAGTCTAACAATGGTGTATTTTAACTTTATAAAATCCATACCCAGAATGGGAGTATGCCACTCCCCGCAACAAAAGTTTAAAAGCCTAACCATACCAAAATTTATGGGAATAGGGAACCCAGAGAAACACATGAAACACTTTTTTTCTTAGGGTGGCCTCATGATGGGGACACATGAGCAATGACAATTATCTAAACTCCTTTTCATTGTAAAAAATAATGAAAAATCAACATTTTCTATTATACTAAATTGCTATTCGAGTCTGTTGAGAACTGAAAAAACCTTTATTTTCATTAACACTATCGATTTTGGTAAATGATGATACATATGATTATAATTAACCACTATAACTATAAAAATTATGAAAAAACATAACAGACTTTATCACATGGTGGAAGTGTTTTAAATATTCCCTCAACATGATGTTTTCCCAGGAAGAATTGATTGAAATTTTTACATATAATCTTTAATAATAGTTTCAAAAACAATTGAGTCCCATTAATTATCAATGTGGATTTCAAGTGTTTAAAACCATAAAAAATTTCTTGAAGGATGTAATATTGTGGATGGAGGAAAAATATCATCATACTTATTCCATAAATGTGAGATGTTCTATTAAAGATGAAATTGTGGCCATCAAACTCATAATGATTCTAGCACCCTCTATGGAACTAAAAAAATAATAATTCCATATTGTGACCCACTAAATAATTTTAACGATGTCAAAATTCCCATCGAGAAATAGAAAAGTAGATAATAGTCGCTATTTTGGGGATATAAGGAATTAAAATTATTCTTTCAAGAATGAATTGGTCCCAAAATATTTCAAAGATACAATAGAAAAAATAATAGTCCAGATAGAAAAACAAGGAGGCACAAAGTTATCAGACCGAATAACATTTTATACTACTTCAATTATAATCCAATGTTGGAAGATAATGATTTACATTGTTTTTCATTCAAGGATATCCTCCAAAAGATGGTCTATGTAGAGTTGGTCAAATTATGGATGTCTCTAATACGTTTAAATTGTGTCTTCATCACATATCAATAAGAGGAGGGATAATGGTAATATGAATTAGTTAGAGACATATAATGTGCAATGATTGGTTGATTGATAAATCAATTAAAATGTCTCACTCTATTATTATGGAATATCTAAGTCAACCATTTATGTCCCTATCTCCCTATGAAATGCCTAAGGTAAAATTTCCATCATAATATTATAAAAATAAATATAATCAACATAATATGAATAATAAATGAGAAGAATAACCTTTTACACATCTCAATCTTGTCCTTATCATTAAAACCTTGTTTCCCCATCATTGGAAGGATGATAATCGCACCACCAAACAAAAGAAACCTATGTTGAAGAGTCTTAATACTGATTGATCAATATAATTCAATTTTTAGACCTGTTTTCTAAATAAGAACTTGTATATGAATGCAAAAAAAATTGAAAATAAATATAGATAGAAAGTATGTGTCCATAGTGGTTAACAGTTTAAATAATATAGATTGGGGGATGATCTCAATATTTGGGTCCTATCTTTACGAAGTCCATAAATGTTGTCATAACATAGATGTAATAATATTATTAGCACCGATGAGAACATAAATACAATATTAAATATTCTAGAACTCTATTATACCCTATAAAATTTTAGAAAAAATAGTAGATATACAACTATATAGAAAGCACCCTAATGTGGGAAGACCATCCCATCCTAATCTACATAATGGAAATATTCCAACAAGCAGTAATTTGAAAGAGAAATTATCAACCCAAATTACCCCGATCTCAAACCCTCAAGCTAAGAAAAAACATAATGTTAATAAACAATGGTTCGTGAAAAATAATTACAATATCATTAAAAAATTAGTTTTGGTCCTAGAAAGACACTCAATTTTGGGTGCACTTCACTTATCAAATGATATTAGAGGAGTGCTCATTGAGGCCCTCTCAGGTCCTCAAGAATTTAATGCTAAGGTAACTCTTATTTAATACTATCATGTTGATATTAATCCGAAATAATTATACACATGAATTTTACCTATAGAACAAGCCTGAAATTCTACCATGTATAGACATACTATGTCCATATAACAATATAGAAGCATGAAAAAATTGATTTTCATCAAGCCTTGATGAAATATAGACTATAGATCGACTCATCAGGATTCAGATGCTATAAATACTAGGATATATCATGGATGAATTTTCCCCATGCAGCCTAACTATTCAATGGTATAAAAAGAGTGATAAAAATAAACATAGGAAAATAATGATGAGAAATCATTTTAGAGACCACTATTCTAATTATGAATTCATGCTAATTTTTCAAAGCATGTATTTTTATTAATTTATTGTATTTATTTGGCACCATGCACAAGAAACAATACCCTCTTAATTTTCTAAATGTTTTAAATATTGAATCAATAGATAGGCTAGGGACATACAATGTAACGATTCATCTTTTCAATCATGTGAGTCCTAAAATATATAACCAAGATTTTATAATGGGTAGAGGAAGCAATTAATTGAGGGTAATTCTATCTGAATCACAACACCAACATATTGGTAGATTCTCTCACCAATCCATTGAGCCATCTTTATGAAGAATACATGTTAATAATTAACCATATGAAGGTGAAAATTCCATATTGTAGAACTTACCAGACTATGTGGATCCCACTAGATAATAAGAAATATTATATAAATAAAAGACCATGATATATGTTCACATACACCTCAGTCTTCATGATCATGGTTGTGTCATATGATTCTCACCAATGAGATAGTGTCCCTAAATTGACAGAATATAGTAGTACCCATCGTGATTTTTCCCCAAATGATTTTACTCAAAATCGTCCTATGATTTTTAAGATATTGATTCATCATATATCCCCAGCATTATAAAGGAGGATGAGAAGGGACTTAGGGACACATCTCTAGAATTAAATTAATTCTAAAAACCCACCTTTTATGAACTTAAATAATTGAATATCAGTACCGAGAAAGATCCATGAACTATATTGATTAGTGGTGGCATTACCAATGAAGAGAATTGGAAAACATCCCATTTAAAAAAATAGCATCGTGACGTTTTTTATTGAACCTATTCTAAAAAATTTGGTATGGATCTAGATTGTGTTAACCATCACTTTTCCATACCAATGGATGACCATATCTAGAAGAAATTAGCAAAGAAAACACATCTTTCCCAAATTAGGATAGTCGAGGTCAAATTTGATAATTTGACTTGATAAAACAACATTAGAGAGTACCAACACTCAAAATATATTTAAAATATGGTTCATGTCACTAAAAATAATATGAATCCTCTATATGACATTAATTACATGTATTTTAGTCGAAATATCATGAAAGTTGACTTCAATAATTTAATGAAAAAAACTATTTATTGATTGAACTGTTGGATTCTTGGAGATTTCATTTAGGAATTGATACTCCAACTACAACTAGATTCAGACGACCCACAATGATGATGTGGATTCCACCTTCATGGTTCCCTAATAGGTTTAATATTATCATGTAATTCCATTTTTTATTCAAGAAACGTATTTCCATATATCAACACACAATGCATCCCATATTCAATTACTTCATGTTGAAGATCGTCGAGTGTTTTGATTTTGATCTAGTGGCTGAACACCATTAACTATATAATAATATTTATTATCTAGAGACAATTTCCAACCAAATTGGCAATAGAGACTAAAAACCCCCATTGGTACACTTATAGAGTGACATCACAAAATATTTTGGGCATTGTGGTCTTCCACAGGGGAATTGGAGTAAACCATGAGAAGATAAAATTTATACTTGATATGCCCCATATATGGAATCTCCAGGATTTGAGGCGACTACAAGGATGCCTCACCTATATTAATTGTTCATATCTAACCTCATTGTCTTGTACATACCATTATAAATTTTATTTAAATATGGGCCACCTCTTATTGGGATCAAAATTTCTAATAGACCTTTCCCAATCTAGAAAAATATCTCTTACATCCACCAATAATTATTCTACTAGCAGAGTATAATCTACTCTCCATAAAATTGAAACACTAGAGTGATATCTTAGAACCCTCCTCGCTGAGAGAAAAAAAAGGAAGAGATGATAATATCTTGTATCTTCATTGAACAATTATTGATATAGAGACGTGATATTATGAATTTCTATGATTTTCCACAAAGGAGTATTCACAATTTAGAGGCCATGGAATTACATAAAACATCACACAATCTAATAAATCTTCAATCATCACATATTGACTATGGATTTATTGTCTTGGGTAGACATCCTTAAATTGTTATAAATCCCAATCATATCTCATAACATCATCAACATATATGTATTTTTATATTTCCTTATAATAAAACCCGCATCATAAAGTGTGAAAATGAACACAATTATCCCTAATGTGGTGGTTTTTATATTCATTACACTTCTCATACATGGGTAATGTAATTTTATGGTACTTTTGTTAGACTCATAGGGAAAATAATGGAAGATCCAAAGCATTATTAGGTTATTTAGGGGATATTCCTTGCCTCTCCAACTAAATAGGTATTCCATAATCCTTTTTATTACACGAAAATTTCACTAACAATGATTAAGGATTCCAGTACCACATTAAAGTCTTGTAGTTGGATCTTGAGATATTAGTGTCTCGCATAAAAATCAATGGTGTCTATGAATTGTTATTTAAGAAAATAATGGTAGAATACACCATTAAGGAGTAACTAATACCCTCACATTATCATACCCAAAGACTTTTAGTGGATCTACCCTTCTATCTAACACCTACTAATGTTCCACATTTCTATAATACATGTTTTGTTTTATTGTATAATGTCACGAAAACCCTAATCATATTTGATCAAGATGGACATCATCCACATCATCCACCAAATAGTAATATCACTATTTATTGAAAATAATGTGAAGGAGATCAATGAGATTAGTACTACACCATTGCATGATAATATTACATCCTCTTACATTACTACCAATGTTAGAAGGATGTATTTCATAATATAATACCTCGAAAACATATTCTTCTCATGGATATAGTTAATAATGAACATTTTTGTCATCGGGAAGTGAACTTTGTCCTCTATGATGGGCCCAAATATTTAAAATTCCTTTATAAATAATTTTTCAATGGATTCCTCCTCATATCCATCGAAGGAACATGCACTTTTACATCCATACAAGAAGTAAATTATCGAACATGTATAACTTATCACCCATGACCCATAACATCCCATCAGATTAAGAGGCATTTATATTCCTATCCATTTATGATGTAGGATTGTGAATATTTTATTATTAAGTTCCATTTATTCTAGTTCATTCCAATTTCATCCATAATTCCCTAGAATTATTCCCTACTATAAAATACTCTTAGATATTTTGCTTCTTGGAAATTGATTTCATTGTAATATATCCCCCAACCACAACAATAATGTTCAAGTATATCCTTACTTCCACAAACATATTATCTAAGTGGGTTGTGGGTATACCACTCAAGGATGTTGGTGTGATGTTCCTCATCAATTTTATGAAGACCAATATCACTACCATATTTGGCATAACTCACGGAATACTAATGGACAACATCACCAATGTATTTTCTTCCGAGTTGAAATGGCTATATCCCAAATAAAATATCCATTAGATCTATTTTTCTTACTACCATTTAGTAGTGAATTGATATATGAATTCCTTCGATAATACTCTATCAAAAATCCTTCAGAATATGGTAGGAAAATACAAGAAATTAGGCTGAGGTAAAATTATACATATGTTGTGGGCCTATCTCCCCATTACTAATACTATATTGAATGTCACCCCATATTACCATTTCCAAAGAGTTTCAAGACATCGTGGGTCCACTCAATTTCCAAAAAAAATATGATTGACAGTCTCTTACCACTTGTTTATAATATAATGGCACCAAGAAGTGAGCCTAACACCCACATGCTTGACCCTCTCATCGGAAAGAATAGCAGAATTACAGATTCTCCAAACAAGGAAGATGTATTTGGAAGGGATCTTGTTGCACCATACAATGTTTTTCCAGCCAACCTGATGCGCCTAAGGAGTAAAGATCCTAAAGAGGCCTCTTTATGTGAACTTCACAGAATTACAGGGGATGAAAAAACATTTATTCCGTTCATTGTTGATGAGGATAGTGTAAAAAATGGCATGTTGGTTCTTTTCCAGAACGTTCTTGATGAAATCTGGGTACTGACTCACCTCTTTGAAGGTGATCGATGAAGCCAGATAGTCTGGAAAACCGAGCATAGATCCCACCCAATTGTGCTTCCAAAAAAATATTCTCTTCTCCTACGATCCATTGGGAATGCCAAAGGAGGCCCGGGATGAGGTGGAAAACCGATTTCCACAAGGGAGATCCCTGAACATTTTCTACAGCCACATTGGTGTCAAAACTATGGGACATAATTCTACCCTAAAGGGTCTGGCTCTCTAACATTTCCCATGCGAGTTTTGAATGCATGGACTACAACGTTCCTCATATACTCATAATGTTGACTCCCCCATCATGAATAGGACGTTCCATCTGGTCCCATGACACCCAGGGCCTCTTTCCTACTGAATGTGCTCCCCATAAGAAGTTGGCAGGCACCATGTCAATCTCTTGGATCAATCTCTCTGGAACGTAAGTGGAAGACAATTCATGCACCGGTATGGCAGTCAGGATGCTATACATCAGCCCAATACATCCCCCAAAAGAGAGGAATTGATTCTTCCAGTGGAGGACATGACTGGTAATCCTGCTCACCACAAGATCAATGTCTTGAATACGCATTTAGCTTGTGGATATTGGGGTTCCAAGGTATTCCATTGGGAAATGACCCAACTGCATGTTCATACGGCTGCATATAAGGGAGGCTCATCCTTCCGCACACTTATTAGACAGAAAAGGATTACTTTTGGAGTGGTTGATCATCAGGCCTCTCCAGAATCAATAATCCTCCAGAATCAACTTGATTACACACATTGATCTCTTCCCTAAATTCAAGAAAATTATCGTGTTGTTTGAAAACATCAAGTAAGAAAAGGAGGTGTTGTTTTATTTCCTTCTATAGGGTATGATGCTACCATTCGAGACCCCTATTTCTAGTAGGAGACTTAGTGTGTCCTGCATAAAGATGAAAATAGTTTGGGATAGTTGGTCACTTTGTCATAAGCCCTGAGTAGCCTTGAATAATCCATGAGATCTCCCCATGAAAGAAACAGCTAGCCACGATGAACTAAAGCACCTGAAGAGGTTGTCTGAAGCATTGAAAGAAAATCCCATCCTTGACAGAACCCTGTTAATGAACCCCCATTATATTCTGTCATATGCCCAGTTCATACCCCGTTTGATGGCCATATTGGACCCATGAGTCTTGAGGTTGATGTCCCTCGCCACTTCCTGCGCCAGATCAATTTCCCCCTGAATTGAGTGACCCCTCACAAAACCATGATTCTCTATGGAAGTCCACATAGAGAGGTGCATGGCCATCCTTAATTTGATGACACCTACAAGGATCTTGTAGGGGAAGTTTCACATACACACCAGAAGATAGTGGAGGATGAAGCAGGGATACTTCACCTTCAGAATGAGAACCAAATTTGTGGCGCTTGAAACTCAGGGAGAATTCCTCCTAAGAAAAAACCATGAACCACCACCACAATATCAGCCTTAGACACCTCCCACGAAACTCTATAAAATGAACCGGGGAAACATTCAGGTCCAGGAACACTTTTGGGGTCAATATTCATCATGGTCGTGAGGATCTTGGATTCCTCTAGGAACTCTTCCTAAATAGCATTTTTCATAGTGGAAACTCTGGGGGGGATGAATTCCCAAATATCACCATTGCTGCTCGGATACCCATTGGCCATCATTGAGTTGGGACCTACAAGAAGATCTTTAAGAAAAGAGTATGCCATATTACCCACCACATCTCTATCATCTGTATAGGAGGAATCTTCATGAATTTTTTTTGGTTTGATAGGCCATATTATCCCCCTGATACAAGAATAGAAGTAAGCAGTGTTCTTATCCCCCTCATGCATCCATCTTGTCATTGCTTCCTCTTGGGCCATTCATTCTTCTATAAGAATCAGATACACCAGTTTATTCTTCTTGATATCAATATTCCCGAAGTTTTTATAATCACTATGGTCCTATTGGTTGGATTTAAGAATATCGATGTCAATTTTAAGATCCTCCATCTACTGATCACTGTGAGGGCCATCGAATGTCCACATCTGAGGCCTCTGTTTAATCCTCATTAGTTTATTGTGTATTTCCACCCATGAGTATCCTTACACCAGTTCCCTCCAAGAGTCCCACATAATCTAGATGAACTCTAGTTCCCTCGACCATTGGTAACAGAATCAGAACTTTCTCTAAACATCCTGGAATGGGAGCAGGGAAACCAACAAAGGACAATGGTCTGAGATACCATGAACCATGTGGGTTACCTTGGAATCTGGGAACATCGAGTGGACATTCAATTTAGCGAGGCATCTATCAATCTGGCTCCAGCCGCGTCTACTCCCTCTTTGGTTGTTACACTAATTGAAACGGTCTACAAAGTATTCTATATCCATTAACCCCTTACATTCCATGAACTGGGAAAAGTCCTTGCTTGCGTGGTGAGGGATTGCGCCACATCCTTTTTCTCCTCTGGATCTGTGATGATGTTAAAGTCTCCACCAACGATCAAAGGGAAAACTCCTTGATCAAACACGCTTTTCAAGTGTCACAAGGCTTCCCTTATACCTTCATTACATCTTCCATAAACAAAGTAAACCACATTGTTCAATGATCTCTTTGTCAACCTCTTTGCAATGAATTGTTGTCCTCCCTGCACCTGGTCCACTGAAATATCCTTGTTCTGGAAAATCCCAATATGAAGATTCACTAGATCTTCCTTCATTGAATCATGAATTTTCACCTTATAGGTGAACAGTACAAATAATTAATTTCATTGAAGTTATTATTATATGTAGCTTTAATCGACTGAGACCATGTGTCCCTTGCAGTAACAGGCAATACATGTTGTTCTTCAATTGTGTCCCAGATTTCATGTCTCGTGCTATCTAGATAAATTTTCATTCTTAATTTCCACTGAGCATAGTTATTACCATTAAAGAAAGGTGGCGTGTTAGTAACAACACCCTCAACTCTGTTATCCATTTGTTAATAAGAATTGTAAATAACTAAAAATTTAGATATGAAAGAAATTTTATGATCTTTAAGATATATCTAAAATCACAGTTAATGAATTTGACATGTTTCACCACAACTCAGGTAGTAGTAAAAACAAACTAAACTAAATCCACTGATACCAAATGTTGGTCGGTGTAGAATCTCAAGAGGGGGGTGGGTGGGAATTGAGTTCTTACATACAATTTCTGTTAAAAACATTATTATAAAGATCCCAATGTTTTGAAAACAGCTGATTTAATTAAGGCTGTGATGATATAGATGTCTAATTGGTCAACAGGTTTCTCAATGGTTGATTAGTCCCCACTTGAATTAGTGTATAACACTTCTTCAACCTTTGAAACAAGTTTAATGAATTAGACACATACACACACTTACAAATACTAACTATCCAAGTGAATGAAAAATAGTTTTATGTTTTAGCAATAAGCATCAGAAAATAGATAAAACAGAGTATAAAAAAATAAAGAACACAGAAATGTTAAACAAGAGTTTTAGTCTCAAGCTGAGACTTAATCCTCTCAACGTGGTGATGACCTACCACCTAGTAGTTTATATTAACAATAAACATGAAACATAACTTGTATCAGGCTTTACAAAAATTCTCACAAATTGTCTAGAGTTCACACCCTCTACCATAGTTCATCGTAGGAATGAAAAACAACACAGACCACACACAGTCTCTTCCACTATTATATGTGGGGAAACAAGGAGTAAGAGAAGTTTGATGTGAGGATTTTTAAATCCTCCAGTTCAATCATAGGAGAGAGTGTGAATGACACAAATACACACTTATCACAAAAGTAAGATAAAGGAACACAATAGAGGAAATATGATGAGATTGATTTTATAAGGCTCTATGTGTTTGTAGTTCAGATCATGACTCTTTGAAGTGTAGAATTTGATGTTCAAGTCTTTCTCCAGAAGTTGTCTTCAAAACAGAGTGTCGCAACTCAGGGTTCTGGATTTCAGGAATTGAGTGTTCTGCTTCTTGTGTTGATCGAGAGTTGACGAATCCCAAAGGGCAAAAGAGATTTTGTCCCAAATTATTATCAAGATGGTTTTCGGTTCAATGTGTAAGTGCTGGATGGATTTTCTTGGATCTAGCGTGTATGTTTTTTAATATTCTCAGATGTGCTTCTCATCATCAAGTCCTCACACCATTTTTTCATTCCACTTTCTTCTCTATTATATTTGAGGACCGACAAAAGGTAAAAGTACATCATGTGTGGTATTTCTTATACCTCATACTGTCCCCAGATACGGTCTCTTGATATGTCTACAATCAGCATTAATTAATGTCAGAAGCATTTATGTCAGCAAATATATCCGTTAGAATAATCATTAGAAATTGACAACGTATAGAGTGAAAGAATATGGTAGACTGGTAATGGTAGCCTTCAAAACGGCTAGCTTCAATAGCAAGTGCACATCGGTCAACATTCATCGGTAACTATTCCAATGGAAACCTTCCATCAATACCTCTCCTTCGATAGACTTTAATCAGCGACTCTCCATTGGTAGCCTTTCATCGGTGACTCTCCATAGGTATCCTTTCATCTGTGGCTCTCCATTGGTAACCTTCAATTGATAACTCCCTATCGGTAATATTCCCAATAGTAGCCTTACATCGGTGACCTTGCATCAGTGAACTTGCATTGGTAACCATTTAATTGTCGACCTCTGCATCGGTGACCTTTGCATCGCTGACATTTGGATCAGTGACCTTTTCATCGATGACCTTTGCATCGGTGACCTTTTCATCGGTGACCTTTTCATCAGTGACCTTTGCATCGATGACCTTTCTACTTGAGTAAATTGTTCACAGTGAACTTTAAACAACAGAGCAGTGAGATTAAATGTATATAGTTGTCACTTGGATATAAACATGATTTTCACACAAATGATGATCATGTAAGAGAAAAATAATTATCACTTAAATAAAACATGATTTAGGATTATCAAAACATGATTTGGGATTATCAAAACAGGTGAGTCGATCAATGGTGTATATTAACATTATAAAATCCATACCTAGAATGAGAGTATTCCACCCCCCCCCCCCAAACAAAATTTCAAAAGCCTAACCATCCCAAAATTTAATTGAATAGGGAACCCAAAGAACCACATGAAACACTTTTTTTCTTGGTGTGGCCCAATGATGGGGGCACATGAGCAATTAAAATTATCTAAACTTATTTTATTTGTAAAAAATAATAAAGAATCAACATTTTCTATTATACTAAATTGTCATTCAGGTCTGTTGAGAACTAGAAAACCCTTTATTAACATTAAAAGTATCAATTTAGGTAAATGATGACACTTATTATTATAATTAACCTCTCTAACTATAAAATGTGTGAATATAATTGAGTAATATACTTTATAACATGGTGGAAGTGTTTCAAATATTCCCTCAACATGATGTTTGACCAAGAACAATTGATTGAAATTTTTAGATATAATCTTTCATAATAGTTTCAAAAACTATTGAGTCCCATGAATTATCCATGTGGATTTCGATAGTTTAAAACCTTATAACAACTACTGAAGGATTTAATATAGTGGATGGTGGAAAAATACTATCATACTCTTTCCATATAAGTGAGATGTTCTATTAAAGATGAAATTGGGGACATCAAACACATGAATATTATATCACCCTCTATGGAACTAAAAATAGAACAATTCCAAATTGTGACCCCTAAATAATTGTAACGACATCATAATTCCCATTAAGATACAGAAAAGTTGATAATAGTCACTATTTTGGGGATATAATGAATTAAAACTATTCTTTCCAGAATGAATTGGTTCCAAAATATTTCCCAGCTACAATAGAGAAAATAATACACAAGATAAAAAAACATGGATGCCCAAAGTTATTTTACCCAATTAGTTCCTATACTACTTCCATTATAATCAAATGTGGGAAGATAATGATTGAAATTGTTTTTCATTAAATGATATCCTCCAGAAGAAGATCTAAGTAGGTTGGGTCAAATTATGGAAGTCTATAATACATTTAAATTGTGTCTTCTTCAAATATCAATAAGAGGAGGGAGAGTGGTAATATGTATTAGTCAGAGACATATAATGTTCAATGATTGGATGATTGATAAATCAATTAACAGGTCCCACTCTATTATTATGGAATATCTATGTCAACCAGTTATGACGCTATCTCCATAAGAAATGCCTAAGGTATAATTTCTATCATAATACTATAAAAATATATAATCTACAGAATATGAATAATGAATGAGAATAATAACCATTGAAACATCCCAAGCTAGTTCTTATCATTAAAACCTTGTTTCCCCATCATTGGAAGGATGATAATCGCACAACCAAACCAAATAAACATATGATAAAGAGTCTTAATATCGATCAATCAATATAATTCAATTGTTAGACCCATTTTCTAAATAAGAACTTGTATATGAACGCAAAAAACTTGAAAATAAAAATAGATAGAAAGTATGTGTCCATAGTGGTTTAGGAGTTCAAATAATATACATTGGTGGATGATTTCAATATTTGGGACTTATCTCCACTAAGTCCATAAATGTGGTCAGAACATATATGTAATAATATTGTTGGGACCAATGAGTACATAAATACAATATTAAATATTCTAGAACTCTATTATACCCAATAATATTGTAGAAAACAATAGTAGACATACAACTATATAGAGATCACCCTAATGTGGTAAGACCATCCCATCCTAATCTACATAATGGAAATATTCCCACAAGCAGTACTTTAAAGGAGAAATTGTAAACATAAATTACCTCGATCTCAAACCCTCATGATAAGGAACACTATAATGTTAATAAACATAGGTCCTTGGAAAATAATTACAATATCATTAAAAAATTATATTTTGCCTATAAAGACACTCAATTTTTTATGTTCTTCACATGTCAAATGATATCAGAGGAGTGATCATTGGGGCCATCTCAGGTCCTCAAGAATTTAATTCTAAGGTCACTCTTATTTATTTCTATCATGTTGATACTAATCCTAAATAATTATACACATGAATCTTATTTATAGAACAAGCCTGAAATTATACCATATATAGACACATTAAGTCCATTTAACAATATAAAAGCATGAAAACATTTATTTTCATCACGCCTTGGTGAAATATAGACTATGGATAGACTCATCATGATTCGGATGCTCTAAATACAAGGATATGGTGTGGTTGAATTTTCCCCATGCAGCCTAACTATTCAATGGTATAAAAAGATTGATAAAAATAAACAAAGGAAAATAATGATGAGAACACATTTTAGAGACCACTTTTCTGATTACGAATTCATGTTATTTTTTTAAAAAATATATTTTTATTATTTTATTGGATTTCATTGTCTCCATGAACAAGAAAATACACCCTCTTCATATTATAAATATTTTTAATATTGAATCAACAGATAGTCTAGGGACATTAAAAGTAACGATTCATTTTTTGAATCATATGAGTCTGAAAATATATACCCCAAGATTCTAGAATGGGGAGAGGATGCAATTAATTGAGGGTAATTATATCTGAATCACCACCCCAACATCATGGCAGATTCCCTCACCAATCCATTGAGCCATCTTGATGAATAATACATGTTAATAATTAACCATATGGTGGTGAAAATTCCATATTATTGAAGTTACCAGACTATGTAGACCCCACTAGATAATAAGAAATAATATCTAAATAGGAGACCATTATATATGTTCACATACACCTCTTTATTCATGATCATGGTTGTGTCATATGATTCTCACCAATTAGATAGTGCCCCTAAATGTCAAGAATATAGTAGTGCCCATCATTCTATTTCCCCAAATGATTTTACTCAAAATTTTCCTATGGTTCTTAAGATGTCGATTCATCATATATCCCCAACAATTTAAGGGAGCATGAGGAGGGACTTAGGGATACCTCTCTAGAAATAAATTAATGCTGAACATCCACATTTTATGAACTTAAATAATTGAATATCTGTACGGAGAATGATCCATGAACTATATTTATTAGTACTAGCATTACCCCTGAAGAGAAGTGGAAAACATCCCCTTTATAAAATAGCATCGTGAAGTGTTTTATTGAAAATATTCTAGATATTTTGGTACGGATCTATATTTTGTTACCCATCATTTGGCCATACCAAAGTATCACCGTATCTAGAAGAAATTCGAAAGGAAAACATATCATTCTAACATTATGATAGTCAAGGTCAAATTTGATAATTTGACATAACAAAACAACATTAGAGAGTACCAAAACTCAAAATATATTTAAAATATTGTTCATGTCACTAAAAATAACATGAATCCTATATATTACATTAATTACATGTATATTAGTCTAAACATCATGAAGAATGTCTTCAACAATTTCATGAATAAAATATTTATTGATTGATGTTTTGTATTCTAGGAGATTTTATTTATGAATTGATAATCAAACAACAACTAGATTTAGATGACCCTCAATGATTATGTGTATTCCACCTTCAGGGTTCCCTAATAGGTTTAATATTATCAAGTAATTCTATTTTGTATTAAAGAAACCTATTTCTATATATCAACACATAATGCATCCCATCTTCAATACCTTCATATTGAAGATCACTGAGTGTTTTGATGATGATCTAGTTGCTGAACCCCATTAACTATATAATCATATTTATTATCTAGATACAATTTCCAACCAAATTGTCAATAGAGAATGAAAAACCCCCTTAAGTACACTTATAGAGTGACATCACAAAATATTTTTGGCATTGTGGTGTTCCACCAGGGAAGTTGAGTAGACCGTGAGTAGATAAAATTTATACTTGATATGCACCTTATATAGAATCTCAAGGATTTGAGGGGACTCCAAGGATGCCTCACCTATATTAATTGTTCATATCTAACCTCATGGTCTTGTACATACCATTCATAATGTTAATGAAATATGGGCCACCTCTTAATGGGATCATAATTTCTAAGAGACCTTCCACAATCTTGAAAAATATCTCTTACATCCACCGATATTTAATATACTAGCAGATTATAATCTACTTTTCATATAATTGAAACCCTATAGTGATATCTTAGAACCCTACTTGCTTAGAGAAAACAAGTAAGAGATGATAATATCTAGTATCTTAGTTGAACAATTATAGATTTAGAGACATGATTTTATGCATTGGTTTGATTTTCCACAAAGTAGTATGCACAATTTAGAGGCCATGGAATTTCAAAAAACATCACACAATCAAAATGATCTCTTATATGGATATGCTAAAATAAATCTTCAATCATATCATATTGACTATGGATTTATTGTCTTGGGTATACATCCTTAAACAGTTAGAAATCCTAATCATATAACCTAACTTCATCAACGTTTAAGTATTTTTATATTTCCTTATAATAAACCCTACCTCATAAAGTATGAAAATGAACACAATTCTCTCAAATGTGTTGGTTTTATATTCATTACACTTCTCATACATGGGTAATGTTCTTTGACGGTACTTTTATAAGACTCATATAAAAAATAATGGAAGATCCAAAGCATTATTAGGTTATTCATGGGATATTCCTTGCCTCTCCAACTAAATAGGTAATTCTATAATCCTTTTTATTACCCGAATATTTCACTAACAATGAGTAAGGATTCTAGTACAACATTAAAGTATTGTAGTTGGATATACAGATATTAGTGTCTCACATTAAAGTCAATGGTGTCTAGGAATTGTTATTTAACAAAATAATGGTAGAATATACCATTAAGGATGAACTAATAAACTCACATTATCATACCCAAATACTTTTAGTGGATCTAACCTTCAAACTAACACTTACTAATTATCCACATTTCTAGAATACATGTGTTGTTTTATTGTATAATGTCACCAAAACCCTAATCATAATGGATTAATATGGACTTCATCCAAATCATCCACCAAATGGTAATCCTGCCATTTATTTATAATAATATGAAGGAGATCAATGAGATAAGCACTACACCATAGAAAAAAAAGATTACATCCTCATACACTACAACCAATGTTAGAAGGATGTATTTCATAATATAATACATCCAAAAAAGTTTCTTCCAAAGGATAAAGTTAAGAATGAAAATTTTTTCATCGGAAAGTTAACTTTGTCCTCTATGATGGGCCCAAATTTTTGAAATTTCTCTATAAATAAGGTTTCAATGGGTTCTTCCTCATACACATCGAAGGGAGGATCACTTTCACTGCCATACAAGAAGTAAATTATCGAACATGTATAACTTATCACCCATGAACCATAACTTCCCATCAGATTAAGAGACATTTTTATTCCTATCCATTGATGAAATAGGATTGTGAAGATTTTATAAGGATGTTCCATGTCTTCTAGTTCATTCCATCTTCTTCCATAAGCCCCTAGAATTATTCACTACTCTAAAACACTCTTAGATATTTTAAATCTTGGGAATTGATTTCATTAGAATATATCCCCCATCGACACCCATAATGTTCAAGTATATCCATCCAACAACAATCATATTCTCTAAGTGGGTTGAGGGTATACCACATAAGGATGTTGGAGTGATGTTCCTCATCAATTTTATGAAGACCAATATCACAACCATATTTGGCATAACTCACACAATAAGGATGGAAAACATCACCAATGTATTTTCTCTTGAGTTGAAATGCCTATATCCTAAATTTAATATTCATTCGAACTATTTTTCTTTATACCATTTATTAATGAATTGATATATGAATTCCTTCAATAATACTCTATAAAACATCCTTTAGAATATGGTAGTAAAATTCAAGAAATTAGGGCGAGAAAAAATTATACATACCATGTGGACCTATCTCCCCATTAATCATACTACATTGAAAAGGACCCCATATTCCAATTTCCACATGAAAATGTATTTATAAACACTGAGGTTTAGTTTAATTTATTTCACTTTACTATCAGTGATCGATTTATTTAAAGTGGGAAGTATCAAATCTGGTTGAAAGATCTTGAGTGACTCGATGAGGAAATGGAATGAACATTAGAAAACATAAAAAACAATAGAAAAACTGCACAAGCATTCTATAAGATAACTAGTCTCTTCTAATTCCTCTTGGAGAATACGAATTTTCTCCTAGAGAGCCAAAGGAACTATTCAAGAAGTCTCCAAAACATGATCCAAATTGGTATTTTCCTTATGTCTTACATCAATTTTACTCTACACGATCCTACTCTCAGATCAGGATAGATGGAGTTAATATCACACCCACACCAATTAGTCATTTATTTAGAAATAATTTTTTTTAAAAGTCATATTCGGGTTCACTATCATTATGGTCACATGACATAAAACTAAAAAAATATCTCCTTGTAGAGTGAAATTAAATTGTATGGAACACATCCCGATTGCATGACTTCAAAATATTATAAAATTAATGTCTTAACTACATGATGCAAACTACATAGTGTTCACATCCTTGTCATGTTACATTAAATTATATGGAAACACATTATAGTAACATGACATTGAACTAAATGAATCCACATCCTCACTATATTATGATAAAATTCTTAGGGTGGGTCTCAGCTACATCAATGTAAACTAAATAATACTTACTTCCTTATAACATTATGAAAACCAACTTGAAAGTGTTATAAATTACATTATAATTTATTCTAGTATTTAATGAGTGAACTTTTAATTACCTATTGTTTCTCACTCTGAGAAAAAGTAATTTGATCTTAGATTTTCTAGTTGATTGCTTTGATTAGCATGATTGTGATTCCCATGTCCAAATGAAAGATCATAGTACTGATCATACATGGAGTTAAAATTCTAATATTTATCACTACATCTGGCTTGATCTCTGACTCTATAGGATACAAAGTGGATTCTAGATCTCCTATCCTAGTCCTAACCACAAATTTTAATTATATTAATTATCCTTTGTTGTACCCTATTAAATTTATGTTGTATCTCTACATCTTTCACTAGGATTCACATATAACTCATATTCACTCATACATGAGTTCAATCAATAATGAGGTATGAAATTATATAAGAAATATGTGTGGATTTATTTATATCCATTTAGGATATACAATGAAAACTTGATCTCCTATATCAGGCCCAACCACAAATTCCAATCAAATTACATAATCATTCTTTGTGTCTGAATTACCACTCATTCATGTTAGGTTTCTCCCTTTCACTTGAAATAAAGATATGGTTGGTTCACTCTATGAAAGATCCATGTTTGTATGAAATGATTCATCTTTATAGAATATTATATAGACCTAAATGTAAACCCTATTCATGAAAGATATATGTTTGGGTATATTTTTGACATTAAAATATACAAAAGACACCAAAAAACTCAACCAGGATTTATCCATAAGTGCCCATGATTCTCAACATGATTTATTCCTTACATGTCTATTAATTTTATGTGAATAAATAAATCTATGTAATCTAAATCCTTGCAACATGATGTTAAAAAATGTACCATGTCCTTGCAAAAATATAATAATCTACATAAAAAACATATCAGGTACAATACATTAACCTATATAGAAAATAGTCTGACACTTATGGATCAAAACAAAATAGATTTTTTCTCTTAATATGAACATAAAATATAAGAAACCATCATCTTAATTGCATCATGTTAAAAAATATTATATATATTCTAATATGTGTGACCTCACAAAATGTTTTATAAGGTTTTCATGAGAGAACCATCAATCTTACCTAAGAGCTATGTCCATATAGGGATCCTCAGTATAATGTTCTCTATATAAGTCCACAGAAACTGAGGATAAATACTTGATATGATAAGAATTATGTGTGGAATGATTCTTATTTATAATTGATGTCTTGTGAAATATAGATTTAATATCTTGTAATTATCAATAAATTCAACTTCCATCAAACCCCTTATGGCATATGATCCAACAAGAAAACCTTAAACTGGTTCAAAGGAATCCCTTCAATTGGGTCTAGTTTTCTTTATATGATTTCTAGATATATATAGATTCCTCAAGACTTCAATATATCATTCATTATCATTTAATATTTTCTTAAAAGAACCCCATATTTTTGGAACTATATATGACTTGATTCCAAATCTTGCAAGATTTTCAGTATTCCCAGATCCCTTTTCATAGATGTAACTAAAAATTAAATTTCCATTAAAACCCTTTTGTAATATGGGAGGTTATATACTTATAGTATGTTTTTAAACTGTATGGTGAAATAAGAAGATATAAGTCTTCAAACATGAAAATATATGATTCCTTTTTACATGATGATAAACTACATGCCCCACAGTATAACAATAGTTAATTTAAACTTTAAACATCTCCTTTTGAGATTCCTTATGGAAACATTGGCTTCTAATTAATATTCTATTATCCTTCCCCTACTAAATGGAATGTATACACGAAAATCAAAATTTCATAACTTTAAACCATATTTAGAGTTTAGATGAAATTATAAATTCCACTGGTCTATGTCAAGAAAAAGATAACAGAATAATCCTGGCATAAACCTCCTTTTAGGATATTTATCATGAGAATATGTTCCATAAACAATTATGTTACTTTCTAGGTAAACAAACCTTCCTTCAATATCCTAACATCATATTGAATACAAAATTGCATGTGTTATTAAATCCTCGTAGATCTCTCATTCACATAATCATCATGCTATTATATTTACTCAAATAAGAAATAAAATGAAAAGGAAACAAGGATTTGGTGGGTCAAAAATAATGGAGATCAAGGGCATTCCCACAAATTAAGTTGATCCCTTTAGGATTGAAGTTGGTGAAATTGATAAGGCAAATGACATTAGAACCAGGAATTTCTAGGGATGCAAGATGATCATCGACTTTGTTCTCGTATTTCCATGTGTGGGTGACCTGAATATCCCCATTCAAAAGCAGTTTTAATTTCCTAATGATGTAGGTTACAAGGCAAGGAAGGGACATTCTCCCTATTAGTGAGTCACTTATGATCATCGAATCAGTTTCCAATTGGGATAGAGTAATGTTCTTCTGTCAGCATAGGTTGAGACTGGAGAAAATGGCCTTGGCCTCCTCTTGCAGGGCATTGCCATCCCTGATGTGAGTTGTGAAAATAAGAAATATGCTCCCATCTGTGTTGCGGACTACACCACCACCACATCTGTTACGCACTAGACAATATCCATCAGTATTTAACTTGAAAGATAATAATGGAAGAGTCCACTGCATCCAAGTACCCCTTCTTCTGTCAAGGAGATCTCCATACAAGGGAGATTTAACTTTAATAGACCGTAGTGAGGGGGATTCATGCCATTACCCAAAAACAGAGAATAGCTCGAGCTGAAAGCATTTAGTACGCACGATGATTTACCATCCCATGGAGGAGATCCCCTCAAACCACCCCTTGTTGTATGCCTAAAAAGGCACTAGAATCTTTCACTGAGGAAGATAGATCTCGCTACCTTTTTTGGCCTTTCTCAGAAGTCCCCTGAAACCACCTCCCTATAAATTAAGAAACACTAGGGATGAAGGAAGAGATACCAGTGAACTCTCCAATAAATTTCCATACATCTAGGACCCACTCACATTCAATAAAAAAATTTATTAACAGTCTCTTCCATCTTGTTTTTGAAACTCTGGCACCAATAAGCAAGACAATAACCCATCTGCTTGACCCTCTCATCATTTGGAATAACATAATTAAGGATTCTCTAAACAAGGAAGTTGTATTTTGAAGGGAACTTGTTTCACCATACAATTTTGTTCCAACCAACCTGCTATTCCAATGGAGTAGAGATCCTATAGAAGCCTCTTTAAGTGAACGTCACAGAATTAGAGGGTTTGAAAACACATTTATTCGGTTCATCGTTGATGAGGATAGTTTCGAAAATGGCATGTTGGTTCTTGTCTTGAACTGTCTTGATAAACTATTGGTACTGAATCACCTTCATGAAGGTGATCTATGGAGCTGGAAAGTCTGGAAAACCAAGAACAGACCCCACCCTGTTCTACTTCCAAAATAGAATATTCCCTTCTCCAACGATCCATCAGGAATGCTGAAGGAGGCCCAAGATGAGGGTGAAAATTGATTTCCATAAGGGAGATCCTTGAACGTTATCTGCAGCCACATTGGCATCAAAACTATTGAACATAATTCTACCCTAGATGGTCTGGCTCTCTATGTTTTCCCAAGTGAGTTTTGCATGCATGCACTACAACGTGCCTCCTAAACTCATAACATTGATTCCCCCATCATGAATAGGATGTGTCATTCTGTCCCATGACACCCAGTGCATCTTGCCTTTTGAAAATGCGTCCCATAAGAAGTTGTCCAGCACTTTTTCTATCTCTTGGATCTCTCTCTTTGGCACGTAAGTGGAAGCCAGCGTATCCATTGGTACGGTAGTCAGGACGCTGTTTATCCATGCAATACTGCCCCCAAAAGAGAGGAAGTGATTCTTCCTATGGAGGACATGATTGGTAATCCTTCTCACCAACTGATCAATGTCTTGAATACGCATTTAGCTTGCAGATATTGGGGTATAAAAGTATTCCATCGGGAAATGACCCAGCTGCTTGTTGATACGACTTCATATAAGGGAGACATGTCCTTCCGCACACTTGTTAGGGAGAAAATTATTACTTTTGGAGTGGTTGCTCACCTGGCCACTCCAGAAACAATACTCCTCCAGCATCCTCTTGATTCCATGCATGGATCTCTTCCCTACATTCTATAAAATTATCGTGTCGTCTACAAACATCAAGTGAGAAATGGAGGGGTGGTTTCATTTCATTCTATAGGTTATGATGATTCCATTCGGGACCCCTCTTTCCAATAGGCGACTTAGCGTGTCCTGCATTCAGATGAAAATAGATGGGGAGAGAAGGTCACCTTGTCGTAAGCCCCAAGTGGCCTCGAAGAAGCAATGAGATCTCCAAATGAAAGAAATGGCTAGCCATGACAAACTAAAGCACCTGAAGAGGATGTCCGAAGCTTTGATAGAAAATCCCATCCTTGTAAGAACCATGTTAATGAACCCCCATTCCATTCTGTTGTATGCCCTATTAATATCCTGTTTGATGGCCATATTGGACCTATGAGTCTTGAGGTTGATGTCCCTCACCATTTCCTCTACCAAAGCAATTGCCCCCTGAATGGAGCGACCCCACAAAAAGCCATGTTTCTATATGGAAGTCCACATTGGGATTTGTGAGGCCATACTCAAGTTGATGACAACTGAATGGATCTTGTAGGGGAAGTTTCACATACACATTGAGTGATAGTGGAAGAGGGAAGAGGGATCCTTCACCATCACAATGAGAACCAACATTGTGGTGCTTGAAACTCATTGGAGAATTCCTCCTCAGAAAAAATCTTGAACAGTGGCCACAATATCAGCCTTAGCCACCTCCCATGAAGCTCTATAAAATGAATTACAGAAACAATCAGGTCCTTGAACACTGTCGGGGTCAAGATTCATCATGGGCATGAGGATCTTGGGTTCTTCTGGGACCTCTTCCTAAATAGAATTTTCCTCAGTGGAAAATCTGGTGGGGAAGACTTCCCAAATATAAACATTGCCACTTGGATCCCCATTGGACATCGTTGAGTTGGGACCTGTAAGAAGATCTTTAAGAAAGGAGTATGCCATATTACCCACCACATCTCTATCATCTATATAGGATCCATCTTCTAGCATAACTTATTGGTTTGATAGGCCGTATTTTCTCCCTAATACAAGCATGAAAGAAATTTGTGTTCTTATCCCCCTCATGCTGCCCTCTTGTCCTTGCTTCCTCTTGGGTCATTCGTTCCTGTACAAGATCAGAACCGCCAGTTTCTTCTTCTTGATATCAAGATTCTCAATGATGTTATCATCTTAGTGCTCCTACAGGTTGGATTCAAGAAGATCGATGTCAATTTTATGATCCTCCATCTCACGATCATTATGAGGGTGATCGACTGTCCACACTTGAAGCCTTTGTTTAAGACTCAGTAGTTTGTTGTGTATTTCCGCCCATGAATATCCTTGCACCAGTTCCCTCCAATAGTCCCACACAATTTGTATGAACTCTGGTACCCTCGACTATTGGTTATAGAATCTGAACTTTCTCTGAAAATCCTGGCAGGGGAGCATTGAAACCAACAAAGGTGAATGTTCAGAGATACCATGAACTAATTGGGTTACTTTGGAATCCAGGAACATCGAGATGACATTAAAGTTGGTGAGGCATCTGTCAATCCGGATCCAGCCGCGTCTGCTCCATCTTTGGTTGTTGCCCCAAGTGAAATGGTCACCAATGTATTCCATATCCACTAACCCCCCTACTTTCCCTGAACTGAGAAAAGTCCATGCTAGCGCTGTGAGGAAACGCGCCCCGTCCTTTTTTCTCCAATGGCTCTGTGATGATGGTAAAGTTGCCACCAATGATCCAAGGGACGTCTCTTAGATCAAACGCCCTTAGCTCATACCAAAAGGCTTCCTTTTTTACTATCATTACAGCTTCCATAAACAAAGGAAACCACAATGTTCAATGAGCCCTTTGTCACCCTCGCCGTAATGAACTGTTCTCCTGCCTGCACCAGGTCCACTGAAATATACTTGTTCCGGAAAATCCAAATATGATGATTCACTAGATCCGCCTGCATAGACTCATGTATTTTCACCTTACAGGTGTACTCTTTCAATTTGGTCGGGTTATGTTCCGAAACCGTAGCAGAGAGAACTTTGTTTTCCTTAATCTCTGATGCAATGAAGTTAGTTTTGACCCTCTCCCCTTGGTCGCGGGTGTTCCATATGAACAAGGGAATCATTGGGGAACCTTGGTCCTGGCTACGGCCCTAGGAATCTTGGTTTCAAGATGTCAACCTGAGCGACACTCCTCGTTCCGTGACGATTGATGTTTGGACTTAACACGAGTACAAGCACCCGGACTGAGAACTTTTAGGGTTGAAGGAGGCGATTGTAGGGTAGAACATACCTTGATTTTCTTCCCTCTGGCAACACTTGGGGGGGGGGGAAGACTCAAAGGCCTTTCCCCGCTCTCACAAGAAGCCTAAAAAACCGGGACCTCACCCCCAGCCAAGACATCCACATCCAGACCCTCATCATCACTTGAGAGGGGAAAAGGCTGCACAAAATTATCACCAACCACACACATTCTGACTGCCATCGTTTCCACCTTCGAAGAAGGAGCATGTAATCCCAAGGGCTCCAGGGTCCTAGCGGGAAGACTCATAATGAATTCCCGAAGCCCACCAGCAGATCGATGAAACCTATGTGGATCCAGCAATGGATCAATGAGACATATCAACAATGAAGCAGGAGCTCCTTGACGGCAGGGGACTAGGGCACCACAAGCCCCTCCCACCTGCTCTGATCCTTCTTAGGGACCCAAATATCCGGTGCAGGATGACAAGTCTGAAGGAGAAACAACATCCCGGGGGACCTCCTAAACCCAGGAAAAGGGGGACCAGAAGAGCCCCAAGGTGTCAGAGTCTGCCCCAAAACTATCTGATCCTCATGCCGGAGGGCACCATGACGCTGCTGAATGCACATCGACAGGGAATTCCCTTGGAACAGACAGGAGGATAAAAAACTAAAATACATCAGTTACACAATCTCTTGGGACCAAGGCTCAGCACTCAGAACCTTGAGATTAAACCACCCTGGAACTGGAGAGGATAAGTCAAGATCGACACACAACCAGGCGACAGACATATATGCCCCACTCTTTGTGCGGTCATTCCCAAAAATAAAACCACTGAGGGATTCAGCTAGGGCTTTGAGGAAATCTTCATTCTAAATGGGAAGTGGGAGGCCAGGAAGGCAGACCCAAACCGCCACCTTGGGGCTCTCTTTTCCTTTATGCACATCCATTGATCAGCGAGCCAGAAAAAATCGCCACCTCCCCATCCACCTTGGATCCCTGCACCTGGCGTGAACAAAGTCCTCCTCTGAGGAGAAGACCAAGCAGTAGCAGAGCCGATGAACCGAAGGGATGCGGACTAGAGAAAGTAAACCCCAAGATTCCAATCAATGCTTAAAGATCAGTATAGGAGGCTAATCCACGCCAAGACTATCCACCAACGTCCATCTCAATCCTGTAACAACCGCATCAAACGCCTCCGTAGGAACATCCATGGACAGGACGATACCAACACTCGAAACCCGCGGGGCCATCGGGGAACTTCCAGAAAGCATAAAGGTATAGAGGCGCGGTGTGAGCTGCATAACACATCCTTGAAGGAGACTGCTGAATGGTGAGAGAATTAGGGAGAAACAATGGTATCCAGAGAGCCACCTGCAGCAGTTCTGGAGTAGGGATCAAAGGATGGGGCCTCCGTCGGCTCCAGCCAGGAGCGGGCATCCGAGGAAGTAACAGTCAGAAAAATTTGAATATCCCCTTACATGTAAGGTGCGTTGTTTTGAGTGGAATCCATTAGAAATTCCATCTACATATCTCTCTCATTTACATCAGTGATGAGAATTTTCAACTCTAAAGTACACCTTTTATTGGTAATATATTAGAAAAACTACACATGGACCCACTAAGAAAATCAATCCCTTATCCCTAGGAGGAGACCCTATAGCCTTTGTGTTCCTCTATTACATCAGTCTAACCAATCATTTGAATATGAATAGCGGCCATCCCCAGTGTATTCGATAACAACACTCCGTGATTTCAGTGCTTTGAGTTTTAAGTTACACATTCCACAAATATTTAATTCAAATTTATTTCAAATCATTATCTTTCACGTACTTGTGTAATGTACACGATATCTAAATAATAAACATGTTTTATTGGTTTCTCCTTTCATATAAACAAACCCAAATACACTTAATTTCCTAGGCACATAACCATTAATTTAATGACACATGGTCGATCCAACATGATCTAAAACTACTTGGAGGGGATTGATATATATGAACTAGAAAAAAATTATGCTATGTTAAAACTATGTGTGGATTCAATAAATTACCCTGGATACAAAATGATTCCTAGATCCCCTACACTAGGCCTAAATGTAAATCCACATCAAACCTATTCACCATCATCGTACATGGGCCTCTTTATTCATGTCTAGTTTTATCAACCAAACCACATTAAAATAATTTTTTCATAATATTTTCCCTTCACATGAGTTTTATGTATCTAGATATCCCTTTTGTCGGAACTATATGTTACTTAATTTCTATTCTAAGCGATATTTAGTGATCCCTTGTTCTACTATCTCAAGATCATTTCTAAATTTCCATCAAATTCACTAGTCCAATAACAATGACTGTTAAAAATGTTAACATTCCATTGAGTACGTGTACATTAGTACATGGATTTCATTCACATCAAGATTACATCTCTATTTTTCTTTATATACTATATCATATCACGGTCAAAGAAATATAACCTTAAACGTCCAATTTAATTGGAAAAATTCATTAAAATTTAATCTTTATTTACTAAACTTTGGTTGAATTTGTATGATATTAAATTTCATGCAAACATGGTCAATGATGTATGAACATAAATAGTATATACTCCTTATTGATTAGATAACTATGACCATAAATTGTGTGAACCCATTTATGATATGATATATAGCATTGATTATATTTTCATTCATCTTTATATCATGTCACCCATTTTTACACTCAAACTGTTTGACATTTTTTTTCAAAGATTTCTGACATTAAACACCAGCCATTATAGTCTGAATTTCATGTCCCTAAATAACCCAAAATAGTCATATTACTTGCTAAGTCAAAACCCATAAAGGATGGCCTAATAAAATGATGATTTCCAACTTTTCTAACATGCACACTTCATGATACAAGTAAAATTGCGAGATTTCTAAATAGAAATGTTACAAGACTTCTTTGTTTGAAAATTCATAAATGGAAACCGAAGAAAAATCCATATTCTTACGCAATAAAACTACCCATATGAGTATTAAGAAACACATTTCGTCTAATAAAAATAAATCATATTACAAAAATATTATGGGGTCCACTATATGATCATAATAAAATTCAATCAATTCTCATCCATTCCCCAGACCTAGGTAAAATTTTAATCTCCCAACATGTAGAGACCCCAAACATGATGTATGTGGACATTACATTACTTTTTCGGAATACATAATACATAAAAAAAACCAACACTCAAGGACTGTAATAGTTTAGTACCTTTGGAAACTCGGAACATAATCTCCTAATCAGGGTGAAAGATCTTCAAAATCTCCCATAAAGATCTTCCTCTTTTTTTTTCTTACATAAAAACTTTCATTATATCTTAGGGAAAAACATATAAAGGGTGAGCTCAAATTCTCAGTAATGGTAAGCATGGAGAAATTAAAACCAACTATATACATTTGAATATAAAAACATGAACATAATGTTTAAACTAAAAAATATTGAGCAACATAATAGAATATGGAAGTACGTAAGGCATAGATCATAATGGAACATAAATAATGATAAAATAGCATGGGAATAAAACAAGTAATTGTGGAAAAACATTAATCACATGATATTATTTCCATAGTAGCCAAGTCATTACTGCCAAGACCATCTTAGTGGACAAAGTCCCTTTTTGAATCGAGTTCACTCCTCATTCCAGTCTTGTAACACTGAACCAGATTAACTTATCATTCCAGCCATGTCTATCTCATGAGATATAAATATTTACCCAATGCATTGGAGGGAGATATAGGTCTCACCCATCTCATAAAGAAATCATTCTTACTTTTTCCACAATATAAACATAAATTGTTCATCATAACCCAAAGAATAAAACAGGTTTCATAAAAAATCATCCCATCATGACATAATCTATATAAAACAAATGTATATCATTTGATCATAATAAAAATCAAAACAGGTAAATAATAGAGACATTATGCTTGAAACATAAACATGCTAGATAATGTCATCATATATGGAAAATAGTTTTGATAAAACACTTGAAATGAATTCTTGAGGAAAATATCCTTTCTTCTTCAACATCATTTTCTTTTCTCAAAATTCCATGAAATTTTAAAAGAAAGGTATTTTGTTGAAAATAATCATGACATATTGTATAGTAAGCTTCATGAAAATAAGGGGTTATGAAACTGTAAAAATCCATTCATGCGATATAAGTTAAAAAAACATTCTTCTTGTACTTTTGCCGGAAAAGTCAAAAAAGTACCTCGTAACGTAAAAAAATTAAAGATTCCTTGCATACCATGTAATAAAAGTCAAAAATGTATAAAATATACTTTAAAAATACATGAAACCATTTTTAGAAAACAAGGACATGGATGATAAATATAACCCCCATAAATACATAGAAATAAAAAATTTCAGATAAAAACGAGATTGGAAAAGTTATCCCTTACCTTTTATCCAATTTCTTCCATATGTGTACGAGACTCCATTATAGTGGGTTTAAACATATTATTAACTTTTAATAGAACCATAATAATATTTATAATATTATATAGGATTCAATTACAACATTATATTATCCGTTTATTTTTCAATTCCATGTTAAAGCAGCGTTTTGGGTAAAATCATTTCATTTATCATCCGTGTTTTGACTTGTAATTATTCATATGATTACTTAGATAATGATTAATTAATTTCTGAATATAAAACATGATTTATATATAATATATATTCATAATATACATATATATAATAGATTGATAAATGGAAAGAAATACACCATTCATGGAGACGGTAGGCCGTACGTATGCATGAACGCTATTGTCGTTCCCTTATTAAATTTAATAGATATAAGTAAATACCATATACATAAATCAAGTATAATTAATATGTCTTATATTTTATGATTACTTATTAAATATACTTTATAATCATTCTTTAATTGTTAACATGGAAAATGAATCTCATCGTGTCGTGGAGACGGTAATCCGTACGTACGCACAAGCAATGATATCTTTCCCATATTTATTGAATGGAATTGGAGTGGATGATATAATATCTTATAATATGTATGATTTTATAATAAAAATATATAGTTATTCTTTATACAATTATACCCATCCAAGTAAGGTGGTGGTGGAAAAACAGATTACACCACGGCGTGAAGACGGTATTCCGTACGTACGCACGCGCGATGATTTCGTTTTTTGTAGGATGGATAGAAGGTGAAATAGGGTTGTTTTATATTTATAATAACATATTATTATATTAGTGATACTGATGTTATTACTTCATAATGAAACAACTAAAGAAGAGTAAGTAGAAGAAGAAATAAATTTGAAAGAATCGGTAACGGATATTACCTCTTCTTCGACATGCCTCTTTGAAACCTCCTCTTAGGGAACTAAAATTGGTCTTCAATGAATACCAAGACCTCTATCATGTTTCTAGGGAAGTTTAGAATGGAAATGGATAGTGGTTGGCCGAGCATGAAGGCTCATAATGGTGTGAGGTGGAGAGGGAGGAGGTGCCCTTTTATAATGGAGGAGAGGGGCACCTTTGGAATTATAAGAAATATTAATTTATAATAAATTCCAAACACACTTAAAAACCTCCAAAAATGACTCCATTAGAAGATGAGATGAGATATGGTTGTAATATAATCAACCAATAAAATTTAGACATGTTTTTTATTTATTTTAATCCATATCAAATTGATTTATCTTTATTTAATCTATTTAATTTTATTTGTGGTAATAATATTATAAATTTAAAATTGATATAAATAATTACTTATGTGCTGTGAATTATCCATAATTAGATACTTTATGTCATGGTAGACCATATAAATTTAAATTTATTATTTTTTTTGTGATTTTTAAACAATTTGATAATATGTTATTTTTATAAAATAACAACAGTGTCAATTTTGACCCTATTCATTTATTTTAATTTAAATAAAATCCACATAGAAGATATGTTAGAACTAAAAGCTTTAATAGATTCCTAAAATGTAATATTTATTTATAAAAATAGTTTATAACATTAAATATTTCATATAATATTTATTTTAATATTTTTAAAACCATTTATTAGATATTTCAATCAATAAAATAATTTCAACATCACTATTATGTCACCTTTAGTGACAATTATTTAATCCCTAAAAATTATAAATAAATTCACATGATGTACATAATTTTATTAGATTTCTAGATACTATTAATTTTCTATGTTTCATGAATTGTGTCACTAAATTAAAATTATTATACTTATAAGATTTAAGAGAGTGACATGTTGTCAATTTCTTTGGTTTTAATAATAATTAAATTATTTTCATAGTACAAAGTCCATAAATCTAACTTATTATGACCCTTAGGTAATAAGGGTCGACTTTGAGTCATCAAAGTAAATTTTGGATGGTATTAGGGTAAATTTATAATATTATTTTTACCCTTAATTACCCGATTTACCTCTAACTGCATTAAATAAAAATTACCGTTGTTACTATTCATAATATGAAAAAAATAAAAGTAACCTCTTAACATAATTTGGACCCACTGAATTCAATTATGGAATACATTTTTCAAATTTCAAAACACAGAAGTTGCAGTAATTAATTTAAAATTAATCCGGATGTTAAGAAAACATGTTTTAAAAGTTAAAACATTGCCAAAGATTGAAATGTTTTCACCAATGAATTCAATTTAAAATTAATGGTAATGAAATACATTATATTAATTTGTAAAAATATATTCTATTTATACTTTAAAACCATTAAATATTATAATTTATCGATATAAATTATTATGATGAAAAAATTTGTTTCTAATTAAAATATAGCGTGTTTTTACTATTCATTAAAATATTATAGTTATCAGCATAATATAAAAACTTTATCCAAAGTAAATTTCTATATCCTGATTCAAAAGAAGAATTTGTTTTTTTCATATTGAACTTATAAGAATGTCAAAAACTATATATAAAGTATGTGCGCCATCAAAAGGTGGCAAAACTGCGTTTTCTGAAAAATACTTATTTTACCCAAACAAAATTATTTTGTTCTCATAGCATGTTATAGAAAATCTGTAAGATGAATAATAATGTTATAAAATTAAAAATTTAGTCAATACTACTCACAACTACTAGTTCATAATAATATTATAACCATATATCATTGTTTAGTGAAACCCGGTATTGCGTACTACACACGTTATCGAGGAAGGTCGTGATTGCATGTAATGCAAGCCAAGAATAGCATTGTGTATACATCAAGCTAATACAATGTTGAATATAGTAAAAGCTAATCTTGGTGTATCTTACAACACAAGACATAAAAGAAATTAAAATTAATAGTTTTTCTCATAAAATATTGGGGAGTTACATTCAACACCCCTTAAAATTAATTTCGCCCTCAAAATTCATCGGGCTTATAAATGGTTTTCTACTTTAAATTTTCATTCATAGAAACCCACGTTGTAAAAAGGAATACTAAAACTTAATTTTAAAAGGTAAAGTAAGAAACAAAACGGTTACCCAAATTAACCCATCACTGGGTTTCCACATAGGAGAACATGGGTGAAAATGTGGACATTAAAGAGAAATCTAACCATCATGTTATGATTGAGAGTGGTAGAGAACATGGCTATGAAAAATACACTAATCACAAATCCATAAATTTTTAATGATCTAAGTTATTTTCTGATTCATCGTATATGAGGACACTAGGACAACATTTTTGGTTTTCAAGATCATTTCCCTAAAGTTGAAGAATTTGAATTAGAAGAAATAATTACTTTATTTCGGTACAATCTCACCGTTGTTTGTGCCTTGAACAATTTCCACTTAATATATTAACGAAATGAAGTTGAATTTGTCATTCTTGAAGTGTTATAAGATCATGTGATAGAATGATGGGTCATTCCATCTGTCTCAAAGAAAAGGGTAGAAAAAGTTATCAAATATATATAAGTCCATCTTTGGTGAGGTTAATCGTATATGATTCCAAAAATGGACTTATACTTCATCTATCATACCACTTAATAAAATAACACTAGTTTATAATATCCAGGGACATCCTCTAGCCCAGTAGTAGGTGAAAAAGGCCTATCGCACTTTGGTTGTTGGTTCGATTCCCGCAACCTTGTCCGACGTGACGGGTTGTCGCCCGTCCTGCAGGTTGTCCGTTTTTCTAAAACTACATTATTATAACATTAAAGAAATAATTTTGAAAAATATTTCTAGCCTTAAAAAATACTATATGATGTCTGACATAACCCCTTCCAATTATTAGACTTATCCAAAATACATCTGTCCATTCTCATAGTATAAGGAAAATGATTACTGGAAAGGTCACATAACAAGAACGTGAATACCATCATTTATCATACGATATATATTGTTGGTCACATTCAAAACATGTAAATTCCTTTATCATGTATTCTCTTGAAACAAAAATTACCATAGAACCTTAGTGAAAACATGAATTCTATCAAAAGGTAACTCTTTCCACATACCAAAATCCCAAAAATTCTATATACTCATACCATGATATAACTTTGTCCTTATATCAGTCATGAGCTCATTACATTTTTTTTTCATCATTTCATTATGCGCAAATCATCTACTTTCCAAAAATATCTGAATATCCTTTCAAGGTTACCAGTACCATTAAACATATACATTCAAAAACATAAGGAAAAACAACAGTGTAACAATATTTAGATGTCTCTTTATTCCATAGTACCATGAGATTACTTATTCAACATTACTCTTGATAAACATGTAATCATTCCACTGCCTTCTTAAACCATTGACCGATCTTGAACAATTATTTCATCTCACATATCATTTGTAGTCTCTTCATCGTCATCAATATAAATACTACCCATACGACCATGCTGATTCTCTTCATGAAATTTTCCCTTAGGGCATTGGTTTTGATAATGCCCGTACATTCCACATTTAAAACATTTATCTATTGTTGATGTCTTAGCAATACCATTATCCTTTTCCCATGGTGCTAAATGAACCTTTTCCTTTGAAATTACTGGCTTAGTGTCCTTCTTTTCCACACCCAAATAATCTTCCAGTTCTTTTGAAACATTCTCCTTGATGTCCCTTCCCACATTATTCACATGTGGAAAATTTAACTTTGTTTCTTCTATGATCATCATAAAACTCCTTCTTTCTATTATTAACTGAGTCAGGAAACTTACCAAAGTTGAGATTATTGATCATATTATGACATTGCTGACTAGGCATAATAACGATGTTTTGACTTCCAAATCCCATTCCATTTTCATGATCATGAAGAATATCATTACATTTTCCATCATATTCTCCATTATCAAGAATATTCTTGTTTCCAGCCATTTTCTAAAACCCAAAAAGAATAGTGTGAGAGGAAAAAATCATAATCAAGAGGGAGTACCTTCAATATCTAAAATCTTAGGATAAATTCTAAGATCGTTACCATAATTCTAGGACTATAACCTATACTTATACGTAACCTTAGGGACATCCCTAGACATACCTTAGAAATATATTTTGGGATTTCACTAAAGTTTTCCCATCCTAGTTTCCAAAGGTTAACTAAACATTTCCCCTGATAAAAACTGGAGAGACCCCAAACTTGATGTACATGTTCATTAAATTACTTTTTCAGAATAATTAATACATAACAAAAACCAACACTCAAGGACCGTAATATTTTAGTGTCTTTGGAAACTTGTAACATACTCTTCTAATCATGGTGAAAGATCTTCAGCATCTCCCTTAAAGATCTTTTCTTTTTGTTTTCTTACTTAAAACCTTTATTTATATCATTGGGAAAAGAAAACATATAAAGGAAGAGCTCAAATTCTTAGTAAGGGTAAGAATTGAGAAAATAAAACCAACCATATACATTTGAACTTAAAAACACGAACATAATATTTAAACATCAAATTCGTGAGCAATGAAATAAAACATGGCAGTACGTAAGGCATAGATCATAATGGAAAATCAATCATGATAACATTACATGGGAATAAGACATGTAATTGTGGAAAAAAATTAATCACTTGAAATTATTTCCATAGTAGCCAAGGCATTGCAGCCAAGACCATCTTAGTGGACAACGTCCCTTTCTGAATCGAGTTCACTCCTCGTTCTAGTCCTATAAAACTAAACCGGATTAACATACCTTCCATTCATATCTATCTCATGAGATAAAAATCCTTACCCAATTCATTGGAGGAGATATAGTTCCCACCCATCTCACAATTAAATCATTCTTATATGTGCCACAACATAAACATAAATCATTCATCATAACCCAAAGAATAAAACAGGTTTCATAAAACATCATCCCATTATGACATAATCCATATAAAACAAATAGATATCATTTTATCATAATAAAAATCAAACCATGTAAATAATAGAGACATTATATTTGAAACATAAACATTCTAGATAATGTCATCTTAGATGGAAAATAGTTTTGATAAAACATTTGAAATGATCTCTTGAGGAAAGTATCCTTTCTTCTTCAAAATCATTTTATTTTATCAAAATGTCATGAAATATTAAAAGAAAAGTATTTTGTTGAAAATATTAATGAAATCTTGTACAGTAATCTTCAAGAAAATAAGGCGTTATGAAACCGTAAAAAACCATTCATGCCGTATAAGTTAAAAAACATTATTCTTGTACTTTTGTAGGAAAAGTCAAAAAAGTACATCGTAACGTAAACAAATGAAATATTACTTACATACCATATAGTAAAACTAAAAAATGGGTAAAAATAAATTTAAAAATACATGAAACCATTTTTAGAAAATAGGTACATGGATGATAAATATAACCCCAGTAAATACTTACGAATAAACAATCTCGGATAAAAACAAGATTGGAAAAGTTATCCCTTACCTTTTGTCCAATTTCTTCTGTATGTGTCTGAGACTCTTGTATAGTGGATTTAAATATTTTATTAACTTGTAATAGAACCATAATAATATTTATGATATCATATTTGATTCACTTACGACTTTATATTATCTATTCACTTGTCAATTCCATGTTAAAGTAGCGTTTTTGGTAAAATCGTTTCATTTATCGTCTGTGTTTTGAATTGTAATTATTTATATTATTACCTAGGTCATGATTATATAATTACAGAATATAAAACATTATTTATATATAATATATATTCAGAGTGTACATATATATAATAGATCGATAAATGGAAAGAAATACATCATTCATTGAGACGGTAGAACGTGCGAACACATGAACGCTCTTTTCGTTTACTTATTAAATTTAATAGATGTAAATATATAACATATACATAAATCCAGTATCATTAATATGTCATATATTTCATTATTACTTATAATATATACTTTATAATCATTCTTGAATTGTTAACATGGAAAATGAATCTCATCGTGTCGTGGAGCTGGTAATCCGTACGTCCGCACGAGCGATGATATTGTTCCCATATTTATTGAATGGAATTGGAGTAGATTATATAATATCATATAATCAGTATGATGTTATAATAATCATATATAGTTATTATTTACACCATTGTACCCATCCATGTAAGGTGGTGGTGGAAAAATAGATTACACCACGAAGAGGAGACTGTATTCTGTACGTACGCACGCGCGGGGATTTTTTTTTCCGTAGGATGGATAGAAGGTTAAATATGGTGGTTTCATATTTATAATAACATATAATTATATTAGTGATACTGATGTTATTACTTCATAATTAAACGACTAAAGAAGAGGAAGTAGAAGAAGAAATAAATTTGAACGAATCGGTAATGTATATTACCTCTTCTTTGACATGCCTCTTTGAAACCTCCTCTTAGGACACTAAAATTGGTCTTTGAAGAAGGCAAGGACCTATAGACTGTTTCTAGGGAAGTTGATAAGGGAAATGGTCAAGGTTTGGACGAGATTGAAGGCTCAAAATGGTGTGAATAGAAGAGGTAGTAGGTGCCCTTTTATAAGGGAGGAGAGGGGCACCTTTGGAATTATAAGAAATATTAATTTATAATAAATCATAACCCCACATAAAAACCTCCAAAAATGAATCCATTAAAATATTAAATTAGATACGGTTGTCATATCATCAGACAATAAAATTTAGACATGTTTTTAATTTATTTTAAAACTTATCAAATTGATTTATCCTTATTTAATCTATTTTATTTTATTTGTGGTAATAGTATTATAAATTTAAAATTGATATAAATAATTACTTATGTGATTTGAATTATCCATAATTAGATACTTTATGAAATTTTATACCATATAAATTTAAATTTATAATTGATAATTTTTTTGTGGTTTTTAAACAATTTTATAATATGTTATTTTTATAAAATAACAATAGTGTCGATTTTGACACAATTCATTTATTTGAATTTAAATAAAATAAACATAGAAGATATTTCAGAACTAAAAGAATTAATAGATTCATAACATGTCATAGTTGTCTATAAAATTAGTGGAGTACATTAAATAGTTCATATAATATTTATTTTAATATTTTTTAAACCATTTATCTGATAATTCAATAAATAAAATAATTTCAACATCGCTATTGTGTCACCATTAATGATATTTATTTAATACCTAAAAATAATAAATAAATTCACATGATGCAGATAATTTTAGTATTTTTCTATAGACTATTCATTTTCTAAGTTTCATGAAGTTTATCACTAAATTAAAATTATTATACTTATACGATTTAAGAGAGTGACATGTTGTCACTTTCTTTGGTTTCAATAATAATTAAATTATTTTCATGGTAAAAAGTCCATAAAATGAATTTATTCCAACCCTTAGGTGAAAAGGGTCGACTTTGAGTAATCCTATTTAATTTTTTCATGTGTTAGGGTAAATTTCTAATGTTATTGTTACCCATAATTACTTGATTTACCTCTAACCGCAGTAAATAAAAATTAACGTAGTTACTATTAATAATATAAAATGATAAATGTAACTTATTAACATAATTTGGACCCAAATAATTCAAATATGGAATCCATTTTTTCCAATTCAAAACATAGAAGTTTCAATAATTAATTTAAATTAATCATGTTGCTATGAAAAAGGGTTTTAGAAGTTAAAACATTGCCAAAGATTGAAATGATTTTTTTCAATGAATTCAATGTAAAATTAATGGTAATTACATACACAATATTAAATTGTAAAAATATATTCTATTTATACTTTAAAACCATTCAATATTAAAATTTAACATTATAAATTATTATGATGAAAAAAAGTTGTTTTTAATTAAAATAAACCGTGTTTTTACTATTCATTAAAATATGAATGTAATCAGAATAATATGAAAATTTTATTCAAAGAAAATTTTTATATCCTGATTCAAAAAAAGAATTTTATTTTGTCAAATTTAACTTATAATCATGTCAGAAACTACATTCAAAGTGGGTGCACCATCAACAGGCGGCAAAACTGCATTTTTTGAAAAATACTTATTTTTCCAAAAACAACTTATTTTGTTCTCATACCATGTTCTATAAAATGTGTAAGATGAATAATAATTTTATAAAATTTAAAATGGAGTTAATACAATTCATAACGGCTAGTACATAATAATATTATAACGATATATTATTGATTAGTGAAACCCGGTATTGCGTACTACAAACGTTATCGTGGAAGGTCGCGATTGCGTGTAATGAAAGCCAAGAATAGTTTTGTGTATAATTCAAGCTAGTATAGGGTTGCGTATAGTACAATCTAATATAGTTGTACCGTACAATAGAATACATCAACGAAATTAAAAATATTTATTTTTCTCATAAAATCTCGGGGTGTTACACAACGATTCCCTCACACGTATTTATTTGAATGATCTATATGAATTTTGAAAATATATAAAATTAGAGATATTTAACCCTATTAAGCATTATAACCCTAATTTTGAAATCCCCCCATGTTATCCCAATCTTATAGAGTCATCTCTCTACATATCCAAATTTTTACACCTTTTCATTTTACTATAATTTTTTTCTACAAATATAAACACTTTATCTTATTTCACACGTAACACCTAACTAAAAAAACCATGATACATTTTATTGAGACAAAATATTATAATGAATGATAAAAATTAATACGTTATGAAAATGTAATATGAAATATCACTAATAAAATTACAATAACAATAAAACCACAAGTAAATAAAAATAATGAGAACATAAAATATTTATCATTTTAGTTTTCCATGTGTAACATAACTATGGTTGAAACATTAGAAACAATGAAGATAATTATAAATATAACATAAGAGTTTAGATATAGATAAATGGGATGAATGATTCCAATAATATTTGTAAGACTATATATATAAACAAAATTTAACTATTATAAATATGTTCACGGGATATATGTTTGTTTGAACTATTGTCATTTGGTATATCTAATTGCATTTTTGTGAAATATAATATTATATAAATCAAAAATATTAAATAAGGATAAAAAATTATAATATTTATTTATTATATTTTATTATAAAAAATAATTTAATCTATTAAATATTATTATTAGAATTATTATAATTCTTATAGAACGATTTCTATAAAATGGACATAAAAAATAAATTATTTTTAAAATAAATAAAATTCATCTATTAAATAATTAATTAATTATAAAGATTACTAATTACCAGTCAATGATAAATAATAATAAAATCTTTTAATGTAGAAATGACTTTTTAATGAACTCTCATTCTTATGTATTATGTATTTTTAAAATAATAAATTAAATTGATCAGTTTTCAATGATGAATCTAATGTATTATTTCCCTGAATAAACACATAGGTTAAAAATAATTTCAATTTATAATTTGTATAAATATGATTAAGTATAGTTATTTTTTTCAAATTAACTTTTCTATATTCATTTCTATATATATTTTATCATTATTTTAAATTAATGTTTCTCATTAATAAATGATTACTTTGATAAAATGGATTCCTTTTTTGTAATTATCTCAGTTAATTTGGAAAGAATTTCTCTTATATTTTTATTCATTAAAATAAGTTATTGAGGTAAAAATAATTAACACAATAAATGTTAATCTTGGTAAAGAATGTTAAAATCAACAGATAAAAACTAAAAATATAATACAAAACTATAAATAAAATTTTATATGAGGGGTTTATTGACAGAAAATTAACCCACCTCTATTGTTTTCACCTCTCGATCCAGTTTCCCTTTTAAAGTGAATTCCTATTTTATAATAAGTATTTGGTTTTAAAAATATGTCACTCATCACACATATAAAAGGTAATCTTCACCAACCCACTTATCCTCACACATAATCTTCATAGTTTGAAAAAATTATACCCGAATATCTCTCTAAATCTCTTATGTAAATCATATGATTTTGTTTCTCATCAAATGAAAACTCTTCAAATGCCTAAACCGATTTTCAAGGGAGTTTCCCCAAGGAGTGAGGAAATAATTTACAATCACTTATTTTCAATTATATTCCATTAATCAATCTTATTCCACCTAAAAATATTTTATAATCATACTAATATATATTAATTAGTAATGTGAATATAATTAAATGTCATTATTTTGATATCATAACCATTATCTATCTTCCTCTAATTCATTAGAAATAAAAACATAACCCATGTTATGTGAATCCTACAACCTCCAGGATTGATGGTTCTCATTTTCAACTCCACCATACATATAATCTTAGAAAATAATATTTAATAAAAAAATATAAAATTTATTATATGAATAAATTTATACAAAAAAATTATTTCTATTAATAATGTTGATAATAAATGGTCATTGTAAATATTAAACACCTAAAACAAGTACTTCGAGACACATATCATAATATCAATCTATTTTTTAAAAACATATTTAATTAAATATGTGTTATGAAATAGGAATGACAAATAAAATATTTAACTAAAATTATAGGGATATTGAATCTATTTTATTGTCCCTTTGATGATGGTTAATATACTGAATATATTTTGGAGAAGTTGTCTGAACTCCCCGAAGTGGATATTGTTATAAAGAATCTATAAAACATATGAATATCATGTGATATTAATTTGACATTAGAAACTAAAATTTAACTGAAATAGGTTCTTAATATAGTATCTAATAAACTTAATTTGGTTATTTAGTAACATATATTAACATACAATGTGATTTGTAACTTGAGTTAAAGGTCTTTCATCTCAATTTCTATCCTTTGAGATATGATTCATATTCAACACTTGTTTTATTTTCTTCACTCTATATAATACCCATGTATTTATTTTTATCAAAATTTTCATGAAATTAATGGTATTTCTTTACCAACTCAAGTTCTATCTTTCATGGTCTTTTTACTCAAACGTTACGAAAGTCATAAGGTTTACCCTTCCAATATCACTTTTTGATCGAGAATATATATGTATAAACTCTTATTCAGATAAAATAGATTTCATTTATCTCTCAATCACAATATATTTTATAATAATCAGGTTATTCATGGTGGATACATGAATTATAACCATTTCACAAATTTTTGGTTCATTATTCAACACAAATAATTCTTGAAAGTGGGGCTATCCTTATATCTTCTTATTGGTAATGTATACTTCACCCCCATGCCCATATTCATGAAATTATTTTACGTGTATAATTATCTAAATTTCTATGAATTCATAATGTAATTTTTATTTTATTTAAAATTCTATAACTTTTATTGAATGTAGTCTTTTTAATGTTTTCTACACAAGACATTTTTAATGGCATCTACTTTTTTATTTTTTTGAAAGTAATAAATTTTATCATTTTTCTATACAGATAAAATTTAATAAAATATTTTTTAGTTTTATTTAAAACATAACTCTCAAAATTTTAAATGTTTTTCAGGGAGTTTTTATTCACATTTTTTATAAATTATTTTCTTTTAAATCTAATGGATAATCAATCAAACCATGTAATGAAATTCTTTAATACTATTATAAAATAGAATTTAATTAATGTCAATATCCTTTGTTATTACTTATAAATCATTAGAAATATGATATAATTATATCATCCACCTTATTTATCTAGGATTTTTATGATAATTTCATATTAACATTTCCATGAAAGCAATTTCTTTTTCATGGATTAATCAAGCTATGAAGGAAAATGGATGTTTTAAATTTCTTACCGAACTTATATGCATGATTTATAATTATGATATTGGAGATGTTTTATATCCCTCAAATTATTTTACTAATTTCTTCTACCCGATGATCTAAAAAGGGTACAAATTTTTTCATACCAAGCCCTAGGGTACACGGGTGGTCTTCCCAAGACCAAGATTACATGGGTAGAAAGTCAATGCCCGATAGGGTACATGGGTTGTTAGTTAGAACCAACTATACTGAGAACACATGGATAAACTTTTCTTTATTTGATGAAAGTATTTATAGTTTACCTTGATTCTAGTTCGATGACCATATTCTAGATATATTCATAGGTAACGATTTATTTCGATTTTGTAATCTCATACTATTGACCCATGTATCATGTTTCCTCTTACATAGAATATGATATCATACATTAATATGTTATATTTCCACATGTTATAAAGAATAAAATAGTGTATAGTATTTCAAGAAAATTTTAATATGTGAATAAAATATATTGGAGATATTGATAAAGGTTTTAAAAATAAGATGGATATATATCTAGTGTCCAGAAAACTAAACCATAAGGTTTTGGGGAATGCATTATTATGAGATGAAATTGATATTCATATAAAATGATTTATCATGTATGTATGAAATTCATGGGTCATCTAAATTGGTATCAAAATGTTTTTATATATATGGGTATAAGGACAACAAGGCATCTGTGAAAACTATAGGATATAGACAAAATATAGTAAAAGATCATATAATTTTAGTAAATTATAGAGCATATGGTATCCTAGAAATAATTTCTATATCAAGATACAAATAATTGGATACATGATCTAGCTTAGATCAACCGATGGGGTAATTACCCTAAGAATGATAGTTAGGTATTAAATGAACATTCACTTGGTTCATATAAATTGGGACTAGCAACAGACATGTATTGACACTCATGGGGGATATGATTTATATAACTCACATCCCATTATCAAACTATTTTGAAGGATTTGAATATATTTTTACAGAATGGTTGGAGAACCTAATAGTAATTAGACCATGAATAACTTATATTAAAATCAATAGGATTCAAAATTTAGGGTTTATTAGTCACCTATGAATTATTCCTTTTATATTAGTAGTTTTCCATTTTATATGTTCATCATATTAAGTATTGTCAAATGCAATAAAACTATGTCCTTGTATTTTTATTTCTATATAACCCCATTTATTACTATTTTGAGGGGTAACACTTACATGGATCAAAATCCCCATGGAAATTCCCATATATATCTCATAGGCTCTTTGGTACATAGGCCTAGTACATGTCCCATAGGCCTAATTCCAAAGACCCCATTCTAAAATAAATCCCTCATTATATCTTATATAAATTACTTCAACATACATTCCTAACTTCAGATTTGTGATAATAATCACCTCCATAGCTACTTAGGGTCATGAACTACTGCATTCTATTTAGTTGGGTATTAACCACCATGACCAAATATCATGAGGTTTCGCCTTTTTATTATTATACTCTCCAATGACCAGTTACTACTCTTTTATGATGTCATTGGATCTACGTTGTCTCCCAAAGTGCTTATGAATCCAAGAACTATTGTCTCTTGAAGATAATATCGTATAAATTTCCACTTATATGGAATAAAATCTCAATTCGGATTAACTATATTAATGCTGTAGAACATGTTATTGCACATGTTTGAGTACCAATGAAAATTATTTACCACCCATATTTTAATCCATAACATTACTATAATTTATTATAATTAATGAAATAGGATGAACAAACTTAATAGTGGATTTTATGGACAATTGAATTATTGTCTAGACGATCAACAGATCAAAATGGGATTTAGAGTAAAAAATCATATTGCACTGATCCCCCAATATTGTCCTAAAATTTATAATAATGAGAACCATGTTGAGAACTAGAATTCATGAAGTAATTAGATTAATTCAATCAAATTAATTCATAAAAAAGCCCAACAATTTCATTGGGTCTTTTAATCCACTAATTTCCATGCAATGAATCAATTTAATGGAATATATATTTTTCATTCTCCAATGCTCATACCATGGGGAGGTTGTCTTAGTTGTGTATCATTTTGATGGAGTGGATATACAATATTGGACCCCTAATAATAATATAATGAAAAAGATATAATTTTTTCCTATATAATATGATTTTTTAAATAAAATATTCTTGACATAATATTTTCCCCAAACACATTACAGAATATTTGGGAGATAATTCCTTGGGATTATAGAAAATAAGGTTGAATCCATTGTTACTTATGAAAAAAACCTCAAGGAATGTATATAGTTTTATTAATGACACTAAAAAATATTAATCATTTATTCAGTGGCATGAATGATTGTCTTTGAATAGAAATAGTTATGATTGAAATTTTTATTTTTAAAGAAATTATTTGGTGTGCACTTAAAGTGGAAATGGAAACTATAGACTCATTATTATCATAAATTTAGTTATAAGAAATATAAATTAGACTTTTATGTAAAATGTAAGGATACGTAACATGGAAGAAAAAATGTTCATATTTTTATATGTAAAAAATGCAGGTAAAATCATGAGGTAGGAGTTTCTAAGAAAAAAAATTTTGAGTGTGGAAGATATGGTCATCGAGTACCTGAACTCTAGAGATATATGAAGAGGGTAACTGAAAAATAATCCAATGGAATTTTAATCCTAATTAATCACCCATGATTCAACATAGAAATTTTATTTATTATGGGAATATTTATGACAAGTGAACCAATTTGTGCCTTAATGATTATAATCAATAATAGTAACCGTGAAATTAATGGTACAATTGGAAAACCTATCCCATTAAAATTACTGAATTAGTTCAAGAAAACAATGTGGTAAGAGGAACACTTATCATTTAAACTAGAACTGTAACTATATTATTTTACCCTTTTCAACACACTCAATCGTATATATAAAATTTTAGAGGAAAATCAAATCATCACCCAAATAGATTGATATGAAAAAATATTTAAAATATTAGTTGTGAAATGATTCGTAACAGAGTATAAATATCTGTTTCCTTCAAATTTATTGTTAGAAAACGTCATGAACATCTATTTCTCCTTCCCCTAGTGTAATTGGATATGACACTAGGAATGGATTAACTCTACCTACTTAGTTCTCATATCAATTATCATGTTGGAGAAATCTCATTTCATATTAAAAATCACCCAATGATCAAATGTTGATACATCTGTGATGGTGGAATCCCATTTATTATTGGTATTGATACTTAATAAAGAGACATATTCGGCCCAAATGACTAGGGAGGAACAAAATATCAATGATATGGCTACTGTGAAAGCATATGTTGATATATTTCAAGAATATTATTATGGACCTCCATTAGACCGTGAGGTTGAGCTTCCAATAATTCCCAAACCTGTTACTACAATAATATCAAATAATCCTTATAGAATATTTCTTGTAAAATTTAGGTAATTTAGGAAGATACTCTAAGGGAATCTGAATATGTTGTGTATACACCCAAGGTTTTAACCATGTGGTGAACATGTCCTATTCATTATGATGAAATATTGATCAATACATATATTTATTGATTTCCATGAACATAATAAGATTAAAATTAAGTACAATTATCCTCTACCACATGTCGATGAATTTTTCAACACTCTATGATGGGATAAATACTTCTTAAATATTTACCATTGATCATGATATCAACATTTAAATGAGAAAAGAGAAGATGTACCCAATAAAACAATATTAAAAAGATATGGTCATTATTATTTCATAATGGTACCATTCAAACTCGCTAATTCCCCTCCCAAAATCATAGATCTATTTAATAGAGTTTATATAGATCATCTTGATCATTGTTTGATAGTTTATATAGATGATAATATTTTATATTCAATGAGAACAAAAGGGCATGAAGATAATTTTATGATTTTGATAATGACCTTTAGAATGGAGAAATTATATTCAAAAAATTTCAAGTGTTAATTATTTTTAAAGAAAGAATCATTCTTGGGTCATGGGATCATTGGGGAGTGTAAATTTTTGGGTCCTTATAATGTATATGTGATTGAAGAATGTCCTAGATGAACCATTATAATATAGATATTTTGTTTCCAATATTGTTATGATATTATAGACACATTGCGAGAAATTTTACATCATCATCAAATCACCTAACCTTGTTTACTCAAAAGGGAGTTGAATTCCTATAAATATATGGGTGTGAAGAAAAATTGAATGCGCTAAAATATGATGATGGTCACTAGACATGTAATCACTTTGGCATATTATAAAAAATAGTTTTCCATATATAGTTATGCTTCAAAGATGTTATTGGGATGTTTCCAAATGAAAAATGATAAGGTAATTTGTTATGAATATCTCTAGTGGCTGATCAATATGAAACATTTCCTCACACATGATCAGGAGTTGGAATGTGTTTTAGTTGAATTAAAAAATTGGTAGTATTACATATGTAGTGAAATTTTTTTATGTATAGTGATAAATAATGGTTGATGTTTATATTCAAATAGAATGTTTTGAAAATTAACCAAAGAATATGGTTAGAGTTAATAAAAGACTAAAATTTATAGATTCAATTTCATCTGAGGAAGTAATACAAGGTAGTAGATTATCTAAGTTGTAATGATCATATTTTTATATCATTGATGGGGATTTAAAGTGTCCCAAAGTTTTTGGATATCAAAAGTATAGAAATATAAATAAAAGTGAAAGTATTAAATAAATGATTTCTCAAATTTTTCACAACATTTCATATATTTGGAGATAAAGGAATCCACTAAATATTTTATGATTCTATATAATAATGTATAATGTTTTATGAAGTTCATATTTGATGATGGGAGAGTTATAAAATATTTGAAAGAAATATATATCAGTTCAAATAATAGAATTTATCAAGGATTTGTTGGATGTTACACAATTTTAATTATTCTCTATCAATGTGGGAAACAAAAACATGTATAGAAATATAAGAAACACTATTGGTGGGACAACTTGAAAAAGGATATTACAGTGTATTTATCTTGATGAATAGTATTATAGTAAATTAAGGAAAAATTATGTAATTTTTGGGGGATGATAAAACCATTACATATAGAAATATAAAAATGGGAGAACATCATTATGAATTTTATCACCAGTTTTCTGTAGAATTATAATGGAAATAATACCATATTTGTAGTGGTGAATTTAATTATAAAGACAATATTTAAAATTTATGTTCGAGAAGATTTGCTACGTGACCAAAATTATATGTTATATAAAAAATAAACTGTTTAAAATAATGTATTACCACCACTACAAAAATTTCACGGTTAGCAGTGGCTTATTCATGGAGGTTCTGGTGACCACCAAGAAATAAATCCAGTTAAAAAATAAAAAATACATAACAAAGTTTTCAAAAAAGTACAATTTTTTTGTATTTTCAATTTAATATTGTTTAAATTAAACAATTGTCAAAAAAAATTTATGAAAACACTATTCTCTCCCCCTCCCCCACTCTATATTGGTGACCCGACCCCTCCCCCACCCCAAAACACCTCGACCTCCTTGTATCCTCTCTACAATGGTAACCCTGAGCAAGTGATTCCATTTCCCCCACCCCTCCACTTATCTAATCCCAAATGGTGACCCCAATCCTGTTACCCCGAGCCTGTGATCCTCAAACACCATAACCCCACCTTCGACACTGACCCCCCTACAAACCCCCCTATGACATTCAATCTAGACAGCTAATCAGTGATTCAAACCCCCTATCTTACCACCCTCACCCCGAAACAATTTTCCACATTGATGGAGATGTAGACCCCCCCTCTGACCACCCTCTGCCTGGCTCAGATCCCCTCCACAGTGGAAACACTGACCCTAGACATTGATGGATAATCATAGGTTATAAAAACAATAAAATATTTTTATTCATTGGACAATAATTATATATCTAATTTTGGATTATATTTTTTTACTTTGATTTTTTATTTACTTGTTTGGAGTTATAATAATAATTAATTTTTGTTATGTTATAAAAAAATTTAAATAACTCATTCATGATATCTGTAGTTTATGGAATTAATATTATTCATAATTTCTTGGTTTGTATTTGATATTAATAAATTTTACATTGTTCTATATATGTTAACACCTCCAGTTTTAGGAAGATAAATAATTGAGGATATTTTAGATCTCATTTCCAATTGTGTAAGGGTTTGGGGTCACACATGGTTTCATAGAAAATGCTAGCACGATCTATATGGATAAATGTCCTAAAAATGAGATAATTGGTGCTTTTAAAATTTATCAAGAATATTTATGTTTTATGAATATTTGGGGAATCATTTTGTTTAATAAAATGTAAAAAATAATTATAGAGTAGTTCGGTTTATGTTTTTCATGAATGAAAACAAATTATTTATTATGGTAATCGGAACATCTAACATAATTTAATTGATTTTATTTTAACTAAATATATTTTTTATAGAACTAATTATAGTGTGTCATTTTTTTGAGTCAAATGACTAGTTTTTTATCATTTTATTTTGAAATAATAATATAAGTTATTCAAATTTATGTTCAAAACATGTTTTTATTTTTATCTCAAACTAAAGGAACATCCTATTTGACATTATATTAATAGAGTTGATTTATATAATTCATGGAAAAATGTTAAGTCACACTAAGATAGTGGAAAATAATATATGCAATGATATTTGAATATCTTGGGTTTGAATGAGATATCTTGATATCCATGTAATGTATAATTTGTATTCATATTTTTAAATGGGTTCCCTTGGACAAAGATACATCATGGGAAATGGAATAGAAATTGGTGAATGAAGAAAAAATTTCAATGGAATGAACCCTCATGAATTACAACACTAGGGAAGATTACACAATTATTTTCTATTTGATTAATGCAATTAATCTATGTTTGTGAGAAATAATAATTTAATTAAATATTTTTTTATTAGAAGTTTAGTAATGAAGGTTTTATTATTTGATTCATCTCATTTTACTTTCTAGTTGTTATGAAAGAGTCAATAGAGAAGTTGAGTGATACTTAATTTTGATTTTACTTGTTTTGTTAAACATTAATTTATTTATATTTGAATATACATGGAGAATAAAATACAATAACATGGGTTGAAAGATTTATTAATTTACCCTAGAACACACTTCTATATGCCAAGGGTATGGAAGAATTTTATATTATGAAATTGAAAACCGACTGGTGGATGGTGGAATAATATTTCCTGGTCCTGAATATAAATTCAAGTGATGGTTGAATAAAAATAAATTATTAAAATATATGATATTGAAACATCTTCATTCTCGATATTTATGTTTTATTTGGCATGGTGAATCCAATTATATGGAAATTATAAATAATGATAATACTGTCAATGAAATAAAAAGTCACCCGGCTGAAGTTAATTACCTTCAACATTTTTTAAATGATGCATTTGGTTTTGTTGAACACAATATTGAACATTTAATTAGATAAATTGTACCTTCAGTTGATACTAAAAAGGATAATCTCTATCAGAACATCACAGACCAAAAAAAATATTTTTATGAATTAGTTGAAGATGGTCCAGGGAGAAATATATGAATTTTGTGCTAGGAATTCAATGTTTCATTCCCTAATTAAGTTTTATTATATTATGTGTCTCTATAAAATTAATAAAAAATAAATATATATGATTTTAGAGTTGATTAATAATGAATTTAGTGAAGCAAATATCTCTACATTATTCTATGAGGTGAAGTACGTTAATAAACAACATGGAATTGATTATACAATGATAGATGCATGCCATAATGATTGCATGCATCAATTTAGAGAAGATAATGATAAAGAAGAATAAAGAAGATATCATAAAAGTAGATGGAAGTCAACAAATAACAGTGAGAGTATAAATCAATACAACCCTAGGAAGTAACAAAAGAAGAAAACTACTACAATGTTATTGTGTTAATTTCCTATGAAATAGCAAGTAATGATTTTTCATGTTATCTAAGACTGAAAATAACTTGAAGTTGTATGATAGGGGTATTATGGATGTATTAACGAGACATCCAAATGATTTAAAAACATGGAATATGTTTTATTTTCAATATCAAGATTTTTCATTGGATCTTAGAAATGTATGTTTGGGATCAGATTCTAATGGTATTAAACCATTTAGTATATATGTTCTAATTATAGAATTGGGATAGTTGTTCTGATCTCCTATAATATACCTCTATGGATGTGTATGAAGAAGACTTTTTTCACTATTTTTATTATTATTCCTAGAAAGAAAAATTCATGTAAATGACATTGATGTATACCTTCATCCACTAATCAATGAATAGAGAGAATTATGGGATAATGGTTTTGAAACATATGATGCTCCAATGATGGAATTATTCAAAATTCATGTTTCATTAATGTGGAAAATTAGTGACATTTTTTTACAAGGAAATTTATCTAGTTGGAACACTCATACTAGTTTTTCCTGTGTTATTTGTATTTTTGATTTTGAACTGAAATGATTACCTCATATCATAAATTGGTGTTTTATATGTCATCATAATTATCTTGATGCTTCTCATAAATTCAGGTTTTACAATACACGATTCCATGAAGCTTGGAAATTATGAATTCACTAATGATGTTATATGGTTCATAAAACTTGGGGAAATTAATGAATTGCAATGCAGATTTTGGGAAATATAAACCAATTTAAGAAGGGGGAAATGGTATGAGGTATAGTATCCGAAGAATATGGAACACAACAATTTATGAAAACATGTATATTTTTAATATTCCTTTATTGGAAGTTTAATTTGATACTTTATAATATTTACATAATGCATACTGGTAATAATGTCTATAAAAATATAATTTTTATAGTTTTTAATGATCATGGTAAATCGATGGATATGCATAATTCCTTTAAGGATATGGAGTCAATGAATATAATTCATGGATGGTTGGAAAATGAGAATGGAATATATCCCTCATCTATTATTACAATTACAAATCATGTGAAAGAAATATTCCATTAAACATTAAGGAATTTCAATGTTCCATATGGATATCAAGTAACTTATAATGACATGTTGACTTAAAACATCAAAAGTTACATGGATAAAAAATTTATGACTCACATTTTTTTATAGAGCTGTTTTTGTCATTGTCTTTGCATAATACTTTACCTGAAAAAGTAATGAGGATATTGTTGAGTGTTTTCCCTTTTCAGATAGATTTTTGGAAAACCAATAAATAAATCCAAGCTCAATAATCTTAATGAGATAATTGTTTTCACACTATATCATTTGGAGATGTTATTTCCCCCCTTTATTATTGACATTCATGAATCATTTGACCATTCATTTGGTTGAATGAGATAAACATTTTTGACCGATACACTCTAGATGGATGCATCAAATTGAGAGGTATGTTAATATTTTTTATTTTCATTAGTGAATTATATTTTATCAAATTATTGTGTATTTTTGTTACTATGTTCCTTATTTTTTTCATGAGGAACATATGTCATTCAAAATCTTATGTGAGGAATAAAGCTCAACCAATAGTCTCTATTGATGAAGCTTACATATATGAAGAGTTCTGGAACTACTGTTCTAGGTATTTTGATGGGATTGAGACTAGATTCAATCATACATGATGTGATGATGATATCTCCACTTATTCTTGTTCTGAAACCCAATCATCAATATTTCCAACTATTGGATGGCCAATTGGAAATGGGAAAAATTTTACATTGACAGCATTGGAGTTTCTATAATCACATTGATAAGTGAAACTCAATATTTTTATTTTACATCCATTAATTGAATATTTGTGAATGTAATAAATGAAGTGACTAAGGGGTTGAGCTCAAAATGATATGGAATTTAAAAAATAGTTAATAAAGAGATTTTTTAATGATTCCCTCATCTTGTAAGTATATACTCATATTCATATTATTTATGAGTCATTATTTTTTCTTTGTTAAAATTAATAACTTATATATTTTTGTATAGATTATGAATATTCACAACCTAGCTGATATATCGAATGATTTGATGTTATTAGCTCGAGACCCCCAATTTTCAGCTAAGAGATTCAAGGCCTACAATATTCATTACTTTAGGTTTCGTACAATTTATAATGATGAATACATAAAACCTAAAATTGTTTTGTATTTATATTTTTAGAGGTGGGATACTGAGGGAAGATGATATATATACTTGAATTAAACTATCATGAATTGTTTTCTATTTTGTTATTCAAATTCAAGTGGGTCGACCTTGATTCAAGTATAATGAAATATTCATTACATTATACTTCTGTCAACTTATCTCTCTTGATGGATACCCATGAGCATGGAGAGCATGATCAATTTATATTGGCATTGCCAGAGAAGATGATTTAGTATGTGGAAGATGATATAAATTAATGTTGGAGTGTTATTATACACTTAATGTAGATTGAATTATATGATATGGGTGATGAAGATCAGTTGGTAATTGGTTATAGTGAACCTAATCAAAAAGATAAAATTGAATGATTTTTTCCAAACAGTATCAAAATTATAGAACATTCAAGAGAGGGTGAAAATGAAGGACTCATTAAAATTGAGGTTGATAAAAATTAATACAATTGAATTTATAAATAGTTAAGGAAACTATATTTCCATTTCTCATTAGTAAGTTTATATTACATATAATCATTGTTCACTATTTTCATTTTTTTATAAAAGGATTTTAGTTTTGAATTTTTATATATTTAATATAGCTTATCCATTTAAAAGGAATGAATTATTAGAATTAGAAAATCTTAGGATTCTAGCCTATTCGCATCTCCAGGAATGCCACCATTTTCATCATCTTCTATAGATCCTAGTGATTTTTTTGTACAAGAGACTGTTGGAAAGCTATCCATTTCCCCAGATGTCATTGGTGGCCCACCACCTGATTCACCTCCTGTGATTGAGGAGTTTTTCACGCCTCTATTTAAAGGATATTGTCGAGTTTCAATTACTATTTTGTATATCAATTTAAAAAAACATTATATTATATTAATTATTTAATTAATTTCTAAAATTGATAAAGAACAACATAAAGAATATATGGGTAGATTCTTTGGAATCTTGCTTTTCAGAAAGTGAGATTTCCAATTAATTATAAATTTTGGAAGCATATTCATACAGCTTGAAAAGATGTGGTCTTCGATACTTGAGTGAATTTAAAATAAATTAAATAATCCAAGATTACTAATTAAAATACCTAAGTAAAATTTTATGAAATAATTATTTTGTGTTATTTTATTTTATTTCTATATGTTTTTACATTTTCATGTCCATGATCCTAATTCATGATCATGGACTTTCCAAAGAACACACACAACATCAAAAAAACATAAATGAAATTTTTATAAATAAAACAAACATTTTGAGGTATTCTAACCACATCTTGATCAATATTGATTGTGGTTGATTCGTACACATCAAAAATAAATTATAGATCATTATCCATAAGTTTGAAATAAGTCTAAGGTTCTTTGGTCAGCTTTGAACTGGTAAACACAAATAAAAGGTACAAAAGCCTTTTAAAACTAGTGTCCAGAGTCGAAACCAGGAACAAAACATTGAATTTCTATTAAATCATGGGAAATGATCATAGATTAGATTTTGAAATATAGGAACCAATGACACATGAGTCTGAATGATGGTTTTACCATTATAGTTAAAACCACATTTTTAGTGTTTTAAAACACTATAACGTGCATGGAATAGTCAGATCCATGAACTGGATGTTATATTGTCCTGAAATCATGGAGTAAGGGAGGTAGGGTTAACTATAAAATATAGGAATATAAGGAATGTGTCTCTGAAAGAAGGTTTTATTATTTTGGACGAAAATGTATTATTCATTTTAAAAAAACTAAAACATTTTTGGAATAGAAAAAACTATATAAATGATGTCATATTTTCTAAAATTAGTGAAAAAATACTGTATATTTAATTTTCAAATGATTTGATGGATGGCATGCCATTATAAATTAAGAGTTTCCTATTATGTTCATAGAGACATCTTTACTATTTTAAAATACTAAAACATTAAAGGACCCATATAAACAAAATAAAATGACATTATATTGATGTGAAATCATGGTAAAACCACTTATTTTATTAATAAGTAATCCAAGAAAACACGTCAATCCATGGTGTGATGAGGTCAAAATTACTAGGTAAACACTTATTAGATGTAAAAACCCATTTAAAAACAAGTGTCGGGAGTTCATAACTAAACAAATTACATCATATTCCCAAAAAATATGTTACAATGACCATATATTTTATTTTTAAATGTAAGAACCGATGGAAAATAATTCAGAATGATGGTTTTCCTGTTATGGAAATAAACATGTTTTTAGTGTTTTAAAACACGAAAACATTCATGAAACAGTTTAAATCAAGAAACAAATTTTGGATTTCCATGAAATAAAGGGAAAATTATCATAGATTTGATTTTGAAAAGTTGTAGTTTACGAAACATCATTATGAATGATGGTTTTCCCGTTATGGCCATAAACAAGTTTTTAGTGTTTAAAAACACTAAAATATGCATGGAATGGAAAAAAAATATATCAATGATGTCATATTGTTCTAAACACTTATGAAAGGTACAAAAGCCTTTTAAAAAAAGTGTTGAAGGGCCAGAACTAGGAAACCAAAATTGGATTTCCATGAAATTAGGGGGAAATAATCATACATTTAATTTTGATATGCAGGAATTGACGACACATCATTGCAAATGATGGGTTTCCTATTATGGTTGTAAACATGTTTTTCTTGTTATAAATAGTAAAATGTGTGTGCAAATGTCAAAAGAAAGAAATAAATATCAAATTATCATTTAATTAGGCTTCAAGAACCATATATTTAATTGTAAAATGTGGGAATATACAACATTTCATTCCAAAAGACAAATTTCCCTTTATGGCCATAAAAGCATATTTTGTGTTTTAAAACAATAAAATGTGGGTGGAATGGTCGAAACTATAAATACAATGTTGAAATTTCATAAAATCATGGGGTAATGACTAGTGGTTTAATTGTGAAAAATAGTAATCAATGACACATCTATCCAAATAATGTTTTCCCCGTTATAGACAAAAACACATTTTTATTATTTTAAAAAACTAGAACACACGTGGAACAGTCATGAAAATAGAAAATGACCATAGATTGATGTTATGTCATGAGAAAACCATGACTTATTTGTTTTTTATGTGTACGAGTAGACATCATGTCAATCTGACAAGCGGTGTGTTCGAAATTACTCAGTAAAAACACATGAAAGATATAAAAGCCTTAAAAAACAAGTTTTGAGGGGTCAAAACATGAAAAACAAAATTAGACCAACCTAAAATCTAGGTACAATGACTGTTGATTTAATTATGAAATATATGAAACAAAGGCACGTCATTTCGAATAACAGTTTGGTTATTGTAGATATAAGCTTGTTTTTAGTGTTGTAAAACACTAAAACTTGTGTGTAATGGTCAGAACTAGGAAAACAATGTCATATTGTCTTCAAGTCTAGGTAAACCACTGTTTAGTTATTTAGGTCATGTACATGCAGAGAAAAAATTAAAATGTCATGTAGTGTATTCAAAACTCCTATATAAAAAATTATATAAGTTACAAAATCCTTTAAAAACATGATTGGGGGGGTCAAAACAAGGCAATCAATGTTGGATTACCTTAAAATAATGGCGCATCAACTGTAGATTTAATTTTGAAATATATGAACTGATGGAATTCCATCCCAAATGATAGTTTTTCTATTATGACTGGAAATGCATTTTTAGCGTTTTAAAACACTAAATCATGTGGGGAATGGTAAAAACCATAAAAAATGACCTTATATTGATGTGAAATCATAGGATAACCATAATATAGATATTTCAAAAATAAATTACAAGATGTGATATCAAAATCATGAAATTTTGTGTGTTAAATAAATTTTATGTAAACCGCACATTACATTACAAATAAATTATCATATCTATTTACCCATTCTTAGTTTCAATTAACTTAAATATGTATGTTTATATTTTCAAATGGTTTTTCATTATATATTATTCTTTTAAGTTAAAATTAGGTCGGTTTGATTAACTAAATAAAAAATTTAATGTGAGTCTTTCTGAATATATTTTGTGTCTTTTCTCTTTCACATTTTTTCCCTAAATGTTATAGTTTTCATCATATGTGGAAGTTGCTGATATTAGGTAGGATCTTGTTCATTTTGATCAAAGAAATTTTTTAGAAGGAATTTGTGAAGGTTCTTAGTTTCTGTGTAATGTGAAAATTATATCAATTATTCTTCTATAATTCCGACTTATTATGTTTAGTTTTAATTTCTATTTCATTTTTTGTAACAGATGTTGAGATATGGTGGTTGGTTTCAGTTAATTAGATGACAAGGATGTCGAAAGATGCTATGGATGTCATGGCATTGATGTATAGTGGCAATGGGTTGTTATTATACATTTTTTATAGGAATATATTGATGATTCAGGTATTGGTTGATGTATGAGGGGACTGAGACTTAGGTTATGATTATATTTCCAGTTTGTATATGACTAGATGTGTGATATATGAATGATGGGTTTATCATATATTTACATTTTAGTTTATATCATGTCAATTTTGTGTATTTATAATTTTTTATTAAATATTATTTTTTAAGAATAAAAACTGATTTTGTGGCTATTTGTAGTATCTTCAACTAAACATATTATATAGAATTTATTTACCGATATTTCAACGTGACCACCACTGGATGCTTTTCAATGGTTAATTTTATTTTATTAATATTCTAATTATATATATTATTTATTAAGAAGCCACCACTTATTAAACAACTAACCACCACTAAATTCTAAAAAAATACCCTTAAAAACTATCCTGAAATAAAATATACCGCCTCTATTTGACTGGTGGGTGTGAAATAAAAGTGGTTTTAAGAACCAATAATAAAAATTTAAGTAGTGGTTTAAACCACTTCTAGAATACAAAATAACCATCGGTAATGGCCCTTTATTTTATAGTGCACACACAATTGTTCACGACCAATATCCATGTTTCACATTATATTTTTGTAAATGTGTTAAAGAGTGTTTTGATACATAACTGAGATTTATAAATCCATATCATTCACAAACTAATGGTCAATATAGAATAACCATTTAGACATTAGAATATATGCTTAGATACTGAAAGATAGATTTAGTGCATGTTGAGATTAGCATCTTCCTCTGGTTTAGTTCTTGCATAACAATATTTTCCACTCTACCAAGAAAATGACACCTTATAGGGCTCAATATGGGAATAGATGTAGAACTCTATCTTGATTGTATGAAGATAGAGAAGCCAACTATTGTCAATTTATCTTTTCTACGAAATGATAGAGAATGTTCAAACCAAGAAAGGATGTATGAAATAAGTACCAAATTTAAAAATGTTTTATACTAACATCAGTCAATGAGATCTAGAATTTGATTATGGTGAAATGGTATTTCTTCAAAAATCTCATTAGAACTATGAAATGATATCTCGGATAAAGGGATTATTAATCCCTAGATATGTCTTTCCCTTTAGGTTTTTTATGGTATAGGGGTAGTATATTTTACCCCAGTGATTCCACCAAACATCTCTAAAGTAGGTGATGTTTTCTACATATTGATTTTGAATAAGTACATATCTCATACATCACATGTACCAGAGTCATAAGCTATGAAATTACAACATGATCTCTCTTATGAGGGAAAATTAGTGAATATTTTGGATATAATGGATAATGTGTTATATATTAACAAAACAAACCTGGTAAATGTCTAATGGGAAAATCATAATTCAAAGGATGAAATGTGGGAACAAGAATATGTAATGAGGTAGGAGTTCCCTTCTTTGTTCATGAGAGTGACAAAATTGTGGTGGAAAATTTGTTTTTTCATGGGTATAATGAAACACCCCAGGATATTACTTTGAATTTTTTATACTAAAACTAATACTATTCAATATTATACACACAACACCAAACTAAAATAAAATGTGATACATTTTGGTGAGTTAAAAAATTAGAATGAAATTTGAAAATTAATTCATTGTGCGAATACAATTTGAATCATTGTTCATATAATTAGAAGAGGAATAAAACATCATCTAAATATGAATACAACAAACATAAAATATTTATCATCATGGTTTTCTATGAATATCATCACCCAAACTAAAATAATATGTAAAATGTATAGAATTATAAATATAATAGATGTGATAATAGAGAATTAAATCGAATGGATGATTATAAGAATATATATATATATAATGGAATCAAACTGTTATATATATGGATTTTGGAAATATGGTCATTATATATATAGACATTGGAAACAAGGTCATTTTAAATAGGGTCATTGGGTATATCCAAGGGGGATTTTGTATAATTGAAAATAATATAAATTATAAAAAATAAATAATGAATAAAATACATAAATTTAAATAGAATTTTTTATAAGTTTTTTATATGTTATGAATTATAATTTTAATTATTAAATAATTATTTAAAAAAAAGATTGAAAAAAATGAAATATTTTTAAATTAAAATTAATTCCATCCATGAAATAATTAATAATCTATAATTAATAATAATTTAATTATTCAAGTTTAATTAAAAATGATTTATTTATAATATTTTTTCATTATATATTTCTTAATTTAAAAGGTATATTACACATATTATAAGAAATTTATTTTAAAATTTTATTTCATAAAATTAATTAACATTTATTGATTTATTTTTAATTATTTACAAATAATAATAAAATATTTTAATGTATGAAGATATATTTTTTCAAAGGATTGTCATTCTTAAATATTTTGAGCTTTTAACATAACAAATTAAATTAACCATTTTTCATAATGAATGTAATGTAATATTTCCATTAATATAAGAAATATAATAATACTTAATAAGAATAATAATTCTTACTATTTTGAAATATCACTTTTCAATAAAAAAATTATTTATAAATAATTTATGTTGTGATTTAAAAATTAACTATCTTATGTAATTTGTTTTTTTAAATAGAATTCATTTCTGGAATTATAATATAGAATTTGGGTATATTTTTTAATTTCATTTTTATTTCGAAAAATAATTTATGGAGTTAAAAAATGCCTTACCATGGTAATTGTAAAACAATGTTAATAGTGATAAAACAATGTGAAAAAACAAAAAATATTAGAAAAACAATATCTCTATATTTTTTGATAAATTATTTCCAGACCAAAAAAATACCCAACATCCATTATTTCCCACTTATGGTATAATTTTATTTTAAATATTACTTACCTATTTATTATAATTAATAAGTATTACAAAAATTAATCTCTTCTCATATATAAAATGAAAAATTTACAACCCCACTTATCTTCACACATAAGGCTTTTAGTTTAACCGAGATATATCCAAATCCATCCCCAAAAACCCTAGAAACATCATATAGGTTTTTTTCACATCAAAATACCACATTTTTATATATTAATCCAATTTGAAAAGGGTTCATCCCATAGAGTAGGGTAAGAATTCCCAATCAGTCTTTTTCATTTCAATTCCATTACACATTATAATTTTACCTAAAATTATAATATAACCATCATAATATAATGAGATATGTATCATAAATATACTATAATATTATTATGTTGATGGAATAAACAAAATTAATCTTTATCTTGTTTATTAGAAATGAAAATGTCATCCTTGTAACGTACAAATTGCATCCTCCATGAACAACATATTTCATTTTTCGTCAACAAAAAAAATGATTAGTTATACCAAAATATTTACTAAATAAATATTTTATTTATGAAAATATTCAGATTATATAAAGATAAATTTTACATTCTATTTTAATGATTAATAATAAATGGTCATTATAATTATTTACTTCCTTAAATGAGAAAACGAGGAGACTTTTGTTAATTAAAATCATTTTTTTGTAAAAGTATTGACAATTATATGTTTTCCACAACAATGATGATAAGGAAAATAAATATATGTAATTATGGAGATGATAAAAATATTTTTCAATTATATTATACGTGATCTATATACCCAATAATTTTTGGAGAAACTGATCAAACAACCCCATGTTATCGATCAAAAAAACAATACAAAAAAACAATGTAATATAACCATAAATTTCCAATATAAATTGATATATAACTTAAATGGGTTAAAAAATATTTTATGAACAAAAATTGGTTATAAAAATGTTTATATTCATACACCTTGTGATCCATGACTCAGGATTAGTGCTTTTAAACTTAATTAATGACAATTGGGATGTGCTACATGTTAAGGACTAGTTTTTTTCTGTATTATATACAATTTCTATTGATGTATTTTTGTCAACTATTTCATGAAATTAAAGTGATTTTTGAAATATATTCAATGATGTCTCTTGATTTTTTATTGTATTCAATGGTTACCAAGGTATTGAGGGTTACTCTTCTAACCCCACTTTCCAAAAATTATTATATACATATAAAATACAATTTGTATATGAATTATTTGATGTTTCATTCATGTGAACAAATATGTTTCTATGATAGGTGAAATAAGATACTATGGAAGATCGATCGGGAGGCCTAGAGCCTCCATTAGTGATATGTAACTCATAGTTTCTCTATACATGATATGGAATCCTAGTCAATATAAAGTGTGGGAAACATTGAGTGAGAATTTAATTATTGAGAAAATTTATGTACCTTACCTTTAGTGAGATGTTTTGTGTCTGGAGAATAGAAAACCTTGACTGAGAAGGTTAGTTTTTTTGTGATGTGATGTGAGGTGTTGATGATAGACCCTACCCAAAATATAATGATAGTGATATTAGATATTGATGATGAAAACCCCATATAAATTTGGGTAGTGGGTTGAAGACATAGAAGATGCCAACGTTGATTTTTTCATATGGGTTGGGTATGATCTTGAGGACATGAAGTGTTGTATTGATCAAATTCCAATATAATGAAAAAATATGGATGATCAGATTACATTATTCCCCCATTAGAACATGATGACCAAACACACATAAAGTCGGGGTGTCTTGGTTGGAACACGAGGTCTGATGCTATTGTTTAAAATAAATAAGTATTAATTGTTTTTGTTCATACACTTTCATGATGTTTTATACTAGAGAAATTTTGGTTATATACTATTTTGAATTATTTTTGGAACTATTAATGGGAACTTTTGGGCATGTGAGTACCTTCTGTATGATTTTTTATTGACCATGAAAAGTGCAATGACACAGGCTGACAAAACTTGACAGGATCGGAGTATGAGTTTTGTTGAATTTATGGAATGGTAGTATGGGCCCATGGTACTTTTTATTTTATTTAGTATAAATGTGATCATCCTTATCATTCATTATCTATTTTGAATTTGTAAGATAGCGTGTTTTTATGACTATATGAAAACATACATATTTTATATAGAACTGTGTTGATTGATTTATGCACAATATAATATTTTTTTGTATGATTGTTTATTCATTTCTAGAGTTTGGGTTGAATATCATTTGAGGGAATAGTTTTCCAAGGGAATTGATTAGTCCTTCTTAAATTGTTGGTAGGACTCTAGTATATAGGGTGGAACGACTGAGGTCACATAGAACAATATCTTTGGGCCCAATTGAGTAGTCTCTAGATTGAGGCATCACATGTTTGTTATAAAGGAGGAATATTGGATGAAAAAATTATTGTGTATAGAGTGATCAAATAAATTTAGATAAATCTCATCGATCTAGTTCTTTGTTAACCTATCATAAAATTAAAAGATATTTAATGAAATATATGGCCTTTAAAATATCATCTATTGATTCGTTGACCTCATAAATCACAACAATCCTTGCAAATAGGTAGTAGATTCAATAAAATATTCATAAAAACAAAATCACATTTGAAATCATTCCTAAACCATATCCTAATCCCATGAATAGTGAATGTGGTAAAATTACTTTTGGTTCCCACTCAACCATAGATACAATAGTCCTGCAATTAAAATATAGATACTTACTTGAGATCCCCCTTTCATGGTCCTTGGGACTTTTCCTAGATATTTTAGTGCATAAAGATCCTTGAGTTGGTAAGGCCAAATTTTATCACTTATTAGTTAACATTAATATATAAAATAAATCAAGAATGGACTTGGAAAACATCCAACATAATGAGAAATAACAAACTTGGAAAATTTCATAGCCTTTTATTAGTTCATGATTTCAGATAGTGAAGGATTAGGCCTTGTGATATGATGGATTTTCATTGGATGGTGGTAGCTTTAATGTTTTCCCTACAATATCTCCTACATCTTTGGGAAAACTTCTTCATCATAGGGAATAATATCCTCAAAATTTTCTTATAGTATTCTCCAACAATATTCTTAGGGGACACAACCATTATTTATTTCCCCCACACCTTTTGAATGAATGATAAAAAAATATAGTATAAGTTGTATCTAAATTGGATACAACTTTTACAGTGAGGTTGAAATTAAATCAGAGGGAATGGTATATAATTCTAACTCATCATCTTGGGACTCAATGATTACCCCTTTGATAATTCCTTGGTCCTTAAGGTCCTACACTATAATGACTTTCTTATTATTTTTAGCTTGAGTTGTTAGTGAGCAATTAAATGTCCTTATGCAACATCCCCAAGATTCTAATGGCTGGAAATAAATTTATTAGTATTTAAATACAAGTGGGGAATGATTTAACCATTAATAATAAAACAAATAACAATAGACCATAATCAAACAACCAAGATATGATACATGATTAATTAAAATCCTACTCAACATTAACCTATATAAAAAACAAAAAAAGTGTCAAATAGTGAGAGACAAACTAATCATGAATGTAAAAAAGGAAAAAAACTAAAGAGTCCATGATTACCACATGACTCCATGCTCCAAAAGACCCATGATCCAACATCACCAAACAACCCATTTATCATTAGGTGCTGCTAAATATGTGTTATACTATACCTTTATCCATGTACCGAAAGATAGAATCTGAAAAAGTAACAAAGTGACAATGTAGGGGTTAGTATAAATATCATTAGGATTTCCCCAATGACTTCTAGACTCATGCCAATATTATAGAAAATTTAACAACATTAATATAAAACCATTTATAAAAATCAATTCTAAAAAATCGTTTACAACTACATATAAAAAAGTTCCAAAATCCAATTGTAACAAAGAGTAATCTAATGCTATTTTCAAAAAACATTCCAACAGGTCACATTTCCAAAATAATAAATATACAAGTATTTAAAACCATTTCTCAATATCATTTTGGAATAACCATTCCATTTCAATTTTTCACGCACCCAACCATGCATACTTCATTAAAATAGTTCCATATTCATGAGCCATCTCTTGTCCAATCACCATGTGTCATACTAACACACACCCCCGATCCAAGGTCATGTACCTTGTACCCCACTAGTACACTTCCCTTATCCTGGTCCCTTCATTAATAAACCCAAGTAAAACCCAATGTATTCGAAAACCCTTTCAAAAAACCATTTCAACCCATTTCAACAAAACCATTATTTTATTGAAAACCATTAAAAAACCAATCCCAAACACATGTTCTATTTCAAAACAAAACTTTTTAGTGAAAATCCTTTAATAAATTTAATTTACCATAATTAAAGAATCCCATTTTAAAATCATCTTTTTAAAATTAACAATTAAAAACTTATTCAAGAACACCAGTTTTCCATATTTCCACAATCCACCACTCAAGAAGGTTTCTAAAAATCAATAAATAGCCAATTCACCATCATTTAATAAAAAATTAAACAATTTTAAATAATTACAATTAGTTATACCAAGAGGAGATGACAGTGAGGCCACCTACCTCATGCGTTTTGACAAAATTGGTAAACGAACGACAAACACCCAAGGAACCTTGTAACAATTCCCTCAAACCACCTTAGAGAACATTCCCTAATCTGATCAAGACCATATATTGAGTTATTTTCCATCCATAATTATAGATCTAACAAAAATAGTTTTATATATAAGAATCAATGATGAGGGGTGATGTAAATCTAAGAAAACATGATAAGAATGATGAAGAACAAGTACTTACTGTAAGAATCGGGATTCTAAACACTGAGGGACGGTTCAAAATCATTTCCAATCCTCTTGGGAGAGGTTATCAAACCATCAAGATATTATAATATCGAATTAAGTTCCTCAATGGAAAAAAGAGGCCTATATAGTCAAAAAATTGTTAGATCCACTTTTTTGGGATCTCAATTTGACCCCACGCATGGTTTGTATGCACATTTATACAAACCAATCACTACACATGAATTAGCTAATATGTGGGAAGACCCCAGCATGACCTCGTCACACAGTCTATTTAACTATGGGACCAATATACCAATTCTATTGTCCAAGATCGGAAATTCTATATTGTTTCTCCTTTGATTCCATATAGTTTAGACATACCGTACACAACCTATACCCCTCCCCTTTAGCCCCTAAACTTTTATAAAGTTATAATAACTCTCCAACCAATCACTCTTATACTATATATAAATAAAAAATCACAATGAAATGGCTACACACCAGAAATAGTGGGAACTATATTCTCCCCACCAGTGGTTTTCCGTCCATAGTAAGTTGAAAACCAACATTACCTTATAAGAGTCCCGGCTATTGATCTTTTATTTCATTGTTGCATTCCCATGGCTCTTCCAAAATCTGTCCATGTTTCCATAAAACCCACTTGAGACCAAATATTTTTCAAAGAAATACGTTCTTGTTCCTATCCTATATTTTTATCAGGATATGTACCAATATAGAATTAAGTTCTAGGTCAAAGTGATCCCATCTAATAACATGGTCAGGATCATGTTGAAACTTTTTCAACTGAGATCCGTCGAACACATTATGCACCAAACTGAACTATTGTAGAAATGATAAGTGATAGTCCACCAATACAACCCATTATAATATCTCTAAAGGGATAATGTATCTAGGAGATAACTTTCCTTGCTTCCCAAAATGATGATGCCACAGCCTTGGAGAGATTCTTAAGAAGACATGATCACTCACCGCGAACAACAACAATCTTCAGCTGTGATTCACAAACAATTTTTGATGAATCTGAGCTATCTCCATCGTCTTATTGATAAACTAAATATTATCTATTGTTTTATTGACATGTATTATCCCTACCAATGAATTATCACTAGTTTCCACCCAACAAAGGGGAGAAAGAAATGGATTATCAAGGAATGATTCAAAAAGAGCCATATGTATCGATTCCTGATAGCTGTTATTATATGAGAACTCCAATAATGGGAAATGATCATCTCATGAGCCACCAAATACATTATTAAATCCCAAAACATGTCTCCCAATGTTTATATTATCCTTTCAGTTTGTCCATCCATCTGTGTGTGCTACGCCGTACTCATAGTCAATTGATTCCCCATGGATTTTTGTATGGTTTTCTAGAAATGATACATCAGACTTAAATCTATGAAAGACCTAATAAAAATAACTATGAAATGTCTCTTAACCAGTTCATGGATATAGATTTTTTGATAGATCCACCACTATATGATTTTTAGGATTAGGTGTGAAAAAAGCTGACTTTGTGAGCCGATGCACTACCACCCATATAGAATGTTTTTTTTTGAACCTTTCATGGGAGACCTGTAACAAAATCCATTGTTGTCTACAACCATTTCTACACCTATATAGGTAATTACTGAAACGTACCTTCTGATCATTGATGTTATTACTTAACTTGATGATATGTTAAAATCCTGGAAAGGAACATGGGCACCTTCCGTTTCATGTTGAACAACTAAAATTTCCACATTAATGCCTTATACCGCTTCTATATTCCCAGATGTATAGCCTATATAGAATTTTTGTAATAATGAAGAAATATTTCATGAAAATGAATAGGTGAAACCATAATATTTCTAAACCACAACACTGAAGTCCCATAATGTTTTTATCCCTAATTGTTTCCCCAAAAATGATTTTTGAACTCATAACCATGAATTTTTCATTGGTTGTTTGTGCTTCTCTAATCGTCTTTAATAAATCATGGATTATAGAAATTGAAAAGAACAACCATAACATAACCTTGGTCCTCAAATTCCACATGAATATTGTCTAGGATTGACATCAAGTACCCCTCATCTAAAGCTTCTTTTTCCAACTGAACATATGAATTTGTCATTAATGCACTAGCCACCGAATTACCTTTTCTAGGTGCACCCATCATGTCAATTCCCAACATCAGGCGTTACTCCATCCATTTCCTTTCCATGATATTCCAATCATGTTGTGAGAAAATATGTCTCAATATGTTATTATCCGGGAACACAGTGAATTTCTCAATATATAGATCATGAAACCATGTCATAAAATCATGGATGACCATCACTAACTTCAAATCCTATGTTTGTTAATTTCTCCCATGAACACTCACCTTCCATCAACCACAAGCTACTATGTGGTCTCCTTTCCGAAGAGCACATCCCTACCATGATCTTAAAGAATCACAACACATGACATACTTCTGTCCCTATTCTTGAATAATCGAGATGGGGGAAGATGTAAGACCAACATTTATCTCTTTAAAATACATATAGAATTCCTTAATCAATTTTAAAAGGAACATTATTATTTTTTAGAGATTCCATTGAAGAATATAATAATGATAATTCAGAATAAAATCATCTATAATAACTATCCCAACCACGAAAACTCCATATCTCAAAGATAATATTCAACACTTACCAAGAGATAACATCTTCTGTATTTTTTGGATCTATAGAAACATCTTTTTTAGAAATCACTTGGATAGGAAAGCATAACTATTTAATCCAAAAATCACATTTTGACATTTTGGAATACAACCGTTGATCTCAGAATATGACCAACATAATTTCCAAGTGTTGGCCAAGCTCAATAATTATCCTTGAATACACTAAGATATCATCCAAAAACACTACAACTACATAATATAAATATAATTTAATTATCTAATTCATCAATCCCATAAGACTCTTAGTGAATTTGTGAGACTGAAAGGAATTACCATGAATTCATAATGGCCATATCCACTTCTGAAATAAGTATTTGGAATATCCTCTTTTTGAAATCTCAATTAGTGATATAATGATCGTATGTCAATTTTGGAGAACCACTGAGCTCCCTCCCAACTGACTAAACAAATAATTAATGTGTGTAAGTGGATATCTGTTCTTTATTTTATCATGTTTAAGAATTTAATAACATTCACACAACCTTAGGGTTTCATATTATTTCTTCATGAAGAAGACCAGTGCTGCCCATAGAGATGTGCTCGACTAAGTGAAACCTTTTCTTTCTAACTCTAGAAAATATACTTCTAATTCCCTTAAATATGGTGGTGACATCCTATAATATTGGACAAAAATAATATTCCCCCTAGTGAAAATGAATTGTTAACCCCACTTCCCTAAGAGGTGGTAAGACTGGAAAGTTATTCAGAAAATGATTTGGAAATTGATCAATGAATGATGGATAGCTATTTTCCATGATATCTTCTATCGATCCTAAAGTAAATTCTTCTATCTCCTTTGAAATCATTACCACAAGTGGTTCCAAAATCCTCATTTCATCTGTCTTTACAACCCATTTCCCTATTAAGAGATGCTCAGCACCATCCTAAGTTGTGAAACTAACCGTTCTTCTATAATAGTCTATGTGAGTCTTGAATGTTGTTAACCAATCTATAACCAAGATTACATAATAGAAATCTATATCCAACTCTGAGAAGTCCCACACTAGAATTCCTCCATAAATAATTATATAACATGCTCTACATACAAAGGCACAACATTCTATTGGACTGAGAGGGGTTTTATATTTTAACATTGAGGGAATATTTTTGAGTTTAAAACTTAGTAAATGAACAAAATTATAAGAAATGAAGGAATTTGATGCACCAATATCAGTCACCACATTCATAGGGGTATAATTCAAAATAATTTTACCTCTCAACATAGATGGTCCAACCCAATCCTTCAAAATAACATGCTCAGATCTATACAATTTCTTCATTTCATCACTACGCACTTTTGTTTGTTACTGAGATTTCCCTTATTGGGGAGCCATGGTGTTCATAGAATCAACATATATTTCTCTATTCATCCAACAAGACTAATTCGGATTCCCTCCCCCATCGAATAATATAATTCATGTGACACCTGAGAAGTTTCTATAGCACCTCACCTTAGAGCACTATAACAATAGTTTTGAATATTCCACATTTTTTTGTAGTTATTAAATTATCTAGGTTATGACATATACTATCGCTTTATGTTGTCAAGTGAACCACATTGGATGTATCCAACTTTTCTATTTAGTCATGGAGGAATCATTATTGATCCACCCATATGATTTTGAGACCAACTCACACCTTGGAAACAGTTGTCCTTATTCTTCTTGATCCTTGAATTAGAGTTCCCACCACTTCCCATAGGTATCATCATACTTCCTACTCGCATAGTACATGATATATCATGGTCAACCACTCTCTCTCTGTTCACCATCTTTGTATAATTCATAATGTAGAAAACTTGAATATTTGATTGAATCTCTTGCTTTATCCCTGATTTTAAGATATATACCTTCAATGCTACACTCACACAACGTTAGGTGAAATGAACACTAAATTCATGAATTTAGCAACATATTCTGTGATAGAGAGATTATCAGAATTCTTGCTAAATATATTTATCATTATATGGATCCTAAACAGGTGAAGAAAGAATTTCTTGTAAACAAATTCCTCAAAATTCTCCCAACTAAGGTCTCAATCTAGATTAGCCTAAACCCCTAGGTCCCACCACTGGAATGGGATATCCTCAAGTGTATACATCACCAGTATGAAGTTCATCTGTTCTGGTGTGTTGATGAAATTAAAGACATGATTCAACCTGTTCAGCCACACCTCCACCTCTTCTGGTTCAGAATCACCTTAGATGATGAGTGGATTTTGATTCATTAACTGGATGGAACGTTCTATGTGCCTTGTCTCATCGCTTTAGTTCCCCATGTACACATTTTCGAATAATGGGATGATACTCGGAACCTATTCTTGGTTCACATGTGGTTCATGTGAAACCATGTTCTTTACAACTTCTTCTGGTTGGTTTCTACGATGCCTACCATGTTTTATTTTCAAATCAAACAACAAACTCTATAAGTATCACGCTCTAGTAACTGATGGTTGATCATTTCAAATTCTATAAAATCAACTATCACAACATTTCATTCCAAAATCAACATTTTCCACATTTATTCATTTTTGAAAAATCCATTCTTACCTTTTAAATTCAAACCATTTTCAATATTTACCAACTATTACCTTTTTCAAAATCATTCATTAGAAAAACATTTTCGGATTTTTCAAATATAAACACAATGCATCATATCAAATATAATTTTTCTAGAATGAAATATGAAATCCTAATGAAAATTCATTCTTCTATGTAATACATGATCATATCATTATCTAAACCCATGAATATTATATTCCAAAATCCTATAACTATCTCCAAAACACTTATGTATACAACTCCTTGGCAACGTGAAGTTCAACACAAAAAGGTTATCTACATATTTTGATTCTCTACATTTCAAGTCCCAAAAACTCTACTACATTAAAATATTACAAACCGAGTAATATATAAGAATTAATTAAACTCCAATACCAAGAAACTGAAGACTACTTTTAAGGGAAAGACTGAATAAGCTGATACTATTTGTAATGAACCACTTATTCTCATTTCCTTGAGAGGTCAGTGAGCCATTATATGGCCTTAAGAAGCATAACCTATATCCCAAAGGATGAATATAAATGAAAAAGTGTTTCAATAAAAAGCGGTGGACGATGGACCCTTTAATAATAAAACCAAAAACCATCAACACTAATCAAACAACCACCTTCTGTTGCATGATTAATTAAAATCCAACTCTACAACATCCTTTATAAAAAAACCATCCAATGTGTACAACATTGGAAAAAAAACTAATCATCAATGTAAATATTGTAAAAACTAATAAAGACTCCAGGATGATCACAAAACTCCATTATTTACAAGCCTTATGCTACAACATAAATAAAAAAGCCTATTTATCACAAGGTGGTGCTTAATTCATGTGATATGTTACCTTTGTCCATGTCTCGGAAGATATAATCTACAAAAACACCAAACTTCCAAAGTAGCGGTGCGTATAGAACTCTATATACATTCTCTACGGACTTCATTATTCACACCACTCAGATATAAAAGTTATAAAACATTTTTATTAAACCATTGATATAAAAAAAATCTGAAAAATAGTTTATAACAAAATTTAATAATGTTCCAGAAATCCTTCATAACCAAGAGTAAACATATTCTATTTTCAACCAATTTTCCAGAAACTCACATTTTTAGAAAAAACAACCATACAAGTATTTAAAACCATTTTTTAATATCATTTTTGTCATAACCATTCCATTTAACATTTTGACACACCCAACCATGTATTATTCATTTCTATAGTTCCACACTCTTGATCAGTCACATGTCCAATCACCTTATGTCCTACTGACACACTACCCCAATCCAGGGTCATGTACCTTTTACCCCTCAAGTATACATCATTTATTTAGGTCCCATAAAACACCAAATCACACAAAACCCACTGTATACCAAAACCCTTTCAAATAACCATTTCAACCCATTTCAAAAAATCTATTCTTTAATTGAAAACCATTAAAAACCCATTTCCATACACCCATTATATTTCAATAAAATAATTAAATTCATTTATAAACCATTAATCAAATACATTTACCATATTTCCAAAAAAAAGTTTGATATATTCTTTTAAAAATCAAGAATCACACACTTTATTCAGGAACATCAATTTATATGATTTCCACTAACCATCAATCAATAAGGTTTATATCAATCCAAAAATCTAATTCACCATCATTTCATCAAAAATTAATCAATTTAAAACAATTAATATTAGTTCTACCTATAGGAGTAGAATGTGAAGACAACTACCTCAACCATTTTCTTCAAAATGGTAAACATATGAAGACCGCTCATGAATCTAGGTAAAAATTCAACAAAACCACCTTAGATCTCTTCCCCTAACCTGACCAAGACCAAATATAAACTTATTTGGAATAAAAAATCATAGATATAACCACAAATTTTTTTTTTCTAAAAATTGAATAAGATGGGAAAAGTATATCTATGAAAACCTGACCAGAACGATGAAGAACAAGCACTTACTTGAAGAATCTGGCTTTTAAACACCATGGGAAGGCCTCATATCGATTCTAATCAATACAGGAGAGGTTCTCGATCCTTATAAAGTGAAAAATATCAATTTAGGATATCATAGTAGGGAAAATGAAGCCTATGGAGTTAAAAATGTGTGACATAGACTTTTTTAGGATCTTAATCTGACCCCGCACATGTTTTTGTCTCACGGTTATAAAAACCATATGATAACCTTGTGTTACATACAATCTAGGCAGAATCTTACACAACCTCCTAAAATGGTCTCTCTAACTATGTTCCCACCATGCCTAATCCATTGTCTAACATCTTTCACTCTATATGATTTCCCCTTGGATTCTGTATGGTTTAGACAAACCATGCGTAGCCCGTGTGCCACCCCATTAGGCCAAAAAACTCCTTGAATGTTCCCAAAAATTTCTTAACCATCATCCTTATACATAATATGATTAAATATCACAAATAATTGGTTACATACTAGAAAACGAGGGTATTATATGTAGAAACTTTATCATGAAGATACTATAATCAATATCCAAGAATATCATTTCTAGACATTTGAAATACTTAACCACTTTACAGGGGTTGCTTTTAAAATGTAAATATTATGGTGACTATATGTTCCCATGTTTAGTAATATAGATTACACCTGGTTGTAAACCCCATAAATATTGAATATTCATAGTGGAGGGACCATTCCCCCCAAAATTGTTCATCCTTAGGGTACTTGTACTCTAATGAAATATTTGGTTGGTTATAATTTTCCCCAAATTATTACCCATGTTAATTCAAATTAAACTTCTTATTAGACCTCTCATGTTATATACAAGTACATCACCATATCCTTCAACTTAATTTCCTTAATCTAAACTATTATTTTGGTCATTAGTCTATACACTTTTTGTTGGTGGAATGTTGTTTTTATCGGCCAGATGAAATGGGAGAATCACCCTTTACTCCACTTTTATGGAGCTTCATAGTGACCTATATTACATTATATTTGGATTTAACCACTGTGAAAATGGTTACACATTTATTTACTTTTCAATTTATAAATGTTGACACCAATTTTTGGGTATATGTAGGTACTAGCCTAAAAAATGCTTTAATTATAAGGACTCTAATGAAAACTCATGTATCCTATTATGCCATCATTATCCTAAAGCTTCCTACCTCAATTTAGTGTTTTTATACTCTAACATCTATTGGTGGAATCGTCGTCTGAATATTTACATAAAAAGATTTATTTGAAAAACTATCAAGTGCTTAATGCTTGAAAACATTATCATCATTGATCATAACAGACAGTACATAGTCTCAGAAAACTATTTTAAATTATAATAAATCTCATTTATAATTTACATAATATATTATTATGATAGTGGGTGGATCTCTAAGTAGAGGTAATTTCAATTTGTAATAAAAAACTAGAAACCTCAGGGCCCTTCCATACCTTAGAGATAGTTGTAGGATGACCATAATAACTGAAATACCGGATAGGGATCCATGATATGAGATTTTTACTTCTCTAAAGAGTTTATACAAACTGATGTTTGTGGATATCCATAAAAATATTACCTAAAAAACCCCATGATATGAAACACAACCTTCCAATTATAGATGTTCAACAAATAGTGGTCTATCCTAAATAGTATTGACACTGCTTTCCCTACGATGATTCTTTTTACTAGTTAGTCCTCTACAATAAATGTACTTGGGAAAACCCAAAAATGTGACTCGCGAACTAGAATTAGGAATCCACTAAGCCACATTATAAGTAAATTTTAATGCCTGATCAAGGAAGAGATGTATTTGTTTAGATAATACCCTCACACCTCATATTGGACTCTTTCAGGTTTAGGCTACTAGCTGACCAGAGCTACCCTCTTTTCTATTGAGGGATAAGTAGTAATGGTATTTCAAGAGGGTATTTAACCATGGGAAATCAAAAATAATTTTATCCTAGATTCAATGACGACATCTCCCCCTAATTGGTGATTTTTCCTATGTCTTTTTCAGCCTCATTGAGTTTTTTCTAAGACTATTGTTAGAATCTATTGACGGTCCTACCTTTTTTACACTGGGGGAAATTATCATATATGAAAATAAATATCATATCCCCCTAGATCTTATAAATTCCATATAAAATGATAAAAACATATCTATGAACAAGGTGAAATTAATTAGATTATAGACTCCATTAGTCGAATCGCATAGGAAGGAGGTCAACATACTTGTAAGAGTAAACTTATGTGGTATAGACTTCCAGATTAATTTCCACTTCTTATAGTTCATTTTATAATTCAATGTATTTTTTTACCCTATATGACCATATCCATTTATTCTTTATGAAATCTATATGGAATATTTCCCTTTCATCTTCGAACCCCTGAGCCAATCTATCACTGACTAATGAAAGATTGAGTAATGGAAATGTGCTTCCATCTCAAATGGATTGGATAATTTTTTAGGGGAATACATGTTATTTTTCATTATTAATTAAAGGGTTAACTCCCCCTCAATAAAATAGAACCTATTTGATGATGTTTTGGAAGCTAAAAAGTGGTCATATGAAGTGAACCATCTACTATATAAGTTAGTTTCAGACCATGTGAATTCATTATGTTTATTCTTACCATAAATAAAATGTGGGTGAAATTTTAATTATATGTATTTCCAGGGATGATTACTCATGAATTTTTCCATATAGTATTTGAAGGTTTTTCACTACATGACACTCCCATCTTTGATATCTTGGATCAAAAGTATGATTTGAGAAAAAACTATTACATTACAGAGAATGGTGTAATCCAATGTGTTCCCGAATAAGCAAGATATTGATACTTTAGAATAATAAAAGGAATTAAAAGTGTACAAAATTGTGCATATGAGTCACTTGGTGAAAATTTTGAAAATAAATTATTTCATCTGGTTTTATGTGCTCATTCAAATCCACATAGGTCTATGTGCCTAGGTAGATTTGTGCAAACTAGCTTAACACTATAACTTCACCAAGATCAACTATAGAGACCCATAGTTTTTACATATTGATATTGCATCATAATATATGAATATTCATTATATTTAATAAAAGAATGTATGAGGACAACAGTATTTAAGTGAATTTGTAGACTAAATAAAACAATTCTTATTTCCTAAAAGGTATTCATCATATGCAAAAAATATCTTCCCGCATAATACTCCTCTTAGACATACCTTAACACATTTCTTCCTAACCTATGGAAAAGTAATATTAGAAATGGTGCAATCAAATTCTCATTATGGGAAAACAAGTGAGGTATCAATGATCATTTATGAATAACATGATAAAAAGAGTATGATAATATGAGCTTAACATTTGGAAACCATACCTAGAATATCTAATATCACAAACTTATGTCTTGTAAGTTTATTTAGTATAAATCAAAAGAGAATCAATAAAAATGACCCAGGGAGGATAATAATGGCATAATACATAAATTTATATCGTACACATAATAATTTAAAATCACTTGCATAGGATTCAAGGTTCACATCCAACATTATTATAATGGATTGCTTTCACTCCCCAATCAATCCTTTCCTTATCCAATGATCAACCACAAGACAATTATATTGGATATTGTCGTTTACTAACCTAGGTTAACACCCCATTACAGTCTTTATTATCTCATTAGATATCCCAATTTACATAATGCAATAGAGAGATATATAATTTAATTCCCATTGAATACATAATGAAAATAATACATGTGTGTACCACACCATCATCATACATTCATTATAATGTTTCCCTGGAAAATTAAATGAGTTACAGAAACATTTCATAGTTTCATTATGTCATAACCAATGGAAATAAAACAATTTTCATAAATTATTCAATATAACATAATTAACTTGTGCGAAAGGAACAAGATTCATTGAATTACCCATAAATCATCATCATGATAATGAATAAAAATAATGAATGTGTATGGTATCATTGAATCATATCCCTAGTAAATCACAAATAACATCAAAGAATGTTATCGAAGGTGGAAAATTCATTTAAAATAAAACATGATAATTTTTTTTGTGGAAAATATCCTTCTAAATTTAAAATAAATTATTCCAAATATAAATATATGTAAAAATTGAAGGAAATAAATTTATTTGAAAATATCCTTAAAAAATTATAAAATATGTTTCAAACCATTGATTTTTCATGATGGTCGGAAATTCCATTTATGTCATGTATGTTAAAACTAATATTTCTTTTAGTTGCATGGTAAAAAGACTAAAAAAATTTAATCCTAAAAAATATAAATAAATAACAATATATTAACCTAAAGATCTCACCAGGAATGATTTTCATGGACAACATCTTAATCTTCATTTTATGTCATGTATGTTTATCGCCCTTCATTCTCACATTCCAAAGGTTTGAGGAATTCGTCACTTTAGTAGAGATATATGCTCGTATATTGATATGGGATGATGGGATTTTATTTTCTCTTTACACGGATTCCTCCTTGGAATTCATCGCATAGTATGGGTCTCACTTAAAGACTAAGATGTTGTTTGTGAAACTCATTAATGGTTCTATCTTTTCATGGATTCCAATTAATTATGTTGCTTTTTTTGGGACATTCCCGAAGGTCAATTTGGGAATACAACCTTCGGCCAGGGTAGTAGTCACATTGGTCATCACGGGGAATTTATGGATGCTGGAAAATTAGAACACATGTTTTCTTCCACATGAGAGGGATTCTCAAAATACATACAACTAAAGGGATCCTATAATGATCACAAGGTATCTTATTCCATAGGCATGATTTCTATGGTTTTCTTAGTCATCGCACATTTATCATGGGGTAGGCCATGAGTTTAACATCTCGTGGGCATAAAGGGTTGCGATGTTAAAATATTGTAGAAGGAAAATGGGCTAATCTGAACACCACATGAAGGGAGAACATAGTTGTATATCCTAAGGGGGTATATATGGGAGACATGTTGATGAATTTTTCAAAATCCTATTGAGGTGGACCTAGGATGGTGTGTTCCATTAAGGGAATGTCTCTCATTGTGAAGCTTGATCTGAACACTACTAAGGGTGGAACCATGAAGTGCCCCCTAGGTAGGGACACTAGATGAATGGATCAGTAAACCGAATGAGATTAGACCTAGGGTGGTGTGTCTCATAAATAGAGGGTTTTACACTATGAAGGATGATCTGAAAACGTCAAAGGGAAGATCATATAGGTGGGACCCAATGATCGGGACATCAGATAGATGGATCTGAACACCCAATTAGAGAAGACTAGGGGTGGTACATCTCATAAAGTGAAGGTTTCACATCATGAAGTCTGATCTAAACATTTTTGAGGGAGGATGAGAGAGGTGGACACAAATGAGTTGGACACCAGATGGATTGATCAAAATGCCCAATGAGATTTGTATTAGGGTGGTTCATCTCATAAAGGGATGTATTAACACTATAAAGGTAGAGCTGGACACCACCGATGGTAGATTTATGAGGTGGCCCCAATGAGGGAGACACTAAGGTTTACCATTTTCTAAGATTGAACATCATAGAGTCTTCATATATACACTGAGGTAGGGATCAAAATCCACATAATTTTATGGGGTTATATAAGGATTACATGCTGATACTATCTTTATGCTGGTAGGAGTAGTGATGTGGTGTATAAGGCCTACACACTGAGGTAGACCAGATGTATACCATGATCTTACTAGGAAAAGGGTGAGTTGATGGAATGGATAAGTTGGTCTTACGCATAGGATCTTCCCATATGAATGGTTCAATCACACAAGGATGGGGTGTCCTAGGTAAGAATCATGATGGATAAAGTGGGAGAAATGGTTGGAATGGATTAGATGTCGAGGGTATTGGATTTGATCCTTAGGGAGGCTTCCTACGAAAACATGTTAGTTGGGAATACAATTCCATGTTTTCCTAGAATGGGGTATGGGTATTACACCTATGGACGGAGCCTAAAGAATGGAGGTGGAAGAGGGTCAATATCCTACTTGGACATGGAGGCCTGGGGAGAATTAGGGTGGATGATGGATGAGGGAGGATGCATCCGGATACTGTATAGAGGTTGATCTGTGGGATGTGTTCCATAAACAGAAGTTGTCACATCATCAGGTTACATCACAATGGGGATAACCTAGATTTACTATTTCGATGCATCATAATTCCCTATGGGAGTGGACCTTGTGTGGTGTGTCTTATAATAGGAATATATCACACTGTGAGGCGGTACGTCACTAGGAGGGAGCACTAATGTTTACCATTTGAATGGATCATAACACCCAGGGAGAATTGACCTTGGGTGGTATGAACCATAAAGGGAACATGTCACTCCCTAAAGGGGTACATCCCTAGGAAGGATAACCGAAGTTTACCAATAGTCAAGATTAAGCCTCAAAAAGATAACCTATATACCTTATTTATAATATAGGGATCAAAACTCACATAGTTCTTAAGGGACTGGGGATTGCACATTTGAGTGTCCTAGATAAATAAAAGGTCATATTTCAGGTTCACTACTAACCTTTATGCCTATGTGAGTCATGATTGGTGTGAGAAACAAGAAGAAGAAACACACCTAATGCTTGTCGGGAAAAAGGTTCTCCAATGAGAGATGACATGGGGCTTAACCATGAAAGCTTCTCTTACACTGCTAGGAGTAGTGATGATATGGGTAGGGATTATGCGTGGAAGCTACCCGGGTTCCACTGTGGATAGGAAATGGCGTGGATGGATAGTAAATGTGGTAGCTACTTAGAATTTCTTCCTCATGTTAGGTCATGAGGGAATCATTACTCATAGGTGGGTAATGGTATATGTTGGGGATTACAACTAACATGGATGCATGTGGTTTATATTTTGTTGTTGTCTCATGATCATGGAAAAAGGCATCTTATGCATGATACATAAGGAATCGTATTCATGAATGGTAGGTATTGCTATAGTTTAAAGTCATATAGTGAGGACTACATGCATATTATTCCTCGTACATTGGAAATCACTTGTTTGAAAGAATGGGAATCTAATGTTTGTCATATGGGGTATAGAAAATTTTATAGTCATGTAGTGAGGACCATTATGTAGAAGATTCCTTGAAATGGTTGGTGTTAGACTTATGCAGGAGCAGCTATTTCCGATTAAACCTAAAAATGGATCTAGATGATAAGGTTTCAAGAGATGATTTAGGAATGGTTTGACTAAATTTACTATGGTAATCTTGCATGCTAATATCAACTCATGACATGGTGAATGTACTGAGAGGAGTAGGCTGACTTAGGTTGTTTCCAAATAATATGGGGAATTATCTCGAAACATGGTATTATTAGGGTGTATGTGGGGACTTTACAAATGTGCTAAAGAAAATGGTTATCACCCAGTGAGAAAAGTTCATCATGTGATCAGATCCTGTGAAATATTGTGTTTTCATATGAAATATGTTGTTTTCATGCACAATCAAAATTGCACAAATTTGGGGGATTCGCGCACACCGACCACAGGAAAAAACGAAGATGGGAGAGTACCAGCAATCTATGGGCCCACATGAAGGAGGGACCACATGGGACCTACCATGAAAGACCTTATACATCAAGGGTTGCAATCGTCCATGATGTTCTAGAAGATCGGCCTTACGTGTGGCAGTGATGGCCAACATCTAGAGAATCACCCTAATGAAAGGGAGGTGCACTTATATATATAGGTGAGGCCTTATATTGTTGCATGAAGGACCTTCTATAATAGTACCTCTCATATACTTGAGTAAAAGTGGTGTTATATTTTTATGATCTCAATCCTTTAAGGAATAGTTTCAGGTGTTGTAAGGGAGATGGAATTTAGCACTGATCATGAGTCTACCAGAGCAAGGAAGAAGTTGTAAAATTTATTATTTTTTTAGGAATTGGGATAAGAGTTGTTTTTAAGTAGTGATATCATGTTGTAGGGTATGGTTCCAACCATCTTAGACCACATAAGACAAATTACCCAATGCATTACCTTTTTTAAGAAGTTGTGGTTTGTGACCTACACTATCAAGAGAATTATGTTTTGTGGGAGAGTTTCATTATTTACACACACAAAAAAATTATCAAATATATTTCCACATAGTTTTGTACAAATTTCAAGTAATGAATATGGGTAGAAAACCTTGGTCAATCAAAATTGTTCCCACTTATAAACCGGAAAAGGGAAAAGTTGAAGCTAACTCCCTTTTTCAGAAGACACAAACATTGTCCATCCAAGGGGCCAATATTGAGTGGCAGTTGATGACCCTATTTTTTTATATGTTCATAGAGGTTCATGAATATCATCGGAAACATATTTTAGAATATTTGTTCTGGAAATCCTTCCTTATATAACGAGTATGGATGATAAATCTTTCATATCACAATGGATTCGTCCTTATGGAATGTGTTATATATGAGGAACCACCACCTTGTTGGGTTATCTATAATTATGAGATCCTAAACATTCATGGATATGTCTAGGTTACATCAGACACATGGGAAGCATTTATAAAATTGCCTAATGCCTCTTTTAGGGAAGTGCACCCTGGGATTAACTAGATGTACCGAGTCACATGTCATCAGTATTGGTGTCCAATTATAAAGAAGATATTTCTAGGTTTTATCACACATTATTCCACCTATCATAAACTAAAGGTAGACCACCATAGACATTATAAAATTCTTCATCCTTTGTCTATTCAAGAGTAAAAATAAAATAACTTCACTATGTGTTTTATAATAGTCATACCTAGATCCCCTCAACATAGTGATGAATTATGGGTGATAATTGATATGTTGACAAGGGTCGCACACTTTTTTCCAATCAACATGACCTTATCAGTAGATGAGCTTAGTGGTATTTATATTTAGTATGTTTTATGGCTTACTGGTGTTCCATATTCTATCATATTTGGCAGGGATGCTTAATTTAAAATGTGGTTTTGGAAAGGGCTACCGAAATCATTGGGTTTATATCTTATTTTATGAATAGCATGTCACCAACAAAATCAAGGTTAGTTGTGTAACATAGTATAAGAATTATAGGACATGATCTTGGAATGTGTCGCTAATTTTGGGGGTTCATGGGAAAAACAATAACCTATCATCATGTTTATTGAAAATAAAATCATTCCAGAATCTATTCAGATGCATATATATAAAGCTATATATGATAGGCCTTTACATTCACCCTTGTGATGGTTAGAGGTTAGTGAGTAATTTTTATCAGGACCTTGTATCACTTAGGAGACATCATAGAATGTATAGATTGATTATAATTACATTGATAAATCTTATTCTTGGTTGAAGTATTATACCTATCATCACTACTAGACTACAAAGCCCGAGGTTCCATATTTAGTCTTTGTGCGGGTTCCCCTAGACTACATTATAGAAGTATTTATAGACCTGGTAAGCTATAACATAGTTACATTAATCCTTTCATGGTCATTAAGGAATTTGAGCTGGTAGCCCATTAGTGGGTTTTACCTTATATGTACAGGGCCACGCATTCCATAATCCATGTTTTGAAACATAAAAATTATTATCTTGATACATCTCTTTCATTTTTTTCATGAGGATATTTATATATACAATGATGAATCCTTCAAGGAGTATCATGTATATATCATTTATTTGAGGTTGAACTCTCCTCAATTTTGGTTAGTTCCTATGGAAAGGGGGATATGGAAGCATGGATGTGTATAAGTTGATACCTTAGGGAGGGAGGCCAAAATATATTCTTAGTGGATTGAACTTTACTCAGAAAATGTTTTACCACCCTTGGAGGAACCACTGAAGGAAGATTTGTTTTAAGGAGGGGAGGTTGTAAATTCCTTGAATTTTCAAAGATGCATGTATAGTTAATTTATGATAAAATATATCTCATTTTATGATAGTACTATTCTAAAAATTAAATTGAGTTCTTCAAGAGCATTCATGGATTTTTTTAGATCCCAGGGAATTTTATTTTTTAGAGGAAAATTGCGGCTCAGGATTAGTGAATGGTTAGTGCTAACAATGCATCTCAACCATGTGGGTGTTGTAGAAAACTATAGAGGGGGACATTTTTTGTTTAAACCATGCACCTTAGGACGCATGGTCATGCGATGTTTTCTATTGTCTAGAAGAGGATTCATGGTTTTCCAAAACCATGGGCCTAAATCCCCAACTATACTACGACATAAGAAGTTTTTCTACATGTTTTAGGTGAAAGGATAATTACACCTTGAGGCCAAACTAATTTCCTCTTAGATTTTTGTGAGAAGAATATTTTTTGAATCCTCCTTTTTTGTTATCTTATCCTTTTCACTTCCTCTACACACATAATTGGTCCTCTCATTATCTTGAGTTATCCACCTTCCTACAACCTAGGATTTGATCTTGGATATTTTTTTTGTTTTCTTTATCCATCATTTCCTATTGTGTTAGAGAGAAATGGTAAGCTCCTCATTCCACTACATTTATCATTTTATAATTCCATATTTGGTGTAATTATGGTGAAATAAAATATGCCTTATATTCATAGAATTTTTCTATTTTGGATATTTCTCACATTTTTTCACGAATTGAAGGATTGTAATAGATTAAAAGTGTTATAATATCCTATGGTAGATGGTATATTTTTGTATCCCTATTGTCTTGATGTTTTATATGATTCACCATTGTTCCGCACATCAGACCCCTCTAGTGATGCCTCCTAATTCCATATTAATTAAAAAAAATATTTTTCCATAGTTATATAATTATATAGACACAAAAATAAACATTTATGAACAAAATTCTTGATGTTAGTCACCTTTAATTGAAATCGGTCTTATAGGGCCTAAAAACCTCATTCCTTGGAATTAAATAGAGCCACCAATTGAGGGGTTTTGAATTTCCACATGTGTATGTAATGTGTTTGAAATTGAACATGGAAAAATGATAGGCCACATGTATATTACCTTTACCTTATTATTGTAGATTTTATTATCCATATTAAATAAAATTGAAAACATGTCTAAAATTTATTGTTTATATGGTATGAGTTATTACTAGGTATGATCATTAATTTACTATAATACTAGGATGATACATGAGTCGTGAATAAGAAATCATTGTATGGCTAAATAAGGCATAAAAAGATGTTTTAATTTAATTACAGCTCCCCAAGAAGAATACATGGTTTCATTTGTAAGAGACATTGCTTGGGATAACCCAGTGGAATACTTTTCATAACCCATGACTAATACAAGGTTCCCTATTGAATTTCCATTGAAAGGATCCATGATAAATGATGCTATACCATTCTTCGAAGGAAATGTTTTCTCTTATATTGTATACCTTGGTTAGTAATAGATGGTCTTACCTATATACTATTCCAATAGTTATAATTGTGTTCCTTATACAGAATGCCTTAGACTAAGTTCTAAAGTGATGCATTTTATAGGGAACCTAGTGATACACGTAGGTTCTTCTTTATATAAAAATTTAGATGGTATTAGGATGAAAATAATTTATTTCGACTAAATGTATATTTGTAATACCTTTATAGAACATATTTCCAGAGTATTAGGAATATTCTTTTGAAAATGTATGTACACCTCCTTGGCCTTACACCCAGGTTCCTGACTAAAACTATGTGTGGGTGTGTGTATGAAAATATATATCCATATGTATATAAGGAATATATATATATATATATATATATATATATCTTCATATATTTATATATATATATATATTTATATAAAATGTAACACCAATTTAGAGACTTATGGATTAGATAGAAGAAGGGGGCATCAATCAAGTTTCCTATGTGGAACCGGCTCTGATGTGATTTATTTTTTACCATCTTACATTTATTTTTACCCACACACTTTTAAATATATATAAAAAGACTTGATATTTCTAGACACTATTGGTTTTGGCATACTGAATACATATTTGATCATATTCGAGCTACCAGTTGGTACCCAAATAGACATTATAGATATAGGCTTAGACAATGGGAAGCATCTGGCATTGGATGTTTCACTTACTTTCCTACTATGGAGTATGAGAGTAGAGGACTGATCATATTACTCTAATTATAATCAATTAATTTTTGGTTATTTTTATCTTTTGGTATATTCAGTAGTATAATCTTATACCCATGTATCCCACATAAGTCCCATTTTGTATAGAACCCTAACATGATCATCATTTTATTTATCATGTTGATTATTTTTCCTCCTATTTAATTGTTATCATTAATTTATTATTCCAATGATGGTTATTCATTACTATTTCCACTACTTATAATTATTTTAAACCAATGTGCTACACTCATATCTTGAGCGTGCAATATACCCAATGTAATATCATAGACCCTAATTTCATGACGATATCCTTTGGCATATGAGGGGGAACACTTGACGTCATATGGATATTCATTTTTGGTTACATATAACTGAACTAGGTCCAAGAAGATACATGTCCCTAGTAGGGATATTTCCCCCATGAGTACATTCTTCCAAAACCATCCACTAAAATACTGGAATTATACCTAGATTAGTCCTAGTTCATAATAACCTACAGCAATATCCTTCTCCTATGAAAGGGGAGGAACACCACCTTAGGTTTGGTACCCAATCAATTTTTCCCTCATTGGTTACATAATTCACTATGATTTATTTATATTGGAAGAAAAAATATTTATATAGAAACCCAATATTTTAATATTTAAATGTCACATCTTTCTTGATGAATATTAAAAAACTTTCATACACACACACAAGAGTAACATATTAGTTTAGTGTCTTTAGATACTAGAAACACATTAACATGTTTTATTGAAATATCTTTAATATATCCCTTATTGATCTTCTCACATATCACTATTCTTAGGAGTACCAAACCTAATTATATTTTCATAACTTGCTGATGAAAAAATTATAATGGGTTATCATAGATGCTCCTTAAGGGTAAATATAGATGATATAATTATATAATCATATGAAATCATATGACAGAAATAATGGTATGTGATATTGAACATGACGTACGATGTTCATTCTCTACCAATCTAATATCATAAACATGATTCATGGGATATAACACTATCATTTCAAAAAACATTCCACATAAGTATAAAAAATATTTATAAATGATTCATTTACCATAAAATCATGGCATAAATTTTTGGAATCATCATGAATATAGAAAAATCTTCCACATGTAATTTTTAACTACCAATACCATCAATATGAGTATATGGACTCATCACTTTTTTTTCATATTATAGATTACGACACACCTATTTCTCTTAGTGGATCAGGACGCTATTGTTTCCCATTGTGGATTAGGGTTCACCTATATTCAAAAGTGGATTAATCCCATCATCTTGTTTCCCATTTTTATCACATTATATATAAAGAATTAATAATTTCATTTAAGGGATATATAGGCCCCTATCTCAAAATTAAATCTATAACTATGTGTTCCACTGTATCATAAAATATTCATTATATCAACATATCATAACCCATGTAAAGAAAAAATGTATCCTAAAAATTTCAGCAATTCCCCATAGCATATCTCATGAAAAATAAAAGTGTTTTATAAACATTTCATCAATATAATACAAAAAAAATCCAGATAAATAATAAGTATGATATCAATAAATAAGCATTAGTAACACCAAATTATTTCATATTAGATGGAAAATAATTTTAAAAGATCACTTGAACATTTAATGAGAAATATAGACTTTAAAATATGAAAAAAAATTAAAAATATTCTCCTTTAATATAATTATCATCATAAATATCCTTGGAAATTTTTAAAGGAATCTTTAGAAATGTTTTTAAAAAATTCTTGAAGAAAAATTCCCTTCCATTATGATTTTTTTTAAAACTAAAAATTCATAAAAAATTTTGAAAATATTTTTCATTGAATGTGTTATTGGAAACATATAAATAATGATTTAAATATTAATTTGGTTATGATTCATGAAAATAATTTCTATGATGTACTTGTAAAAATAATGGTTCCTTTTACATATTTAGTATAATACAAAATAGAATACTTTAGAAAAAGATATGTAGATTCCATTAAATTTTTTTTAAAATATATAAAAATGTGAAACATGTATTTAATAAAATATTATTAGGATTAAAAAACTTTTGTGAAAATTATTTTAGAAATAATGATTTTTGATGAAAAAGGATTTTCATCCGAAGAGAAAAACAAAGTTAGTTTTCTTTTAAAAATATTTTCTTGAACTCATGAGTACATAATGAGAGGAAAATTAAGGGAAACAATTTAATCTAAGTAAATAACCATATTATAATTAAATTCATGATTTTATTTGAGGGTATATCGTAATTGTTTATAATTTTTATCTTTAATAAAAATTAATCTCACTAAATTATATAATTTTAACATCAAACCTTTACCACTTTGTTATTATTTGAATCATAGGACCCATTAAAGAACAACATGAAATATAAAATTAAATTTTATGAAAATAAATATATTAATTATATACCATTTAATGGGGTAGTAGATAAACCTCATTGAAGAATATATCTGCAATATAGAACTTATGTCTAAAGGATGGCAATTTGAGACAAAAAATACCTTACCAATTTTCAAACATTTTAAATGTAAACCCCATGAAAGATAGACACTAAAATAGATATTCAAATCCTCATAAATTTAAGTATAATAATAATAAAATACATTAATGGGAACTATATATGAAACATAAATGAAACACATGGTGAATATGGACTTTGTCTCATAAAAAACAAAAGTGAGACGGAAATCTATTACATTAAGTAGTCTCTTCTTTCATACGCAGTTATAACCCCTTTATAGTACATATAAGTTTATTATAAATATTTTAAATGAACATACTTACATATATATATATCATATTATATATGGTTTACCTAAAACCTTTTATTTCCTGTTCATTAACAATTCCATGTCAATGTCACATTTCGGGAAATAAATGCATTGTTTTTCATATATGTTTTGATTTTTTATTTTTCATCCTACTTAATTGATAATAATTAAAACATATCCAAATTTTAACCATGATATAAACATTACATATATCCACTATATATTTATTCATAGTGATCTGTTATATCTATATATAGAATGAAATACATTGTTCAGGGAGACGATATGATATATGTAAGCATGAACATTGTATCCATTTTCATGATGGAAAGAACGAATTAATGGTATGTAATAGTTTAAAATTAAATAATAATAATTATTTAAAATATATGACATATTTTAATTAAACCCTTCATTTTTTATGTTTCATATACACCATGAATGAATCATATCACTTTGTGAGGCGGCAATCTGTCATACACACGAACCACGTTATCGTATTCCCATTGAATGGGAATTTAGAAGTAACATGTCATATAATGAACCCATGATACTAATAATATCATAAATATCATATATTTAAATATATCCAAATTTTTATCCATTCTTGAGTGAGGTTGATGGAAAATGACTAATATTAGTTCACTAACAGGTCATCCATCGTACACCCGAATGATGATATCATAACCCATATGATGGAGGAGGAGAATGATTTAGAAAATTACATTAACATAATAACATTTAATTACATGTAATATATGTATTTTATTATATCATAGTTCTTTAATAATAATTTCAGTAAGTCTTGTAAGAAATAAAATAAAATGCTTAATTTCGGGACATTTCCTCTTATTCGTACAACTTCCTTTCGTGTTCACCAAAAGTATTATTAATTACAAAATATAACCAAATAAGGATTAAATCATGATATTAGGGAAATAAATAAGTGATTTATCTTGTTATTTTAATATCAAATTTTTATTTGAAGTGTGAAGGTGCGAGAATAGAGGATGGCCTTTTATAAGTGAGGTGAGTGGAACAATTGTCTTTTTTGAAAAGAAAAACATGTATTTTCCATATGACAAAGGCTCAAAAATAGGAATTTATCTAAAATATAAGAGATATGGTCGAAATATTTCCACATATTGATTGTTGGAAACTTTTTGGTTCATTCTTTACCCTTAACTTTTTAGTTTTACACTTTGTTAAACGCAATTTTACCTAGACCCCAATTAATGATTGTTTCTACTTTTACAATTCATTATGGTAAAATCCTTAGTTGAACTTATTAGATAGTAAAAACTACTTTTATCACAAATATAAAATCTATTTTTCAATCTAAATTCATATTAGTGTAAATTTTAGTATAATTCTAACTCTATGAACATGAAGTAAAAAATGGTTGTCAAGGTGAAAAAGGTCAAATATTTTAAATAATAATAATAAAATTGATATGATAAGACATAAGTAAACTAAATTTTATGAATATATGTAAAATTTATCTATTTTTACTTTTAAATCCATATTCATACAATTTGGATATTTTTAAAAGCTTATAAATGAATAAAATGTTTTAATAGAAACCCTTATTTTTCCCTATTCATCAAATAATTTTTCTTCTCAGAAATTTAAAATAAAAAACCACAAGATCAATTGAATTATGATTTAAAAATTTAAATTTATTTTGTTAAATAAATTTTATAAAATTGGCAAAAATTAGTTTTAAAATAATTTTATAAAAGGAGACAGAATGACATTTTACAAAAATTTGTGTTATAAGCATGGAATTAGTTTTATTATTATCTTTTTTCCATAAATCGCATAATATGAATGTGAAAAACTTTATTGTATTTATAATATATAAATTTAATTTATATAATTATCCAAATGTGTTCCTTATTTATTGACTTAAAACATGACATTTTGTATAAAAAGTATTATTTTTGAAAAAAATATCCTTATTTTTGAAATAGGTTTAAGTTGCCCTTTATAATTAATTATTCCCCAAATAATTTATTTTATATATAAGTAAATACCATATAATTTAATTATTTATTAAATTCTATTCATACCCGCCATTTCAATGGCTAGGTGATAAATATAAAATTAAATAATAAATTTTTAGTAGTTTGTCAGGATTCATTCAAATACAGAGTTACATGTAATGCAAGATACACACTGTGTAATGTGTAACAAAAAATATCAAAAAGATTAAATTAATTTGAAAAATAATATTTAAAAAAATATTGAGGTGTTACATTCAACCTACATTAAATAAATTGGTTCCTCATAATTTGAACATGTTTTGGATAAGGAAGGGTTTAATATTTGAAAATCCAATTATATGAAATTGACATTGTAATATGGGTTAATCAAACATCATATAAAAAAGAGGAAAATGGAAGTGTGAACTTCATCTAGAATAACACGTTCTATGTTTCTAAATATTTGAACAAATGTTGGGAGGGAAAACATGGACATATAATGGAATATTAACCCCAAGTTACTGATAGAGAGTAATAGAGAACATGTTTAGGAGAATGTTAAGGACTACAAATTGAGAAAAACAAGAGGTTTGAAAAGGTTAATTGATATCATGAAAATTTTTATAATAGGGTTTTATTATTTCAGAATCCTTTTAATAATATTGGGGATGTTTCATGATAAGATATACATATCTGATTTTATTCCATTTCATAAGGGCCATCTCATCATTTTTTTGTGACTTGATCTAGTTTCACTTCATCTCTTACTCTAAAAAAGGAATTATTCATATATGGCGTAGTAAATAATGTCTATAAAAAAGTATAAGTCATTCCTTCAATAATTATTTATTAGTAAACAATGGTAAGCTCAAGTTATGCATAAATCTTTATATGGTGAAATAATTTATTAATCTTATAAGACACATAGAAAATTCAATTGTTACCATTCCATAAATTATTAACCATATAACCCTGCTCACATTGAATATTTACAAAGATTGTCCTGAATATTTTCCCAATCAAATTTAAATTAATCCACCATATATCATAATGTTTCTCTTTATTTTTACATGCTAAATAGTTGAATAGTATAGTAATATATTTTCCTGAATAATGGTAATAACTTGAATTACCAAAAAAAAATTAATGAAAAAATACATAATTTCCCATTCATTGAATAAGACCATGGATGACTGAATATATACCATATGTACAATAATGTTATAAATTCCATCAATGAAAATATTAACATCCTTTTCAACAAACCATTAATTTGTTCCATGTTCATAAATACTATCCAATTTAATTTATTCCCATCATTTATATCTTTATCCAAACTGAACACCATTTTATAAACATCTGTAACATATTAATGGTAATGTTATGTTAATAAAAATATAAAAATTCCATTAAATAATTGGTATAGTTCATCAACGCCATTGAACAAATTTTTTGAAAATCAGTAATCATAAAATTATACTAAATAGTCTTTATATATTTTATGATTCATATAGTATAATTCAAGAATTAAAATACAAAAAAACTTTCATTATCCCACTCATATATCAAACCATTAACTGGTCATCATAATATTATTCCTAAATACCACTTTAATATAATAAAAAATAGTAATCATGTATTTATATTCATTAACACACATTTAACCATTCCTCTCGCATTTAACATAATGAATCCTTTTAAATTGGCCAATAACTTTATGTTGGAATTTGTATTCTCCTAATCATCTGTAGTATAACCATTACATGAAAAACCTTACCTTTTCTATTCATGATCATTCCCTTTTTGTAATTTATTTTCTTAATTCACATACATTCTACATTTTAAATATTCAAACATCAATTATATATTATTGAGACCATTATTATTTTCAATAATGTTAACATAACATTTCATTTTTCATGGTATGTTACATTCCTCGTGTCTTTCTTTTTTGAAACTCAAAAAATTTTCTTGTTCCCCTAAGATGTCTACATTGCTTCTTCTTTGAGAATTCAAAGAATATAGTATGATTAAACATCTTTCGTATATGGTATCCCCACCTGAAATTTGAATAGACCTTATCTCCCACAATATTAGTGTGTCCAAGGGTTGGTTACGGTCAATGTTATTAATAATATATTGTTCTAACCAATTATCCAAAATAAAAATATCCTTCACTCTAGTAGTCATCCCATTTGGTTTCTCAAAAATATATTTTCCATCATAGTCAATATTTATCATGTTTCTTCTGGTCCATTCCGTAGACTAAAACCAAAACACCTAGTGTGTGTAATAATATTCATAGTGGGAATCATCAAAATCATGAAAAAATCAATAATATCATGTATAAATAATGACACTTTCTTTTCAATATATAAAACCTTTGTATTAACTTAGGTAATTCATGGTAATTAATAGTGTTATTCATGATGTTTCTTAAAGAGTTTTTAAATTTCTAGATAATATCTCCCACGAGTGCCAAACCAGGTATGCAACAAGGCTCATTGTCATGCACCTGGTGATAATAGAGTCTAGTTCAATACACCCTAGTAAGATTAATTAAATATAAGTAACACAATTTTCTATTCGCATCCACCTATAGTATCCAGGAAGGGATATAATTTCTTAGGAATATTCTCCTCTATCCTTTATAAAATTCCTTGAGATTTTCATATACATTGAATCATACTTATAGTTATTCTTAGATAAATCCCAAGAAATATCGTTAAAATATCCCTAGGTATTACAATAATTTTTTACCATACATGTTTCAAAATATTAACTAGAAATTTCCTCTGATACAAAATATTTTTTTTAATATTTTTATATATAAATATCACATCATTTTACATGAATTTTTAACGCATTTCATAAACACCAGTCGAGGGCCATTATAGTTTAGGGTTTTGTAGATTAGAAATAGAATGTTCTTATTTTATGATTGGTCATAAATATCTACAACTAATGCCTTAAAATATATAACTCTTAATAGTCGTACACTACCTAAAACCGTTTTTATAACATGAGGTAGGAATTATTAAAATGTGTTAGATCAGATGCTCAGTAAGGGTAAATATAGGAAATATAAATCTATGATCATATGAATGAAAAAAATAAGAATTAGGGTATGTGAATATGTACATAACTTATGAAGTTATAACCCAAAATATCATAGAACATAAACATGATTCGTAGAATAAAACATTATCATTTTATAAAACTAGGCCTATAAGAATGAGAAATAATCTTAAAGAAATCATAAACAATAATCTCATGTCATACAATTATGGATCCATCACAAATATAAAAAATAGTTTCATTTTTAATGCTTAAAAAAAACCATAAACATTTTGGATATGGAATCATCACAAGTTTCCCATTTTGGAATAGGAGGCACCTGTTTCCGTAGTGTATTAGGACTCACATGTTTCCCATAGTGGATCAGGACACACATCTTTACCACTGTGGATCTTTCCAATTGACATGTTTCCCATTATTATCTCTGTAGATATAATTATTTACCCAATTAATTATACATAGATATATGTCCCACCCATCTCATTAAGAAAACCATACTTATGTTGTCCATAATATCATAAAAAATCAATATTATCATAACATCCTAGAACATGAAAATGAAATGGGTTTGATAAACATTTCATCAATTCACCATAGAATAACACATGAAAAATAAATGGGTTTCATAAAAAAATCATCAATATAGACCTTAACAATAATAAAAATAATATGGATTGAATAAATCAATAATATTCCTAGTAAATCAAATTTATCGTCAAATTTTGTCATCCTAGATAGAAAATAATTTTGAAAGTTCACATTAAGAATTTTTGAATGGACAATGACTTTATACTTTGAAAAACAATTTTCCAAATATAAAAAAAAATCAAAACCCTTTTCTTATAAAATAAACAAAAAAACATATAATGGATTCATTAAAGATCCTATATGATATTTCTCAAGGAAAATATCCTCTGAATTTTTAAAACCAACTTTTAAAACTAAAAATTGATAAAATATTTTGGAAAACATTTACATTGATGATAAACATTGAATATTATAATGGAATCATTAAAAAAATGAATTTGAAATGATGGTGGAAAACACCTTTCATTCCATAGATGTTAAAACAAAGAATCCTTTCACCATTTCAACAAAATCCAAATGAGAGTTACTTTATGAAAGAAATGAAGATTCCTTTCAAATGATTTTATAAAAAGGTCCAACATGAGTAAAAAAAATTATCAATAAATCATTTTTTGGATATAAAAAAATTTGAAAACATTTTTACAAAATATTATTTTTTAATAAAAAGGATTCTCAGCAGAAGAGATAAATAATGTCAGCTTAAAAACAATATTTTCAACTCTTTAATACATAAATAGTTGAAAATGAAGGGAAATAATGTATTATAATGGAATAGCTATAGGGGATAAAATTCATATGTTTCTCGAGTCAAACATCATAAAATTTATTAATTATAATTATAATCATAATCAATCTTGAAAAATATTTATATTGTTATATCAATCCTTTACCACTTTTGTATCATTCGAATTGTAGTCCCCATTAAAGAATAAAATCAACTGGAACATTTAATATCAACAATAGAATGTCATTTATGACATACCATTTAAAAGGGGTAGTATATAATCCTTATAGATAAATATAGGTACATAATATAACTTAAGTCCCAAAGAATGCAATTGGAGGAAAAACAACCCTTGTATCATTGGTAAATTTTCAATTACAAAATAAATGAATGATATATACTCAAAGAGATGTTTTAATATCCATAAATTTAAGTATAATCATAAGTATAACATTATCTAAAATGCCCTAGCCTTAAATATTGCATAAATTTGAGTTAAGTAAACAATTCACATTGAGGATATTTTTAGGTTTAGAGTTTAAGATTATTAGGCCATAATTATTCAATGTAAACTCTAATATTATAGTGTAGACACCTCTACTCACTATCCATTTTTTCACAAAAAATAACTCTTTAACATAAAACATGATATAATTTTCTTGATAAAAATATTCATAATATTCATCTTTATTTATTATTTTCTATAACCCATACATATAAACTCTAAAATTCTTTTCAAAAACTAGGGATGAGCACAAAATTCATAGTAATAGAATATAAAATAAGGAATGAAAACGATAGTCCATTAATACTTATAAACCCATAAAATCAAAATTTTCACCCATAAAACATAATATATTTTACATAACACATGAAATCATATGATTAATTAAATACTCATAGTTATACAATATAATAATGTTAACATGTGTCATCTATATCATACTTACATTTTATCATTCCCTACTAAATATGGTGTAACCTTAATTGCTACATTTGGAATAACAATCAAAGTAATGTCCATAAATATCATAGGAGAAACCATATCATATAACTACATATCATTACTCGATTAATTGGTGAGATATCACGGGCTCACTTTCTTTTGGTTTGTCATGGAACCACCCATATACATAAACAATGCCCAAGAACCATTATATAATCATAACACATAAAACAAGTATAAATGAAAAAATCATTTTCACATTAAAATACCTAGATATAATTTTAATATATTTATATAATAAATTCGTTATAAAACCAATTTTCCATACCAGAATACATGAAAAGTTAATATGTTAAATATTTCTCTTAAAAACATTAGGGTTTGTATAGGAATCCAAATATCAAATAACGGTCATGGCGGTGGAAATGTCATTGTCACCGCATATGTTAAAAAACAATCATTTTTTTGTTTAGTAAAATGTTTCATAGATAAATAGTTTTTTGAAATCTAATGATTGAAATGAAAATTAATAAGAGTTTTTTATACACCATATAAAATAAGGGGGTGTATAATATCAAAATATCCCTCAATGAAAGTAGATTGAGAACAAGTCCCTTACCTTGAGTCTGAATTGTCACATAGAATCCTAATATTTTTGGATAATAAACATTGGTTAATTTATAATTTATTTATAACCTCTTTTGATTTTATTATTATTTTAATATCACTTATTATAATCTTATAAAAATTAAATAATTATTTATGTTAATATTAGACATTTTATCGATATTCGGTACTTGATTCGAAATTGACTTGTTATGATGTAAATTGTTCATCGGTTCATTTTTACCTCATCTCCCAAATAATATTAAGGGGATAATATTTAATTTTAGAAATCAAATTTACTTTTTAAATCAATCCAATAATTTATGGTTTGAAAAATGAACAATTTTATAACTAAGGGTATGGTAGGTCGTATGTACTCCTGAGTAAAAGTTTCCATCATTCATTATTCATTATAGAAATAAGTTAATTATTATTTTTTCTTTACATAATGAACATAAAATATGAATAATAATTTGAATATAGTTATATTTATATATAATCATACAATAGATTTGGTGAATTAAAAATGATTCACATCACTTCATGGAGGGGATAGTTCACACGTACGCAGGAACAACATTAATATTTTTATGTCCATTGAAGGAAAGAACATAATGGAAATATTATTATTTTAAATTGAATAATATGTCATTAATATCAAATAAAAACATTTATTCCATCATTATAACCAGTCTTGATAAATGGTAATGAAAAACTAACTATATCAGTTTGTGAGGTGGTAGTCCAGCATACACATGAATAAAATGTTCATTTTGGATTTTATAAAATTTTATATGGATTTAGGTGATGATATTAAAATAGTAACATATAATTATATTGATGGTATTTATGTTATTATTTCATCATAGACGAATAATATTAAAGTAATTGGAAGAATAAATAAAATCAAAACACTTAAAAACAATTCATCTTATTTGGTTAACTGCCTTTAAAGAACACCTTAACCCCTCTATAAAAGGGGTTATTCCTAAAACAATCCTCAAGAAATTAGGGAGTGATTAATGTATGGTGTTTGGGTAGATCTGGGTAGAACCAAATGGTTCCTGATGTGTAATTATTAGAGAAGAGTTGGTAACATTTTATTAGATAGGGGAGGGGATCCCATGGGAACTCTTAAAATATTAAATAAATATAAATTTATTTTTTAATAAAAATGACTCAAACATGATATATGTAGAATATAATATGATTAATGTTCTAAATAATAAAATAAAATAATTTTTATACCTGCATTGAGTTTATTTTAAACCATATATTTTTGGTTTACCCTTAAATTTTCTCTTTTAATTTTAATTGTGTTAACAAAATTTTAAATATTAAAAGGCTATATATTTTACTTATATGGGGTAAAGAACCCATAATTGAACACTTTAGGCTTCTTTAAGACCTTAATATATCCACATTGTAATTTTATTATATTTTTAGGATTTTAAATAATTAAATAAATTATTATTGTTATAAAATATTAATTATGTCAATTTTAACAATATTAATTTTATTATATTTAAATAAAATTCAAATAGAGAGATAACATAAAAAAATTAAAGAGATTTATAACATATCAAATTCACCTATAAAATTTGTGAAAAACATAAAATATTTAATATTTTGTTTATTATAATATTATAAGTCTCATTTATTAGATTCTTCCTTTAATAAATCTATATTTCATCATCATTGTATCACAATTAAAATTACTACTTTATTTCCTAAAAATTAAAAATAAATATCCAAAATATAGGAAATATTATTATATTTCTGATGACTATTTATATTCTAAGATATTAATTATATAACACTATATTAGAATTTTTTTAGTAAGAAGATACATGATTTGTGCATTTTTGCCTTTATATTTAACTAAATGTTATAAATATCATAGTCACACCCAAAAGGCTTAATGGCCATAATTTCAACCCAAGGATTTTATTTGTTATCCATAAATCGTCCAATAATATTATAATATGTTTTAGGGTAGTTTAAAATTATTATAACATTATTTTTACAATTAATTACCTGATTTACCTTAAACCGTGGTAAATAAAATACTAAAATTACTATTCATAAAAATTTATTTTGAACCAATTAGATAAAAATTTTCATTCCTATTAAAACCATGTATTTCTATTTTTAAATATTAAATTCTCAAAAGTGAATAAAATTAATATAATTTTGGCCCTGTTAACAGTTTGTGGAAACATGTTTTCTAAAAGTAAAAAACATCAGAAGATTAACATGTGTTTATATCCAATTTAAATGTGAAATTTATTCAAATAGAAAAAATTGGATTAAAAGAATAAAACATCATATAATTATACCTTAAATACTAAAAAAAATTAATCTAATAATATAATTATATTATACATAAATGTAGTTTGGTTTTAAAATGAATTATTTTTTTACTATTCATTGAAATATTAAATTTATCATAAAAATACAAAAAAAATAAACCAAAGTGAATTTTATTGTTCTTATTCCATATAAAAATTTTATTAAATCAAATATAACATATAAAGGTTACAAAAACTATATTTATAAATTGATCGCCGTCAAAATGTAGTAAAACTTCATTTTCAGAAAAATACTCAATTTATTTGTAAAAATTGAATTTTCTCGTATATATTGTATAGAAAATAAATAATAATAATTTTAAACATTATAATAGATTTATCATTCATTAATATAATACAAAAATTGAGATTTTATTATTTTATAAGAACAATTATTCATATATAAATAGTTATTATAAAAACACTTCATTTATATTCAATTGGTTTTTAGTTTTGTTTCTAGTTACCTTGGTATCCAATGAATCATTATATAAACATGTGTAAACCCAATTATCATAATTTAGTTAACAATATTAATTACCTCTAAATTAATGGCTATGGAATGACTACCATATAAAATAATAATATCCATTTTTTTGTTTAAACACGATGTGGTGTATCATGTTTGCTATAAATCATTTTATTTCCCTTTGAAAACTCAGGATATTACATTATCCCCCATTTTAAAAATTTAATCCTCACAATTTGAATTTAGGTTCAGTTACTGAGGAATGACATTTTGAAATACATTTATTTCATTCCCACATTAGAAATATTATTAACAAAACTTTTACAATAAATGAAATAAAGGATAGTATGAATGTCACCTGAGATAACACATAATAGGATATCATGTAAAAAACATTTTAATTGATGATAAAAAAACTCTTAATGACTAATAGAGAGTGATAGAGAACATAATCATTGGAAATTTATCCATCACAAAACCATAAATTTCTAGTGGGTCAAATAGCAATTTAGAAATATAAACAGATAATGTTTTTTATGATCTTTTTAATAGAGTTGAGGAAATAATTTACTTCATAGACTAATAACATAGGGAAACATACATACATGGTTTTTTAGTTTCATCCTTTTGTCAATTTCTACCATAAACTCATATTTTTATCCAAATGATGAGTATTCAAGATGAATATACGACAATGGAATCACATAATCCAGAAAAGAATAACCATCTATTTATCCTATTGTGTAACATTCACTAAAACCAAAAAGTTAATAGAAAATAATATAATTCCCCAAATAAAATAATATTTAATATAATAATGACTACTTATAATATCCAAAATTCAGAATTACCACCCAATATCCAACATAGACAATTTAATAAATATATTTCCTTAAAATTCCTAAAATAATCCAGATTAAGATTGAAACCCAAAATTCATAAGGATTTGATCTCATAGTTTTCCAGGACATGTTTTAACTTTTGTCTCTAAATAAAATAATTCACTCATAATGTCTCATAATAGAAAGTAATTTCATAATCCCATATTCTCTATGATAGGTTAATTATTTCCATAAATAACCCTAATCACCATAATTCCACAATAAAAACAAAGATTCTTCCAAAATAAAATTCAACCATTACTTCCCAAATTAAATCCCAGAGTATTCTATATACCATAGTCATATAGGGTTACAAAAATAGTGAAGATCTTCCAAAATAACATTTATCACTTATTCCCCAAATAAATTTTTAATTACAAGTATATAAATTTAGTAAAATATAAGTTCACAAAATTAACTTCTTATTATTCAATAAACTAATTTAACTAGGAAGAAAAAGTCATACTTACCAAGGACTTCATATAGACCAGTGGTAGGTGATATACCCTTGTTGCCCTTTGGTTGTGGGTTAGATTCATGTGGCCTTGCTAGATACAACTAGTTGTTATCCATCCTTTCATTTCTCTATTTTTAATAACGATATAATTCTTATAACATTCCTAAAATGAGATAAAATCACCAAAAATAACCATAACATATATTAACCTTGAAGGTTATTTCATATCTCAAATTTTTCATCCCAAAAATTTACAACCCATAATTACTTCAAAGGTGAATATCTCCAAAAATATTGTTATTCACATTAAAACTTCAAGACCTATATCCTTAAAGGATTTTTAAGACCTTAAACATATAATCAACATTAAAATTATAAACTCATTATAATATCCCAAACCTTTTATAACATGTCCTAATATACAATGTTGTGTAAAATATCCTATGATGTCAACCATATGATGCCATCATAAATATTACATTATTTTGATTCAAGTAATGAATTTAAAATGGGTATATTTTTGGGTTTAGTGTTTAAGGGAATTATTCCATAAAAATATATTACAAATTAAATAATTCAAACTAGACACTTTTACTCACAATCTACTTTTCCCCAAAATAGAAGTCTTTACCATAATAAAATATTTTTTTTATTCTTGATAAAAATAGTCATAACTTTGATATTGAATTCTTAATTTCTCATACCCATCCTTTTACCATGTTACAATCATTTCATAAACCAGGGAAGATCACAAAAAGCATAGTAAGGGAATATAAAATAAGGAAAGAAAACATTAATTCATTAATACTTATAAACCTGTGAAATTATTCTTGTCAACCAAAAAACCTAATATCTTTTAAAAAAGATGATTAAAAAATAATATTACTAAATAAATCATAGAAATCATAAATCATAAAGGTAAATTTTGGAATCTATATCATACTTACATTGTAGCTTTCATGGCTACATAGGGGGTGACTTCCATGGATACATTCGGAATACCGATCATAATATATTTTTGTAATATATTTGGAGAAACTATACTGTTATACTCCACCACATTACCAAATGAATTGGAGAGATATAACAGTCTCAACTTTTCTCGGTTTGTCATGGAACCACCCATATACATAAGAAATGACCAAGAATCCTAGAAAAATCATAACACATAAGATAATCATAAAGGAAAAATAATAGTTTCACGTTGAAATCACCAGAAATTATTTCAATATTTTCAAATAATCAATTCCTTATGAAACCCATTTTCAAAACAAAAATACATGAAATGGTAATATGGTATTTTTTATTTAAAAACATTACTGCTTGTAGAGGAATACAAATAACAAATAATGGTTACAGTGGAGAAAATGTCATTGTCACCCCATACATTAAAAAAATCATATTTCATTTAGTAAAATGCTTAATATAAAAATATACCAATTTAAAAAATTTATAATGAATTTAAAATTCAATGGGGTTTCTTATACACTGTAAAAAATAAGGCGGTGTATAATTCCAAAATATGCCTGAAAGAAATGAGACTGAGAAAAAGTCCCTTAGCTTAAGTTTGACTCAACATGTAGAATGATTATATTCATGAATAATAAACATTGGTTTATTTATAATTTCTTGAGAACCTATTTCTAGTTAATAATTTATTTTATATAACTTATAATCATCTTTTAAAAATGAAATAACTATTTAAGTTCATATCATACATTTTTTCGATATTCAGTACATGAGTCAAAAATAAACCTTAAATAATGTAAATTGTCTATATGTTCATAATTCAATCAACTGCAAAATAATATTAATTAAATAATAATCACTTTTATAACAAAAATTATTCTTTTTAAATATAACATTTCATTTATAGTATGAAAAATGAACAACATTATAATCATGGGGATAGTAAGTTGTATGTGCTCATAAGTAACATCGTCCATTTTTCATTGATCATTATGGAAATAACATAATTATTATTTAATATTTTTACAATGATCATTAAATCATAATAATTATTTAAATATTATTATATATACCATACAAGTTATGTGGTTAATAAAAATGATTTACATCGCTTCGTGGTAGTGATAGTTCACTGTAACGCACGAATGACATTATCATTTTTATACTCATGGAATGTAAGAAAATTATTTAATATTATTAATTTAAAAAGATAAATATGTCATGAATAACATATATAAGCATTTATTCCATAATTATAACCAGAATTGATAGATGTAAATGAAAATTGAATAATATCGGTTCGTAAGGCTGTAGTATGCCATACACACCAACGAAATGTTCATTTCCCATTTGATGGAATTTAAGATGGATTTAGGTGATGATATTAACATAATAAAATCATATTATATTTATTCTAAAGGATTTATTATTTCATTTTATATTTAGAGTACTAAAGGAAGTTGAAGAAGAAATAAAACAAAAATACTTAAAAAATATCTTCTTCCGTTTATCACTTTTGAAGAACACCTTAACACCTCTAAGAAGGGTGTTAGATGTTAAATATAGCCTCAGTAATGTGGGGATGGATAATAAGAAAGTTTTTTTAGACATTGGCTGAACCAAATAGTTCTTTAAGTGTCAATAGTTGTGAATTGTGGGTACCTTTTATAGGAGAGGAGAGGGGCACCCTTAGAAACTCTTAAAAAACTAAATTTATATAAATTAATCTTTTATTTCAAATTAATCCAATTTGAGATATTTCTCATATAAGGCTAGTAAAGTTATAAATATTCTCATACAATATTTTTTATACATTTATAGAGTTTATTTTAAACCTTTTCCTTTCGGTTTACCCTTAAATGATATCTTTTCATTTTAATTGTGGTAATAACATTTTAAATATTAAGAGGCAATAAATTTTACATATATGGTGTAAATTCCCTATAATTGGACACATAATGAACAATTAGACCTTATTATATCAAATTTATAATTTTATTTTTGAGGATTTTTATATAATTTAATAAATTATTATTTTTATAAAATATCAATGATGTCAATTTTAACACTATTAATATTATTGAATTCAAATAAAATATAAAATGAGATATAACATTGAATAAAACCATTTAATATACTGATATCATGTCATAGTAACTAATAAAATTTATTGATGGAATCAAATATTTCAAATTATATTTTTTTAATATTATTCGTATCATTTATTAGATTTATCCTTTAATAAATCTATTATTTCATCATCATTGTGTCATAATATAATTTAATTATTTATTTACTAAAAATTATAAATAAGTTGAGATGATATAGGTAATATTTTTATATTTATAATTACTATTTATAGTATAATAGATCACTTATATCAATCCATATAAAAACATTTTTTGTATGAAGTGACATGGTTATGACATTTTTGTCTTTACATTAAATTAAATGTCATAAACGTCATAATCACACACATCTGGCTTTCAAAGGTCAAAATTTAAACCCAATGGTTTTATTTCTTGGAAATAACTAATTCTATAATATTATGACAATTTTTCAGGTAGTTATATATTATTAGAAAATTATGTTTACCTTTAATAACCTGATTTACCTATAATCATGGTAAATAAAATACTAACGTTACTAATCAAAAAAAATTTTTTTGATCTTATTATATCAAATTTTTTTACTAATTACATCCATTTTCATAATTTTTTGGAAATTAAATTCCAAAAAATTGGATAAAATTAATTTAAGGTTAATCCCATCCACGGAGAGGAAACAATTATTTAAAATGTAAAAACAATTAAATGAATTATATGTGTTTATATCCAATTTAAACATGAATTTTGTTCCAATTGAAAAAAGTGGGTTAGATGATAAAAAATCATATATTTACAATTTTAAACCATATAAATAGATAATCTAACAATATAATTATATTAGATTAAAATGATGTTTTGAATTGAAATACATTATGTTTTCACTATTCATTAAAATATAAATTTTATCAGAAAAATACCAAAAAATCATCCAATGTTAATTTTGAAGTCATGTATCTAAATAATAGGTTTAATTTTTAAAATATTTTATATAAATGTGACAAAAACATGATTTAAACAGGGTTCTCCATCAAAAGGTGGTAAAACTACTTTTTTAGAAAAATACTCCATTTATTTGTAAAATTTATTTTTTTAATATCTGGTAATGGAAATATATATGATGTACTTTAACCATTATAATTAATTTATATTTATTTAATATAATACATAAAATATGATTTTATAATTTTTTATGTGTAATTATTCACTTTTAAATTTCATTTTTCATAAAAATACAGCTTTTATATTTAATTTGTTTTTAGTTTCGTTTCGAGTTTATTTGTTTCCAAATGAATTATTATATAAACATGTGTAAACCATATTATCATAATTCATATAACATTATCCATTACTTATTTTTTAATGTATATGAAATAACTACCATATTAAATAATAACATTTAGTTGTTTGTTTAAGCTCGATGTGGCAAATCATGTATGTTATCAAACATTGTGATTCAGTTTAAAAAATCAAGGTGTTACATTATCCCCCATTTTGAAATTTTCTTCCTCAATATTTTAATTCCACATCAGTAACTGATGTATGACATTTTGAAATGATTGTATTTCATTCCCACATTGGAAAAAGGATTAGTAAAACATCCACCTTAAAAGAATGAAAGGATAGTATGAAGGCCGCCTAATATAAAACATACTTGGATTCCATATAGGAAATAATGGAAATTAATGATAAAAATAACTCTCAACGACTAATATAGAGTGATAGAGAACAAAATCATTGGAAATTTATCTATCAAAAAACCAATCATATGTAGTAGGTCAAAAGACCATTGAGAAATGAAAACAGATAATTTTTTTGTTCTAGTATCATTTTAATAGAGTTATAGAATTAATTTAATTAATAGACTATGAACATAAGGAAACAAATAACATGGTATGTAGAGTTTCATCCTTTAGTCAATTTTTACCAGAAACTCATATTTTTATCCAATTAAATAGTATTCAAGATGAATTTACTACAATAGAAACACATAATCCACAGAAATTAACTATATATTTCTGTAATCCTGAAACGTTCTCCAAAAACCAAAAACATATGAAAAAAATAATATAATTCCCCAAATAAAATAAACTTTAATATAATATTGACTAATTTTAGTCTATAAAATTAAAAATTAATACCCAATTTCCAACATAATAAATTTAACAAATAGCTTTCCATAAAATTACTCAAATAATCCAAACTAATATTGGAACCCAAAATTCGTAAAGATTTAATCACTTAGTCATCTAGGATAATTGTTAACATTTATCTCCAAATAATATAATACGTTGTTAATGTATCTTAGTAAAAATTAATTTCTTAACCCCATATTATCTATTATAGGTTAATTATTTCCATAAATAACTTGAATAACTCTAAGTCCATAATAAAAACATAGATTCTTTAAAAAAAATAAACCATTACTTATCAAATAAAATCCCATAGTATTCTATTTACCTTATTAATACAGTCTTCTGAAAATAGTGATCATATTTCAAAATATCAATTATCACTTAATCCCTATATCAATTTATAATTCCAAGGATATCAATTTTATGAAATATAATTTCCATAAATCTACTTTTTATTATTCCATGAACTCATTTTAGTAGAAACAAAAGGTTATGATAACTAGGGACATCACATAGACCAGTGGTAGGAGTTCTACCCTTTTCACCCTTTGGTTTTGGGTTCGATTACCATGGCCTTTCAAGACAAAATTGGTTGTCACCCATCCTTTGGGTTGTCCTTTTTCTAAAAATATATAATTTTTATAACATTACTAAAATGAGATAAAATCCTCAAAAACAATCATAACATATTTTAACCTTGAATGGAATTTCCTTCCTCTCATATTTCATCCCAAAAAAATATAACCCGTAATTACCTCAATGATGAATACCTCCCAAAATACCATTATTCACTATATACTTTCATAAACTATATCCTCAATGGATATTGTAAGACATTAAAATTATGATCAATATTTAAATTATAAATTCATGATAATATCCATAACCTTTTAGAAAACATCCTAATATCAAAAGTTTTCTAAACCATCCTCTGATGTCAACTGTATTCCACCATCATAAATATTATATAATTTGTAGTTAATTCAAGAATTCTAAATGTGTATATTTTTAGGTTTATAGTTTAAGAGGTTTAGGCCACAACTATTACATAACAACTCAAATATTACAAAGTAGAAACCTTTATACACTATCAATTATTTCCACAAAATATTAGTCATTAACATAAAACATTATTTTATTTTCTTGATAGAAATATTCTTAACATTCATATGGACTTCTTAATTTCTCAAACACATCCTTATACCCTGTTAAAATCATTTCAAATACTAGGGATGATCCCAAAAATCCTAGTTTGAGAATATAAAATATGGACAGAAAATCTTAGTTCATTAATAACTATAAACCCATGAAATTAAACTTTTCACCATAAAACTCGAGTTCATTAACATAGTTCATGAAATAATATGATTCCTGAAAAACTCATAATCTAATCTTTTGTCATCTATATCATACTTACATTGCAGCTTTCACGGCCACATAGGTGTTATCCAACATTTCTAAATTTGGAATACACATCACAGAATATTTTCAAAATATTATAGGATAAGCCATTTCATTTAACTAGGCCTCATTAACCAATGAATTAGAGAGATATCATGGGATTAACTACCCTCATTTTATCATATAACACTATGTATACATAAACAATTTCAAATAACCATAACAGAATACTAACACATAAAACAAGAATAATGGAAAAATAACAATTTGAAATATCATTCACAAGAAATCATTTAAATATATTGAAATAATCAATCCAATCTCAAAACCGTTTTCTATAAAAAAAATCATGAAAAGGGAATATGTTATTAATTTTTCATTTAAAAACATTACGTCTTGTAAAGGAATCCAAATTCAAATAATGGTCACATTGGTGGAAATGTCTTTGTCACCGCATACTAAAAAAATATTATTTCATTTTGTCAAATATTCTATTGAAAAATATTCCTATTTAAAACCTTTTAATGAAATTAAAATTAAGAGGGGTTTATTATACACCGTATAATAGAAGAAGGGGTGTAATTTCCATATATGCCTCAATAATAAAATATTTAGTTAAAGTCCCTTACCTTGAATCTAATTAAAAAATGTAGAATGATTATATTCATGAATAATTAACATTGGTTAATTTATAGTTTCTCATGAACTATTTTCTAGCTTATTATTCCTTTTATATCACTCATTATCATCTTATAAAAATTACATAATTGTTTAGGTTCATATCAGATTTTTTGATGATATTCGGTACTTGAGTCAAGAAATAGACTTACTATGATGTAAATTGTCCATATGTTCATAATTAGATCATCTCTAAAATATTATTCATGAAATAATAATCACATTTATAAATCAATTATTATTTTTAAATCAAACCATTCATTTATGGTATGAAAAATGAAGAACATTATTATCATGAAGATGGTAGGGCGTATATACACTTAAGTATCATTTTCCATTTCCCATTTATTGTTATGAAAATAAAGAAATTATTATTTTATATTTTCACAATGATAATTATTTCATAATAATCATTTAAATATTATTATATAAACCATACAAGTAATGTGGTGAATAAAAACGATTCGCATCGACTTGTGGAAGTTATAGTTCACAACTATGCATGATGAACCTAATCATATTTATATTCAAGGAAGGTAAATAAATAATTTAAATATTACACTTTTAAAATTATAAATTTTTAATTAATAACATATATAAACATTAATTTCATAATTATAACCACTGTTGATATATGGTAATGAAAAAGATGATATATCAGTTCGTGAGGTGGTAGCCCGCCGTACAAACGAACAAAATGTTTATTTCCCATTTGATGATATTGGAGATGGATTTAGGGGATAATATTAACATAATAAAATAATATTATATTAAGTATTATGGATTTATTGTTTCATCTTAATATAATAATATTAATGGAAGAAAAATAATAAATAAAATAGAAACACTTAAATAAGATATCTCTTCTTCGGTTAATAACCTTCGAAGAACACCATAACACCTCTAAGAAGGGTGTTTGGCCAAAAATAAAACCTCAGTAAAGTGGGGAGGGATTATAAGAATTTTTTATTTCATATATTGGCCAATCCAAATAGTTCTTGAAGTGTGAGTAATAGAGAATAATGAGTACTTTTTTATAGGAAATGAGAGGAGCATCCTTGGAAACTATTAAAATAATAAATTAATATAAATTTATTTTGTAATCAAAATTACTCTAAATTTAGAAATTTATCATATAAGATGTGTATAGTTATAAATAATATCATCCAAATATTTTTATACATGTATTGAGTGTATTTTAACCCTTTTCTTTTCGCTTTACCCTTAAATGTTATCTTTTAATTCCAATTATGGTAACAACATTTTAAATATTAAGAGGCTATAAATTTTACAAAAATGCAGTAAATTCTAATAATAGGAAGATTTATGAAACATTAGACCTTATTATATCAACTTTTCAATTTAAAATATTTTTAGTATTTTTATATAATTTAATAAATTATTATTTTTATAAAATATCAATTATGTCAATTTGGACACTATTCACCTTAAGGAATTCAAATAAAATCCAAAACAATATATAACATTGAATAAATCCATTTAATAAACTCATAAAATTAAATATTCCCCAATAAAATTCATTTATGGCATCATGTATTTCAATGTATATTTATTTTACTTTTATTACAATCATTTAATAGATTTTTTTCTTTAATAACTCTATTATTGCATCATAATTGTGTAAAAATGTATTTTAATTATTTATTTAATAAAAATAATAAATAAACTATGATGATGTATGTAATATATATATATATATTTATAATTTATATTAATAGTTGAAGATATCACTTATATAACACTATATTAAAACTGTTTTAGTAAGAAGAGACATGGTTAGGACATTTTTTCCTTACGTTATATTAAAGGTTATAAATTTCATAATCACACCCATCTTACTTCCAAAGGACTCCATTTCTACACAATGATTTTATTTCTTTTCCATAACTCATCCAATAATATTATAACAATTTTTAGGGATGTTTATATTATTATAATTTTATTTTTACCTTTACTAACCTGATTTACCATTAATCGTGGAAAATAGAACAATAATGTTACTATTCAAAAAACATTATTTTGATCCAACTAGATCACATTTTTCAAAATTAATACAACCATGTCTATAAATTTTAAGAAAATAAATTCAAAAAAGTGGCTAGAATTAATTTATTGTTAATCCCACTAATGGATTAAGGAAACACTTTTTTAAAAAGTAAAAAACCATAAAGAGAATGAGATGTGTTTATATCCGATTTAAATATGAAATTACATACAATGGAAAAAATTGGGTTAAATGGTAAAAACATAAAATAATTATAATTCAAAACAATTTAAATGAATTATCTAACAATATAAATATATTAGAAGAAAATGCTGTTTTGAATTGAAATGTAGTATTTTTTAACTATTTATTAAAATATGAAATTTATGAAAAAAATATGAAAAAATAAACCAATATTAATTTTTATGGACTAATTCAAAATAAGTGGTTTATTTTTTCATATATAATATACAAAAGTGACAAAAACTGGATTAAAAATGTTTCACCATCAAAAGGAGGTAAAACTTATATGTTAGAAAAATACTCCATTAAATAGTAATATTGAATTTTTTCTTTTCCCTAGAAAATATATAATATGAATTTTAATAATTATATTTATATAATATTTATTTTATATAATCCAACAAGTATGATTTTATTATTTTGTATGCATAATTATTCGTATTTAATTTTTTTTTCATAAAAAATCATTTATATTCAATAGGGTTTTACTTTCGTTTCTAGTTAATTTGTAAACCAATGAATAAATATATAAATAAGTGTAAACCATATTTTCATTTTTATTTAACACTATTTTTTCCCTCTATTTTAATAACTATGAAATAACTACCATATTAAATAATAAAATTAAAATGTTTATTTATTCTCGATGGGGCGTATCATGTACATTGAAAAACATTTCATTTCCATTAATAAAAATAGGGTTGTTACATTAATGGGTTGTATATGTAACACATATATGATATTTTAGGTGAATATGGCTTGTGTCGTATAGAAAATAAATGTGAGGAGGAAATCCATTACCATATGTCTCAAATTATCTGTTACACCATTGAAAATCCTTCATAATAAATATAATTTCATTATAAATATACTAAATAACCATAAATATATATATCCTAAAATATATGATTTAATTATATCCTTTTATTCGCTATTTATTAATAATTCCAAGGTAATGTCACATATCATTCAATAACTATTTTGTTTTTCTTGTAGGTTTTTATTTGTTTTATTCTCTCCTCTGAATTAAATCAAGGTCAAATCATACAAATAATTTTAACAATTATATAAGTATCATATATATTCAATATACAAATATTTTTATTTATCCATAAATGTTAGAGATAGAAAATGAAATATTCCATTCCTAGAGAGGATATTTCATATGTATGCATGAAATTTATTGCTATTTTCCTATTGAAAATAATGAAACATGGGTAAAGAATAAATAAAAAAATAAAATAAAATTTATTTTATATATATCACAAAAGTTCATTTATCCCATCTTCATTACCATCCATGTAATGTATGAACAAATTAAATTACTTCACGATGTGGAAGCCCACCATACATGTAAATAATGTTATCATATTCCAACGTAATTGAAATAAAGAAGAAACATAGGAGATCATGATTAAATAACCATAAAATTTCAAAAATATAAAATATCAGAAATAAATCCATCAATATATCTATCCATGATTGGTGGTGATAGAAGATGAATAACATCCGTTCACCTAGAGGTTGTCCACTATGCACACAAATGATGATTTTCAAACCCATTTTAAAGAATATTATAAGAATACATGTTATTAGTTTACCATAATAATAGATTATTATATGTAATATAATTATATTTGAATGTTTTCATAAGAATTTGATGACGTGGAGGAAGAAATAAAAAACACTATTAATTAAGGACATTAACTCGTCTTCGGATAACCTCAATTGGTGTTCAAAAAATGGATTCTTAGGTTGGATTTATAACAAATAATCCTTCTTGGATGATATTAGGATTTTATTTACATGTTTCGAGTAGCACTTTGATGAAAAATAGGGTTTTTAATAGAAAAGTGGAGAGGATGGGAGGTGGACTTTTATCAATGAGGTTATTATCACACATTTAATTGTTGAAAAGAAAAATTTATAGAAATTTTTTGACCCTGAAAAATGATCCTAAATGGGACCTCATATATCACTAATGATATAAGATTAAAATATTTCCATAAAATAGCTGTTGAATTATTTTTGGTTCATTTTTAATCATTATGTTTTAGTGTAACCACTTGGTAAATCCGTTTTTACCTTAACCATAATAAATTATTTATAATGTTTTTACTATTCATTATTGTGAGAAATTATGTTTATATTATTAGATAATATAAATAAATATGATTTATAGTTTTTAAACCATTTTTTCAAATTTAATTTAAATAATTGAAATAATATAAATTAAAATTAATCTTGCAGACGTGATTGGAAAGTAGGTTTTTGAAGAGATAATGTTTCAAAGTATAAAAATTTATTATATAATATTTAAAAATGATAATGATTAAATTAAACTAAATTTTAGTAATAGATATATAATTAAACAATGGGTTATTTTAAAACCATCTTAAAATAATTTTCATGTCTTAAAAATATTTAAAATATATAAAAATTCCTAATAAAAGCTATTATTATTTATAATTCATCATGAAATTTATATTCTCATAACATTCTCAAAATTTTCTCATGAGTTAATTTTTACATTGTGATTTCAAAAAATAATAATATTTTTTCAAATAAATTTTCATAAAATTCAAAATTTATTTTTAAAATAATTTTACAGAATGTAAAAAAATGTATTTTTTGAGAAATATAGTTTTTAAGTGTAAATTTGGATTAAACCTTATATATTGTCTACAAAAATACATAACATGAATATTAAAATTTTAATTATTATGTAATATATAAATTAATGTATAATAATTCACCAATAGTGTTTTGTTTACTTTATAGAGGAAAACATTTTTCATTAACTAAAAATACATTTTTTGAAAAAAAAATATTTTCAAAATATTTTCATATTTATTTATAATTACTTTGACACAAAAAAATTAACTTTATATACATGAGAAAACCTTATATTTTTTAAATTTTTTAATATTATTCATACCATCCATTCTAAAGACTAGGTGATAACAATTATATAATATTATTTTATTTTATTAGTATTTTATATCTCCTTTAAACTCAGTGTTGTGTGTAATGCAAGCTACTCCTGGTGTTGTGTGTAACATAAAATAAAAAAAATATTAATGTTCTTTTAATATAATATTTCAAAAAATCACAAGGTGTTACAATGATTCCCCAATGTAGGATCGAAATAATGATGTAGATTCTCAAATTAAAAGAGTGGGGGTGAATTGTACACTTTAAAAATTTCCTTAGACAAGGAAGAAACTATGTTTAACAAAGTTAATCTATGAAAATTCACAACAACTCTAATTACCAATTGGAGAATTGGAACTAAAGTTTACAATATGAGATTCTACCTTAAAGCATATAGAATCTAAACTAATCAGAGTACAAGTGTAAGTAAATATAAGAAGATTATACTTTCCTTACAATACACAATGTAGTTGAAAAAACAAGTAGTAAAACTACAAGTAACAAGATATAAGTCTTTTAACCCAAAGAGAAGGGTATCCAACAACCATAGATAATGGTCCCTTTATATATAATTTCAAGAAAGTCTGTCTTACCCACACCAGGGTAAGCCCTTGATATGAAGATTGATGTCTCTATCTTGCTATCCCCGCAAGACTTCAACTTCAAGGTACATGGAACCTCTGTCTTCCTCAGCAAGGAAGACCTAGAACTTCAAGGTAGTCAGCACCTCTGTCTTCTTATCCCCGGAAGTCCTCGGATGTAATCACCAACACTCGGAGTCGCACAAAGCAATCTGAACGAGCGGTTCAATATGTACAATGCATGAAAAGCTTCTCTCTCTAGAAAACACCTTAACAGTTTGTGGTCTCTAGATTGATCAACTTCTTATTGATCTCTTTCAAGTGAGCTCATATTTATTGGAAAATTTCCAACGGTAGGATCACTCCTCCAACGGTCATATTTTCCATGAATTTCAGAGGGGCCTGTACACGTGTAACTCAACCAAAGGTTAATTAGAAAGAGAATGGATGATATCGTTTAATAATAAATCATGTATAACTGAATGCACGACATCATTTTATAATGGAGCATATGTAAGAAAAAGCCATACAAAATTTCGAAGTGTAAGCAAATTAAAAGTTCGGAGTCTAAACAAAATGAAATTCGGATTCTATGTTAAAAAATGCTTGGATTCTATTTTATAGGAATCCGGAGTCTGGTTTCACCAAAGTTTAGAATCTAAACATGCAGAACTTCGAAGTTGATCTTCATAAGAGTTCGGAGTCGAACTCATAAAAGTTTGGATTCGAACATAATAATAGTTCGGAGTCAAACACATTAATGTTCGGAGTTGAACTTCATAAGAGTTCGGAGTCGAACTCATGAATGTTCGGAGTCGAACTTCATAAGAGTTTGTAGTCGAACTCATGAACGTTCGGAGTCGAACTTCATAAGAGTTCGGAGTCTAACTCATGAACGTTCGGAGTCGAACTTCATAAGAGTTCAGAGTCGAACTTCATAAGAGTTTGGAGTCAAACTCATGAATGTTCAAAGTCAAACTGCATAAGAGTTTGGAGTCGAAATCATGAATGTTCGCAGTCGAACTTCATAAGAGTTCGGATTCGAACTCATGAAAGATCGGAGTCTGACTTCATAAGAGTTCAAACTCGAACTCATGAAAGTTTGGAGTTGATCTTCATAATAGTTCACATCCAGAATTCAGAGTGGAAATTTATTATAGTTCACATCTATAATTCGGATCCTAAAAACATAATACATCAATTCATAACATTATATGATTCCAGGGTTTTGGGTATGAATCCGGTTTTTATACTTACGAAAAATATTGATATGTATAAGAAAATCTAGGTTAGGGTAAATTTGCATAGAGAAGAAAATTTTCCTTATGGAGGTAACATTTATATTTTCTTATGTATAAGGTGTTTGTGATTTTCAAAACAAGAAGGAATGTAAAAGGCATAGGAAAACCTTATTGACTCAACAATCTCCCCCTTTTTGGAAAGCACAAACATCCTTACGAAAACGAATATAAGGACTTTGAAAAAATTTCATTAAACTTTGAAATTAAAACTTATCTCCCTTTGTTCACGGACAAAAGTGAATACAACTAACTCCCCCTTAGGCATTGAAACTCTAAGGATTGTATTCTGAATTTTCGGAGTGGAGTTTTCATTATCCTGGGAATGAAAAACTTCGTAGTGAGAAACTCCCCCTTACTTTAAGAATATTTCACATAGAAATTTTTCCTCTTCATTTTAAATTTTTCTTTCTCCCCCTTATGAGTAGTTCTTTTTCCTTCTCCCCTTTGTGATTTTCAAAAATAATTGTAGGGAATGGAAAAGAAAATATGGTACCTGAAACATTAGTATATGACAAGATACAATCAACCAAATAACATTTCATTAGAGTTGGGAAAATATTACAAAGAAAGACAAATATAACAAAATATCGGAGTGGGTTTATTTGTCTTCCTTTTCCTTTGAAATCAGTGTCTTTATCAAATTTTGGAGCTTCTTTAGGTCTCTTTGATCTTCCTCTACTTTCCTCTTCAAGGCTTTTGCCTTTTCTTCTTGGGATTTCAAAGCCTCTACCTGAGCCTCGATGGCTTATTTCTGCATCTTTAACAATTCATCTTGTTATGCGAGTCTTTTCTAAAGATAAATCCAGAGATTTATATCACTTAAAAGATTTTGAGCTAGAGAATGTTCCTTGTCACTTAGTTCCTTCACTTGTTGACTCTGAGAACTCTGCTCATCAATCAGCTCAGCTTGAATATTTTTAATCTTTTTATCTTCGATGTCAAAAGCATTTTGAACTTCAGTCTGAAATTTTTTGAACTACACTAATTCTTCATCAAATCTTCTAGACCACATTGTTACCTTACAGCAAGACTTTTTATGTACATAATAATCGATAAGAAATCTTTTTTGTTTGTCTTTGATCTTCACACACTTATCCATGACCATGGATAAGGAATCCAATTTCTGATTCATTCTCTGTTGCAGCATCTGGAATCTGGAATCTATAGTTGGAAAAATCATAATGGTGTCCACCATCTTCTTCAGAGATTGAACCACAAAATCATGCCCATGACCTGATGACTCTGAATCAGATAAATCTTTTTTAGATTGTACTTCTTCAATTTGAACCTCTTTTCTCATAGAAGAACCACCAACCTCCTACTTCCTAAAGACTTCTTTTGTTGGAGTATCCATGAGATATTTCTTCCCCTTATCAGATTTCGGAATTGGTTCCTCATCAGGAGATAATTCCTTGGATTCGGAAACTTGAATAATCTGGTATTCATCTGGTTTCTGGTTTTCTTGTCCTTCCTCAAGAAAATTCCTCTCATAGGATTCTTCCTCATCATCGAAAACATTAACTTCTTCTTGTTGTTTCTTATCATCATTCTTACTACCTTCCTCACCATCATTTCCTGGAGTAACTAACTTTGCGGATTCTGCCTTATCTTGATAATCCTCAACTTGCTTGATCAAGACATATAAATCTTCACTTCCCTCTTCTTCTTCTTCTTCTTCAACCTCTTCCTCTATGTCTTCATCCGCTTATTTTCAGCTTCTTCAACTACTTATTTACCATTGGATTTTTCCGGAGTTGCATAATTCTTAGCTGGAGTGTCTGGTAAAGAAGGTTCTGTAAAGAAAGTTTTCGGAACTAGAATCAGCTCAGAAGCTAACTCTGTAGCTCTCGGCAATGATTGCACCACTTTATCTTCATATACGTTCTTTTTCATTTTTTTTCTCTTTCTTCTGCTTCTATAACTCTTCCTTAGATCTTTCTTTTAAGGCCTTAGCCTCTGTAGGGTCCAATCCGAATTGTGGATCCCCTTCATTCCTCTTCTGTTTATCATCCCTCCACTTCGCAGCAAGTTCATCAGGATAAGTTTATTGTTTCTTCGTCTTGGGGGGAGCAGACTGAGTTTCCTTAGATTTAGGATTTTCTTCATCAGTAGCCACTTCCTTAAGCTTTTTCTTCTTCATTTTCTTTTTGGATGGTTCTGGAGTGTGTGTACCTTTCTGATGTGCCTCAACTTCTTCCACAGAAAGAGAGTAGAATTCTCCAGATTCACTAGAAAAACCCATCTTTATCCTCTTCAAAGTATCATCACTTACTAGCATAAGCTTACAATTCCAGACATTTGATTTTCATGCAACCTTGAAAGACTCTAAACACTGAACTATCAGATTAGATAGTAAGGTAGGGTATATAATAATTTGAGCTCTCAAATTCCCTTCTTTGATGTTCTTGATCGTAATCAAGACATGCCTCCTCAAATTTAACTTTCTTAGATTTACCAAGAAATCTAAGACATAGATATCATTTTTCTTCAAATTATCCTTGCCTCCCCTTCATGGAACCAGAAAGCCTTGCACCCAATGTTAAATAATCCTATTACTCGGAGTGAGATGATAAATCTTAATGGTTGAAGCATCCTTAAGTCCAAGACACTTCAGTGCCTTCACATTGTTGAAACTTCCTTTCTCATCCAGAAGTTTGTGTGAGAAGAACTCAGCTTCTCCTTCATAGGATAAACCAACCAAGCTCGTGGCCTTGGTGTATGATAACTTGTAAGTCTTCCCATAAGACTTAAAATAAAACCAATCTCTGTCATCTTCCAACAGGAAGAAAATAGTCTCGTAGAACTCAATCAGCAAATCCGTATAAACCGGATCCAGTTTATCTGAATTTTCTATGAAAACATCCTCCGATCCATTCAGTATCATATTATTTGAAATAAGGGAATCAAACATATAGAAATCCAGATGCACCAACCTTTCCCTGAAGATTAACCACTTTGAGATTGAATTTTAAGTGGACATATCTTGAGATGTTGCTTCAACAGACATTCGGAATAGAGAGATATGAAGGATTCAGAAAAACTTTGCAATGATCGGAACCAGTCTTAAGAAGAGAAGAAGGGCTTTGAGATGTGAATGCTTTGAAAAAATGATGTGGGACGAGTCTTGGGGTCCCCTTTATATAGGCGATGGATGTGACCTTTGGTCTTCCAAAAGCCATCTAACGGTTGAAAAACTTTTGATCTGATCTGACGGTTGAGAACACTCCCGCAAGGAAAACTTGACATTGATCTTTTGAGGTTTTAAGAAAAACATTCGGATTTAAGGAAAACTAGAATCCAAATTATTTTAAAACTCAGGAAAATACCAGCAAGAAAAATAAGATAACAAAATATTAGGTAAGAAAATCATACCTTTCGGATTGGCTAGAAAGATTGATCGTAATTGGTAATATTCTTCTTGAAGAAATGAATTTAAAAGAAAACTGATTACGAAAGTTCCATTACGAAAAATATCGTTACGAAAGTTCCAGTATGAAAATATTGTTACGAAAGTTCCAGTACGAAAAATATCGTTATGAAAGATCCAGTACAAATAATATCATTACGAAAGTTCCTGTACGAAAAATATCGTTACGAAAGTTCCAGTACGAAAAATAACGTTACAAAAGTTCTCATTACGATATTCAGTATGAATATCTCCATTTTGGAAGTTTTCATTTAGAGAATTTCAATTCAAAAAATTTCAGTTCCAGAAATTTCAGTTCTGAAAAGTTTGAAAAACTAACTACAAAAATTTTAGTAAAAAAAATAACAAAAATTTTAGTTACACTAAGTTTCAAAAATAGATTAAGAAAATTTTATTTACACTAATTTTGAAAAATAGATTACGAAAATTTTAGTTACACTAACAATCAAATGTACTCACCCTATGAAAATGAGTTTATTACTGTTAGGAGAATTGTTCAACAAGAAGTTAATGAAGAATGATTACCTTATGGTTATCATTACTAACTTTTGTTTAATGTATTAAAATCTATCGGAGGGTAATGATTTTGTGAAAATATCAGCATGTTGATCTTGTGTTCTGATAAAATGAATAATGATATCTCCTTTAAGTGTGTGATCCCTAAGAAAGTGATGCCTAATGTCTATGTGTTTTGCACGAGAGTGATGTGAAGGGTTTTTACATTGGGCAATGGAACTTGTGTTATCACACAAAATTTGAGTCTTAGTAAAACTCTGGCCATAATCTGTGAGTGTGTGTTTCATCCACAACACTTGAGCACAACAACTTCCTGCTGCTACATATCCAGCTTCAGTAGTGGAAAGTGCTACAGAATGTTACTTCTTGCAGGACCAAGAAACTAATGAATCTCCTAAGAAATGACAAGTTCCAGATGTACTCTTTCTATCCATTCTACATCCAACAAAGTCAGCATCCGAAAAGATTTTTAGAATAAAATTATTTCCAGAAGTATAAAATAATCCTAGCTCCATGGTTCCCTTTAGATAGCGAAAAATTATTTTTACCGCCTTTAAGTGAGATTACTTAGGATTGGATTGATATCTTGCACATAAGAATACGGAAAACATTAAGTCTGGTTGACTAGCTATTAAGTAATGTTAACTTCCTATCATACCTCTAAAAGATGTTTGATCTACTGGTTTCCCAACATCATCAAGTTCTAAAGAGTTTCAGGTACCGATGGGAGTACATATACTCTTAGTTTATTCATAACCATACTTTTTAAGAAGATATTTAATATACTTATGTTGAGATATAAAGGTTCCTTCTAGTCTTTGAGAAATTTGAAAACCAAGTAAAAATGTTAACTCACCCATCATACTCATTTCAAACTCAGATTTCATTAGAATTACAAAAGAATCAGTTAAAGATTGCTGAGTTGAACCAAATATGATGTCATCAACATAAATTTGAACAATTAAAACATTTTTCTTATCTTTCTTTATAAAAAGATTTGGATCTTCATTTACCTTAATATAGTTATTTTGAATCAAAAATCATGTAAGTCTATCATACCAAGCTCGTGGGGCTTGTTTAAGACCATACAAAGCTTTGGGAAGTCTAAAAACATGATCAGGATGTTTTGTATCATCAAAGCCAGTAGGTTGTTCAAAAAAAACAGCGTATTGAACATAACCATTAACAAAAGCACATTTTACATCCATTTGAAAAAGTTTAGAATTAAAGAATGCTACAAAGGCAAGTATAATACGAATAGATTCACATCTAGCTACTGGAGCATTGGTTTCTTCATAGACTATTCCATCTTGCTGATTATAGCCTTTAGCAGCTAGTCTAGATTTATTTCTTACAATGACTCCATTTTCATCACATTTGTTTCTAGAGACCCATTTTACTCCAATAACAGAAGTTTCCTTAGGTCTTTCAACCAAGGTCGAGACTTTATTTCTTTCAAATTCATTTAGTTCATCTAGCATGGCTTTGATCTAATCATCATCGCCTAAAGCTTCATCAGTGGTTTTTTTGTTCTAATTTGGAAAGAAATTCTAGATGTTCTACTTCATTTATTAAAGAAATTCTAGTCCTTAGAGGTTTAATTACATCACCAATGATACTATCACTGGGATGATTCTTAAGGAAAACCTGGTTTGGGTTTTGTAAAACTTGTTCATCAACATAGGGTAGAAAGTATTTTGGGGTAAATGTTTCAGAAGTATCTTCTTGAACATTTTCCTTATCAGAAGGTTCTCCTATCAAATGTTGATAATGAGTTTTTGAAAACACATCTGAGGATGTAGGATGGGATGGTTTAAAAAAAAGGATCAGACTCATCAAATTTTACATGCACTGTTTCTTCAACAGTACAAGTATTTTTATTGAAAACTCTATATGCCTTAGAAGTTTTGGAGTAGCCTAAGAAAATTCTTTCATCATATTGTGGTGCGAATTTATGTAAGTTGTCTTTAGTGTTCAGAATGAATACTTTGCAACCAAAAACCATGAAGTAGGAAAGTCTTGGTTTTCTACCGTTCCATAACTCAAAAGGAGTTTTATTAAGAAAACATCTAATCAAAACTTGATTTATAGTATAACAAGCAGTACTTGCAACTTCATCCCAGAAATTTCTAGCTATAGAATATTCACTCAACATGGTTCTAGTTATCTTTTGATGAATTCTATTTCTTCTTTCAACTACACCATATTTTTAGGAGTTCTAGGTGCTGAAAAGTTGTGAGTAATACCTATTATACTACAAAAAGTTTCAAAATCAGAATTTTGAAATTCTCCTCCATGATCACTATGAATAGTTTTCAGTGGAAGATTTATCTCATTTTTAACTTGTGCTCTAAAACTTTTGAAATAAGAAAAAGCTTCAGACTTCTTTGTTAGAAAATAGACCCAAGTAAATCTGGTGTAATCATCAACTAGAACAAACACATAATATTTTCCTCCAATACTTGCAGTTTGTGTTGGACTAAAAAGATCCATGTGCACTAACTGTAATGCATCAGTTGTTGATACTTTATCGATTGATTTAAAACTAGATTTATGTTGCTTTCCATATTGATAAGGATCAAAAACTTTAGAAGAATCGAATCTAAGATCTGGTAGATCCTTAACTAGTTTCCTCATAGAATGTTTACATAATTTTCTAGGGTTATAGTGACTTAGTCTTCTATGCCATAACAAAGAATTATCTTCCATTTCACTTTGGCAAGGTAGGTCTTGTATTCTGAGGTCATCTAGGTTCAAAGTGTAAACATTCTCTTGCCTATTAGATGAGAGAATAAAATTTTCCTTCGAATTGTGAGCTAAGCATTTATCATTCCTAAAGTTCACAAGGTATCCTTCATCACATAACTCACTTATACTAATGAGGTTGTGCTTAAGACCCTTAACAAATAAAACATTTGAAATCAAAGTTTTACCAAGAAGAACAATATTACATATACTAACAATTTCTCCCTCAGCATTATCTCTGAAAGTTAGATTTCCTCCTTTCGTTTTGATAATATTTTCAAAATATCTTTTGCTACCAGTCATGTGTCAGGAGCATCCACTATCCATGTACCATGTATTTTTGTTGGTACTTCCTTTATCTTCCTGAAAACAAGAAAAGAATTACACTTTATGAATCCAAACTTGTTTGGATCAGGGATTTCCAGATAACAAAATTTTAGGTACCCACACCTTCTTAGAAATGTAAGCCTTATGAAAACCTAGAGATTGGGTTTTATTTAAAGAACAATTCTTTGCCCAGTGACCACCACATTGACACTTGGTACAAAATGGGGCACTTTTTGGAACAAAGTAGTTGTTACTAAAAGTTGGTTTTTCATGGGTATAACCAAATCCGGATTTATTTCTTACAGGTCATATTTGTGAATACATTTTATCAAAATTTTCTTTACCATTGGTAAATTTTGATAAAAAATTCTTTAAGGAAAAAATTTTGGGCTTGAGTTTTATAACCACGTTTTTATCTTCAAAATCATTATATTTAGAACTAGATCTAGGATTGAAAACAATTTTCTTTAAAATTACTTTTTCTAAGTCTTTAGAATATTTTTTCTTCTTAGAACATACTTCCTCCGGACTTTTTGAAATACTTATAAAATCACCATTTTTCTTATCAATATCTTTAGAAAGATCTGATATTTCATTCGTAAGAATAGAATTTCTAGAGTTTGCCTTGTCAAGTTTTTTATTGAGTTTGGAATTCTCAATCTCAAGAAGTTCTGCAAACCTGGAAACTTCTTCATAGGTAGGTGAGGAATTTTCTTCATCAGAAGAGGATTCTTCATCTGAAGAGTTATAATACTTACTATCATTAGAATTTAAATATACATTGGTCAATTATTCATCATTGTATACCTTAGCCATAAAGAAATGATTGTTAATGGTTAATCTGGCTATAAGATCACGAATCTTCTGTCCTGAAGATTCATAATTAGAAGATTCATCTGAAGAGTCACCACCACTGGCACTCCAGGTGTCATTTTCTTTCAGAACTTTCATAGCATTGGTTTTGTAATACATCTTTCTATTCCTTTCAAATCTCCTTTCTTTCCATTTTTTCTTTTTGAGAAATGGACAATCTGGTCTAATATGTCCAGCCCTCTTGCATTCATAAGAAGTAACTTCTCCATATTTCCTATCTTTACTTTCCTTTTTCTTATACTTGGATTGGAAATTTCTCTGGCTAGTTATCATGTTCATCCTTTGAGAAAGATTTTCTAACTCATTCTCTGAGACTTCACTATCACTAGATTCTGATTGAATAATAATATTCTTAGACCTGGACCCGGTTACTCTCTCAGGAGTCTTAGCTTTCATATGATTTGATGTTGTGGTAAAAGCAACGGTACCATTCCCGTTCTTCTTTTTGATGTTGTCATCATCTCTCTTCATTATTGTTTCATGTTGAAGAAGAGTTCCAAATAGTTCATCAGGAGAAATTTGAGTGACCTTCCTGTTCTCATCAATGGTTGTTCTCTTTGATTCCCACTCATTAGGCATAATATCAATTATCTTATCCGCAAGGGCTTCATCATCTAACACTATTTCTCCCATAGACTGTAATTTGTTTACAATTGTCATAAACCTCTGTTGAACGTTACAGATTGGTTCTCCATACGGAAAATTGAATCCATGGTATTCAGCTCTAAGCATATCTCTTCTAGTTTCAATCACTTTAGAAGTACCAAAGTGTGTAATCTCTAACTTATTCCAGATACAATTAGCTTCTTCACAAGAAGAAATTTTGCTATATATATTTCTAGTCATCGAACATAGTAAATTATTGTGTACCTTATAATTGAGTTGATACTCTTTCTTTTCCTGGTTAGTGAAAGTTCTAACTTCCTTATCAAGAATTTTATAATCACCAGTAATCATTACGAAATTATCCACTCCAGTATTGATAACAAAATCTTTCATTCGATCTATCCAGTACTTATAGTCATTACCATCAAAGATTGGTGGTCTTGTAAGATTTAGATTGTCAATAGAACCAACATTGATTCCTGTCATTCTTAAAAAAAACTTTTTCACACAAACTTTTTAGTAGGAAAAGTTCGTAACCACAAAGTTCAGAATGAAGAATTCGGAATAATAATTCGAAATGACAAAGTTCGGAATGACAATTCGGAATGAATAAAAACTTTCTAACCAAGGATGAAGATAAATGAAAACATGAGTAAGAAAAACTTATATGTGAGTATAAGTATTTCAGAGACCTCCTCAGATACCAATTGTAGGATCTAAATAATGATGCAGATGCTCAAATTACAAGAGGGGGTTGAATTGTACACTTTAAACATTTCCTTATACATGGAAGAAACTATGTTTAACAAAGTTAAACTAAGAAAATTCACAACACCTCTAATTACCAATTAGAGAATTGGAACTAAAGTTTACAATATGAGATTCTACCTTAAGGCGTATATAATCTAAAGTAATCAGAGTACAAATGTAAGGAAATATAAGAATATTATACTTTCCTTACAATACACAATGTAGTAGAAAAAAAAGTAGTAAAACTACAAGTAACAAGATATAAATCTTTTATCCCAAAGAGAAGGGTATCCAACATCCTTGGACAAAGGTCCCTTGATTTATACTTTCAAAAAAGTCTTTCTTACCCACACCAGGGTAATCCATCGATACAAAGATCGGTGTCTCTGCCTTTCTATCCCCGCAAGCCCTCAACTTCATGGTAGTTGGAACCTTTATCTTCCTTATCAAGGAAGACCTCGAGCTTCAAGGTAGTCGGCACATCTTTCTTCCGATCCCTGGAAGTCCATGAATGTAATCACCAACATTCGGAGTCGCACGAAGCAATCTGAACGAGCAGTTCAGTACGCACAAGTCATGAAAAGCTTATCTCTCTAGAAATCACCTTAACAGCATGTGGTCTCTATATCTATCAACTTCTTATTGAACTCTTTCAAATGATCTCCTATTTATAGGAAAATTTCCAATGGTCGGCTCCCTCCTCCAACGGTCATATTTTCCTTGAAAATCAGAGGGACCTATACACGTGTAACTCAACCAATGGTTAATTAGAAACAGAATGGATGACGTCGTTTAATAATAAATCATGTATAACTGAATGCATGACATCGTTTTGTAATGGATCATATGTAAGAAAAATCCATACAAAATTTCAGAGTGTAAGAAAATTAAATGTTCGGAGTCAAACCAAAATGAAATTCGGAGTCTATGTTAAGAAATGTTTTGATTCTATTTTATAATAATTCAGAGTCTGGTTTCACCAGGGTTCAGAATCTAAACTTGTAGAAGATCGAAGTTGAACATCATAAGAGTTCGGAGTTGAACTCATTAATGTTCGGATTTGAACTTAATACGAGTTTAGAGTTTAACTCATGAAAGTTCGGAGTCAAACTTCATAAGAGTTTCGAGTCGAACTCATGAAAGTTCAGAGTCAAACTTCATAAGATTTCGGAGTCGAACTCATGAAAGTTCGGAGTCAAACTTCATTAGAGTTCGGAGTTGAACAAATGAAAGTTCAGAGTCAAAAATCATAAGAGTTCGAAGTTAAACATCATAAGAGTTCAGAGTCGAACTCATAAAAGTTCGGAGTTGAACTCATGAAAGTTCGGAGTCAAACATCATAAGAGTTCAGAGTCGAACTCCTGAAAGTTCAGAGTCAAACTTCATAAGGGTTCAGAGTCGAACTCATGAATGTTTTGAGTCAAACTTCATAAGAGTTTGGAGTCGAAGTCATGAATGTTCGAAGTCAAACTTCACAATAGTTCACATCCAGAATTCGGAGTGGAACTTTATTACAGTTCACATCTAGAATTTGGATTCTAAAAACAGAATACACCAATTCATAAAATTATATGATTCCAGGGTTTTTGGTATGAATCCAGTTTTTATTCTTACGAAAAATATTGATATGTATAAGAAAATCTAGGTTAGGGTAAATTTTCTTTAGGGATGAAAATTTTCCTTACGGAGGTAAAATTTATATTTGCTTATGTATAAGGTGTTTGTGATTTTCAAAACAAGATGGAATGGAAAAGTCATAGGAAAACATTATTGACTCAACACCCAACTCATCTCTACAAAGTCATATCCTCCATGAATCCTACTCAAAAAAAGGTATTCCATATTATCCATAAAACATTAATGAGACATATTCATATAGAAGAAACTGTTAGGGAAACCAATGTGTAAATGCTATGTAAATATTTATTTTCATTTTTTAATGAAAAATAAATCCTATTCATATGGCCAAAATATAAATGAAAACATCCTTACCTTCTAATGATAAACTACATGGAACAATACTGTCACATGACCTTAAACTCTAAAAAATAAACTATGTGAGATGTGGTTTATGTTTATATGGAAATTTAGTGTTCCTCTTCGAGGTCCAAACAAATCATCTGAAATATCATACCCTCACTAGGAAATACTCTTCATGAAACCAGTACGCTCACTATACTGTATTTCTTTTGAGATATATTACTCTTTATTATGTAATATTCCCACTAAACCATATAATAATTCCCCAATGGACCATATTCTATATGATTAGTACCAGAATGGGACTCCTATGTATAAGTTCTAAACTAACCATTTGGAGGTTCTCTTTCCCCTAAAAGGCTACCCTCACTAAATTAAACTATTTAAAAATGTTCATGTTTTTAAGGCCTTAAAAGACACTATTACAGTCCTTTTCAAATGATCATTAAATATTTGAAATTCCCCATTATGTTGAAATTAATAACATGGGTTCTGATTCCATTCATTGGGATACATAGGAAGACCCTATAATGGGCCCAATAATATCGTCACAACACCTTCTGTATACCTAGATGATAGTAAAAACTTGATAACCTAGTTGTATGACATTATATAATTGCATAATTAAAGGGAACCATAGAAATTAATAGATGATGAACCTATAATAAAGATACTGATGAGTTACCATCCATGAATTTAAATGACCAGTCATCATTATGGAGATATTTTATGGTCATATTATTACTATTGGGATAAATTCATGTAATATGAATTAAATATATAATACAGTCCAATAGTAGTAAGTGTTTCTTCCAAAATAGTGTGATGAGACCAAAATTATATCCTCTTAACAAACATTCATCCCATTATGTCACAGGTAGGTTTGTGTGACTTCCTTCCATTGGAAAGTTGTTTTACAATAACTCAAAATGTCATGGGTTGGATAATTGTCTTGGTTTTATAGAAAATAACAATAATAATTAAAATTAAATTCTAATTCATTCATAAATGAATACATACATATATATGTTATTGATATACAGTCATAAAATATAATTTTATAAGAAAGATTTATTTTTTTATCAATGATTATTTTAGAACTGATAAATATTTATCTTTATCACTGCAAAAAATAAGTATCGATAAAGTTATTTTTTATTAGTGATTATATTTAGTAGTGATAAAGTCGTGTTTTAATGATTCATGTATGAAATGTTGATAAAGGCCAAAACTAAATATTTTTTTATTAGTGAACATTGAGTTCACATGCTTTGGAATAATTATTTATATAAAATTTAAATATCATAATAATCATGGGCATAGATTGTAAAACATTATAATCTTTTAATTGAAAGATAAAATTTTAATTTTTAAAAAAGTACATATTATAATATATATTAAATCAAATATTTTGATAATTTTTGTAATTTTCAGGAAATTATTTATTTGTAAAAACATTTCATGATTTAAAAATTTATATGAGTATTTGTCCTATGTTGAATTATACAATAATATTTTATATGATTACATTCATGTGTAGAGTTTTATATGGAATGAGTTAAATAATAAAGTAATGTGTAGATAAGAGGAATAAAAATGTAATTTGTTGGATTACTAGTGTATTAGATGTAATTTAAATGATGCAGGGAAACAATTTCGATGTAAGTGTGTCCACGGTGTCATTACCAAAAACATGGATAAGATAAGAAATATAGGGACTTCCTAACAATGGTTTGAACACTGTAGAAATAACCACTATTATAGTGGATTCCCTAGTAAGGAAAAATAAATAAAAATAATTAACTAAATCTATGTACATTTCATGATATATAGTGAGAAACCAACACATTGTCACATAGATTGCTCCATCGATAAACCCCAAGGATATCCTCCAGAATGTTTACGTTCCAATGAGTCTATTTATCATGCCTCAACTCAGATATGGAAGATAAAAAACTCAATGTTGTTATTTTTCCCACTCTCTATGATTTTAGGCTTCAGTTTGTAGTGTATAAATCCACACTATCCTCACACAAGCCTAATATCCTATTCATAGTTCATGTAATTTAATTAAAATATTATTACCCTAGTATGAACATATGTTCATACAATCAATGACTAGTTTAGTGGGTAGTAGGTGCAAGTTATTTATTTCAGCTAACAAAACACTCAAAGTAGATATAAATTCAATAAAATAAAATAAAATAGATATATTATATTACGAATATTTATTATAGACTAAACATAACATAATAAGAGCCTGAAAATAATTTATATGGTAAATAAATATTATAGGTATTTCAAGAAGGTCCACTTCACTCCTCCTCTATATCATTGTGTATTCCTCTAGTATATGTTTGTGTCCCTAGAGGAAATATCTCATTCAGAAAAAGACATTTCACCATAGGACATATTCTATCGTATCTAATTTCAAGAAGTTCCATTTTTTTGTGACTTGGATATTTCTTATATTCTATAATTTTCAAGAAAATTATTAAACTGTGATGATCAACACACATGTATCTTGGGTCAATATGGATCATTAAAAATAATTTTACATTCAATAATGTTCCAGGATCATCCCGTAATATGAAACTGATTTATACACTTTATCATTTGATATGCGATTTAGAGATTTTATGTCACTAATACCTTATTTAGTGAAATAACTTTGTAAGTGTATTATTTTCCATGTACATAAAATCTTATTGTGTTGTTGATGATATATCATTATTTCTTCATCATTATCATCACTTCCTATTGCTTCTCAAATTCCTATGATATATGATGGACCATTCATGGTGGTTGAGATATGTATTTGGCATACTTTCTCAAATATAGGAATCATATTTGGTGGCATCAACTTGATCCATTGCGTTGGAAATGGTTAATGTGTTATTGGATGCATTGGGATCATGAGCAATGGAATGGTTCCATCTATTCTTAATTTGTAATTAGTAGTAGTTAATTTTTGTGATGTTTTATAAGATTCATTTTAAGAGGACTATACATTTAAATATTTAAAATAGAGGTTAATAAGTTTTGAATGTGTAAATTATTGAGTTAATAAATTAAATACATGTCTAAATTATAATCAATAAATATCTAAAATTATTATTACAAAATTTAATGTAGACAAGTCTTGTAAGTGTAAATGATAAACTAATTATATATCTATATACATTATTAATGTAATATTAAGTTATTGAATATTAAATTTAATATTAAAATATATTAATGAGTAATAACAAATTTAATGAGTTGAATTATTGCTAAAATATACAATTAAATGTTAATTTTATATCAATATTCATCTTATATGAATAATTAAATTAATAGTTACAAACAAATAAAAATAATGCATTTACATGAATTTTTAAAAAATTTAATGTTCTTACATTATATAAAGGGTGAAAAAACATTTACAAGTTATATATTTTTTGAGGATGCATTATTTTAAATATTGATAAATAAGTTATATCTAGAAAATTAATAAAATTAAGTAATAATGATCAGGTTTTCAAAATTATAATGTAATACACTAAATGGTAAAATCACGTAAATACAATGATTTTGGAATAAAACACCCATAAAAATAATAGAAAAAATTCCAATAATTTTTTATAATTACAATATGATACATAAACCATGATTGTAATCAAGAATGAATCATAAATTTATCATAATGGAAACCATGTAATTGTTTCTTTAATCATCTTCATTCTACAGACCATAAATTAAAATGTTTTTTTATTTTTTAAAGAAAATACTAACGTAATTGTTTTTATCCAGCCTTCCTCAATTAAAAAAATAATTTAATTAGTGGCTCAAATAATCCAAAAATTTTATACATAAACATTGAACTAATATATTGGAGTCCAATTCACAATTTCATATATGAAACCCACTCATCATTCATTCTATTCTAGAATAGGGTATACAAACCCCTTATATTTTTTTCTATTTTCTTAAATTTTATAATTAAATTTTGTGAAAATAAATTTGGAAAGCTTGAGTTATGAATTTTTGGAACTAAAGTATTCTAGAAACTATGTAACAGAAGTGGTTAAATGTAAAATTCGGTTCTTAGAAGAAATATTGTATAGTCAACACTTAGAAAATTCATTATTCAAGGATGATTTTAGCTAATCTAAAATGAATCAATTGTAATAGAAGATATCCCCTATTACTTTTGTTGATGTCTAAGGCATTGAATAAATATAGAAAGACGTATTTAATATAGTTTTTTAAATAATATTCATAGATATATTTTTCACAACATTTTTTAAATTTACTCTTCTTATACATGTACATGAAAACCATTTATGAAAATTTGAAAATATATTTTTAATATTCCTACATTATTGAGAGTAATTTACATATTCATTTGATATTTAAAATCATATTATAAAATATTTAATTTTGAGAAACTCATTAATGTACCCAAGTAAGGATTCATAATTTAATGGATTAAATATTATAAAACAAATCCACTAATAAACTTTTTAATTAATATCATCATAAAATGACATTTAATTCAATAAATCATTTGAATCTAGAGAAACATATCTTATAGGTGATTTTAATAACATAGTTTACATGGGTACCCATGTTATTGATTCCACCCCACCCCTACAAATATTGTAAAGGACATGTTTAATAGGAAAGTTATCTGAGGTCATAAAAATGAATATATACATTGAAAATCCAAGCATGATAAGAGCATAAAATGTTAATGGGGAGAAAAATACACTCTCCAAATCTGTATATTACATTCACCATTTAGTTGTGGTTTGAAATTTCTTCTCTTCTTCAACATATTATAGGGTCCTATAAAAATTATATACCATCTAAAAATGAATCATTCAAGATGTAAATAAAATAAAATAACAGAACTAATATAAAATATTAAGAAAATAATGTAATGTAAAAATACTCTCTATGTAAGGGGTTTTCACCAAATGTTTTTTATATATTATGACTTTACTGAGGAAATGAAGAAATATTATGATGCCCAAAAACTTGTATAATAATAATATTACAGTGCAATCCAGAATAAACATGTGAAATTAGAACAAGGCATATCTTATCTAATTAAAGACATGTGACTGTTGTTTTACCCGTTAGAGTTTAAAATCAGATGATCATTAGTATTTTATTAAATGGATATAGTTATAATTTAAAAATAGTATCTTGTAAATTAAAAATTAAGAATTTATATTGTTTAAAATAGAAGTACAATTTCAAATAACTATTTTATTCTTTCTTAATTAGTAAATAATATAATATTTTAATTATAATTAAAATAATATATGTATGCAACTAATTTGTTTCTTTTTTTCCAAATATGATATATATATTCATATGTAAACAAGATTTGAATTATAATTATATAAAACTAAAACTATTATTTTATATATGACATTGATAATTATTGCATTGAAATATTTTAAAGCCATTACTTATGAGAACTAATATTGAATCTATTATATGAATTATTACATGGGTTTTATATATTTTTGAAAATATGATGTATACATATTATAAATTTTGACTAGATTAAAGTTTAATTACATTATTAAGATTTTGGATTTTGTTTAATAAAATTAAAAATATATAATAAAACAATTTTTAATAGAATGATAAAAATATTAAATATATGAATGATCTCTTAATAAAAATTTATTTTTACCTTAAATCATATATATGTGTGTAATATTATCATTTTTTACGAATATTTTGTAACAAATTATAACAATTATTATTTTCAAGTTAATACATTATCAATTATTATTTTAATTTACATCGTTATAATGATATAATATAAAATTTATATATGAGTTTAAAAATATAAAAATATTAACTTTTTAAAATGTAATGATAAAATAATTTTTAATAGAAGATTAGTTTTATAAAACATATGGATTTTTAAATTAGTGATAATATAATATATGATAATAAGGATATAAAATACAATGAAACAATAATAAAAATATAAATATAACCATATTATAATAATAATAAGGGAAATTAGATAACACAAAAAGGTGAATCCTGTATAGGGATTTGGGTCTGCGCTTTGGGTATTACGTCACAGCGCTGGGGATCTTGAGCATGCTAGGCGAGTGCGAGCTGAAGCCGAGGGAGACCAAGCTTGATCTCGGGCAGGCCAAGCGAGCGTGAGCCGAATGAGAAGGAGACTAGGCGTGACGCTCGAGTAGGGCTGATGAGGGGGTCGAGTGGAGTTCGACATCGGGGATCGCAGGCACAGTCAAAGATGAGGGAACGTGTCATGCGGGAGTCACACGCCATGGCCATCATAATCCAGTTGTTTGACGATGTTTCTTTCCACATGTTGATTTAGGTCGAAGTCCCCACATCGTGCATCCAAGGTGCTTTGTTCCAGACCAGAAGAACCAGGGTTGTGGTTTCTCTTCGTCAACGTGTCCGACAAGTTTTGGTTTCTAAATCCTAGACCTAAAATGACGTATGATTTTGTAGGAGGATGACCAAAACAATTTTTTTAGATCTTTCTGATTTCCATGTCTTATTTTTTGTCTGTGTGATGTCGTGTATGGTTCTTTTTTTTGACTTTTGAAGCATTCCAAATTGTTGTTTGTCTGCTTGTAGGTTCGAAATCAAAATTTTATAATGTTTTTGTCCATTACATTGCTCTTTTTCCTCACAGATTGGCCATATTACTTTAATTGTGTGCTTTCACTGATTATGATCTTTCCCAACAAGCTTGTTTTGGTTCCTCTATTTATACTGTGGATGTTTTGTTAATAAAAACACTTAATTGAATGTGAAAATGTGTACTTTTAACCCTTAACCTCTCCAGTTTTCTTCCTCTCAATCCTCCAACAAATCTCACCTCAACTCCACAACATCCTTAAATTTCAAGGGTTAAATATTTGTCTCGAACATAAATTTATTTTATGATCTAATTTTTTGTAAGGAAAATTTATTTATTTCTTTATACTCTCTATTTTCTGTTTCATGTATGGGATTTCATTTTCTTAAATAATGAATTACTCTTATCCTGTGAATGGGTTATTATTATTAAAAAAATAACATTTCTTATAAGATGTACATATGTGTCTATATATATATATGTGTGTGACTTTAGTTTTCAAAATATATAAATTAAGGGTTCAATTTATTTTTGATTATATACATTGAAAAAAATGTATACATACATAAATATATATAATTATGTAAGTTCATATATCTATATTTCAAAACGCATATATTAGATTTGTTCTTGTATTGAAATTTTATTTCTAAATCATATGATTTGTGAGGGATTTAATAGTCTCTGTTAATTTTGTGAACCTATATATATATATATATATTTAATATATGTGTATATATACATGTAATAACACATATTTAAAATTCAATTATCATATGAGAAATGATTTTCTTGATTCAAGGGATCTACCTTCTAAACCATTTCAATGTAAGGGTTTTTAATTTTTGTTTGTCTTGTTTTAGGTAAAATATATATTTATATATATATATGCTCATAAAATTATATTTATAACTTGTAGCATGGTTTGAAAGTTTCTTGTTTTTTGGAAACCCCCACACACCCGACCCAAGGTCTTATGGATTTTGGGTTATGCAAACTTTTTTAATCATGAAAGAATATTTTTTTTCACAAGAAAGGGGAGTATCTGTTTATATTTGTGCACATATTTTCACAGTTTTATATAAATTATCATTAAATACGGTTTCAGACTTTTTAAACATTGGGTGTCATGTTTAGGAATAATTTTAAAACATAGGGAATTATGTGTTGTACAAATATATATATATATGGTTTTAAGTATGCACCTATAGGCTTTAATAGTGACCTGAACAGAATTGGCCTAAAACAAACTTCTGTGGTTAAAGTATGTTTATGATCTGCTTAATTAAATTCTCATGGATGCATGCATTACATAAAATAATTTTTTCCCTGAAATTCAATTGGTCTTTTATGATATGAAGCCTAAGGAATGACCATTTATTAATATAGGACCACTTATCAGTGCATTCTTGTGTACAAATGACATCTTTCATAATTTAAAATTAGTCATTTTAAAATATTAATATAAATTTCTAAGAATTAATGATTATTTAAATTAAGGAACTATCATTTTATGTGGTAACACCATCCTTTCATTACTTGTGTGTTTTAAATTAATATCACATGCACAAAGAATGTTTACTAGTTTATTCATGTCGTTGGGATAAATTATTACCTAAATAATAACATACATGTTATGATTGAGTTCATTGTCATTTCTATTTATGAGCACACGTATTGAGCATGAATAATACCTTTCTAAGGTTATAAACATTCATTTTAAGTCATTAGAAGTTTAAGGAAGTGTTGGAAACTTATTAATATAAGTTATAAATAAATAAAAAATTTATTTATATCTTATGATAATTTATGAAATATGGATTTAAATTATTCAAGGTGGTATGGGACACCTTGATTAATATGAAATTGGAAAGTAATTATTCAACTGGTATAGGGAATTTTGAATATACGACCCGATTTGGCATATGAGGAATGAATAGGACATAGTAAGTGTTAGGTGGGGCCCGCTATAGCCCCTCGGTGCATCGGTAGGTCTCACGAGATAAAATATGGTCTTGGAAAATGGACTTGACAAAATGAGTATTTATGGTCTTGGCACGAGGCTTGACGTTATGGTTAAGTGGTCTCACATTATACATTCCCTCATTATGTGTATGATAATTAATTAACCAAGTTGAAATTCGACTAATATAATATCCATTGTTAAGAGCGAGTACTTATGTGGATTAGAAATGTAAATTCTTATGGCATGTCATATGTTTAGCACTCAGTGAATTAGTATTCAATGTATGAAATTGAAGTTATTACCCTTGCACACAACTCTGATTATTCATTAATCTTAGTTGTTTAATTTGTACTTACATGTTCATATGTCATAAGTATTTATAATGTTGTTTATTTATTACTCCAAATGAGAAGGCCTATAATTGAATCATGTACCCTTGTAATTTTGTAAGAATGTTTTTAATTGTGCACTTTTAATATGATATGTTATACGTGTTACAAAATTTTTTTAAGAAAATTTTTTTATAGAATGTTTTAAAGAATGTTTTAAAAAGTTATAATTGGATATTATGTTTATTTAATACCCCTTACTGGTCATTCGTATGATCACCCTAAATTTTTTTTGTACTAAGATTTTCAGTTGACATCTTTCAATAGAAGGAGCTCAACAGAATTGGATAGTTTCCTAGAACAAGAACCAATTTTGATCCTCTATAAAAGACATGATGTGTAATTTATTAGTTCATGATTTTTTTAAAAATATCACATCATGTTATAAAGGTATCGAATCTAGGTATTCTGGGGTCGTTTCCTCACAGTTTTTATTAGATGATTCAGTTTAGATAACTCTGGGAAACTATAATTGAACAATTTGTTAAGCATTACTAAGAATGTTGTGTTCTTAATTTTCCGATGGAATACAAAAATACATGTCTTTTGTCTCTTCCAATAGATGAATTAGAGACCATAGTGGGAAAATCATGTGTAGGAAGCTTCGAGACTTTTGAAATTATTTTTTTATCATGAATAACCCTCTACCGTGTATCTAATTCTCCTCATGTAGTCCAACTACACTGGGGAGAAGGTATCGTCTATTATCTCATGATGAATGCTCAATTCCAGTTCTATAAATTAAATGGGAAATACTTTGAGGGTATATTTATAGTTTTTACCCTATCTAGTAATTTCTTTTAGATTTAGGACTTTGAAGAGGCTGCACGAGGGGGTGACCTCCAGGAAGCATATCTATGTAAAATTTTGACTTGCGGTCTCTGTGGTCAAGTTATGGACTTTGAAGCACATGAGAATAAGATTACTCATTTACATTTCCAACATCAAGTTCTTACTAATGTCTCTCAACATGATACCCAACATGCTTCTCTCAATCTAAACATTAGGTGTCCACATGTGGATGATCCTAGTTGCACACGTTGCTTCTGGACCAAAGATATAAAGGAATTTAGAACTGTTTTGGGAATCTGTTTATCTAAGAACTGGGAAAATTTCTAGCAAGAGTGGTATCTATTAGGAGTCATCTTAGAGGACGTCAGGAAATACATACTAGTGTTTTGTAATAGGGAGCAAGTGATTACGTAATATCATGAGTTTTATAGATGGATAATATGGTATTTTTGTGTTGATATGATTTTATATAAAAAATGATTTTTTTTAAAAAAAATTGTTTTTCATACAGAAAGAAAATTTCATAAACATTTTCTCATTGAATATATGAGTTCACCGACCAATATTTTATCATTACATAATGAGATTTTATATACTATAATTTTCAAGAAATTCTCTGAAAAGGAGCAGCTCTATGCCAACTTACATCTGACTTGTAAACTACTCCATCAGGTGTCGAACCACCCAAACATTCTCCATATTTACCAAGGAAGAAATCTGGTCTATTATCGTATTGTATTTGCACAATTAGCAACATATATTGGAAATGAGGAAAGTTTCATGAAGCCATTTTCTATGTTTCACTTTGGATTATAACTACTGAGCTGTAGGTAAACTTCAAGAAGTTGCTTTGGATGGTGACCATCGAGCGGCCTACCTATTACAGGTCCTGAGTTTTATTATGTACATGGAACTCTACGACATCAATATTTTCAAGAACGACATGGTGCGTAGGACTTATAGGGATTTAGTCCACTCTAAAGTTTTTGACCTCCCCAGTTATCGTGCCTCTCTATGGAAGGCCAAGTGCTTTAGGCACAAGTTTGATCCTAGTTGTTCACAGTGTGTCTGGGACATGGAAATTGAGCAGTTGAAAAGTACATTAAGAATCCACCTAAGGTCGTCAGCACCCTACCATTAGTAGTGTTCCCGATAAAGGTACCTCATGAGTGATGTGTGTTAGGTTTTACTTCTAGGATTTGTATGAATATATTAGAATTGTGAGGACACAATTTTTTTATGGTGGGGATATTGTGATTCCCCGTCACTTGTGTAATAATAATATTATAGTGCAGTCCCAAATTAACTTGAGAAATAAAAAACATGGAATATCTTATCTAATTAAAGACATCTGACTGTAGTTTTATCTGTCAGAGTTTAAAATAAGATGACCATTTGTGTTTTATTAAATGGATATAGTTACAATTTAAAGTTATTTTCTTGTAAAATAAAAATAGAAAATTTATATTGTTTAAATTATAAGTACAGTTTAAAATAATTATTTTATTCATTATGAATTTATAATTAATATAATATTTTAATAATAATTATACTAATACATGAGTGCATCTAATTTGTTTCTTATTTTACAAATATGATATATATCCATATATGCATATGTAAACAGGATTTGAATTATAATTATATAAAACTAATACTATAATTTTATATATGACATTGACAATTATTACATTGAAATATTTTAAAGCCATTACTTATGGAAACTAATATTGATTCTATTATATAAATAATTACATGGGTTTTATATATTTCTCAAAAATATGATGTATACTTATTATAAATTATGATTATATTAATGTTTAATAACATTATTAAAATTTTGGATTTTGTTTAATAAAATTATAAATATATAATATAACCATTTTTAATAGAATGACTGAAAGTTTACAAATATGAATGTTCTTTTAATAGAAAATTATTTTTACTTTAAATCATATATATGTGTGTAATATTAACATATTTTTACAAATATTTTTAATCAAATTATAACAATTATTTTTTTCATGTTAATACATTTTCAATTATAAATTTAATTTATAACATTATAATTATATAATATGAATTTTTATATATGAGTTTTATAAAAAAATATTTACTTTTTAAAAATAATGTTAAGATTATTTTTAATAGAGTATTTGTTTTATACAAATCTTGACTTTGTAAATTAGTGATAATATATTATATTATAATATTGATATAAAATATAATGAAATGGTAATAATAATCTAAATAAAAAAATATAATAACAATAATAGGTGAAATCAGATAACACAAAAAAGGGGAATCTCATAAATGGATTTGGGCCCACTCTTGGTGTGTTGCATCGCAGCGCCGGGGATCCCAAGCAGACTAGTCAAGAACGAGCCGAAGATAAGGAAGACCAGGCGTGATCTTAAGCAGGCTGGGCGAGCGCGAGCCAAAGCTGAGGGAGACCAGGTGGGATGCTCAAGTATGGCAGATGAGGGCGTCGAGCGGGGTCCGGCGTCGAGGATCGCCAGCGCAGTCAGGGTTGAGGTAGCATGTCATGCGGGAGTCACAATACACGACCATCAGAATCCAATTGTCCGATGAAGTTTTTTTTCGCGGGCTGAGTGGTGTTTAATTCCCCATGTCGTGCGGCCAGGGTGCTTCGTTTCAGACCAAAATAACTTAGGATGAGGTTTTTCTTCATCAACAAGTCCGACCAGTTTTGGTTTCTAATTAGTAGACCTAAATCGAGGTATGTGTTTGTAGGAGGTTGACCAAAACCATTTTTTTAAATCTTTCTGATTTCCATGTCTTGTTGTTTGTTCGTGTGATGTTGTGAACTCTTCTATTTTTTAATTTTAAACACTTCCAAAATGTTGTAGGTCATCTTATAGGTTTTTAATCAAAATGTTATTACGTATTTGTCCATTTCATGTCTTTTCTTCCTCACAGATTGGACCTATTACTTTAATTGTGTGATTTCTATGATTTTGAACATGCACAACAAGCATGTTTTAGTGCCATTGTTTATAAAGTGGGTATATTTTTTATAAAACCCGTTATTTTAAAGTGAAAATGTGAACTTTTCAACATTAACCTCTCTGATTTTATTCCTCTCAAACCTCCAGAAAATCTCACCTCAACTCCAACTCATCCTCAAATTGTAGTGGTTAAATATGTGTCTCGAACATTTATTTATTTTATAATCAAATGTTTTGTAAGGAAAATTTATTTATTTCTTTATACTATCTATTTTCTGGTTTGTGTAAGGGATTTCAATTGATTAAATTATGAATTACTCTTATGTCTCTAAGGGTTTATTTTTATTTAACAAATTACATTTCTTATAATATATTAATTTGTATAAATATATGAATTTAGTTTTCAGAATTTATAAATTAAGGGTTCTATTTATTTTTGATTATATATTTTGTGAATAAAATATGTATTCATATATAAATATATATATTTATGTAAGTTCATATATATCTATTTAAAAATGCATATATGAGATATGTTCTTGTATTAAAATTTTATTTCTAAATCATAATATTTGGGATGGTTTTAATAGTTTCAATAAATATTGAAAACCTATATATATGTAATATATATGTAGATATACATGTAATAACACGTATTTCAAATTAAATTTGAATATGAGAAATGATTTTGTTGATTCAAGAGATCTACCTTGTTAACCTTTTCGCTATAAGGTTTTTTAATTTTTCCCTCTCTTGTTTTAGGGTATATATATATATATGCTCAAAAATTTATATATATAACTTGTGGTATGGTTTGAAAGTTCCTTCTTTTGGAAAAACCCCACACACCTAACCCATGTTCTTAAGGATTTTGGGTTATGAAAACTTTTTAATCTTTAATGAATATTTTCTTTCAACAAGAAAGGTGAGTATCCTATTATATTTGTACACATATTTTCACGATTTTAGATAAATATTCATTAAATGTAGTTTGATACTTTTTAGACTTAGGGTGTGAAGTTTAGGTAGAATTTTAAAACATAGGTAATTATGTGTTGTAAATATATATATATGTGTGTGTGTGTGTGTGTGTGTGTGTGTGTGTGTGGTTATAAGTATGCACCTATAATATTTAACCCTAACCTGAATTGAATTGGCCTAAAACAAACTTCTGTGGTTAAAGTAAGTTTATGATATCCTTACTTAAATTCTCATGGATTCATACATTACATAAAACAATTTTTGCACTGCAATTAAATTGGCCTTATATGATATGATACATAAGGCAATTCCATTTATTAAGATATAACCATTTATCAGCACATGCTTGTGTACAAATGACATCTGTATTAATTTAAAATTAGTCTTTTTATACGATGAATATTCATTTCCATGAATCAATGATTTTGAAAATTAAGGAACTATCACTTTATTTCGCAACCCCATCCATTCATTACATGTGTGTTTTTAATTAATATCACATACACAAAGAATGTTTACTAGTTTGTGCATGTCGTTGAGAAAAATTATTATCTAAATAATAACTGACATATTTTGATTTAGTTAATTGTCATTTCCATTTATCAGCACATGTATTGAACATGAATAACACATATCCGAGGTTATAAAAATGAATTTTAATGCCCTGCACGTTTATGTAAGTGTTGAAAATTTATTAATTTATGTGATAAATCAAAGAATTTAGAATTTATCTCTTTTGATAATTTATGAAATAAGGATTTAAATTTTTAATGGTTGTATGGGACACCGTGAATAATAAGAAATGTGAAATTAGTTATTCATGTGGTATAGGAAATTTTGAATATACAACCCGATTTGGCATATGAGGAATGTATTGGACATAGTATGTGTTGGTTGGGGCCCACTACATCCCCTTGGTGCATCGATAGGTCTCATGAGACAATCTACGATCTTGGCACAAGACCTGGACAAAATGAGTATTTATAGTTTTTCCATGAGGCCTTGACGTTATGGTTAAGTTTTCCCACATTATACATTCCCTAATTATGTGTATGATAATTAATGAATCAAGTGGATATTCAAATAGAATACAATCCATTGTTAAGATTTAGTACTAATGAGTATCAAAAAATTAAATGCTTCAGGCATTTAATATGTTTAGCACTCAATGAATTAGTATTCAGTGTATGAAATTGAAGTTATTTCCCTTACACACAACTTTGATTATTAATTACCCTTAGATGTTTAATTTTCACTTAAATATTCATATGTCATACATATTAAGAATGCATATTATTTATTACTCCAGATGAGCATGCCTATAATTGAATCATATAGCCCTGTAATTATCTTAGCATGTTTTTCACTACCTATTAGTTTTTCTTAAAGATAAGTTTTTATTCATATATTTTTTGAAAGTAAAAACACATAAATATTATTATAATGATCAAAATTTAGTTCATTGATATCAATTTTAAATTTTACTTTGAGATTAAAACATTCTACAATTATTAAAAATGTTTCATAGGGATATTGTTTTTTATTGATTCTACAGGATTTACATTAAATTATGTTATTCCGTTTATATGAATTGAATACTAAAAAATTAATTAATTATTTTTAATCCGATTAATTTGTATAATATAATAAGTTCAAATTAAATTTTGTTCATAATGAATAGTGAAGATACTAAAAATAAATTACCGCAGTTACTGTTAAAACACGTTTAGTAGTGGGTTAAATGATATATATATCGATTAAAATTAATTGAAAACTTTTATAATCCCCATTTTATAGACATGAATTTATTTAATCTATGGTTCAATAATCCCTTTTCCTAGTAAACCATGTGTCTATCACCCTTTTCATAAATTCCTTTTGTGTCCCCTCCCCCTACTATAAAAGGCCATGCATATACCCATATCCACACTTTCAAAGGATTGTTTTCATAAAATACCATCCTAAATATTTTTATTACATCCATATCCACATCCTATAGAGTTTTTTAGTTTTAAATAAAATTTATGTTGGATTTGGGTATAAACCTAAAGAGGTTATCCGAAGAAGAGTTTAATCTCTTCAATATACATTTTCCTTTTTACTTCATCATATAACTGCTTAAAATATTATGAAAATATTAAAATATATAATATATATATTTATTAAATGTAATTATATTTTATTATGATAATTTATTATCATATATCCATCTCCTCCTAAATTAAATGTAAAATGAAGTCATCAATCCCAAGTACGGTGGACTACCGCCTCGCAAACTGAATTTTTTTTATTTTCTATAACTGCCAGTACAAGATGGATATAATGATGTATTTAAAATATTTATTTCATATTTATGAAATTAGTATAGTTTTTTTATTTTTAATATCATATATACATTCTTAACTTGTAATATTTTAGACAATAACAATGTCGCTAATGCGTACATATAGAATACTACCTCTATATAGTGATGTGAAATGTTTTTCATTTTTATTTGAAATTGATGATAATAAAAATATATTTAATAAATATTCACAAAATATTATATATAATAGTTTTTCATTAAAGGTGGCCTAATATTCACATATCTTACATTCTATCAGTTAGTAAATAGAAGCAATGTTCATGCATATGTACAACCTACCGTCTCAATGAATAGTGTAACACATTTTCTAATATCTAACTTTTATACACTATTATACATTATTATATAATTAATATATAATATATATATATATATATATATATCATGGTTACCATTATTGAAATTAAGGAACTATAATCAATGAAAAATTACCAGTTTTACCATTTCAAAACATAAATGGTAAACAAATCAATTATCACACAAAATAGTGATTTTTACAAAGAATTATAAATAAAAGGGTCATAAAATAATATATTTAAAACATAAATGTAATGGAATATATGATTATGGTCATATAGTAGATTTATAACACAAATATATTTATTTTATGATAGTTATAGAAACGTACAATGGAAATATGACATAAGGTATGGGTTTTTTTGTCTCACATTGACTTCCATAATACATATTCTATATTCACCACCTAATTATATTATTTGTTTTATACACAACCCATATGATATTTTATTTCATGAATATCATTATATTTCTGGTATTTAATGTTTCATTTTAATTTATTTATTCTATGGGGTGTATAATTGAAATGTTTCCAATGTGGGAAAAGTTTATTTTATAATCACATCAACATTCAAAATTGTTTATGGTTTTCCTCCCTTAGAAGAATTTCTTGACATTTAAATATAAAAAACTTTATATTTTATTCTAATCTAGAAATTAATTAATCTTTCAACAAATGATACCATTTTTCTCTCTTTGGGACTAAAAATTATGGATAAAATGTTTTTCTGAAAAGTTTCGTTATTTCAATTTTATTCAATAACCATTTCTCTTCCATGCCAATGTGTTATAAAAATGTTTTAAAACATGTTTTTACAATTATAATATGATTAATTAATGTAATAGTTTTCCAAATTTATATATTTTTTTAAAATTAAATGGTATATTCTATTTATTTTTCAAATAAGGTACTTCTTTAAATTTTACCAAATATTTTAAAGGAATATTTTATTTAAAATATCAGTATGAATTGAATTTTCCAACATCATGACCACTCATTGTTTTGAATCATAATTTACAATTATAAAAGTTTATTTTCTAAAAAAATCAATAATATTCTAGATATTTATAGTTTTTTAAGTGATTTTCAATGTGGAAATTTTATTTCCCTTATTAATGATTTAGTCTATGTTTTATGGTATTAATATTAATCAATTACTAAAAAAAATATTTTAATTTATTATCCGTCAGGAATAAGTTTTAATTATACCATAGTTATTATTTTATCGATGGTTTATTATCTATTTGACTAATATATACTATCTTGATACCATTCTATATAATAATATTGATAGATTTTGAGAATTTTTATTGATTGGGGAAATTATTAACATTTCATATTCAAGTTTTTCAACAAGAATATTTATATTTATTTTATTTAACCCCTTTAATATGTATAATTCATTGGACTTAGTAAGTGATAGGTGGGCCCTATTATATCCCCTATATGCATAGGTAGTCCCCATGAGAAAAACTTTTTTTAGTTTTATAGTGAGGCCTCACCCATTTATATAAGGTGTCTTGGCATGTGGACTTGATGGTATAGTTATGGTTTCCAGCATTTTGAATTCCCTCATTATGAGATTATTTATCAATTCCCTTATCTTTATTAAATTAATTATAATATATATGGATAATTTTCAAGAATATGTGATTATTTTTATAGAATTATTTTGTCATAATATATTACTACTATATTATTCATCATGTTCAAGCTAATGGATAATTCCATGTGTTTAAGTTATTTACCTTATAATATTGATTATGCCATATTTTTTCATGATAGATTCTTATTTCATACATTCCATTAATAAGAATTAAGTCTCATCCATTTCATATTTTTCCATTCCCTATGATTCCAATATGTATATTATGATTAATGTGTAAGGATGTTATAATCATTTTAACGGTGCACTCAATGAAAATACTAAGTTGTATTTATGTTTTCAGTTGTAATGTGAACTTCAAGTATGTGTCTAGTTTGTAACAAATACTATTCTATTTGGTCCTTAGGGATGATATTTCTTATATATACAAAAAATGTAGTAATTTATCTATTTAATTTTGATTACTAGGGCTAGGGTCTTTACAAGTAGATAGAGAGAGCTATTCTGATTATTAAGGAAATACTTTGAGCATTTATGATTGAATTTTTTGATTCATAGTAATATCATCTTCTTAAGGTCCAGTTTTACTATAATAATAGTTTTCATCATTTGAATAAAATTTTATCATTAAATTATTTTTATGGTCAACTATGTAATATCTATTTTGGTGGGAAGGGTTGGGAGGTTGGTCCTTGGATGGACAACGCCTTGATTAGGAGACGATGAAAAATGTGTGGTCGGTTTGGAAGAGATTGGTCACAGTACAATGTCCTAAAATATCTTATATAGACTTTATTCATCAGCCACTATAGATTGAGGTTGGTGGTTAGGTAATTATATGAGTTTCAACTCTCTTGGGACACCGTGATTTGGTCAAGCATAGTAATATGGAAATAAGGTTAGTTGGGCCCTTTTAGAAAATTCAATGAATTGGAAATATGGTTCATCACTATTAATTAACATATTTTTTTTTGATTCATCATGTGTTTCATGTTTCTTATATGAGGATGTATCAAGAAGACCCTCCCCATTTGATTGAATGTGGAGATACTGGTATCAAATATGAATCCACTATGGTTGAACAACATGTTCAGATTATGTATTGATAGGAAAATGTATTGTATTGTAAGACGATTCATTTTTTCTTTATGCAGTGGACGATTGAATGGGATAACTTCATGTAATGGGATTGGAAATTGTTAATGAATTATCTATTGTAAAATATTTTTACGAGTATAGAATCTTGAGCACATTCTACGTGAAAAAATAATTTATTGTGGGGATAATTATGAAACCCTTAGGGTTTTGGTACACTATCCCTTTTATAGTTTGAATTTTTTTACATTGATTTATAGTGGGTTTTTATGTAATTATTATTTTACCAAAAAAATTAAAATGGATTCACCATGTAGGGTAGATATTGTAGTGTAGTGATGCTTGCAGTGGTGTGGATGAACAAGGTGTAGATTATCATCTATAATGTGGTTTTTTATATATATTTCCATATTTATCATATATACACCATTAAAATGGATACCACATAGGTAGGTTATGAAATATATTGAGGATAAATTTTTAATTTCATAGCGGCCACATGATTGGTGTTTTTGTTTCTATAAAATTTGGGCTACCTGCGGCATGAGGAGTTATTTATAGCATACAATATATTTGGTTGTGTGGATCTGTGGTGTGGTGTTCTTAGACTCACTATACCCCCCCCCATTTTTTGAAAATTAAATATTTTATACGATTATCATATAAAATTTTTACTATATGGTTTGTCACTTGGTCCATTGTATTTCACCATAAAAACGGTATTACCGCCACATTTCCTCCATAGTTTATGGGGCTATGTCATGGTTATATATTATACATAATACAAATAAATAACCCAACCCACCCTGAGTTAATTTTTATTCAACATTTTTCTCTCGAATCCTAGGTTTCCTTGAGAAGTTTTCAAAGCTCTTGAAGACCCTTTTTGGTCTGGTTCAACCATAGGAATAAGGAGACTATTTCATGGTGGTTTCTCTAAATTATTGACCTAGTTGTCTCAATTAAAATATACTAATATCTAAATTACATAAATTTATTGTAAATTACAATGTTATTTTTTAGTGTATCTTTTTGATATCAATGTGTCTCTTTTTAAGTAGGTACATGTATTTAAATGGGGTTTCCTTTAAAATGTTCTCTCACACACTATGTTGTTTGATGAAATTACTTACGTGTAGTCTTAGTTATAAAATGAATTTTTCTCATTAAATTTGTAAGTCTATACAATAATATATATAACAAAACATGAGTAATGTTTTCAAATATTTTTATTAAGAAAATAAAATTTTGAATCTGGTGTGCACCGGGAAATGGACATGTCACATTAGTGTTTGAAACACCAAAAGATGTTTTGATATTAATTAATATTGTGATTGAAATTGATATTAAATGGATTCATGTTTTTCCTATAGTAGTTATTTATTTATTAGGTCTCATATGAATTCCCATGCTATATATCCTATATCTTGTACATTTTCCTTGATTCATGGTTTTACACAAGATATTATATTTCATTGTTTATTACTCACTTGATTATCTAATGTTGTATTCTTGGATTGGTTTTATAATGCTATCATGGATTCTTTCTAATAAACATCACATTCCTGGTTTATGTGAATATAACATTATTTTAGGAAAAATCCTTGGATGTTTTATGAAATTTTTATCTTTATGAAATACTTTATAAATTGGATTTTTTTTAAAATCTACAGCTAACATTTCAAGGGAGTAATCCATTATAAATAATTCTTTGTGAAATCCTATAGCAATTTTTTTGCACACCCAAATTATTTTCCTTTTGTAATTTGTAGATGTGATTTTGTATAATGAAGGTAATGGAAAGGGAATCATCTTTTTTGGTGGATTCTCTTGTTTACCATCATTATCATAGTGGGACGATTAAGTAGTAATAAATGTTACCATGGAGAAACATTTTAGAATTATGTGTTTTATTTTCAAGTTTATCCATTTGGATTTAAGTTGTATGTATCTTGGTTGGGTACTCTTTTTTATTCCTCATTCTATTTATATTCAAGACTTTTTAGGCTATTTTGATGATTCTCACCATGTGGCAATCCATCTCGAGTGATGATTTCGATCGACCCATCATGGATTGTTACATGTTGGATCTATGCGTGATAAAGTTTTTTAGAGTATATTACCTTGTACATAATACATCATATACTATTTAAAATCATTCCATGAATTTAATTATATATATTATTACATTATTATCACATGTTATATTCATATTCTCTTTAAAATATGATAATAGTTTCAGAATATTTATCATAATAAGTATATTATAATAGTTTGATGGTATGGAAATATTTAAAAATCATGAACATTTTCTTTAAACATAACATATTCTCTAGGTACATCATTCTAGAAAGGAATGAATGGCGTTTACTTATATGGTGTTGGGGGTCCAAAGGCATTGGGACACATTCTCCTGATATTTACCTCATTGGGATCACTATGAGAGAATAGATCTTGAGGGATGAACCATTTATATGAATTCCATATATTTTTTCTGCCAATGTATGTTACTATTTTCATGAATGTGTATTTTATATAATTTTTATTTGTACCCTCATATGATATAATCATCCTCATAATCTATGTAATTGAAACATAATAAATGGGTGTGGTAAAAATCATAGGAAGGGAAATAGTTATCAACATTTCATCAAGGGTTGGATAATATATATGGGGAAACATGAGAATCAGAGAAATATTTGACTAAAAAGAATAGGGAATAAAAATATTTTTTCATATATTTAAATTACATGTAATCTTGAACATTCAAATATATACCATGGTGTTAGAGTGACGAATTATTAGGGAATATTCATGAACCCTAGAACATATCATAGGTATATCGCATAGAAATGTTGAATAATAAAAAGCATAAAATACCCTAACATTTTGAACATAGTTACCCGCTATCATGTTCACACACAATATTGTGGAAAAATTAGAATATAATCATTTCCACACAAAATATTGTGAGGAAACATAAACACATTAGTTCCCAAAAAATATATTGAACATAGATAAATGAAATCATTTACATGATAAAACATTTAAACAAATATAAACACAATCATGTTTATCCACAATAATTTGAACAATTATAAATGATATCATATCAATGAACAATATGAATTCTTTTTTGAGATAAAAACCTGCACCGATTCATTGGAAGGATATATAGGACCTCTACATTCACATAATTATAATTTATATACTTGTTTACAAAATAAAATTAATCACATATCATATCATGGAGAACCAATGGAAATAATATTATTTTTGAAACATTTTGATGTTTTATCACATAAAATGTCCCCATGAGTTAGATGAGTATATTCAGAAACAACAATTACAAAAGAAAATTACATTTCACAAAGGTATTTGGAGGGTGACTCATGATACATGCCTCTATAAAATATTTCACAAACCCTATCTAGTATTCAAAAAAACTAGCCCCAACCCCGGTCCAAGATAAGGCCCAATGGGCATTCCCTATCCCCACAGGATGACACATGTTCCCATGAATTATAGATTTTGGTTTGTGATCGATTTACATAAGTATGGATATATTAAACATAAAAAATTGATAAACAGAATCTGACAATTCATGCCATATAAGCTTTAAAAAAAGCCAAAACTGAATACATAGGTTTACACATAGAAAAATAGGTCCAAACACACATAAAAGTAGTAGAAAAAAAGCCCTAGGGACTCCTCATGACAAGGGGTCATCAACCAGAAGTCGTCTCCACAACATCGCACTATGGATGGGAACTTACAACCCGAACTTACATTTCTCATGGCCTTGCCTTTACCTATGTCAATCATGATCATATCTACTTAAACCCAAGGTGTGTATATAAGGTGTGAGCCTAATCCTAGTAGGATAAAACCATGATATTTTTTAGAGTAATCAATACAAGAAAATAAGAATGCCTTTTTTGATAAACAAGAAGTGGTTGAAATAATTTTTAAAGAACGAAACATTTGAATGTAAGTAGTTTCCAAAGGGAATTATTCCTATGTGAAAACATTCATGTAAAACATGTAAGATGATTTATTTTCTAGCAATAACCTCTATATGAAAAATATAATTACTAAATAGTCAATGAGCCCTAATCTTGGGAACACCCCTAGGAAATAGTAAGTCTCAGGACCAATGTACCTCATACCTTGATGTAAAGTAACCATTGAAAAATCCATTATCACGCACGATACACTAGTAGGGAACATACCCATAACCTAGTGGTCCCTAATAATCATCAATATACATTTTTTACGGTCGTCGTTGTCCATTGTTCTCATTGAAACAGGGATAAAACTGCTCCGGATCACTAGAGTACTAGTACATATCTGCCCTCCTAGATACCCGGGCTTCCCCCTTTGTGCTCAAACCACATTAACATGATATAAAAAGATATAATCACATAAAAACATCTGTTATGGTCGTGATTGACTCAAAACATTATCTACACATGTGTTACTACATTTACACCACTCAATAAAACCTTTAGAATCTCAATAAAATAACTTCACAAAATTTAACAATGTTTTTCACACAAAATCCCTTTATAACTTCACATTGAACTCCATGTAAATACCTATATTTACCAAAACAGAATTTTCAGTGCCCAATGCATTTCTATAAAACCATTACAAGAGTTATAAAAAACTCCAATTAGCATAACATAAAATAGATGTGTAAAACAACCAATTCAACACCAAATTGGTACCTAAAAACCATTTTCTTAACTAATGTCACCAAAACCAGATTTATAAGCATGGATACTGAATAAGATGTGTGAAAAAAAATATAAATTTAGCAATGATAACTCATCTTTCGTTGATTACCCCTGATATCACCTTCCACAAGATTCAAAAACCATGAATCTTTGTGTGAAAATTCATCCGCACCACCACCGCACCACAAGAAACATAGATTAAAACTAAAACCAGAATAATTGACCAAGAAACCCAAGATCTAACCATAGGTTCAAAACCCTACATTTTGTTCAAAGGTAACTTCACAAATATAAGAATAAACCCTATTAAAATGGAAGAAACCCAATGAAAATTGAATGAAGAATGAAGGAGACCCACTTACTCGAGGTATCGTGAATAATTTTCCCCAAATACACCAGTAGATGAATTTTCAAATAGCATAAAATGAATGTGATATTCTAATATGGCTGAGAAGGTCAATTAAAAATTGAAATGGGGAAAATAGAGTAAAAATTTAAGTAGTTATGAAAAAAATACGTTGCCTCATCATATCTGAAGGATTTGTGAAATCCTAATAAGTTCCGTGATAATTAATGATGGATATTATCTTCAATGGGGGGAAGAGAATGGGGGTTCTCTTTGGTTCGTTGGGCTCGAGTGATACTTTAAACCACAAAAAAATCATAAAAATTCAATATGATATTAAATAATTTTTTTAACTGGAAATGGGATCCCAGGCTGGTCCTATTCCTTAAATAAAAACACAAATACACCATTAGTATCGATTCCTAAAGGTTCAAAATTGATATGGAGGTTTTAATTGGTCAGGGGAGTCCATTTTGGAAGCATAGGGTGGAGAATATTCAAAAATTAAAGTGTTATAAAATAAACAAAATTGTTTTTTAAATTTAGAAATGGGATCACGGTTTAGCCCAAATCATGAAAAATCACCCTTTCCACAAAAAATGAATGGGAAACCCCCGAAACAAAAAAATAAATGAAAATAAATGAAATTTACATAAAAAATAAGGTAGATATGTGATAATTATTTCCAAAATGAATGAATTTCTACACCAGAAAGGGAACCTAATCCGAGATCGAAAAACAAGAATGGGTACTGCTTCTCAAACCACTACTTTCGCTCCCATGTTTCATGGAAATCATTCCCATGCTTGCAATGAACCCAAAATATTTGAATGGACTTTGCTCAAAAAATATTATCTAGGGAATCAACTATTTGTACCAGCTGCGAAAAAATAGGCAAATCAAGCTCAATATCCAACTCCTCCTAACACAGTACATGTGATGAATCCGAGTTGTGTTTCTTCAACCGGGAGACATGGAAGACATCATGGATGGATTTCAACTGAGAGGGTAAGGCCATCCTACATTCCACCTTTCAAATATTCTTGGTGATCTAAAATGGTTTGACATATTGTGGCGTCGTCTTCCCTTGCATTCCCAATCGACAATATCCCAGACACCGGACCTCTTTCATGAATACCCTATCACCCATAGAATACACTAGGTCTAGAGACCTCTTGTCAGCATAGGATTTATGGAGACTCTGAGCTATCAATAAGTGCTACCCGATCAACTTGACCTTCTCAAACATCTTCTACAGCAGACTCGGCCCTAATAGTGAGGTCTCACCTACCTCATCCCAACATAGGGGGGCCCGACATGACCGACCACAGAGTTCCTCAAAAGGACATATTAGAATCGAGGATTGTTAACTGTTATTTTAAGAAAACTCAACCAATACCAAATGGTTGTCCCAAGAACCTCAAATGTCTAGAACACATTCATGGAGCATGTCCTCCAAAATCTAGTTTTCCAGCTATGTATAACCATCCTTTTATGGATAGTATGCCATGCTCATCATAATCTGAGACCCCAAGGCCTTCTGAAGGCCTTCCCAAAACTAAGAAGGTAAATAGGGTTCACTAGCTGAGACAAGTAATGATGGAAAACCATGGATCTTTACAAATTCATGAAGATACAAAGGGCCCGACTCATCCACTTTAGTTATAAATCTGATCTGAATAAAGTGTGATGATTTTGTCTGATGATCAATCACCACCCAAATAGAATTATTACCTAGAGGTGTATGAGGAAAGACAATAATATAGTCTATGGTGACCACATCCCACTTCCATGTGGGAATAGGTAACATCTGGAGCAAACCAAAGAACCTTTGATGCTCTGCTTTCACCTGCTAGAATGTGTAGCATCTCAACATGATGTCTACGATGTCTCATTTCATACCATTCAACCAGAACATTCCACAGATGTCATAATAAATCTTGGTGTCACCTAGATGGAAATCCCACTGAGGCTGGATGATATCTTGCATCACCACCTTCCATAGAAATAACTGCACTACTAAACATCCCTTGAGGCACATGATGCCCTTGGAAGATGATGATTAATCTGAAGAAATCTCCCCACCATGAAGAAGCAGCCTCGACTGTTGACAAAGCTCATCACTGGGGTATTCCCGTTGAATTTTCTCCACCATAGAATGAGTCAACTGAAAGCTCACCCAGAACGCACCCCAATTTTTCTCCTTGGTTTCCACATGCAGATGAGAAAATAGTTCCATTAGAGTCCACTCATCATTGTACTTCCTCAAAGCATGCATATGGACTCCTCTTCTCAAGGTTTCATCCACCACATTACCCTTTCCTGGGGTATAGTCAATGTCAAAGTTGAACCCCTGATAGTAACTTAGATTTATCCTTGGTCTTGAATTGGTGGTAGGTAGTCTCATTCGGAGCTATATAACTACCGACATATTCTTTGGGTAAACATTGGTGTTAGAGAGTTCCCAATAGTTTAGTTAAATAAAGGTAACTATAATGTTGTTGGATGTTGTTGTTTGTTTGGGAAAATTGCTTGAGTCTTGTTCGGTTAGTGTTTGAGGAGTTTTTTTTTGGATAAAGTCTGAATGTTCTTGATTGTTTCAAGAAATTGGTGTATGTTTTTTATTGTGAGAGTATTCCTTTATTAATTGACCACTGGATGTTTTTTGGCCATTGGGGGGGGGGGAATCTTGGAAAATGAGTCCATTTTGGCGTTTTAGTTGGGGTTGGTTTTTTTCCTTGCTATGGCTTTCTAAGGGATGAATGTTTTATGGTGGGGATAATTTTCACATCTGTGAATTCTTTTAAAGGTATTTTCATTTAATTTACCTTCTTACTTTGTTTTGGTGTTTCTCAAGTATTTTGGAGGATATGGTGGGTTTTCAAAATTTGGGCCAAACCATGGCCCCATTTCTAGATTTTATTTGTGGGATTTGTTTTTTGTTTTATGTTTATAAACTCGGCTAATTCATTACCAAGTTTTATTATATGATACACATGCACTTATGCTATCCCATGGGGATCGGGAACGTTTTACGTGCCTTTCCGCGGGCAGGGTTTGGTGCTGGATTTGATGGTGACCGGATTCAGTTCATAAAACGATGGCCAGATAGTGTCGGAGATGGGCGCAACCATCTGGGAGGGCGCCCGACTATGGTTTTTATGCTTTTTATTTATTTGAAAAATTTTAAGTTATGATTTCTATGTTTTTATATTATTTTAATTTATTTCATCTTGTTGGTGAGGTAAACATACGATGCCACATTCATCAGATCATGGGTACTTATGTGTGAGTGTGAGGCGATTCATGTCATCATAATTGAGATGCGAGTTGAGGTATGACCCTTTCTGTATTTCTATTAAATTCATGATTTCATTGGTTTCTTGTTTTTTGCACTTACTCAGTTATTAAATTATTGATTCCCTGTTTTTATAATTGTATTTAAAATTTAAATGAAGTGTTTTGTCTCATTTCATTAAATGTGTGATGTGGATTTGAAGAATGATGAACACCTCATTTTTTGTTGATATAATTATTGGCTCTGGTAAATGTTTAAAAAAATTGAGATGCATGTTTTGGTATTAAAAATATATTTGTGATGTTTACAAAAACGGTTATTGAAATTTTCTCCAATGGATTTCCAATGTGTTTTGGGTTAAAAATATCTTGATGCACTTATGTATGAGAATAGTTTGTTTGAGGAAAATATTTAACGCCCATTTGGAATTTTTCAAGTGGTCAGATAGTGTAGTGAAAACTATTCCTTTATCAAATTCCCAATTGGCTCTTATAAATGTTTTATTTATTTAAATAATTTCCATTATAAATAGATTAGTCGGGCCGACCTACTGGGTTTTAATATTCATTCCAATAGTATTTTATTCTTTTTTGTTTCACTTACAGGATCCAGTTCTGGTTTAGATCGCCTCAAGAGATGTTAGGTTTCGGTACCTATGAGTAACCAACGGGGTTAAGTTGAGTCTGGGTTGGTTATACGTGTATTTTATTCTTTTCTTTCCTATCGTTTATTCATCTTGCATTGTTCTATTTTTTATACTATTTATTTTATTATTATTGGGAGAAAGCATTCCCTTTGTCCATGTTGATTCCCTTGGTACTTTTCACCAGTCCAGGAGGATTGGGAATTTCTTTCGAGCCTTTCCATAGATCGACTCAGATGACTGGTTCAGGGTCAACCCAATTTGGTTTGTGACAGTTCAAAGGGGTCGCTGGATAGAGGTGGGCCAACCAAAGGTGGCAGCGATCGGACAAGGCCGGCGAGGGACATAGACAGGCTGGGAGGTCTTGTGGGTGATGACCCCTTGTCATGTGGAGTCCATAAGTCTCTTTTTCTGATGCTTTTATGTTTCTTTGGATATCTTTTTCTATGTTTAAACCTATGTATCAAGTACTGGATTATTTTTATCATTGTATGGAATGAATTTTCAGATTCATTTTATCGATTTTTATAATGTTTTATGTATCCATACTCAAGTAAATCATTCCCAAACTAAAATACATAATACTCGGGCACCTATTATGGACTGTGAGGAGAGGGAATGCCATTTGGGGATTATCATAGAGCAGGTTTAGTGCCTGTTTTATTGGCGACTAGATTCAGTTCGTGACAATATCTTATCAAAGGAGGTGGTAAGGCTCCATGGTGTTCCATCAATAGTTGTCTCAGATAGAGACCCTTGTTTCACTTCTTGGTTTTCAGAAGGCCTTCAGAATGGATTGGGGTCTCAGATTAATATGAGTATAGTATACCATCCTCAAGCAGATGGTCATACAGAGTAGGAGAATTAGATTTTGGAGGAAATGCTCCATGAATGTGTTTTGGACATTGGAGGTTCCTAGGATAGCCATTTTGGATTGGTTGAGTTTTCCTATAATAACAGTTACCCATCCTCAATTCAAATATCTCCTTTTAAGGGACTATGTGTTCAGCCATGTCAGTCCCCCTTTGTTTGGATGTGGTTTGTGAGACCTCGCTGTTGGGGCCGAGTCTGGTGTTGGAGAAATTTTAGAAGGTCAAGTTGATCATGTAGTGCATGTTGATAGCTCAAAGTCTCAATAAACTATATGCTTACTAGAGGCGTCATGACCTAGAGTATTTTATGGGTTATAGGGTATTCTTGAATGTGGCCCCTCATCTCGGTCTATATCGATGGGGAAAGAAAGGGAAGATGACACCACGGTATGTCGGACCATTTGAGATCACCAAACATATTGAAAAGGTTTCATATAGGTTATCCTTTCCTTCTTAGTTTACATCCATCTATTATGTATTCTATGTCATCAAGTTGAAGAAATAAAACCTATATCCATCCCATGTACTTAATTGAGAGGAGTTGGATATATAGCCAAATTTATCTATTTTTTAGCAGCTAGTGTGAATTCTTGATTCCCAAAATAAGGTGCATCGAGGAAAATCTATTCCACTAGTTCGGGTTCATTGGTAGCATTGTAATGATGTCCACGAATCATGGGAGCAGAATTTTTTGGTTGAGAAAGGGTACCCATTCTTTTCTTCCGATAAAGATTTAGGATGACCTTCCGAGATGGAAAGTCTTTCATGGTGGGGAGAATTTCCACATGCATGACTTATTTTAATGGATATTTTAATTTATTTTTCTTTCTTACTTTGTTTTTGGGGTTTCAGATGCATTTTTAGAGGAAAGGGTGAGTTTTTATCACTGAATAATTATAAAAATTTAATAAGATATTAAATAAACAATTTTTTTTCTTAAAACTAGAAATGGGATTCTAGGCTGGCCCAAAAACTTACATAAAAATCCAAATCCACCTTTATTATAGATTCTTAATGTTTCCAAATTGATATGGTGGTTTAAATAGGTCATGGGAGGCCATTTGGGAAGTGTAATATGTGAGAAATATTGAAAAATTAATGTTTTATAAAATAAAAAAACGGATTTTGAAATATGGAAAAGGGATAATATTTTGGTCAAAATCATGAAAACTCATTCTTTCATCCGAAAATACATTAGAAACCCCAATAACAAATCATGAAAGTAATTTAAATGAAATTTACCATGAAAATAAGTCATTTATGTAACAAATGATTCAAATTTTATAGATTAATATGAAAATGGAATTTTAACCCTAATGGTTTTAGATTACATTTATTATTATTATCTTATATAAATGATTTTATAAGACACATTAAAAATGATGGTTCAATAATAAAATAGGAAATACATTTAAAATTCTAAATAAAATGTCATAAAAAATGTATCATTTAATGGAAATAATGTTAATGTAATAATGTGAACTATAATATAAATATGTGATCACGAAAATAAATTCATTTTCATAAGATGCAAACGAAATGTATCATAAAATAAAATATATAGGTATTATAAACCAATCATGAAAAAAATAAGTTCAGGGATAAATCATTTTTACAAAAATTATGGATATTAGAGTTAGGAAACCCCCCCCCCCCACAACATCAGTATCTTTTAAGTCAAAATAAAATCAGAGGAGATAACACAAAAATGATTTTTCAAAAACATGGTTTTTTTAAAATTAATGATAAAATACATCCCTATGGAAGTATATTCAATAAAAAAAGAAAACAAATTGTGAAAATGAAAAATGTCTCAAGGAAATAAAATTTAGATTACAAAACCAAAATCTTTATTTATGACTTTCTCAAAATAACTCAAACATAATATAAAATAAAAGTAAACATCTAATTAACATATTTCAGAACATTATTCTTGTATATTAAAATTTTTTACTCTATAATTATAATAATTTATTATAAATTCAGTAGTTAGTTATTATTTATTTTCGTAATTAGATGTTGATAATTTTTTACCCACAAGCTTCATAATTTGGATTTCACTCTCCTTAATTAGATACCATGGCCATCATACCGCGATTATTTAATGCATTCGAATAAATTTTAAATAATGATATGTAAAGATTTAATTTTATTCCCTTATTGATTTAGTTATTATTTATAAAGATGAAAATAGTGACGGGCATGTTTAGGTAATTTTTAATGAAAAAAATGTGGTATATCAATAACAATTTTAAATACGAAAATTACCTTTCAACAAAAAAATAATTATTGAATTATTAATATCAAATGTTTACTATAATTATGATTCCATATTAATGAATGATATAAATTTAAATAATAGTCCAAGTAGGTTTTTAATCCGACGCGAACTGGAAAATGGTATAATTAATGGATGAGTATTATTATGAAGTACTTATAATATCATAATTATATTATAATAATGATATTATTAACATGTTATTAAACAAATAAATCATAATTAAGAAGAACTTTTTTAAATAAGATATGATATGAAGATATCAGTTGCAAATAATAAACCATTTTACCATTTCATATGCCCATATTAAAGAGTTAAATGTATAATAATCATTTATTGAAAATATTGTTAATATAATACCAATTTTACCAATTTAAAACCTCAATCCTGAAATTAAAAAACAGTTTTATTCTTTAAAAAAATTATTAGAATATTATATTGTAAGAGGTGATGAAAAATTAAATATGTCGACAATGGAGGTGGAAATCTGTATATAACAAGAACGACATTTTCATTATTCAAATAGATGATAATTAGATAAATAATGGTTATTTAATATGTATAAAGACTATTCATTATACTAGTGACACAAATATAATTATATTAGTTTAGATATAATAGTTTTATAGGATAAATATCATGAAAATTGGTTAAGGAGTATACAACACTTTGGTTGAGGAATTCATTAATACCTTAGAGTGAATATTAAAATTGGTGTAATTGGGATACATTCGTGTAATAAGGGATCCAAATAATGTTTAATATGATTCTAATATAGGTAATACGGGTAGTGTTTCATGATTTATTTGATACAATAAAGATATAACCAAGATAATCTTATAAAAAATAGAAATTATGACTTTGAAGTATTAATTTAATCGAACCAAATTTATCATACTTTTATAAATGAATTTTTATAATATATCAATCAAAAAAGGATTATTTTTATTTTACTAGTTCTTTAAATATATTACCTATGTTTTTTTTTAAATTCTATTTTATTATTTTTGTAAATTGAACAATTTTAGATATCGTCATATAAAATTTATTTTATGGTAAATTTTTTTTATTTTTTTAAAATAATGATTTTTTTGTCTATAGTAAAAAATATTGATTTTTATTAAAATTTTATTTTAAATACATGTGTAAAAAGGATCAATTTTATTTTGGAATGATATTAAAGTGAAATTATTACCATATTAAAAAAACATAATCCAATTAATTCCATTGTTGTCAATATTTTATTTTATTTTGGTATAAAATGATTTTCATGTTTTAAAATGGATTTTATTAAAATTTATTCTTTTTCAGGCTTTAATTTTAAATTATAATTAATTTCAACCATATAAGATAATTGAATGTTGATGAATAAATTTATTATTCGTCATCCATACGGTCATATTTTGTAATGTGTTATATTTCATTATTGGTCATTATGAGAAGTAACCTTTGTAAATCATTATCTCCCAAATAATGGTTAAATGGGTAAAATGAGTTAATTGTAGTAAAAACTAAGTGATTAGGCCAACAAATGTCATCTTAAATATTACTTAATGATGGTATTTAGACCCTTATCAACATCTATTTGAAATCATAATGTTTTAGAGCCACATTAATGTGGATACCATAATATAACATACATAAATATTTCATCATTTTATATGAATATTCACTACATATCAAAAAAATACATGTCTATGGATTGTAATGGTTTTGTGTATATGGATAATAGATACACAATGAATACGTTTATTAAAATATCATTAATGTTTTCTAGAAATATATTCTATCAGAGTACTAATATTAAACATTAAATGTGAAATACCATTCTTTATAACATGGTAAAAATAGAAATATGAGAAAGTGTGTGCTCGTATGCTTAGTAAGGTTATGAAAAAACATAAGTCTAATTAAGAGATTCATACCCAATCTCCCAAATATATTTATTCATGAATCATGTCATTCGGTTTTTTCATATAAAAATACATAATTCATAAGAGTGTAGAATCATCAATAATTAATCATGATACATGATATTATATTATTTTAATTATATTTATTTATTTTTCATTAAAATAATCATTGAAAATAATTTATTTTTTCAAGGATCCATTCCAAGGCTATAAAAGTGGATTGGCTTCACTACACATTCTATCATTTCTTTATTCAATGGTCACTCCCAATCATTCATAATGGATATTGTCCCTTACTGAATTGGGTTCTCACTACATTCTGGTCCATATTATCTCCTAAGATATAATTATATAATTAATGTATTTGAGTGATATATAATTTCAGTCCCACCCATTACATAATAGAAACCAACCATATGTGAGCCTGAAGGTCATAAAAATTCATTAGCTCATCATATCAAAACCTATCTAATGTAAATGAGTTTCATAAATAATCAAACATTTTACCATTTCAAGGAATATATAAAAGAAACTAATTTTATGATGATTTAATCCTAAAATAATTATCCTATGAGAAAGAAAATGGTTTCATAGAATCATCCATATATTTTTATCCTCATTAGACATGTAGAGAAATAAATTCGATGGTATCATAAGATCACAACCCGGTTGATGTGTAAAATCATTAATGGGTGTTAATAAATATGAAAAATACATTCAAAATATCATTTGATCCTTTATTTTAAAGCCTGAAAAAAATATCTTTCTCATTTTAATAAATTTGAGGTTAAATTTTTTATAATATTGAATAAAATAATTTAACAGAAATTACCCTTGTAAATTGGTACAATAATATTCAATGAAATGAACTTTCATAACAATAAAAAATTTTGTTTGTGCAGTAAAAGTTACAAAAAATAATCATTACACAATTTTTTTAAAAGTCATAAATAAAAACCTCCAAAACATTTCAAAATTTAAATTTTTTACCTTCTAAAAGATTTTAAAATATTTATTACAGTGGAACTAATAAATTATTTATTCATATAAAATGACATTCTTGAAAACATTTTAAATATCATGTAAGTGGAATAAAAAAATTCAACCAAAGAGGAATTGAGGTTGTTTTATTAATAAAATTCTTATAATAGTTTTATGTGACAATGATAGGATAATGAGAAGATAACATGGGACAACCAAAAATAACTATATGATAAAAAATGTTAGGGTTTTAATTGATATGATCAGTATAAATTCCCTCAATGGAAATTTAGATTATGAAATCCTAAAAATATATGTTATTGAAACATAATTCCCAGCTATATATCTCATATTTCAACATAGGCATTCATAAACCATGTATAATAAATATTAATGTACTATAAATATATTCCAAAATTGTATTCATACATAAATTTATATTAATCCTTATTTTCTAATATACTAATATCCTTTTATTAATATTTTCATCATTATAATGATTATTTAGGTGAAATTTAGTCTGTTTTAAAAGGAAGGTTCATTACAGTGGTTCCTATACGTGAACCATGGTAATGGTTTAATAAAATTCATAATAATTTTCATGATATATGTATCAAATTTATTCATTATATAATTTTTTATAATAATTTATTATATTTTGGTATAAAAAACGAATTAAATCACTTCCTATAAATAGAAGTTTGTACGTATGCACGAGCGATGTTTTTTAATTTTCAATTAATGAAAAAAGGTAAATAATAAATTACCATTAAAAAATCATTATTATGTCATAAATAATATATATATATATACTAAACATATCTATATTAATATCCATGTAAAATTGAAATAAAAATAATCACATCCCTTTGTGGATGTGGTAGTCCAAACATACTCATGAGTGATGCTAACAGTTTTCAATGGATAGCATGGTTAGATGATTGGTATACTGTTACAAATATAGAATCATAAAAATATCATAATTATAATATATATATATATATTAAATTCTTCATAATAACCAACCTGGAAGGATAGTGATGGAATACGAATCATATCTCTACATGTAGGTGATAGTCTATATGTATAAAAGTGTGATACTTTTATTTTCTATTCGATGGAAATAAGTTGTTAATTCTTTTACTATAATAAAAATAACATATAAATATACTGATAAAATTAAATTAACTATTTTATGATGGATAAAATATATTTTTTGGAAGTAGAATAATAAATAATCATTTAATGATTCGAGTAAGACAATTACCCCTTCTTTAAGAGACCTTATTTGGATTACAACTTAAGCCTTACTAGGGATTTAGTTGGGAGATACCATGAGCTCAACAAAAGAGGGTACTAATATATGAAAATAATTAGTTATTTTAAAAACTATATGGACATTATTAGGTGAGTAAAGGATGAAAATAGGTTCCCTTTTATAATTGAGTGGAGAAATAGACATTAAATTATATAAAAGGGGTTAATAATATAAATAAATTTTTATATTCATATGGAAGGAAGTGTCCAATAATTAAAATTTAGTGTGGTTTAATTTCTAAATATATTCAATCAATAAGATTTAGAATTTTTTATGTGACATTTTTAACATTATATCATTGTTTTACCCCCATGGTAAATTTGTTTTACCCATCCTTATGGTAACAATTTTTTATTCTTTTCACTATGAAAAATGAAAAAAATAAGATGATTCTATTATTTAATTTTAATTTTTATAATTGAAAATATTTATTATTTTTTATATTATTTAATTTTTATTAGTTTAATAAAATCATTTTAATATAAGTGGATAAAACCAACAAAAACGTTTTTTCAAAAAAAAAATGAATTTTAAGTATAATACTAAATTTATTCTTATCACTCAAATTATATAAACCATTATATAAATGTTAAAATATTTTATTGAAAATATTACTAATTTTGTTAATAATTCATTAATAGTTATTGGAAACATTTATTATGATAAAAACACATTGCATGCCTAAAAGTAGTTTTCTAGGAAAAAACTCTTTTTTTACTCTCAAATTAATTTAAATTTACCTCTAAACAAATTTAAACCCATGAATTAAATTTATAAATGTGTAAATAATAATTATTTCATAATATATTTAATTATATTAATTCACACTAATCCAATGGATAATAAATAAATTTCATGTTAAATAATAATAATAATATAGTAAATAATGGTTAATAATAACTCTGTGTTGTGTGTAATGAAAGCTATCGAAGAAATGAAAATTTATTTATTGAGAAATATATGAAAAAATATATGGTTGATACATTCAAATACATTATTATATTTATATGTTGAGTTCCATAACTCTGATAAAAATATATAGGGATACGTACTCTTTATCACAACCTCGCGTTCATATATGGCTTCCTTATATTTATGGTTTCCCCAAAAGTCTTTAACCTAGTTAGTAGTATTATTCCAAAACACTATATATTTTTATTCCAGAATCTCAAAAAAAATCTTCTTCATAAGTATAATTATTTAGTTGTGTGACCTTGAATTTCAATATATGTGATAGATATAGTGTGTATTTCTTGATGATTAATACATGGAAAATCGTTAACATGAGAGATATTCATTGGAAGAACCAATAGATAGTAAACTGTCTTGATATTATAATGAATTTCAATGGGACTGATATATAGAGGACTCAGCTTGACATTTTTTGAATATCTCATAACCATATTCAAATGGGATATTCTACGGAAAACCTTATCACGAAGTTCAGACTCATGATCTCTTTGACGATTGTCAGCACAAATTTTCTAGTGAATCTTTGTTATTCGTATGTGATAGTGAATAACTATAAAAGCCTCCACAATTTCTTAATCTAGATTATGTTCCAAACAATTTTTTTCTCTAACAACATCCCTATACATTAGAGTATTTTACTTTTTTCCATATTAGGATTTATAAAGATCCATATAAATTCTTTAATAAAAGCTATTATTATTAAAAAACATTACTAGAGAAAGGTATTGGTCAACACCATATCTAAAAATCATAGAACATGACCAAAAACGATTTTATTGGGTTAGAATGGTCTTATCATATTTAACTACTATCTGAATTGGAAATGTTATTCTAATGTTTATTTCTATATTCATAGATTGCTATGGGATTCACTATAAATTCACGGAAAACTCATATCCCAATTAGATATTATAGAAAAGTGTTCTCCCTTCAACCTTATCACTATATTATTATATTTCATGGGAAATTAATCAAGAGAAAAATATTATCTAAATGAAATTATATTTTTTGAATTTATAAGGATAATATTGATAACCAAAATAACATTATATCTAATAGATTTTATGTAGAGATTGATAATGAAATACATTGTGATAGATTCCCATTTTTAATATTGTATATGTAATGGTTGTAATATCACAATAGAATTCTATCTCCAAAATATAACCTTATAACATTTTAGGAATTCATATGTACAATCTTCTATATCCCTATAAATATTGTCCCATTAGTTATACTTTTTCAGTTATTTATATATTTATATATTCTTAAATCGTTGATGAATAGAGAAAAATGCACAATGAGCTATATCCAATATGCATTTTATCAAATCACGTATTAATATGATACACATATGTTTTATGATCCTTATCATTTCTTTAGAATCATTGTTCAACTTAGGAATATTATAAACCTTCTTTTCGTTCTATATGTACCTTTCCCCCTTTATATTCCCCACATTGATGGGCGACTAAACAATCATATCAGAAATATAGGATATATGCCATTTATCTATGATTTAAATATACATATTCTAAAAATTTCTAGGTATTGTATCTAATAAAATGATCGTCATTTACAAACTAGCAAGATCTTTCTGACATAAAAAATTATTGTTAGGTACACTATGTTGAATACCCTGAGGGGGGGGGGGTGAATCATGGTATGACAGATTATAAATTTTTATTTCTTGATCTTGTTCTGTTGTTAAACAAAACTTAATTATCTATTCCTCCAATAGAAATATATGAACAGATATGAAATCATGCATGGGACACAATGATTTTTACATGTTTCCCCCTCACAGGGCTACATCTAAGGAGTATACAACAACGATGTGCTGATGTACCAAATTCCCTAAGGCTCAAGGCCAATAATGAGTACAATGTTAGGGCTAGATCTTCTATGCCAAGGCTCACATCCTTTACAAGGTTTAGGGTCTGCTCACTGCATTCCCAAGGGTCAATTCATATACCTCTTTCTCAGGCTAACTGTCAGTGGAAAGGTTCACTGTATTCTTGTTTCATCGCTCACTACTCTTGTAATGGAATCCACTCACAGTTTATGGAAATGTAGGTCAAACACAATTTATGGACATGTAGGTCCCTTCATTTTCATGAATTCCTATATCTTCAACTATATATTTATTCTCTGTTGAAGTTTTTTTTCCACCTGTAGATGAAGTCATCCTTCCCATGTACTGATGGGCACTGGAAAATACATTCACAATCGGATTTGAAGCTTGTGCAAGCTTCCTTGTCAAAATCATGAACCACCTTGTCCACCGCGTACTGTATAAAGAGTTTGGTATACAGGTCACCTCCTCCACATACTGCTATCACTTCCATGAACCTCCTCTATCCATGAACTGCCTCCATCTTCATGATCGCATACCTCTAATGCGTACCGATTTTGCAAACCTCCTTTGTCTACAGACTGCCTCCACCTTTGCGATCACGTACCGCAACCGTGTACTAATTTCATGAACCTCTTATGTGAAACTCCTCCTCTCCGTGAACTGTTCTTTGTTCATGTAATGCCTTCAATTCTGAATACTGGAGCTCTCCCTTTGCATACCTCTTGATTAATTATACCTCTTGCGTACTGAAGATTCCTACTCCACGTACCAAGACAATGCATGCCCTGTACCAGACATCCCTCTCTGCCTACCGGACTTCCTTTGCGGGTTAAGAATCCCTGCAAACACATTTATCATGAACCACTTAAAAAAATTTGAAAATTCTCAGAGAAAAATATATTCTCTAATGATGTTAAATCTCCATAGTAATCTGTGGGATTAAAAATTATTATATAGGCACATATATCCACTTAATCAGTTGAATCAAGATTTACCAAATCTTTGATCCAGCCTCCATTGTATAATGTTCATCCACCCACCGTGAACTGAAAGCCATCTGAAAACCATTTTTATGCCACCCACTTACTGTCTTATCCCTTAAGCAGTCGATCTCTTCCACCGTCGACATTCTATCCACGTACCGCACCACCATCCACTGCAAACCACTTTCGGTTTCACAAATTGCATTTGCATAACGTTCCTGCTGCTTTGTATGCGGTTGTGTACCCTTCTCGGACATGGTATGCAATCAATGTCCAGAGATCATCATTCATCTTCCTTTACCGATTTCGTTCGCCATTATTCACACAAATTCCTAATTTTGAGGCCCCAAAATATGGAAACACTTGGAAATTGTGCCACCTTAAAAACATATATTCGACCAACACTATCCATTCTCATTTGAAGTCATCTGGCTTTTTCAAGAAACAAAACCAAACTCAAAACATATCAATAGTATTCTTTAAGGGATATTTTCCCAATAATTATCCACCTTTTTCTCCTTCCCAAGGTGGTAATATATTTAGTAGTCATAAGATATAATTGACAGCAATCATATCCTATTTTCATATTTAACTCTTTATTTTATAATACATACATGAATAATTCACGATCAATATATATATCAAAAATTTCACCACAATGACAATCCATTCATATTATCAATTTAAAAGCACTATTTCCCACTCCAAATCCTGATATTGGATATATTCCTCATGAAATTTCAATTGTCTTGATGCTTAATCTATAAAAATATCATTTTTCACGAGGAAATATACTATTCACAAATTTTATGTATACCTATAGGTCAAAAACATTATACACAATAGAGTAGTATGAGTATTGGTGCACTGACCACCCATCTAATTATTTCCTTGAAATTTTATTCACATTCATCTGTCTGAAATAACTTTTCTCCCTTTCAAGTAAACATGGTTATAAGATTATATATCCGAGAGAAATCCCTCACAATGCAACAGTAGTGTGTTACCAACCCAATAAAACAATGGATTTTAGTAACCATTGTTGTTCTAGTACATTTATCAATAGCATTCATCATTTAAGGATATACTGATATTACCTAGAATGACTAAAAAATAAATCTTTTATACATCCAAAATTCACACATGTGTAATTTAAAATTAAGCTTGTCCTTCTTTGTGGTCTTCATTACAATCCATAAATTATATTCATTCTCTTATTTTCTTATTGAATATATATATATATATATATATCATCTATAAAGACTACCGCAAACTAATCTATGTCACCACTAATGAATATATTCATTAAATCCATGAAGATTATAGGGCCATTAAAATATCCAAATGGTATCACTATAAATTAATGATGACCATATCTCATAATAAATTCTTTATTGGGTATATAATCCTTTTTTATAATTAATTAATTCTATCGATAATTACGGTAAATATTGGAAATGTGTTGACATCCACATAGTTGACAAACAAGTCATCAATATGGGGTATATGATACTTTTTCTTGATAGTAATCTTATAATGTACCCGATAATCACGAAAGAGACACATCATCCCATCATTATTCAGAACAAAAATAATAGATTTACCCTAATATGAAACACTCATCCATATGAATTCATTTTCTATATTCTCTAGGATTTAGTGTTTTAATACCATTAACATTACTATGGCCTTTCTATATAGTATTTTAAATATGTGTTGGAGTAGGTATGAGTTCGATTAGAAACTCGACATCATGATTTAAAGTAAGACTATGTAACTATTCCAGAAAGACATCAAAAAATACCATAAAATATATTTATATTCAATGTAGAGTTTCTCTATAACTATATAAGATAAATTACTCTTATTAATAGGAATCTGAACCCATAAAATGGAAGGAATTTACCCCCACCAAGTTCATGTTGATCCTCCCATAAAAATATGATCATATGTTGATTTAGAATATAAAATATGACTTCCCTTATTCATCAATTTATATAGTCTTTAGAGATGTATCCATTCCATTCCCAAAATCAGATCATTTTTAAATAGATGTAGTGTCGTAATATTTGAAAGAATTCTGTTCTATCAAAACATCTATTAGTGTGTAGATCTTGTCTTGACATGTTATCATTGTGTCATCTTTTATTTTTTACTACTAACCCAATATATAATAATTATGATGGAGATATGATACCATTAGTAAATTATTTAGATATAAAATTGTGCGTAGATCCAAAATCAAATAATAATTTTTCAATTTTATTTTGAATAGTATGTTTTCATTTCAACAATTTGTTTTCTTGTCTCACTAATGATCTAGTGACTACAAGAGCTTCACCTTTTTCTCCTAGACTAATAGGTTACTGAGGCTGAATTTCATCATTAACCCTTATATTTGATCGTGGAATAGTTTAATGTTAATACTCTTTCCAATAATAGAATTAGGGTGTCGATGGCACATTCAGTTGATCATTTTCACTATCATTGACTGTAATCTTCACATATATTCAACAATAGTTTTCATTATGATCTTATTTTCAGCACATTAAATATTTAATTAAACCAAAAATAAAATTTCTATCATGTATCCTTCTACTCATATAACATTATAGAATATTGATTTTAGTCATTTATTGGTTTAATAATTAGAATTTCTTAAAAATTTCATCACTCTATTTTTTCAAAAAAACTACCATAATGATGAGAGCCTCCAATATCAAATTCATTCACGAGAAAATATTGAGTGATCTATTAATATCTATAAATGCATATTATTGATAATTACCCTAAGACACTTCCTCTCAAGACACTACAGAATCTATCAACATTCCTTTCATGATCGAGGATAAAATCAGAATCCTACATCGAAAGTGTAGTGAGATATTCCATATAAGTAGTAACGGATTTTTCATTCTCCAGCATACATTCAATAAATTCGCAATTAGTTTTCATTGGTTGAGTTTGTGAAAAATAATATATGATAAACATATTAAACTCTATGAATTTCATGGAGTCAATTTCCTTCTCTAGATTCATATTCTTGATAAGAGTCCACCATTGACCAACATCTCCTTCTAAATGTTACACTACCGTAAGAAATATCTCATGGTTTTATTATTAATGAAAATAAAATATTTTTTCTATAACATTGATAAATTCGTCATTAATATGTATATGAAATAAAATACTAATGTAATGTGAAAATTTCTACATAATAGACAAAATAGAACATTTTTAATTCCTTTGGAAATATGGTAGTTTTTTATATTTCATGTTACCATTTATCTGTTGACGTATTTGGATGCACATATCTAATGTAATTAAAATACCAACACCCATTTAATTTTTATTTCATGAAGATAATCATTTAATTACTTCTCACATTGATTTTTTATCATTTTTTCATTAAGTTTCATCATTTGAGTAAATGAAAAAAAATATTGTGAGTATTATACATCGATAATCAGAGTAAATTTTCCTATGCTTGTGAAAATAATATTTAGTATCTCATAAATTATAACACGTTTTTTTTCAACCCCCAGACTAATAAAACCATCTCATATCACTATGAATTGTCATAAATTTTCATAGGTTCTATCATCTCATAGATCATAATGGTTCTAAAATATAATATGAATTAACAATAGCATATCCCTAGGGAGTTTCCACCTAGGGGTGTCGTATAAGGACCACTCATTATATAGAAATAAACATCAATATAATATGAAATCCACCACATTCAGAGTTGTTACCCCTTGTTATATATTTTTGACATTTGAATAAATTTTCCAGTATACATTAAAGAATGAATTTTCAAGGAAAACTACAATTATTTCATTCCCATAACATAGATTTTTTTTCTATTATTATCCATATCCAAAGGGTTCATACTATTATTTTATAATCTTTATATCAAAAAATATTAAACCATCCCCTAATACTAATTTTGGAAACCCAATTACAATGTTCAAAAATATTAAATCATTTTAGATGAATATTCAATGAATTTCACAATAATACAGACCTAAAGACCATAAATATTTAGTTCTCCTAGAGAATTGATACATAATAAACATATTTAACAAAGTAGCTTCAATATATCCAAAAATTTTCTTCGCTTTTAGTACACTTATTAGAAATTTCTTACTTAATACCAATATTCATGACCTAGGGAAAAGTAAAATATAAGAATGGATGAGACAAGATGATTTATAATGGAAAATATATGAGATATCAATCAATGATTATAAGTTAGCACAATAATATTTATATTATAACATGTATAATAACATAATAATGTCACTCCCAATGAGTTAAAGATCATGAATCATTAATAATGGAAAAAGGATTTTTCATAAAAATTACATAATACATCGTAGTGTGTAATCATCAATAATCAATCATGGGTAATGAGAAAATGTCATAAGTATATGACATAAGTTTTTAGCATTCAAATACGAATAGAGAATAATTTTATTAGTTGATGATAACTACCAAGGCTATCATATAGGATTATGTGCATTCACCATTCCATCATTTCCATAGTCAATGTTCACTTAAAAGACTATCATAATGGAAGAAGTACACTAAAAAATATGGATAATTGGTTAACTACACATTTCTGTCCTTTTTATATCATTATTTAACATTCATTACCAAATCCATTAAAGGGAAATATAATACTAGGACCACCAATAACATATTGAAAACCAAAAATATATTTTCCAAAATATCATAAAATTATAACAAATTCATAATATGACAACTCATGTAAGGGGAATGAGACTCATTACCTTTACAACATATTATTATAGTTAAACCCATGTAAAATAATTCAGTTTCATAAATATTTCTTCATAACCTAATTTATATTTGGGAATGAAAAGGGTTTTACATAATCATTATTCTGTCAACATCACCAAAAAAAATCCAAAGGTGAAATGGTGTTATATCATAAGTTCATCTCTCCCAATAATAATATATATATTTTAATAATGTTGACATAGATGAAAGAAAATTTTATAGATCATTCAAACCAATATTTGAGAACATTATAAATATAAAATTTACTTTTGATAAAATTTTAGAAAAAAATTTATATAATATTTATTAAATTAAACTACCTGAAAATAATGATTTATAAGTTTAACATAACCTTCAATAAAATTAATATTCATAAAAATTTGAAAATCATTTCATGAGATTATTGTTAAAAGTATCATTCAATGTACACATTATTTTATAAAAAATCATAATTAACCAAATGAATTCTTTTATAATAATTCATTTTAAAACATTGAAAATAAATTCAAATATGGTTTAAAATGACAGTATATAATCATTAGATCCATGAAAATAACATTCTTGAAATGATTTTAACGAACATGGATAAATTATAATATGTTTAAAGACAAATGAAAAAGAAGGTTGAATTTTCATTAAAACAATTTTCTGATAATTGTTTGTTCAAAAGAGAAGAGAATGAATGGAAAACATAGAAACAAAATTAATAACAACATTAGGAACAAAATATTGGGGTTTAAGATTAAAATAAATATAATTTCCTTTAACAAAAATTTAATTTATACTATCTTGAAAAGAAATGAGATTTTTATATAAACCCATGCATCAAATCTTATATAACATCTTATGCTTTCAAACATCATATATTATAAATATAATTTTTGGTAAAATTATTTTAAAATAATATTCTTAAATAAATTATAAATTATTGTTTATTTATACCTTCCAATAATCAATTCATTAATAACTTCTTCAATGAAATGAACATTTAGGGGAAAACTATGTCATTTTACATGAATTTTCCAGTTTGATGGCTCTAGTACATAAATATTTACCATGGATTCATCATCAAAATAGCTTGAATAATTAAATATGAATTAAAAGTTTTTATTATATAATCTTTTATTACCATTCCTTAAAATTTTGTGTGAAAAAAATAATTTCATCACCTCATAGAGGTGGTAGTTCATATGTACTGATATGTAATGTTTTCACTTTTTCATAGATGGATAAAATGAATGATAAGTAGTTATTATAATTTAAAGGTTAATTATAATATCATAAATATCATATATATTCCTTAAATATATACATATTACCATAAAAATAAAATTTAAAATAAACAAATCACATATCTTTGGGGAGGTGGTAGTCCACACGTACACACTAGTGATGTTATCATTTTAAAATTGATGGGAAGTTAAGAATATAGATAAGATATTATAATTAATGAAACATAATTATTTCATAAATATTTTATATAAAAATTAAATCCATCTTAATAAAAATTCATCAAGGATAGTGATGGAAAATGAATGATATCGGTGTGTGGAGGTGGAATTCCACATGTACACATGAGTGATACTTTAATTTACAATTTTTTGGAAAGGGGACGGAAAATAGTTTTCAACTAATAATTATAACATATAATTATATTAATGATAATAGATTCATTATTATAGAAAGTATTGAATAATTTTTTAGGAATAAGAAGAAGAAATAATCATTAAATGAGTCTGTTAATATGGCTACCTCCTTTTAGAGAGACCTTTTTTGGTTTACACATTATACCATTATAGAATTATCTTGGTATAATAAAATAAGATGAATAAATATATAAAGGATTCTTGAAAGGTAATCTATGAAGGTTTTTTGGGTTGGGTTCGGCTAAAAATCAGTTCAAAAATTTGGCGAATAAGTGGGGAGAATTGTTAACCATTTATATGTGAGGGGTGAGACACACATGAAATTACATAAAAGATTAAAAATAATATAAAGCCTATTTCTTGTGAAATTAGCACCAATTATCATTATCATAAATGCTAAAAAAATATACTGTTAAAATACCATAAAAAATTATACTTATATATTTTTATGTGGTAGTTTTACCATTATTTCTAATTATAACCCCCAATAAAAATGTTTTAACCCCAACCACGATAATTTGTTTTGAGTTATCACTATTTATTATGACCCAAAATAAAGTTGAAACATTTAAATTATTTTATTAATTATGATGAAAAATATGGAATGTATTTTGTAATTTTAAAATTCGTTATGTGGTATAAAATCTTTTTGAAATATGTGTGTAAATTGCAAGAAAATATTTTTTAACCAAATGAATTTTTAAGAATAAGCCTAAATTTATTTTTATTCCATGCATTTTAGAAAACATTAGATTGAGGTTAAATTATTTTATTGAATATATTATCATAAAATTTATTTAAAATAATTATTTAACAATAATTAACTTAATTTATTAAAAAAACATTACAATCATTAATGAATTTTTTAGAAACCATGTCACTCTTTTAGTTTTAAATGATTATGTTCTCATTTCCCACCAGTTGATAAAAAATGAGTTCATTTTTTACATTTATAAAAAAATTCATCATTTAGTTAGTCCTATTCATACCCTTCAATTCAACCACAATGAAATAACAATAATAAGAAATAATATTAATTAAATAGTATATCCCAATTAATTTAAACTAGGTGTTGGGTATTATTTAAGAAATAATTGATATAAATAATATTTAAAGAAAAATATGCCATAAAATATTGAGGATTTATATTTTATGTGACTAATATGTTATATTATTTTGAATTTTCTAAAATATAAAACTATGCCACTTCACTCACATATAAAAAGGAAACTCATCTCCTCACATACAAACATACATTAATCCATTTTTATCAAATAATCCTTTCCCAAATACCTTCCCATGTTATCTACTCATGTTTAAGAGGCCCCACTATTCTCAAAAGAAAAATAATAGAAGTCTTAAGGTGAAAACTAAATTGAGATATCTATGGAAATGGTAAAAGTCCTAACAGAAACATTTCAAGTTTATTTCTTCTTTTACATACTTTATATATTTTATAACCACTATAAAATAAGTATCCTCTATATAATTATATGTTATTATGTTTATGGAACAATGATTCACAATATTTTTTCCATTCTATGGGAATTGAAATCTTCTCTCTTGCATATGTGTGGACTACTACTTCCATTAAGTGATGTGTTTTTTCATAACCACCTAACACAAGTCATTATAAAGATTCACATCTAGAAACTTATTCAATTTTAACAGTTTTAATCCATAAAAATATGCAAAAAAACTATGGATGTAGATTAAAGCCATGTTTTTTACAAACCATGAGCTCTATTTTTGTTGTAATATGGTCTTGAAAAAGCCAAATTATAAACAATATAAGTATTTGGATATTTCCATGGTTTAAAATATGTCAACATATACCTATTTCAATGTCCTTAAAATGTATATTTAATCCTAATATCATGGTATAATCCATGAAAGGTCGTGGATATTTCTACGGCTTAAACTGGGGTAATAGCTAGGTATAGATAATGTTTATCAATAGTGGTTTAAGCCTACTACCATGGTTTAAACCACAGAAGGAAGAGGATATTTCTATAGTTTAAATTATATAAATATATAGGTATATCCAAATTTTAATTTTGTTTGTTAAAATCATACATCCATGTTTTAAACTATAGATGTATCCTTAAAATGAAATAAAAATAACTTCCATATATCTTCCAGAACTCATATCCTCCATCTCTTATAGGTTATAGTAACAGACAACACCACTAAAATTCATATTATAAAGATATTATATCTTATAAAACCGAAAAATACATTTTTTAGGTGAAGATAATTTACAGCTGCACACTATCATTAATCACTTTAAACCAACTCAGAACTGTAATGTTATAGTGGTGGTGGAGAGTTTAAATAGAGTGGGTGTAAATTGAACTTTATCATGTGTTAATTCTTCATATATCAAGATTAAATCATTGTTACTAGTATTAGGATCAATGAATGGAATATCTAAGATATCCAGTGTCTTATGATTAGTGACTCTAATTGGGATAGAGGTCCTTGAAAATGTATACTCAAATGGGGAAAGAGGTGGGCTGATTTTGGAGGTGGTAGAAGATGGAAATATCTAGTACAATTTTAGTATGTGAATGTAGGTTAGTGGTTAGTATTGATTTGAATGATATGGATATGGTATCTCGAATTGCTATTGTGGTATGATTTGGAACATGTGGTGGTTCATAAGATAAATGGATTGATAGATTGATCATGTTTTGAAGCTCTATCATTTACTGGAAATCTTCCAAAAATACCTATTACATAATGGTCGAGTGACTGAATGTGGTGTGGCCTAGGTAGTAGAGTACTATCTTTCGATCAATTATGGTGGAGGTCTATAGTATGTGGTATCTAGTGAGTGTTCCTCGCCATCCTTATTAGCCACTATGAAGTAAGTAGAATCCTCATTCCACATGCCACACAATCTTTTCGTTATAAAAAACCTCATCAAAGACAACAATGGATAATCAATAAACTATATCATTACAAGTGATGTAATTCACATAGATGGCACAAATTCACCCATGTTCTTCCCTAAATGGTGATAAAATACCATGAATGATTGTAACCATAGACTTCTTTTGCTGGCTTAAAAAATATATGTCAAACTTATTCATTATGGCATTCATTACTATAATATAAATTATATATAATATAGGTAAAAATAACAAACTCACCAATCCCTATGGATCATCTTTGTAAATTTTAGAGTGTATGATGTATTAATACATAATCTAGTTTTGGGAGTTCTTAAATAGTGTGCACATCATATTATGTATATCATGCATATTTATTCGGTCTTCTATTAGGGAAGACAAGACTTACTATCTGTTAACCCCAATGGGATTTATATTCACCTCCTCAAATTCATAGTTTTACATAAATTTAAGGTTTTAAATTATAATTTTTTCACTAATATCTACACAAATAAGTTTTTTTGTTTATGAACCATCCTAAACTAAACATCATTTAGGATACACTCATGATTTGGTAAAAACTATAATATGAACTATTACAGGCCTCCTCTCAAATAATGGATAATGTGTTCCAAATATATATCATATATTTCTTCCTTGGTATTGTTTCCCTTTCCATGTTACTACATAACCCATATATCTAAGGATTTGTTCATTTTAAACCATCACATTGATGGATTCCAAAGAATGTCTCAATGATTGGTGTTTGTGAGGAAAAGAAAATATAGATGTGAAATTTGTGTCAAAACACACTCAAGGATGAGTAAGTGGTTGAATTATTATTATGGATAAGGTTTTGAGAAGAAAATTGGCTTTATGATGTTCTATGGGATGGGTTGGTTTGTGGTTGGTTAGGAATGGTCTTGTACATCTTTGTGTATTTAACTAGTATAATATTGGTTTGTTGGGGGTCATGGTCATTTTCATTTGGAATGGTGGTTTACTTTTTTCTATGATCTATGAATATGGTAAGGAGTTAAATATTAGATAGGGTTTTAAGAAATGATTATAATTATTTTTTTTAATAGAGGTAATTGTTTGAGGGTATATTGGGGGTTTTTTGGTGTTAGTTAGGATATGGGAAAATATATGGGTGTGAACAGACATATAAAAGGATATGAATCAACTCAACAATTAGTTGGAGGGGATAACTATTTGATTCAAGGTCATAGTATTTGATTTTTGTATAGATTTGGTGGCATGGATATGGAACCATGATTGGGAGAGGGTGTGGAGATCATGATATAGACTAAGGATCCTGATCTGTATTTAAAGGAGTCTCAAATGTTATGACATAACCCCATTGAATCTGATATAAAGCTATTTAGTTTCTAGATCGATTAATTTTTTAAAAATTATTTTCCCTAAAGTGTTTCATTTTGGGATTAGACATCACATTGTATTATAAGCAAGGTAATTTTTCAAAACTATAACATGTTGAAAAAATGGTATCATGGAGTGACCCTATGAATTTTTTGTTCCATTATCCTTAAATATAATTTTCATGATTGTAGCATGACCTATAACACTACACCATAAATGTTTGTGGCCCAATCATATATGGGTCCATAAAGTGCTATTGTAGAGTGAGCTCTTCCCTAGAAAAAATTATTATTCACATGTCTTCCATGAGATTGAAAAATATTATTTTCATTTGTAATGATACAAAATTATCCAATATTCACTACCCATTCATTAGGTTGTGGTGTCTCATTATATATATCATAGTTTCAATGCCATTATTTCTTGATACTGCTATAATTGGTTTCATGTTTAATTACAATATATGCTCCACCTATTGATTATGCTACACAAGGAACAAGAGAGAGTAAGTAGTAGTAGGCTTACAAAGGATTCCCATACTATAAACCATAATATATTATTGTATTCATGAGAAAATAAATAATATTTTAACGTGTAAATTAATGAACTAATTTCATGTTATCATGTTCTGACCTGACTACCTTGAATCAAAACCCTACCATGATCAATCATCAGTGGTTGAGTGTGACAGTTTAATCATGAAAAAATAATATACTAAAATATTATAATGGTAAAACACCAATTTATAATATTAATAAAATAGTATGGAGTCCTTGTGAAACTATCCATCTGTTTAAGAAATACACTACAAATGATTTATAATTAACATATTTTTCTGTTTAATCCATTTAGTATAAAGTAGGTGTTATAAAAAAGTCGGTATAGTGGACGGACTAGAATGGAGTATGGATTATAGCACAAGTTAATCTATGATATAAACTAAAAATGAGACCCAACACAATATTGGTCTCTCCAATACCTTTGTATGGTGAAATATATAGGTGATAGATCATGGAAAATCCCCTAAATAAATATATTACACCCCTTTAGTTTTCCATGGGGTTACATGTTTGTGAATCACCATCATAAGAACTACATCACCTTGAAATGATGTTGTATAAAAACATGATTAAGAGAGTAATAAAAATATCATCTGGCATATATAACCCAATCCTAGAACTCTACTAGCTTCTTGAATATCCATAATATTTTATCATGACTTCCATATATCTATCACATTTCATACTATCCTTCCAAACATTAATAATAATAATATAAACTATCACACACTAATCAACATAAGAAAATCCTTAGATACCATGATATGATATATAATGCATAGTAATGTGAATATATTAGCTACCCCTCTTCATACATGTGAATATACCGTGTTTTGTTGGAAAATATATATTTAAATTGCATAACTATTAAAATAGAATTATTTATTTCTCACCCATGGTTATTATATATAATATGGATATGCATGTTTTAATCTCTAGGGAAGTAATGATGTATCACTCTTAATATCATCAATTTGGTACTATTTCCATTTGTGGCTACAACATGAATGTATATTCCAAAAACTAGGAAATTCACCAATAAATGTTAGTGTTCCCAACAATAAAGCAACCCCTCATCCCAACCGTAGAATAATTAATAAGTAATTATCACTAAGACAAAAAAGGATTACCCTCACATGTCATTCCATAATGGTCATTGTATCAATATCAATTTATAGATCATCTATCAAGGATCTCATTATTTCGAAACAATATTATATACTCTAGAAGGAGAAGAATGTTTTTGAAATTATATGACATTATGTAGGTAAACACCATATTTCACTGTATTTATCACTCAATTTTAAATCCATTGAACTATATTCCTAAATCAATTGAACATGGAACCTTCAACCGATTATGGTAAAATAAATGAGAACCAATTGTGGTGCATCAACCAGTTTGAATAAATCTAATTACACAAGTACTATGTTATGAATAATTCTTGTTAAGTTAGTCAATTTTTTATTGTACAATTTTATAGTGATATTTGTTATGAAGGTTTCCATGTGTTTTATGAAATGAATAGAATTATTTTCTTTTTAGTATTTTGATTTATATGATAATCCATAGTTAATATATTCTAAAAATGACGAAACATTCATCTCTAATGTGATGGAAATTTAATTTTATACTTTTGAGTTGGGTGAAATTTTTTAACGATCACATGAATAGAGATTCGGGTTTATCCTTAAAATTGAAAATGGTGAGTTTTATATTCCAGAGCATTCTATATTAAATACATTTGGATCCCATACAATCATGAAGATTTTTATAATGTTCATGGAATATGAATAGAAGGTACTTGTTATTTTAATTTTTTTGAGGATTCCTCTATGGCAAGGTATTTTGAAAAATTCTTATATTAGGACATGTGTTTTATATTTTTTTCTAATACAATTAGTGAAAGTAAACCCAAAAAATTTATGTTTATATAAATGAAAAAATTTATCACATTTTTCAAAAAAAAATCATTTTTATTTTTATGGTTGGGTGATAATCCTTTTGTGTTACAATGTTGACGTATATTCAAATCATCTAATAAAATTCCTTCATAGAATAATTTTTTGAGTTGATAAACGTTTTTTATTATTTCTCCTAAATTATTCAATGAAAAATATTTTTTTGTATTTTAAAAATTGTATAGAAAAATAATATTATGATAAAGTACCTATAAAATCTCAAGGGAGGCATCATAGAGAAGATTCATTAGTCCCTACATAACCTGTAGTAGCGGATGTAGAGATTCATGCCTCACTTATTGATGAAGTCAAATTTGTAGGTTTTAAAGAGTCTTATCTTGAAGAGAAAACTACTATAAAATTATATATTTAGTCTCATGTAATATTAAGTGGTAGTTTTTAGAGAATTTATGGTGATTAATAATGGATGTACAGTCCCACCAGGATATGATGAATGAGTCTTTTTCAAAGGTTATAAATAAATTGGTTGAGGTTTGTGTCGTTGAATCCTTCTATGTGTGTATTATAATTATTGATCTTGCATAAAAGTTAAGTGAATATAATAAGGATATTGTGGTTTGGGTTTATGAGATCACATTAAGAAGGAGTGATTATTTTGGGTTGAAGTTATCCGCTCTCTTATTGAAGATTAAAGTGATGACGATGCACCTTTGAATATTTGAAATCAAAGTAGTTTAGATACTAATGAGTATATTCAGATATAGTGATTGAAGTCCATGTTGAAGGTTTAGGTACATCATGTAATATGTATAAAAATACCATTTCAAATATCCAATAACAAATTTTATAGAATATAAAAATTCTATAACAATTAAAACAAGTTGTTAGGAAATCATGAAAATATGGAAAACAAATTACTGGTTAGGAATAGGGAACCTATATGAACCTCAAACTGGACTACTTTTAATGGAGGAAACTTCAATATTCCTTTTTCTCACTTGAACACACATGCATCTTAACATATAAATAAGGACTCATATTACATATTTACATATTTTCATGGACATATATGCACAAGGGGTCCCTAAATATATGTTTATACTTGCATATACTCTTTTACACTTATATATGTATGCATTTTTTATATCTATATATTAGTATACATTTCCCGATATATATATATATATCCGTACAACAATGAGTTAATATATATAAAGTGGGGACTTATATATGTATATGCCTACCTATGCATACACATGTAAGTCTGTTTCAATAGAGGTAGGTCGAATCCACCTCAACGAGATCTAAAACACAATACAAAAATATAGGCATCCCCAAAATTAAAAATTCCATAATTAAAATTGGTCCAATGAATAAAAATAAATGACATAATACCCAAATAAAGTTTTGAAGTAATTTTCATATTTTATGTTGGATAGAACTGACCTCATCATATTAAACCACTTAAAACAAAATATGTGTAAATAAAGTGAGATATACCAACTATTTATACGTATGTGACTTGTGTGTCAACTGTATATGACAAATGATAATAAATTAGGAAATAATATTCTTATAGCCAGTGAATTTATGAGAGGAAATTAAGAAATAAAAGGAGCGATTTGAAAAAAATTATGTGTTAATATATTTAGATAATTTAATGCGTACATTGAAAATTCTTCGGATAAAAAGAGGAAGATCCTGAAATGCAGAGTTTGAGGAATATCATGATTTATATTATTGATTTATATTAAAAAAATTCCCATTGTTTTTATTAACAAAAATTAATTTACACACCTTTTCAAACCATGTAATCTTTTTTATCAATATTACATTTACTATTTTCAACTTGTTTAAATGTTTTTTTAAGATTATATTTAAATCATGTGGGTGATTTATGAAATAATTGATGGAAATAGGGTAAAGCATAATTTCAAATTCTAGTTCTCTATGATGTTATAAAATCCATTGGTTTTAATTACTTGGGAAAAGTCCACTAGTGTGTGAAATATTCTAGTGAACTCATGTTTTATCATCTGTTTTTTGAAAAGATTCCCCCTTCACAAAACTTAAACTGGACATCACCACTGTATTAATTCATGCTAGATTGTTATTTATGAGATCTCTCCTAATAAGGAAGAAAATAATTTACAATTGAAATATTATTTGAAGGTGACAGGTTATTTATATGATCAATGTTATCACCTCTTTAGTGCCCTTGAGGTAAGAAGAAATCGTGCATTGGATCAACTGGTTGTCTCTATTGATTTGGGGTTCCATCAAAAGTCCAGATATTTCATTCCTCCTATTTGGTTGTTCTATGGAAGGATCTCAAATTAAATCCTTTGAATCCTCCCATCGTTGAATATGTGAGGTGAAATTAATAGTTTCATACATTCCCCACCCACAAACCAAAATTTCATTGGTTTCCGTTAATTGGAAAATTAATAATAGTCCAAAATACATCCTTGAAATATGAGTTTTAATGATTCCAACACTCCATTCCTATGATAATAAAAAATAGAAACAGAAAATAAGAAATATTTTAATTAGTTTGAAAACATCAAAAAACATATCCATCATTGTTTATATTTGACATAAAAATAGGTAACCTATTAATATACATGAACTGAATTTTAATGGATTTTTATGCTAAACCTATTATGGAGGATTCTATGTTATATATAGTTAAAATGATGAGTTTATATTTATATTAATTGTTATCTGATTTAATGTGAGTGTTCTTCTAATAAAAATATTACTAGAATACTCTTATTTTATATACCCATAGATAGTCTAAGAGCATAATGATTCAATAATCTAATGATCCAGATGAAATAAAAAGGGAATTACAAATATTTAATTGTAAATACCCCTATAATTTAATAACATGTGGGAATATTATAGTTATAATAAAATTACTCAATGAATAATTTTGAAATTTGTTTCAACGAGTGATCGACGCTTGAATTTTTGTTTCTAGTTAAAGTTCATGTTACCAAATTAGAAAAAGGTCATATTATCTAATTACTAGTGTAAACTTTTTAACACATGTTTTATGAACATAATAAAAAAAATAGAATTCATTTTGTAATTACTTCAATACATATTTAATTATTAAACAATTTCATAAAACAAAGAAACTATGAAATACAAAATAAGTAACGTAAGAATATACATAGAACATAGGTCATTACAACTAGTTTTTAGAATTTATAAAAATTTCAAAAATTATGTAAACAAAATAAAAGGAAACCCAATGATCTAACCACAAATATGTTTTCTCAAAAACCTATAATATCATTAAGAATATTATCTATCATATCAAATAACAATGTGAAAATATTTTGATATGAAAAAATGCATTATTCACTTTTTATTTATTTTTAGAGGAATCACACTACAAAGAAAATATAATATGAATTGATATAAAAAAATATTTTTTTTATGAAATTAAAATTGAAATGGATGAATTTTAGAAAACACAAAAATGTATATGTTTTTAATGAAAAATAAAATGAAGGATAAATTAAATCACATAACGTTTTTCTTTCTATAATATCCAACATATTTTCAGAACTGCAACTGTGAAACCCAAAAAATAGTGTAAAAAAAGAATGTTTCAAAACCTCTCATAAAAACTGTTTTGGATTCATTTAACATTTTAGTAATGTCAAAAATAATCTCACTAGATAAAATTAAAAAAAATAGAGTGGGAGACATCGAAATACATTGCTCCAACTATTCTGGTGGAATTAATTTACCAAATTTTCATTATGATCATAAATAAAAGGCGACATATAGTGACCCTATTTCCACAATTTAATGATATAATCTACATGCAGATCATATGTGAAGGGATACCAAACATATGAATAATTTTATCTATAGTTTAAACAAAAATAATAATACTTATTTGAAAGAGAAAAGAACAAATTTCTAACTTAATGATAATGAATAAGAAATGATTATGATGTTATCTCATTAGACATGGTTTCTTCTAAAATCCCCCAATTTTTTGGTGATTTTAGAAATTTTGTTCATGATAGATCCTCCAAATATTTTTTCTAAACCAATTTTCATGAAATTAAACAAGGAGAATAAATTAGAATTCCTTTTTCCATTTCCATATCAAATCACCCATATCAAATGAAATGAAATTCATTTGAAAGGTTATAACCACCCAAGGAAACATGATTAAAGACTGAAAATGGCCGAAAAGTACTAAAATTTCCATACCTTGAGATAGGATAAATCCACCCAATTCAACAAGTTATAAGATTGAAAATCGCCCAAATGTGTTCGTAGTGACTGTGTTCAACAGAAATGATTTAAAAAAAACCTAAAAACTATTTGGTTCACAAATATAAATCGAAGAATATTCTTAAATTACATAAAACTGACAAAATAAATAATTTTATGTAATTATAAAATACATTACATATTTATGGATAAAAAATAAATACAATGTTACATTCCAACATTCAGATTTAATCCAGTGACATGATAATTCATGAAAATACACACAGACACTTCCACAAACATGATACAAAATATTGAAAATCTACATAGGAATGAAATATTTCCATACAAGAATGAATATTAGGTCCCTTTGATGACAATATATATAGTTTTTTTAAATGTTCAGTGGAGAGATTCAGGGAGATATGTGGAATTCTAGTAAATACGATCATCATTACAACGAACTAGTAGAGTTTAGCATCAAAAAAATTGTGTTTTAGGGAAGCATCCAACCTCCAAATATATTATGCATGTAGTAGGCACAAAAGACCCCAATGGGACAAAAATATTCCCTATTTGTTGGACTTAACTCTAGAAGCATCACTCATATATATTAATTTATAGTAGCCACCATGGATCTGGATTCTATCTAGATTAGCCTATTGATTAACACAAACATAAATTCTAGGAGTAATAGTGGTAAATCTCCTTGTGGAAGGATTATAACCATTTTTTATGTTTTCCACTACCTTAATACCCATGAATAAAATCAAAAAAATCAACTATAAATAAAAAATAAATCAATTAATAGAGCATTGATTTTTATAATCACATATATCATCGATTCTTCCTCAAATATTTCATAGAACTGGAGAGAGAGCCACCCTAAGGACCTTGAGTAAATTATCTCTCCACAGATTCCATTATGAAGAGTTCCAACCAATATTTATGAACTATTTTAATAAATCGTTTATGTAGAAAAAAATATAAATCAGTTTAATATGATGACTGTTCCTCATATATAAATTTAAGAGAGTTGTTTTACATTTGGGTCTCTATAAATCATATTGGGAGATTTCCTTTTTTTAAGGAGTTTCCCTAAAGAGTTATATTGGTTAAGAATTTGGACGCGACATCACTGACATTGTAGATTATATTCTGACAGTTGATAACCTATTGTATCATGGATTGAAATCGTGAAACAAATACGGAGGAAAGGTTCCTAGCATGATGAAATCAAATGGTACATCTATAAAAAGGGTAGTGGTTGATATCAAGATTTTCATAGATTAGATGGTGAAGAAGATAAGGTTTTATTAGTGTGGAATGAAATGAAGGATGTTAGTTGACTTTAATTGACCAGCACTTATAGGGTAGTTGGGAGGCTCCATCAGAATCGTGTTACATGAGAGGTGTCCTGGCTACGTCAGAGGAGTAAGATCATTAGCGAACGATATGCTAAGGATAGGGCGTTTAGGGTAATAAATGAAATGAGTGAGGAAGGTAAGGAGATACACAAATCGGTATGAGGGATCAATGGTATATCCTTGATTTTAATAAAACTATGGAACCAGAGAAGTTAACACCACCTATTTCAAAAACTGAGTCCATATATGCATTTAAATGGGGTATTTTTCTAGTTTTGAGGTAATTAATTAATATATATTCATTTGATGAAAAAATTATTATTTTATGTTGCTAATACTTACCTAATAACCATTTTTATTTTTGTGTTTATTGGTAATGTTGTTTTTACATACTTGTGGAATAAAAAATCATTGAAACGATAGGATTTATTTTTTTATTAAATTGTGAAATGTTTTATCATAAGTATAAAACTATTGAATAAATATAAAATTTCAAAAAATATTGAATTTATAAAAGTAAAATATTATCTTATTTATTTATTTTCTACTCACTGTAAAAATTAATATGTACTTCATTCCATTGAACAAACTATCATTTTAATGAAACATTGTTATTAATTTATCATTACCACCTTATATGATTTTATTTAAATATTTATATAACATATAAATGTTATAATTCTAAAATTTTAAATACTATTTAATTTGGGGAACCATATACCTATGACCTTAGTCAAAAAATGATGTTTTTTCATGTCACAAACTTAATGACCCCAAAACCACTGATGTGAACATAACCACATTTAACTAAATATTTCATGGTAAAAAATAAAATAAGGGGAATAAAAAAATGATAAAAATATACAATTTTATTAATAAAGAAAAATATATAATATAATTTTATTATTTTAGAGTTATAAAATCTTCCGATCTAGATAAGTCTTATGGTATGTGATTTTTCATTAAGACCTTATTTTAAGCTATTCATTTTAAATATTTCTCCTCTATATCCAAGTTTATAAAAAATTCCAAAACATATTTATTTACATATAAAATACTATTCAATTTTATTTTCAACAACTTATTATTTTTTTCAAATGTTTGTAAATAGAAACATTTCATCATTTACAATATAAGAAATTTTGACCATTTTATTACCTATGTAATAAATTACCGTTTTTTAACATCTATTACATGACCCATTTTATACCACTATAATATCTGTTATTATTTATCAAGAGTACTATATATTTTTTTTCTTTTTTTCTTTTTTTTGAAAAAAATTCTCTCAATGTATTGGGAATTTTGAGATTTAATTTTTTTCTAAGCAAATAGAAACTTTTTTGATGATTAGGAGATAGTAGAATGCGTAATTACTAATGGTATTGAATGAATAATAAACTGAGATTTATGAATAATGTAAAATGTTTATATATTTTATTCATGTAATTATTTTTCTAAAATTTATATTAATAATGGGTGATATTGATATATATCTCTAATTCATTTGGTAATGTGATAGAATTTATCAGTGGTAGGACTCTATTCTATGATAAAGAAATAATTTCGTAATTTGACTCCATTCCAAGGGTTATTATATGGATAAATGTAAGGAACTTTTCCCTTGGGAAAACATTTTATTCATATATTATTTTATAAAATAAATTTTTCAATTCAAAACATAAAAAATGTGATTATGTTTATAAGGTACATTTGTTTAGTTTTTATGAACACGGTGAATGGTCTATTTTTTAAGGATATTTTATCCACGAGTTTAAATACTTTCCAATAAACTTTTTTGATATATTTTTAACTATATTATTACATGAGAAACATTTTATGAAATATAATTATCAATTATATTTAAAAAATTAATAGAAATTTTAGTTCAAATGATTATTATAAAAAATGAAAACATTCTTTTGAATTTTTCTAAAATTTAGATTATTTAATAAGTTTCTTTAATTTTACATCCAAAATGATATTTTATTCTAATACTATATTTTGAAATTAATGTTCACTAGATATAAGGACCAGTAGAAATGTTAATAAAATCAATGTTCTATTATTCGAAGTTACCATGAATGAAATAATTTTAAAATAATGAAGAACATGTTTAGTTGGTAAAAGGGAAACTATATAAAGATGTCCACTTTTATAGATAGTGTTTTATCTGGTTATCTAAAACTCAAAAATAAAAATATATTTTAATTCTAATGAAGTGAAACGGTTTTAAAGAAATAGATTTATTCCATGAATAAGGTAAAATTCATTGTAGTTGGAATTAAGGAAAATGATTAAAATATCATAAAGGTTAGTATAATTTAAAAATATACACATTATATATTATAATTTATAATTATATGATCATGAGATAGCATCATATGATTTTATGTTACTTTATCTATTCAATGTATGTTCCTAATGGTTTTTCCTATAGAAAATATGGATGTTAAGGTAAAACAGAATTAGGAATATTATATCCTACCAAACTAGAAATCAAGAATGGATAGAATATTAGAGTATATTTTAGTGTAAACTTGGTTTAGGTGGGATATTAAATCTATAACCTATGAAATAGATTGATATAATTCTCAGTTGGGGAAAATTTATATAGCAGTTCATTTCATGAAACAGTGCCCCTAGTTATCGGGGGATCCTTAGAACCGTTGAATTCTAAAGGATGGATTGGCACTTGTGATAATATATAAGTGGTTCTATGATGTTAGAAACATTATAAGTTATCCATTTATATTTAATTTTTTTAATATAAAACACAACAATAGTGGATTTTTATTAAGAATATTGAGATAAAAGAAGAAATTGATTTCATGGAATATATGGAATTTAAATATCTCATTGTGGAAATGTATTTTATAAATGTTTTTGACCATAGAATGAAATGGAAAAACCAAGAGTTTTTGAAAGGGGGACTCAATTACTGTTAATGAAACTAATTTTACTAGATTTGATTGGATTTCACGGAATTTAATATGTTGAAAATTATAGTAAATTTTTTTGATTTTAATTATTTTTAAATATAATTGTATTAGGATCGCATATAACATGTGAGTTCATAATTTAACTCTATATTTGTTCTTTATTGAGAAAGTTAATTGGATGTTCTTGAAAATTTATATAATAAAGATAATTAGTGATCTATATGGATTGAAATGGAAAATAATCCAATGATTAAATGTAAAGATAAAACATTTCAAATACCCACTTGGGGTATGTGTTGAAAAAATAATTATTTCAAATGTTTAATGGGACCTGGGATGTGTTATCGATGTGAAACTATTAGACCCATGACTTGTGAATGTAATAAAAAGATAAATTATAATGGATAGACATGAAATGAAAAGTTGGTTGTGAATTATATTAATTCTAATGAGTTATGAAATTATGCTAAGGCAGTATAAATATTGATACTCATGGTTGGATTAATCAATATTAGAAATAGAATTGTGACACAATGTATTTTTCTTCTATTGTGGTATATTTAGGACCCTAAAATAATGTGGGGATGGGAACATATATTTTTTATTCAAATTGATCCATTTTTATGCAGTATCCAAACATTCTATTGTATTTGTGAAATTTTTATGTAAAATTGAAATACGATATCAGGGCATGAATGAAAAATTATTAGAAAAAACTCTGGGAGTTGTACAATAAAAATAAGAATTTATATTAATATTTATATTATCATATGTTTATATCATTTTCACACAAACATTTTTTTCTTCTATAATGTAGAGTTTGATGTTATTTTGTGTATGTATTGTATTTCAGTTTGTCGTGATAATATAGTTCATATAGATATGTTATAAATTTTTCAAAATGATTTTTTTACAATATAAAATAATTAATTCATACTTTTGATAACAGATGATGGATATGAGTAATATATAAATGATGTAAGTGAAAGTTATCTTTTACAATTAAAAAATAGGTACTTTTCCAATTGGTGATGTGCTACTAGTAAATGAATATTTTGACATATTTTGAGTTGATTTATCTAGTGTTGTTCATGATTCAGAAGATGAGTTTATAGTTTACATGGTTCTTGTTATTAATCAAATTTTAAAACATCCATATCAAATAGATTCATTTGAGTAGTTAGGATTGAACAAATAAGTTTCATTAATTCCTCGATAATGGTTTCATCCAACCATTATATCCTCCTTGGTGTAATTTTGTATAGTTCATAAAAAAGAAGGATGTGTCCATGAATCATTTAATTGATTATAGATCTCTAAATAACATCATTGTTAGAAAGAATAATAGTTATTTGTTATCAATGAATTGTTTTGTTATCGCTAGAGAGAATCGTATTTTATAAAGATCCATCTCTTTTCTTGTTACCATCCTCATAATATATAGGATTTAAAAAGTCAAAATATGAAATTTTAAATTAGGTATGAAAATTATGAAATCATAGCTATGTCTTCTGATTCAAAAGAACACACCCGTTGTATTTATGGTTGTAACTAATGGAGTGTTCCATTATTTTATTTTGGTATGATCAAAATTCTATGAAGATAATTATAAACATCTTAATATTGTTCTTAATACATTAAAATAAAATAAGTTATATGAAAATTTTATTAAATGTAAAATTTGGTCATAGTATAGTCCATTCCATCTGTATTTTTGTTATAAATATTAAAAATCTAGTGATCCTACTAATACAAAATTCGTTTATGAGTTTCCAAGTCTAAACAATTTCACTATGATTTAAAGCTTCCATAGATTAAAAAGATATTATATATGGTTTTTTGATAACCATTATTGGTTATCAATCCCAATAACTCTATTAACTCTAAATGGAGTAAAATTCATTTTTATAATGGAATGTGATGAATTCTTCCATTATTTGCAATAATATTGGTTAATGCTCTGATTATAAAATTTCAAGTAATAAATGGTGATTTTTTAAAGTGAGTCTTAATTTAAGGTACATGGTTCTATCCTGATGTAGAATGACTAGGTTATCATGTATACAAATTTTTAATTAGAAATACATGGTTAATATTATACTGTACAGGACCTTTAGCTGGAATCTTTAGTTTTTTATTTAAAAATATGTAGGAATCCATTTTTTGGGATAAAATTTGTATTATATACTTATCATAAAATTTTAAATTTTATATTTACTCTAAAATAGTTGAATATGATATAGAGAATACAGTTATAACTAATTACCAATAATGATCACCCAATTCACTTTCATCTTTGTAAATAAAACAAGGTAGATAATTATATGAGTTTAAAGGATAACAAAACATTAACTATGTTACATATGAAAAATAATATTTTGGATATTAATTTACTAAATGTGGGACCATAAATCTTTTATGTATAATGTATTTTTCTTTGAATAAGGTATTAGTTAATATATATTTATTCAGAATGAATTATGCGAGCTTGTAAGGAAGATCATTTTATCTAAGAAAGATTAAAAATGTTAAAAAAATAATGTCAAATAATTTTGATCTTGATAAATAAGGTGTTATAATATTTGAAAAAAATGTTATTTATTTTTAGTGATTCTTAGTTGAAGATGAATCTATTATGTGAAGTTAAAAATTATTTATTTTTTATTAATCATGGTAGTACTAAGATATATAAAGAACTATGAGAATATTTCTTGTAAGAAGCTAGGATTAAGTATATAATTGATTCTACCATAACATTTTTTATTTTTTTGATATTCAAAGAGAATTAAAAATAATTAAAATGATTATTCAATTTTTGTTAGCATAAGAGCAGAAATGGAAAAACAAATGCATTACTTTTATGGAGGAATTACAAATAAAATTTCATTAATATAATTTGATTTGGGTTATTATTGGTCATTTTACTAAATCTATTAATTTTATTCATATTTGAGATATTATTCTTTAGATTTTCCTTTCATAATTTATCTTAATGATATATTCTAGTTATATGAATTACTACAATCTATTTAATTTTATTTTCAACCTATGTTTTTATAATTTTCTTTATGGGCAATATAAGTTAATCAGTATTGATGTGAACAAAATATTAAATAAAAAATATTATATTTAATTTGAGGAATAATAATTTCATATAATCATGATCTACACCATACCTATAAGGATTTAGTATCCTTGGACACATGGACACATTAACTACTGGTGCATAAAATATCGGCATCATCTCCCAAAAATTTATTCACAACTTGCACCATTATTATATATATAATACATTAAACCTTACTTCATATCATGGGAAAAATGAAAAATATTAAATAGTTAGAATAGTTTCTCAATATAGGTAAATAATGGGGATATCATTCAAAAATAATTTTAAATAATAACATGGGAATGTGTATATGACTACATGAGCTTAACATTTGGAAATCCTTCACACCAATACATAGACAATAATCATGAGTTTTGAAATAATTTGTGGATGTTCATAAGAAATGAATAATAAAAGAATTAATAAATATGAACTATAAGGGCATAACATTTGAATAATATCTTTTCATTGATATTTTTGATATTTTTCTTCAAAATAATAATCATATAAATCTCATGATATGTCTACCCCCAAAGTCATTCATCGAATGTTAGGCTTAGAATAAAAATGTGTTTTCTTTATTTAGGATTGGGATAATCTCCATATACAATCTTTTGGTCTTAGAATATACTCTAGGGTAACCATTAAGCTCCTAAAATATTAATACTTAACCAATGCATTTGAGGGTTATAACGGAGCCACCTATCACATAATTTTAATCTATTCATTTTTTTTCCAAAAAATAATAAAGAATTTATCATTATTTCAATTCTTAACCAGTTGAAAAGAAAAAAAATATTAATATTTAATCATCATGATTATAATACATATACAGAAATAATAAAGATGTCATTATAGGATCTTATCCACATTAAATCATAAGTGACATTAAAGGATATTATTATAGATAAAAAATTATTTTAAAATATTACTTAAATATTTTTGAGGGTGATGCAATTTTCATTTTAAAATCACTTATATAAAATATAATAATTATTAAAATATTAAGGTAATTTTTTTTTCAAATAAACCCTGTAAAATTATATCAAAAGCTTAATATCAATTAATAGTCATGAAATTAGGAAAAAAATTCACTTGTTATATGATAAAAAAGATTATGTCCACTGATTTAGTAATAAGTACCTCATTACAAAAAATTATAAAGTTCCTTATTAACATTTTCATAAAATGTAAATAATGGATAAATATAAAATAAAACAATAAAATAATAACAATGAAACATTCTCAAAAATATTTAGTGAAAATATTGACATGGGAGGAATAAATCATGGTGGAATAGAAAAATAAATCAGGATTTACTTAAAATTATTATTTTAAACTTTTGAGTACATCGAGGGAGGAAAATGTGTTTTAAAATTTTAATTTCTATGAATAACTATTTGGTAAAAATGTTAATAATATTCCAGAGAGAAATTTCATATAATTTCATCATTCAAAATTAATGAAAATGAACAATCTCATTAAAAATTATTGTGTAACAAAAACCCCCTACGACTTGTTCGACATGATTCACAATCACTTTAACCTTCAATATAATAATTTTGAATTAATTATAATTCTATCCTAGAATCACGTTAAAATATATAATTCCAAATAAAAATTATATATAACATCTTATAACCCATTCCTTAATAAGACTTTACTAAAATCAATCCTATATGTGATAAATATTTTCTTCAACTCTGTTTAGATTCACATATTATGGACCATGCATATTGATCATGGTTCCATTTTAAACATAATTTCAATAATTATAAAAATTTATTGTATATTAAATTTATAAATATTTATATAAATCAATAGAATGTTGGGATAGAAAAATGAATTACACATTTTATATAGAAATTAATTCATACATATTGTAGAATGTTATTTTAATCTTATAATAAAAAGATGAAAATAAAGATAAATAATATTTTATCATACTAGAATAATTATTATATAATTAATATAAAATATATTTACCAAATCAGTTATTATACCTATCAATATGAGGAGGTGATTGAAATTGAATAATATCACTATGTGTTTGTGGTGGTCCACATATACGCACAAATAAATTTTTTATTTCCCATTTGATTAAGAAGAGGTATAAAATGATTTTTATTTCATCATATATCATCTAAGTATATAGATTATTATTTATTTTTAATTTATTGATTTATAAATTAGGTTTAAGAGAGATAGAAGAAGAAATTAAATCTGAAGATCTCAGTTAATATTTATACCTGTTCTTTAAGATATTGGATTTGGATTTCACATTCTACCTAGAAATATTAGACTTAGGAAAATAATATGGGTTCTAAGAGGAATAGAAAAAAGTAAAGATATTTTATAGGATATAAATTTTTAATTTATAAACATAAATTATTTTTATTAATGGTGGATATTAGGTTTCCCTTAATATGCGAGGGAGAGTAATCACAAGGAATTACTAAAATGATTTAAATAATATAAGTCAAATTTATGTGAAAGTGGAAACAAATGGAAATGGATTATAATATAATATATGACAGGTTAAAAAAATATTCAACCAATAAAAATTAGTCATGTTTATATAGAAATGATACCCTTATCTATTATCTTAACACCCAAAAAACAAGTTTTCACATTAATCGTGGTAACAAATTATCATATTTTTTAAAATTTATTATTTTAATAAATTAATCTAGAATAATCAAGAAATTTGGAAATGATGATTCCAAAATTTTAACTAATATTATGAAATTAAATTTTTCTAACAACTCGAAATTAATTTCAAAATATGTGTGTGAAATTCAATAAAAACCCATTTTTAGAAAAATGCATTTTTACAAATAAAATAGAATATTAATTAATTATTTTATTGTTGGACTCTATAAAATAAATACTAACTTGTTTTGTTAAATATATAATTTTTACATTCTTTACAAAAATTAATTATCCATGACATATTTAATATATTTTAGATATAAATACACTTTTCACATAAAAATGGTTTTATAATAAATAACCATATTTATTATTAAATTATTTTATTGTCATTAATAACCTTTATAAAATTAATATATGTATTTTTATTTATAAACTATCCAATAAAATTAATTAAAATTCATATTTTATAGTGATCAATTTACATTTTTAGATAAAAATACATAACATATAGCCGAGTTCATTTCATCTAAAAAAACCTTTTAATAATTAAATGGAATAATTAAAAAGATAATGATTATTTTATGGTAATTAATAAATACAATAAAAAAAATTATATTTCTATTTTATAAATTTTTTAATCTTATTCCATACCTATAATCCAATAGCTAATTATAAATTTATATTATATGATGGATTCATTTACTACTATGGTTGAATGTAATGAGATATCTCTAATACATAATGTTCTTTATAAATGCATAATATATAAAATCATGGAATGATACATTCTGCACACTAACATGAATTTATCCCTTGAAATTACATAATTATTATATAAAATAATAGGGATATATCTACTTTATTACATCATCGCATCCCCATGTTTCTTCCTCGAATTTCTAATTCTCTATAGAACATTATCGATGTGAGTTGTCTTTTTTCCATTGCAATTTATCTATATGATCCAATATTTATAATGGTTATTATTCATAAGAAATTTTATTATATATCAATAAAAACATGTATATCAGTACATTTGATATATCATGTATTCACTTCCTCAAAATATATATATGGAACACACTATAGTGTTGAGAGATGGTCGGTGGAATTTCTAAGCAATTAATAGCCATCCCGATCCGATTGAGAATCTTGAATGTGACTAAATATATAGGTATCAGTCTTCCCTTATTTCTAAATATAAAAAATATCTTCCACAAATATGTTCTCAGAAATACCATTTCACTATCATTTAACTTATGGCCTCTTTAATGATTATTAGTATAACCCTTCTGTCAAATCTGATTTTTCTTGATGCTCTACTTAATGGATCTAACCATCCCTACCATTTCCTCATATAGTTTAGATTCCAATATATTTTTTTCTCATACTTCATCCAAGTAGGTTTTAGTTCAGCCTTCCTTCTATAGAAAGATTCATATGTAGCTATATAAATTATTGATTGAATGCTATTTATTAACATAACTTGATTAAAGGATGGTGTTGTTCCCAACCACATTTGAAATGCTGAGAAAATGATCTGAGCATATCTTCAATTATTTTAAGGGTTCTCTAATAACGACCTTATATTTGAGGATAAGAAGTAGTACATAAATAAACTTCGTATCTATTTATTATTAAATAATTCACTACCATATTCATTATCACATATTGAAATATTTCTAGGTGAATTATTACCTTAATATTTTATGAACATAATTTATGACACACTATTATTTGAAAATATAATTCATCTATATCTATAATGTAATGATTACTGCTACTAACTCCAAATCATGAATTTCAAAATTCTTCACATAAACATACAACAACCAAAATCCATAATATATCACCATATCTTTTATAAAATAATATATACAAACCTATTTCTCAATGAATAATTGTGAATAACAATATTTATTCACAAAAGGGTTGTCTGAGAATTAGTGAATTGACCTACCTTCTCTTCAATTGCTTGAACTTTTCGTTAAATTTGTCCATCCAAAAGAACTTGATACCCTTACATGTCAAATTGCTGATTACTGTATATAGTAATGTGTAATTAATAGCAAAGAATCTATAATATTCATCTAATCTATTAGAACAATATACCTCATTCTAGTTGGTTAGTTTATAATAACGGTTAATAAAATTTATATTTTAAGGATCAACTAATATACCATCACTTGAGATTATATGACCAAAAAATAAAACATTAAATATTTAAAATTCAAACATGGAAAAATTTATATAGAAGTTATCCTTCCTTAGGTTCTATAGTAATATACACAAGTGATATCCATGGTTATATTTTCTCTAGTAATATATTATAATATCAAGTATTAAAGTAACAAAAAAACAATCCAGGTAATATCTATATACTTTATTCAATAAATACATGATGATTATGGTGGAATTAGTTATACCAAATGGAATCAATATAAATTCATTATATTCATTCCTCATATAGAAGGTCTTCTTGGTATGTCTTTAATTTTGAACTGAAATTAATAATATTTAGATTGAAGATCAAAAATGAAAAAATATTTGGATCCTTGTAATTGATTGAAAAATAATCAATATGTGTATCTGGATAACTATTATGATCATTTTAAATTTCCTATAATAAATTTAGAGTCACATTGATCAATTTTTCTAACGACAAAAAGAAGTGGTTCACTCCAAGATGACACACTTGGATGAATAAATACCTCCTCAAAATTGTCCTATATTTTCTACTACAAATCGTGTAACATAATTGTGTCCATTTAATATCGATTCTTTGAAATATGTGTTTCACCTAGTATGAGTTCTATTAAAAACGGAAAATCATTATTCAGGGGAATTTGAAGAAAATATTTCCATAAATACATTAAAAAAATATTCATATTATTGGAATAATTTTTATTTTTTACTTTCTCCATATACATCAAAGAAAAAAACACCTTTGAATATGAACTGGGACTCCTGTAATAGATGAAACTTCAGTTAAATATTCATATTTATAATTAAATCGATAAAAAATCATAGGTTGGTTCCAAATAAAAAAGACAAGTTCCTTTCATTTAAAATTAATATTGGATTTATATATTTTTTTAATAAATTTCAAAAATAATATCAAGTTTAACTAGATGAATAATAACATCTTTTCCATGAATAACCTTCCAGAAACATAAATTGGAGAATAATCATACACTACATATGTGATCATCATACTATTAAAAGATTTCACTACTAATTTAACATATAATCATTGAGGCGGTAATATCCTACCCTTCGAAAATGAATAACAAATAAAAGAGTGTGTAAATATAGAATGAAATAAGGCAATATTAGTTCTAGAGTAGAAGGTAACTATACCTTTTGATATATCATTATCATTACCCTCATCAATATTCCTGATCATATGTGATTTCCAATAGTTTTTGTGATTATGAGTTTTCTGAAAATTATAGTCCTCAATAACCATCATATTCAAGAAATAGTTAGAATAGTTACCATACTCCTTATATTTGAATAATTAGATTATGGGTGGTGAATTATTTGTGAATTTATATGCACTTTAATCATCATCGAACTTCTTACCACTACATAAACATTTGATTTTATAATGACCCTCATTTCCAAAAAACATTTACTGGTCCAATTTAGAAATTTTACTCTATGATTTTTTCCATACCTATGGCATAAATAAAACTCATATTAGTCAATTTAAGGTTTTTATTTTTTACAAATTCGATTGAATTGATTTTTTATGTTCACATAAAAATTAATAAATTTATAGGCGACACTAATCTCCACATCTACCTCAACATTATATAATATATTTTCTTTACTAATTATAATGTATCTTATTGAGAATGAGCTCTAGAAAATGGTTTTTATCTAATTAAGAATATATCAATCTTGATTTTAGGATTGTTGAAAATACCAAACTCATACCTCGTATGTATTGAAAAATATTAATGAAGGGTACTAATGGATTCTTCATCCATCGGATTCATCTCAAACAATTCATTATCCATTTTTGCCAAAAAAAATATTGGCAAAGTACATGTTTGAAAATAACATTCTAAAAACAACTCACATCCTAGAGTGAATTTTTTCTTATTGAATCATGTTATTGATAAAAGTACATCATTTTTCTTTTTAACATTTCTAATGATAAAAAATTTAATTCATTCTCCAAAATTTGGAGAACTGAAAAGATCATTTTTGTGTTACAAAATACATTGCTCATCAATTAGTGGATCTGTGAACCCACTAACAGAATTTAGATATTTTCTAAACAATGACTCAAAATAATGCTATTTAGTCTTTTCTCATTTGGAATCTCATCATGATTTATTACCAGACGATTTTATGTATGTATAACAATGGGATGTTTCCATCCCAATCTTGTAAAATTTAGTGAATTAGTATTTTAATCATTAAATTATCTACCAAATTCTTAATTAATAAGATTTATCCCATTTATATCCATTAAAAACAACCAAATATCATAATTTCTAAAATAATAATCATAGTTAGAAAAAAAATTAATAAAAATAAATTAGTTTATATCTCAATCATTAAAAAAAATTCAAAATATGAAACATAATATTATACTATTATATCCATGTTTAACATGTATTCAAATACATCAAAATGGATCATAAATAAAATATTCATTAACTCAAAAATATTCCATGTGAGTGTCTAGACAGATGTATCGTCTTAGATGCACTAATCGTGCATCAATAACAATTGAGTTATAACCCATCCAGAAAATTCAATATTGTTACCCCTTAGTGAATCTATGTTAAATCCATATCCACATTAAAGTATCAAAATAACAAATTATTTTCTAGGAAAAAAATATTCCTATCATTACTAGAGCCTAGTATTTTCTCTTATATTATTCTTTCCCTAAGGGTTATTTATAACAATTCCATATCCTAGATTGAAAAAATAACTAAACCATTTTATAATACTAAATAAGGAGTCCTGAAAATTACATACATATATAGTACATATTATTAGTGTCATATTCCTTATATATTATTATGATTCATACCAAAATCCAAAAGGATTAGTGTCCATAAAAACATAGAAACATAATTATTCAGTACATAATATATCTACATTGTATCCTAACATTTTCTTCAATCCGATAACCCTCATTTTCCATATCATATTTATAAACTTTTTAATATCCCAGGGATACGAAATCATAAGAAAGGGTGATCTCATATGACCCATAAGTGTAAAAATGGGAGATATCTATCATCTTTGATCTTTATCAATAACATGTGTATAAGGTTATGAGAACATGATCTTATCATTTTAAAATAATATCTTGATGTTTAAAGATCAAAATCATAAGACGTGGCATAATGCATACCAGTTCATAATATTAGAATAATTTTGGAATCAAGGAAAATCTCCCATTAGAGAATATCAATATAATAAGATCATGTCATAATTGAGTAGAATAAAGTTTTTCTTAATCACATTCAATGAAATATTATATGAAATATATCCACTAATAAATTTATTACATGTTAGGCTTGGTATAATCAATCATATACCATATTTAGTCTTGGGATAACCTCCCATATCCAAAATTATGGGATTGGGATCTCATTTTTCTTACCAATTGAGAATATATACATTAATATTTCCCCATTTAATTATAGGGATACAATTGACCTACTAATTACATAATAATAATCCATCCAGATGAATATAACATGATAATGAAGACATTTATCATGTCATAATATCTTAACACATATTAAATAAAACTGGGCTTCATAAATATTATTTCTTCATTATGAAAAATGATATAGAGAAATAATATGAATTTTATAGTAGAATCGTATCCTTAATGAAGAATAAATATCATCAAATGATGTTATAATTGATAAAAAATTCAATTAAATTATCAGTAACAATTTTTATGGAAATAAATATTTCAAATTCAAATCACATATTTAAAATATAAATATAGGAAAAAAATTGAAAAAAATTATTTAAAAGAACCCTGGAAACAAGTAAAGTATGATTCAAATTATAAAAATACTAAAGTCAGTGGAAATTTATAATCATTCAATGTGAGTTATTAAAAATATTCTATTCACACCATTAAAAAACATCCATTGTAAAAAAATGAAAAAAATATCCCTTTCAAAAAAATTATACCTATATAAAAATGGATACAAAATAATTAAAAACATAATATAATATTTATAAGAAAATTATTGAGAAATTTTTAATCAATTGTAGTCAAGGAGGAAGAAAATTCCTCCCATAATAAAAAAAATTCTTCTTCAAAACAATCATTTAGAAATTTTATTCATTAGAGAAAGTAAAATGAAAATAAAACTATTAATATAATTAAATTACAGGAGGATAAAAAAATAAAAATGGTTATATATATATCATATAATTTTTTCATCATAAATTTAAGAATAAAGATTTCAATTAAAAATGAGCATGTAACATAAAACCCTTACAAAAGTTTAACTTTCTTCGTATGTTCAATAAACAAATTTCTAAAAAAAATAATTTATTGTAATTATATAATAAAATAATATTAAAACATATAATATCATTCATGTTTTATTTAGAAAATCATATAACCTTTTAATTAACAATTACTTATCAAAATCACTATTCTTGGGGGAAGTGTTTCATTTATTTTGTATCTTTTGATTAGGAAGTTATAATCCATGTGTCTTGATCAGGGTCCCATAACATAAATTTTTTAACAATGAAATGAATATCATATATATTAATTATATTAAAATTTATATGAATTTTAAAAAGAAAAATATATAAAAATTTATTACATTGTTCGTAGATATGGTTGTTAGTATGTACTCAGGAACACATTTTTATGTTTCTAAAACATGAATAAAATAATGATAAAAAATATTTTATCATTTTAGATTAATAATTATATCAATAATATTATATATATTTATTCAATACGTCATTATATCCATCAATGTGAGGCGTTGATGGAAATTGAATAACACCGTTACATGGTGGTTGTAGTTTACGCGTACACATGAGTGATACTTTAATTTCCCATTTGATGGAAAAGGAGGTATAAATTTTTTTCTTGTCATTATAATAGGATTCAAATTATTTTTGATACTATAAGAATCATGTTATTAATGATAAAACTTGGTTAGGGTATATGGAAGATGAAATTATGTTTAAAGTTCATGGTTATGATATATACCTATTCATCAAGTGGTTGCATTTTTCTTACACATTATGCCATCAAATATTTCCTATAAGAGAATACTAGGGGATATCAAATGATGATTAGGAATTTAAGAAGTATTGTTTTGGGATCTGTTTATATATAATGATAAAAATTCATGTATATGTGAGTAGATTAGGTTCTCATATAATAGTGAAAGATATTACACAAAAGTAAATAATTTAATAATTTAATTAATATAACTTCAAATCTATTTTAAAGTGGAAACACTTAAAAGGGATATATGGAAAGGAATTTTAGGATAAAAACTACTTCTAAAAATTAAATTTAGACATGTTTGTTTGGAATTAATACCCTTATCTCTTATTTTGGCCACCTCCCCAGGTAAACACGCTTTAACCTTAACTATTGTATTTTTTTTACTATTTTTTACTATTCATTATGACAAAAAATTGAAATTAGATTCAAAAAATAAATATAAATTATTAGTCCAATGGTGGGATACTTTTTATCAAATTCAATTAGTATAATTATAGGAAATTAATTTTTATGTAAGTGTGTGCAATGCTAGTAAAAAACATCGTAAATAAAAAAAATTAATAATAAAACTGAGTTTAATTACATTTAATTCCAAGTAAAAACTATAAAATTAATATTTAAATATTTTAATAAATATATAATATATAAATTTAATTATATCTATTATTGAATAATTATTATTTGTATTTGTTTTGTTGAAAACATATTGTTGACATGAAAACTATTTTATGAAAAATAACTCTTTTTACCATCAAATGATTTCATCATAATTCAAATCTTTTTGATAACTAATATATGGATTTCTATTCATACATTACCAAATTTCATTTTCAAAATAATATTTTATGAGGGATTAAAGATAATTTTTTAGATAGAAATACATAACTAGTATAATATTAAACTGATGGTCGAGATCCCCCCCCCCTCCTCGCTGGAGGGGGGAGGTTCTCTTCTCCTGCTCCATGCTAAGGAGAGCTTGCCCGATTTTCTACCCTTTTAGAATCCAGAGATTCTCCCTCCATTTCCAGAGATCCAGGTTGGCCCGAAAGTTCCCGATCTGTTTAAAGGATCTCCTCATGTTCCAATCTCACTGTCAGAGTTCACTCATGATTTGGATCTCTTCAATCTAACCTTGGTGGCTCAATTCTGCAATCACCGTCCTTCAGTGGAAGATTTTGATAGTTTTGTTTTTGGTTATTGGGGTTTACAAGATCGTGCAGTGGTGGGACTCCTTGACAGAAAGCATATTATTATCATATTTTCGTCAATGGAGGATCTGATTACGTCATGGTCCAAGGCTCCTCGCAAATGCAATGGGGGTTTCTTCTATCTTCTTCAGTGGAAACATGTTGTTGTCTTCGAGTCGTTGACTGATCACTGTGCTTCTTGCGGGCAGCTAGGATATCTTACTGCTTCCTGTCATAATGGGCGTTGGCTCAAGCAGGTGCATCCTCATGGTGATGATTAGATGATAGATGAGGTAAGTCCAGAGTCTAGAACAAAGGGGAATGTATCTGAACAGGAGGGTTTGGGTCTCCCATCGTCTGATAAACCTATGGTCGACACTGGGTCAACTAAGATTATGTCTGGTAATAGTGACCCCGCTCTAGCCAAGCCTTCTCTCGAAATGGCTGGACCAGGGGTCGCTCATATTTTCTTGCACCTGAGGAATGATCTGGATGGTCCAAAGCTCCGGTGTCATTCTCCTTCAGTGAATACGGTGGTGGGGAGTCCTATTTCCTATGCAGGGTTTCTACGGTTTGGCAGTGCTAATTGTCTTGTAGTGGGTCCACATGAGGGTGTTTTGAATGGTGGCAAGGGGCGCGGGTCCCCGGAGTCATGCTTGTATGAGGAGGGTGAGATTAGGAGGAGTCCTAGGCGAAGAAATCCATCTATAATGTTAAGTAATCGGTTTGATGGGCTGGATGAGGAAGGGTCTGATCATGAGCTATGGCTGATCCAGGGGCAGGAGATTCAAGAGGCAGTGGAAGTGAATTCTACCTTTTTATTAGAGGCTGATTATGAGGAAGATCTCTCTATCCAGATCTCAGTGGATTGTGAGGAGGGCATTCATATCATAGGGCTTCTTAGTCCAAGGAAGAAGAAGGGTCGCAAGGGGACTAGCGATTCAGGGGGTGGATTGTGGTTGAGGGGAATAAATCCAAATACCGTAAGGACTATTCTCAGTTGCCGAAGCCAATGTAGAAAAGGGCGGTCAGTAGGGCCAAGGTAAAGGTTGATGCAACTATGGACCAAGTTCAAGGTAGTAAGAAGAGCATAGTTATTCAAAAAGGAACATAGAAAATTGAGAGTTGGACTCCTAAAATACAATAGTAGGGGAGGAATTGGGAAAGGCAGACGAGGAAATGAGAAGGAACATCTAGAACTCCTCATATCTTCTAATGAATAAATTCAGGAAGAGTCCATTAAGCTCATGGCCTCATAGGAGGAGAAGAACAGAATCATATAGAGAGATCTTCGAGGTGATTTCAGCAAAAGTCAAAGGGATTGGATCTACAAACAAGACCTTCTATTCACACGCAGCTTCAATAAAAAACAAATCAATGTGGAGGAGTATATCCAAACATGGGACAATCTTGTCAACTACTTTGAAGACCTTATCAAAGATGATCCTTGTACAAAGGCACACTCTCTTCATTGGGGGATATATCAGGTAATAAATTCCAATATCTTTAGTCTCACTATTAACGATTTAGTGATTTCCTACTATGTCTAAAGCTTTTGTCCCTGTACGTGTATGGTTTCCCACTTTTAATAAAATTGCATTTGGAAATAAAAATTAAATCAAAAGTAGTAGTATAATATTAAATTTCATCAAAAAATAGGTCTTTTAGTCAAGTTTTATAAAAAATTTACTAATTATTTCATATTACTTAATAAAGACAACTGAATTTAGGAAAAAATATACATATATTTTTTTAGTATTTTTAATCATATGAATACATAAGAATTAAAAAACTATGTTTTAAATTTACATTGTATCATTAACATAATTAGACTTGGAGTTACCTTTAAGGGAATCAATCAAATACCTCAAGTTTGTTTCAATAGAAACTCATATAAAATATTGGGGACATATAGGTAATAAATTAAATTCCACTATATTTTCCCCTCACTATGATGGATAATTGGAGATAAAATTAAAAAAATATAGTTGATATCCTTCGATATTACTCAATAATTTATCCATAATTTCTGGATCATTAATTGTATTTAGTTAAATTTTCTTATAATATATATTTTTATTCAAGTATATAGATGACACATTGTGAGAAATTATAATGAATAGACTCTTTAACTTCATCATTTTGTGATAAAGATAGTGATAGAAATGTTTTGGGGCTCTAATTGGAAGATGAGATGTTTCAGAAATTAAAAAAGAATCAACACCACATCGATGGAGAAAAGAGTTGGGAAAATAGTTATGTAGATAATCATATGAAATGACATTTTTTTGAGGAAGTAAATCATGTATTTATAAAAATATTTTCATATAAATGGATAATTTATTTATTTTTAAATAAATTTTTGATCTCATAATTCATTGGATTGTATAATTGTTACAAATATATTTTACCATTTTCTGACAAGGTATCATTCCTTAAACTTTTATCCCTGGCAGATGATGTCTTTCATGATTTTTTTCTAAGAATGTATGTACCAAATTCATCTCTTATTATAATCCCTGGTATGTTATAATTATAGTTTAATCTATCAAATTAAGAAAAAAAATTCACATTTTGGATCCTAGAGACTATGTAATGTGAAAATTTTTGTTTAATAAGGTAAAGGTTTTATGGAAGCATCAAATGTTTGAGAAATAAACATTGGATTCCTGAAAATATATACGGGAAAAATACCCTCTCTTTTTCTAGTAAATAAAAAAATTATGATAGGGGGAAAATGTGTCAAAATATGTAACCCTAGAAATAAAAAAACAATGTATTTATAATCACACAATATTTATCCATATTAATTATAGTTATATATATGTCTTTATATAACTTATCAATCTAATGAGTAATATATTTTCATAAGTAAATTTTTTTTCATTTTATTGCATGGAATAAGTTAAATGATAAATTAATTTTTGTGATAAATTTAAATTGATAAAATGGAATTAATTTTTTATATCAACATATCAAATTTAACATACTGTGAATTAATTGGTTTTTTTTATATTAATTTTTTTGGTGAAAACTAATAATTATAGATTTTTATTAATAATGAAATTCCATTTCATGTATTTGGATACCCCATTTTTATTTTTTATTTTTTAATTTCAATTTACTCCCATTTTAATGATAATATAACAATTAATGATATTATAGTTATTCTTATATTTTATTTCTCTATAAAATAATTTTTATGCATAAAAATTCATTTTTCTAAAAACATTTTTCATCACAGTTTGCATTTTTATAGTAAAATTATTTTTTCCCCTCGAAAAAATTGAATAATGTAAACTAAATGTTATATTTTTAATCAAAATGATTAGATTTTTTAATTTTGTAGATTTCTTTTTTTAGTATAAATATGATCCTTGGAAAAACATTATCACCCTGGTAATGGTTAGAAGTGTACAATTTTTTATGACGTTAAATAAAGTGATAAAGTCAAAAAAAATATTTTCATAATTATTAATATAGGATTTTATTTTAAAACTTATCATATTATCTTTTATAATGTAAGTTTTACAGACACATCCCTATGATCAGGACCCTGAATTACTTTAAAATTTTTAAATATTACATGTATGTAACTACTATCATTTTTAAGGGGTACCTTCTCTCCAAAGTTATTCAAAACAACTGAGGAATTTATCTCCACCATTACCTTCACAATTAAAATCCCAAAATACATTTTCATTCCATAGTGATATTGTTCTTCATATTTGGCCAATACTAGAGGGGTTTTGGTTAAAACTAAAAATATGTATCTAGATAAAAGTTATAAGTCCTAACCGACATATTTTATGTTTAATTATTCTTCTAAAAACTTTAAATAACCATTATAAAATATGAAATATGTATTTTATATATAATAAAAAATAATTATTTTGATGGAAATTTCCTTTATATCTCTTTTAAATCATATGTGAAATGAAAATATCACTCATTCAGATAATTAGCCAACCACATCCACGAAGTGATATATTTCACTTTCCATCACTTCCACACACAAATGGTTATAAGGATTTAATTAATGAATAAATATTATTTGTGTGAAATTATTTTTATTCTATAAAGATAATATATTACTTACCTTCTTACCCTTTATGTTTGTGGGAAATTGATAATATCACTCATTCGTGCATGTGAAATACCATCTCTATGGGTCGATGCGATCAATTTTTCATTACATCCTATCATGGTTGGCAATAGTGATGGAACTAATGAATAAATAGTAAATTTATAAATTACCTTTGAATCGTAAAAATTAAAAAAATTCAATACTATTTTTTTACATGGAGAAAAATTAAAATATCATTTTTTCATACTTTTGATTACCATATCCAAGAAATAATGTACTTACATTTTCGCAAACCCCTTAAATAGTTGGTATTGTAAGTGTATTTTATGTATAAATAGGAAAAACATATCATGTTTAATATTTTCAATGTAATTTAACAATAACCCCTTTGACCAAAATCAATGCACCAGTGTTGTTCTAGGGATATAAATTGAAGAACCCCAAAACATCCAATATGAATATAACCATTTTAGTGAAAAAATAATTTATATTAATAAGTAAAATAAAAGGAACAAAAATAATTAAATAAACCTATAAAAGGTTATTAATCATGTCTAAAACCAACTTCCCTTTTTTTATTCTAGATTTAGAGAATATATGATGTAAGGTGGGACTTCACGTAAGAGTTTTTTTATATTAAATCGCATATTAATGTATTGCATTCCAATAAATTTCCTCAATATCCATGTTCTGCAAAACAGTAAATGAATTTTATTATTTATATAAAAAAATATTGTTCAAATTAATTTTTAAATAATTTTTAATGTATTTTTCACGTCTTAAAAATTAATCACTTAAACGTTTATTTTATATTTCATTTTCACATATTTTTTACGAAAGTGAAAAAAACCTAAATGTATATTTCATGGTTATTTTTCCCACAATAATTAATTTATTTATTTCTAAAATTCCTTTAACTGGGTTTTTGGTTTATTTCAAAGAAAATATTTCTCAAACTATAATATTAATTATTTACTAAAAAAAATTTCTATGTAAATTGAAACATTTTCTTCACATTATAAGAAAATAAAAAATGTCATTGATTATGGTCTTGAATTCCAATTTATATAGATTTTATGAATAATATTAAATTGATATGTATTTTAATCATTCTACAATTCTTGTATATTTATAAAAATTATGGGTGATCCTGATATAACTAAAATGGCTGGTTTTCCGGATACAGCTCTCCCACACACAACATAAAATGGTGGATTTTCCGGATGATATGTTACTCCTATGTGATATAGGAATTATTAAGATATCTCATTCCAATGTAATAGTTCTTATATGTGTCAACATATGGATAATGTTCCAAGATACCAACAGTATATGATTTAAATTACACATAGAGGATGTATTTTGATTTCAATGTTTTATCAAATGAGATTTTATTTTGAAGGAATATTACTATATATTTTTTTTAAAAATAACGATGAACTGATTATTTTTCGAGGATTTTTATTCATGGGTTTTCATATTTTCTAAGAAAACATTGTGACTATAATTGTTACTTTTTATCATTTTAAATGTTTCGTGAAATCTATTATTATTTTTATTATTTTCAAAAAAAATAAACATGCATTAGGGGTCTAATGTTTATTATGAAAAAGAAAACACTCCTATTAATTTTTTAAGGTTTACAAACAGTCTAATTTGTTTTTTCCTTTTATTTCCATTACTGAACATTTTTTTCCCATCCCCTATTCTAAAATAATTTTCCAGAAGACCTAGGGAAGATTATAAGTTCTAATTAATTCATATTTCTAAGGTTATGAGTTACATTGAATCATGGAAGTGCATCTTTATTCAGAAATTTCTTTGCGGTAAACATCATCACATTGTGTAAATATCCACATTTTTATATAATGCCTTTCAAATTTCCAAAAAAATAAAATCTAAAAACATCCTTGAAATATAAAAAAGTAAATAAATTGATAAAAATAATGTATTTATTTGTTGAATATGGTATGGAACATTGTAAAAAGAGTGTATTGAAAAGGGAGGAAGGGATATCTATTTATAGGTGACAATGCGGGATATTTCCATTGAAATAAATGTTATGTAAGGGGTAGAGATAAATTTATATGATAATTATGTCAGTTAGATAGGGAAATGTTTGTTAGACATATGGGTATTGCATTCCCACCTTTAAAATTACTTCTATAAGACTATTTGTAATACTAATTATGAATAATTAGAGGTGCATTATGTTTCTAAATTTTGAACTGATTAACCATGATAGAGAATATATCATAGTAATATTTTTCTACATAAATTATATGATGACCCCTCTTGACTAATTTGGACATGGTATATCTGAATTTGGAATCCATTTAATCGAATTCACTTTAAAAATACTTTTAAATAAACATTTAAATTAAACCATAAAATATAAAAACAATTTTATTTGAAATATTTGATGTTATACATTGTGAATTTTTATTGAATGTTATAATCAATTAAAAACTAAATATATGCCAATATATTTGTTTATGTTTTTCAACATCGTATTATAGTAAACATTTAAAGTGTATCATTTTAATTTTATTACATAATAATTATACCTCAATTATAAACAAAATTCATTGATAAGTTATTATTTTACCATGGTAAAAAATAATTACATGACAAAAATATCATTTTTATAAAAATTAATATTTTAAATATATATTATATCATATTTTTTCATTGATTATTTTAGTGAACAATATTATATTAAATTTGATATGAAAATACAAAATGTCAATATAAATATTTGATACCTCTATATCTAATGGATATCTTTATAATTACAGTATTTCCAATGTTAATATATACAACGGTCAAAAAAATTTCTATATATAGTCTTACATACCTTTCTTAAATCAATAATCCCATTAATGAATCTCATTCAAATAGTTTTCAACTTTTATTTTACAAAATTACTCATTGAATGTATTGTTATTCTAATGGATATTCCTAAGGGAAAAAGGATCATGTGGATCTCCAAGTATTAATGATATTATTCATTTCAATTTTTTGACCGATTTTAATTTTGGAATTATTAATAGATGTAATCACCCATGGAATATCTCCATTTGTGGGATGTTATGGATATTATCATGTACTCTTCTTATAAAGATCCATTATGAATAAATAAAGTGTTTTTAGTTTGGTTAAAAGAAAGTATGAATTATTTTCTAATAAAATTTATTTCATTTAAAGGAATAGGACACATATGATAGAATTATAAACATATAATTTTGGGAATGAAGATGAGTCCTAAATTATAGTATGTTAAATTATCATTCATTATATTTGATATCCTTTTTAATTTTCATCATGGTTTATAAAATTTGATATAGGTTGAAAACCATGGAACATATGTTCATGGATATGTTTCACGAATTAGTTTATATATAAATGATATTAACTTAGTTGAAATACTAGGAAATGATTCAAGTCTGTGGGTAAAATTATAATATTAACTTATAAATGAGATAAAACAATGTGTGTTTAATTGATCATAAAATAGAGTGTTCACTTTGAGATTTATGTTTGAAATAAATTGGTTTTATTTTATATTCATTTTTTTAATCAATTAGTTTATTGGATATCATAAGAATTATTAATGGAATATAGGGAAAATAGTTATTTACTATAGGAAAATTCCAATAATTTTATTAATGATATAATTGATCTTAGAATAAAACATTTACCTTTTTCTTCATGTTTTTTGTGATTTAGAAGACATTTAATTTCAAATTATTTACTTTTAATTAATTAATTAATTAATTATCAAATGTAATGTTTTTTTATTTTCAGGAAAAAATGAAATCCTAAAACTTTTAATGTATGTTATGAGTTAATATTGTCTATTATTCATGTGTTTTTGTATTGTGAATTGTTTCAGTTGATTTTTGGAGTTATCTGATGGATTATTTAGATTTTCGAGGGACTTTTTAAGGGAACATGGTAATATAATGCTTTTCATGAACTATAATTAATCACGTGGAAATCATGTAACTAATTCATGGAAACATGGGGAGGAGCATAATTAAGGTTCATTTCATTCCTAATCATATGAACACTACCCATGTAACCATAAAACCAATAAATGTTAATGAATTCCATTTATCAATCTATGTTTCCTATCCTTGAATCCATGATATTGATTCATACAAAAAAATAATGGTTAGAAACCCTTAAACCAAACCTTGCAGGTATAATGAAAAGGTCAAGGACTACACACAGATGGCGCAAGGTTTGTCTAACCATGAGACCAAAACATGTGTACATGAATTAATGATCCTAAAATCCTAATTTATTGTATAAACTCACCTAAATTGAATCATTATTCTATATATCTCTATCTTTACTAAACTTGGTGACACTATACACATTATTCAGTTATTTCATCCCCATCCAAGATTGATTCTGTTTTATCAAATGTGTGTTTTTGATTGGGAAATTATTGTTCATGATATGTGAACCTTATTTATTATTGATCACAATGATTTAACCTTCACCCCTTGAAATTTATTAAAAATATTCAATTTGATGTCTACATATATGGATTCTGATTTCATTAAATGAAGTATTATTAATTCATTAATCGATGTGTGATATATTTAGTTCATGTGTGACTCTCCGATTATATAAATCAGATCTAGCAATGTTTGAGAATTCTGAGATGAAGATTGACCTAAAATATAGCACTATAGTTTATATCCTCATTAAATATCATTCTAAGATAGGGACGTATTGATTTTAGATCAATTATAGGGGTTCTTAGTATAAAGTGACAATCTGGTTAGTTCAAGAATATAAAATGAATATTGCCTCTCACCGGGTCAAAATAAATATCATTGAAAAGATAAATGTTAGAATTTCCTTACAATAATGGGAAAATTTATAACCTTCTTCCCTTGATACATTATTTTCATGGGTGTCTATTCACTGACTATTCATGATTGTGATCACATATGTATGCATCTGTAGCCTGTGATACCATATATGATGCTTGATGACATTGATATACCTATTTATCTTGTTAGAATATGTTTTATATTTATCAAATGTGTATGTATTTTTCTATTGAGTCTATTGATAATAATATATTTTCATAATTTATATTATTTTCCTCTTTTTGTGTGTTGATCACAAATTTTGAGGTATTTCTATTGGTAATTAAAAATGGTGAACTATCATGATATGGTTATCACATAGAGGGGGATTGCAGAAAATAGGTAAAAATGATGATGATATACCTGGACCTAGGGTAATGGAATGAGGCCTTTGATCCCAATCACGGGGAAACAATTGTAGAAGACCGATGGATTTTTGGCCTAGCCCTAGTCATGGATAGGCTATGTCAGCCTTATGTTATGACCAATTAATATGATAGGGTATGATGGACTTTTAGATCGACCTATGATAGAGATGAAATGTGACATCCTTGGTCCCTGATCTAACTCATTGCCTTTTTATTACAAAGATAGATGTTAACAAGCATTTGGGACTAACCCTTGATCTTTTCTGAAATCTGTTATGACTATCCTTGCTTCATAAAGATTAAATAGTTATGAATGGGGATTGTGGTACCATGGTTTTCATAATGATTCTTAGTATATTTTTCTAATTTCATTCTATTGTATTTTAATTTAAAATAGAAAAAACTTTTTATACAAATTAACATACGTTAAGGATGATTTTTTATTATTTAACTAACATTCATTACTCACACCATGAATGAGAATATCAGTTCCTGTATAATACATGATCAGGGTTCTGAATACGGAAAATGTGCTGATAATAGATATATCAGTAATGGATTGTGGTGTAAGCAGATGTAACAGGACAAAATTTTTATAAATTTCATATTTAGTTCATTATGTATCTATTTATACAATAACCATTCTTGGTTAGCATGCCATATTAAGAGACTCATTTATTTTCACATTTATGACATGGGTAAGATTTTATATTGCATTATTTTATTTTACCTTCAACTAATAATTTAGGCAGTTATATTTTATTTTATTATTGGGTATTTTTATGATAATTGAGAGAATAGTCTCCCGACAATATTATACAATCACCAATAGTATGGAGCCACCAACATATTTTGAGGCATGCATGTGATCTTGTAGTTACTCTACTATGAACCTATTTGGGTAATGTGGGTCAAGGAGTTAAAAAATGGTTTCTATGATATGGTTTCATTATTCCATAAATACAATTCTAAGATATTGTAAAAATATGTTCAGTTGTGTGATACTCGGGTAGGGTAATTATATGTGTTCCTGACAAGAGCATGTATTATGAAAATCTAAGATAGAGGTGATCTGATTGTTTTTACTAGTTGTTTATATTACTATTTACAATAGATACCCATTATATTTTTTATAGTTTTTCTGATTTGTGTACATTCATGAATCATGAATTGGATCATAGTACCATATTCCATGTTTATACCTAATGATTACTGTATTATAGTTCTTTAATTAAATTCCTTAATATGTGATCTACTAAAATTGATATACCTTAAATATTTTATTTGATGATATATATATTTAAACGTCCATGATTCCTTGAATTTTCCTCGTACTATTTGAACTTAAGCATGATTATATATATATATATTACTATGAATAATGTGCAGTCACTAATGACTATGATTTATCTATGGGTTGAACTATGAGGGTTAAATCATTTGTAAGGGCATCTCCTAGGGTATATCTTCATATAGAATTATATTTTTTCTTAATATGTTTATTTTTACCTATTAGGAAACCTACTTTTGGTATTATAAAATATTATTCGATGTTTTATGAAGTTCTTCCTTGGAGACACTTAACATGACCACCTACTGAAGTAGTCCAGAATGCTCCCTCTAGGGTGGATGAACCAATTCTTCCATAAGATACGTGGGAGTATGCACCTGAGAATACTCCACTAACTTCTTTTGTAGTTTAGTTATTAGATCCACTTCATCCATTAATTATTTACAATATACCTATCAAAGTTTGGGGTATGAAAAAACATGGTTGACTATGCATGTGACATCCAACTCTGAAATCATTCAAACATCCAAGGAATCAAAGGACCACATGATGTCGATTACTTGGTTAAATCATTTGAGGGAAATTTTGTCTTGGTCTATATATTAGATAATTGATGACCTAATATAGTGGTACTATTACTTTTTGGACCTTCAAATTTATGGTTGGGTATTATGGTACAAGTTTGATGATGTATGGGTCTTTAATGGGAGATATTGAAGAACATATTGTTTATGGAAATCATTCCCTAAAAATGGAAGTTTTTTCATTCCAAGGAATTCATTTCCACTCAATAGGTATCCTTGAATGTATTCTCATACTCTTCCCAATTCTCTGAACATCTCTGTTTCACTCATCTCCAGGAAAACAATTATCCACTAAAGGCCAAGATGTTTGGGACTGGTCTTCATAAATAATATAAAGTGAATTTTAGAGTTAATAAACAACAACATACCCAATGGTTTTGTACAAGGGAATGACTATTGAGAAGGGATTGGAGGATATTAAATAGTTTCTTTTCTAGCATACATCAATTATCTAGTTGGTGGACATCATATTATTGTTGTGATTGTCTATTCTGGTAGCAGAATGACTACAGCCAAGGACATGCAGTGGGTAGGTTTTAGGAATGTTGAGCATAGTATATATTATTAAGGTTCCTCTAGAGGAGATCTATAATACATTATCTATGGAATGGTCAGACATTAACGCTGGTTCTATCCAGTACCTTATTGAATTTTTCAATAGTATATAATGATAAGGTACATATAGTAGTGCCAATGTAGTTATTTGAGTCCAGGATTCTATAGATGTTCATGTTAGGTGAAAACCATGACCCATTGATCAAACCAAGGTCCTCAAAATCATGTTCAAACCCATTTGACGATGCTGAATTTTTTTTGTCCTATACTAAGGGGTTAGTCTCATATAAATGTATAAGGAAGATCATATGAATTGGACTTCTTTTTTAAAGACTATGGTGACATTTTATCGATCAATTTAGGTATAGTCTTTAACTGTTCCTCTCTTTTTATCCCAAATTTTGAGTATCTACTTATATTTAAAGAACTTCCATCTATTCTTTCTATTTATTCACTCTTGTGAGATTTCAAAATTCCAAAAATGGATACCATTGATTTGATCTTTGATATTTAATAAATTACAATATTTCATGCGCATGTTGAACTTTATCAGAGGTGCATGTCATTTTTTTAATGTAAGAGAGAGGAGTTTGTGATAAACAATTAACGGGAGGTTGAAGCCAACACATTGGGGCTAGATTTGATCCCTATTGGATCCAACATGCTGTTGGAGGTAGGATTTTTTATAACTTTGGTACTAGTTATATGTTATAAGTTTTTCACTTATTATCAATCACTATAAGCATATATTTCCATAATACTTAATAGTTATTCAACCTAATAGATTTGGGTAGTTCAAGATCAATATTATTTCATGGGATTAACCACTTATCCTCCATATCATATAGAATTAAATGATTGTCAGAAATAATGATTTAGCTTTATGACTTGGAGGGGAAGGGATTGATTAGACTGATCATATCTTATCGGGATGCTCTAAAATTATTCTCTAAGAAAAAGGGGGATGTTTATAAGTCTTTTATATAATAGAAAGCTGAATAGGGGTTATTTAAGAATAGTTATCCTATATGATGTATTGATTATCAATGAAATATGTTATGGGGAGACCAGATGTTCTCCAAGATTAATCATCATCGAGGCTACTATCAGTCCTGGGTTGGAGAGGTGGATATTTCCATGTTAGTGATTAGGAGTAAATATAAATTATATGACTATCTTTTTATGCCTTTTATGTTTAAAAACGATCCAATTATTTTCATGGAAATCCTAAATAGGATCTTCCATCCATATATTATCCCTTTTAACATTGTATTCTTGGATGATATCCTAATCCATTTGTGGAAATCAGATATGCATTCTAGGAACCCTGTGATTTTGTTATGTAAACTTTAAGCAAATTATCACTATGTTAAGAAATAAAATTCTAACTTTTGGATTTTTGGAATGTGATTTCTTGGGATTATATTTTGTGAGGCATAAATTTCTTTATACTTAGAGAAGGTAGAGGTCATGATTTCTTAGACACATAAAAGGAATTTTTTGTATTAGGAGTTTCATTTGGATTGTGGGACAACATAGATGTATCATATAGTAAATCTTCCATTTATTGGATCTGTTGACGAAGCCGGAAAAGAAGGGGTAACATTAGAGTGGTTGTATTAGGGTGAAAAAACCATCATAGATCTAATGATGATATATGAGGTAGCTTCTATTTTGATTCTCATTGAGCTTGGGTTCAGATACTCTATTTATGGTGATGATTTATCTATTTTATTAGGAATAGTTTTTATGAAGAATATTAAGATAAATTCCTATCATCCATTTTAGTTGCAACCCAGTGTGTAGACCTACTTGACATAAGACATGGAATTATAATGTGTGGTATACGCTATGATTTTTTGACAACAGTATCTATTCTGTGATCAATTTTTCATCTATGCAAACTACAAATGCCTCTAATATATATTATATTTGTGAGATTTTATTTAATGGTAGAGGTTTTGGTTGGGGAATTTTTAGAAATTTAACATCATGATAACATCTTCTCCTAGAATAGAGAATGTCATTATAGACACTCTTATCAGTATAATGAAGGAGTCATTGGAGTTATGAGAGAATCCATCAAAGCAAGAATAGAGTCTGATTAATTTGATGGATAAATGGATTGTGGGTCTATATTAGGTCAATGGACTTTGAACATATGCTCCCATAATTACTATGTCTAAAAACGTGGACTTGGTGAAGGTTGTAAATGATTTTTATTTGGTATTTTTCTTGATGCAATAATGATTATAAATAATTTACCATGTCCTACGATGTTCATTTGTAGATTATAATGTGATCTTAATTCATGAGGCAGTTGTGGTTCCAAAATCCATAAGAGATGAGATCATGAGAGAATCAAATGATTCAATATAAGAAGTGAACTTAGGGCTTATTAAGATGTTACATGATATTCAATATCAGTTCTCGGGACATCTCATAAAGAGTGGAATGGATAGTATTCTTACCCAATTCCTTACCTTCGAATGGATAAAGCCTAAGCATCAGCATCTTTTGAAAGACGCTAGACCACTCTAAAAGTGGGGTGAATTAGGGTGTCAAATTTTTCTCTTCTTTACTATATCTTGTAACCATGTTCACAAGAACATGTTTAAACCTGTATGAATGATATTTGTTGTAATTAAAATGTTCCCACACAGAAATAAATCACATCACTTTTACTTGGTTCACCACTGAGGGATACTTCTGAGGAGCATATGCCGATATGTTTCTGGTCATGCCTAATTCCACTAGTCTTCATTAGATATGGATTACAAAGATCTGGGCACAATCACTCTATACCAGGATCACTCCTAAATGGTTTAGGGATATCTCACAGCTTCCATTGGATCTCTTCGATAGACTCCCCCTAGCTCACTGCCTTGTAGAGGTCTTCAGTTAGTTTATTGACATGAAAGACGCTTTGCTTGATTGGTATTAAATAATTTGTCTCTATTTTGCTTGAGACACTAATTTCATCAATGTCCCAATTTTTTTTCTCTTTTATAATTTGTTTTATCCTTTAGCGAAATTACTCAATACACTAAAACTTCATCTTTTTTCTAGATTTACAAAGTCCCATTATGTTGTTTCTGCTTCTGAAAATTGTCCCCAATTCTGCGGACTGTCTCTTATCTGTGTATGTCGCCCGCTCCACATACCTCACCTTATCCACGTATAGTGGCTACTCTGAATATTATTCCTTCTCTGTGTATCGTTCATACTCTGTATATCATGCCTACTCTGTGTATTGCGCCTGCTCTGTGCACCACCCCTACTTCGCATACCGTGCCTACACTACGTACCATGCCTGATCCAAATGCTGCCTCCATGTACCACCTCTTCATACCGCCTCTATATACCACCTCACATACCACCTCTTTGTATCGCCTCTGTATAGAACCTCTTCCTACTGCCTCTGCATATCGCCTCTGAGTACCACCTCTTCCTATATCCTTGGAATATTTTTTCTTCCTTCCATAGGCTTCTTCTTCAAATTATTGAAATTATTTTCACTCCATCATACCACTCTTTTCGACATGGTGTCACTTCTGCAGACTGATCCTTCCAATTTTGCGAGTAGTTTTTTCTTTCGTGAACCACATTGTCATACGCGAAATCTCCCTCATGTACCACTCTCATACCTATCCGAGTTCTTCAGCAGTGATGATATTTTCATATCTAATATTATCTCACTTAATGATGGGATTAACACTCCATAAATATGAAAATAACTCTGTAAATTTTTCTAATCCATTTTTCCCAAATTGTTAATGTGGGAGAAACTTCACAACATATTGAACTCCATCCATGTACTATCGGATTCCACCGCATACTGTGATCCTTTACCACATATCATTAATATTCCATATACTGTAATTCCTTTGATCTATGTACTACATATCGTTTTCCAATGACGAGTCATCCTATATACCGCAACTCCCTCCGCCACGAACCATTTTCGGTATCGTGACTTGTTCTTCAAACCATTCCAAGTACCTTTCCGACTACATGGAATGTGGCCGCAAACCATTCCTGGACATGGTACATGGTCCATGTTCCGAGGTACTTTATTTTATTATTTGTCTAATTTCCTTCACTATTCCACATCTCATTCACTCTTATGCAGATATCCTTCCATTTCCAAAAACAAAATCCCAATTAAGAGTTTCAAAATTTTGGCAAACGCTGGGAAACGACAAAACCATGAATATCTACTTCCTCAAGAACACTCATACTTATTACCCATCATCTGGATTCTTCAATAGTTAGTGGATTTCATCACAAAATCCTGCCATCATGATATATACTCTTTGAACAATTAGTTTTAATATCTTCATATTCTCTAGAGAAAGTACTCCAACTTACAAACTTCCATATCTTCCATCAACCTCAGTCTTTCAAGTCAACACTGAATATGTTTGGAATCATCTTCTCAGATTTGTATGATAATTATTAAATCTACAAATCTCCACATTACCCCTCATACCATAATTATCTTCCCTTCATGTAGGCTCTTGCATGGCCTCTTTGAACTGTGAGATGTTCCATGATAACTTTATAACTATGATCCCTTCAACACTATCTCAGATTGTTTCATCGTTATAGAAAATGTACCACCATTGATACAGGTACGTTGAACTTAATATTACTTCAACAGTCATATAAATTCCATTATCCAGAATATTTGGAGTTCCAGTTCATCTCCTACTTTATTGAGACCTATATTGACAACTTCTGACAAAAAATGAAATCTATAAACATGAATATGGTTCCAAAAATATCCCCCTTGGTATTTTTTAGTCATTACCTTAATGTTCTCATCAAATTATTGGGTCAGTGTAAAAATGAGAAACTTCTATCTCCCTTTTTTTCTTCTTCTTTAACTCCACCTTTTGAACATTAATTTCACTTTCTCTCCCCCTTATTGACATGAAATACAATGTGCATGGGAAAATAATATCAATCTATACATGATAATTATTCTATCAATAACTTCACTCTAATTCTACTTGATCAATGCTCGATGTAGAATAAAAGTGGATTCGATTTACACATCATGGTTGTCCATTATTTACTAATCATTATATCACATGAGATGAGAACTCATGTACTTTCTATTCATGGGTTTTCCACATTAATTCCAGGATAAATAAATTCAATGTGAGTGGGAATAATCTTCCTGAAACTCTTGTACGCACATCAACAAATAGATAAATCCATTCAAGTGCAATTGGCAGGATAAGTGGCCTTGGGGAACTTCCATTTTCTTATGTCACTGATTAATTCTGTTACTCCTCCTTTATAAAATGATCTTTATTCTGAGTAACCAAGGATGTGATATTGGGAAATGACATACCTTTTTAATGGCCTACCTTTTCCAATGATATATTCTTAAAAAATTTGCCTTTTAATATAATTTAATGCCAAATGTAGTTGATACTGATTAAAATAATAATTCTGGAAGCTTCTTAATTTGTCTCCCCCTCAAGGGAAACACTCTTTATCGTCTTCATCAAGGGTGATCCTTTATTATTTTAATCCTTGAATATCAATTGAAGAATCTTACTAGGATTTAAACTTATTCATATTTTCTATTAAGAGTTGTTATTATTCATTACTTCTCAGGTTCTGCCCATGAAAGCTTACATCACCATTAGTTCCCTATTTTAGGAAACAAATGTACGATACACAAGAGATTTATGGGAATGATGTGGATTATCATTGTTTCATCTATATGAACTACATGATTGAGGTGTTTTTCCCAACCATGTTTCTCCATTTATTCCTGTCATCATGATCACACATCGGAACAAATTATCTGATTTGTGTTGATCTAAAATAGATCCTTTCACGTTCTCTTAAACTTTTCGTGGAGAATTATTCTTCTTAACATCCATCAAGGATGATACATTCTTATTAATTTTAAGGAATGGTTCTTTCTCTAGTATTAAGGTTATAAAACCTTTTGAAATGTAACAATATTTCATACATCTCTCACACATATCTTATTTAACACATGGGTTTCTTTTTTTTTGAACTCTCCCATGCACGTTAGCTTCATCATGTGCATTGATTCCTTTTACTTTATCACCATCCTTGGATATCTCATCATTATGTATCCATAATCTTTTCAAATCATTTAGTTAGATGAACAACATGTTAGATGGAATAATTTCAGTAGGTTTGGATCTTTTACACCAGTTTATCTAAGTGTCATCCCTCTTAGTTTCTCTATTGGATGAATTCACCTTTAATTTCATGGATCTAAAATCATGGGTCTTCTTAGCATACATTCTTGAGATATTCTAGGGGAAATTGTTATTCAAAATATTCTTATGTCTTCCTCCAAAAAAAGGTGCTTCTTACTTAGCCAATGTTAGATGTCATCATTTCTTATCAATGAAGAATACATGTTGAGGTGGGCATGTAACTACCTTGTGACTACTTCCATTACATACATCACAGATGTTATCAAGAATACCCAATATTTTTGCCGAAAATATATGATTCTAGAAGTGGGTATGTTTCTTCTTCTTCTTTGGATTTCATCCACATGAGGTAGGCTTTATTTGTGATATTTCATTTTTAGGATTGTACCAACATTTTATTTCACAGTTCCCAAATCTGTTGCAGCACAAATACTGAACAAAGAATATTGATTTCGTTGTATTATGTTGTTGGTCCATCTTCCTGACTTGTTCTTCTCTTTGGGGAGAACTGCCTTCCACATTATTTTTCTTATTCACCCCAGACTAGGTTATTGGTAACTCCTCGCCATTCTTTATCCATAATTTTTTTTTAATTTCACTTCCAACCAACAATCCTTCTGGAAACATATATAGAAACATGCATATAATATATTTTTGATGGTACCTTATTCTTCTCAACTACTTGTGATATATCAATGAGTCAATCCATGATCTTCTTATCACATGTTGGAGGTAATTTAATATTAGAATCCTCCAGTGATAATTCCTTAGCAACCAATGTTGTTTCATGAGATAGATAATCAAGAGTGTTCACTTTACCCTTGATAGATGTTAGAGGTATTTCATAATTAGAATCCTCCAGTGAGCATTAATTACCCACAGAAACTGTTTCATTATTTTTTGAAGTCTCAATATCTATTATCTCAAGATTGGTCAACTGAACATCTAATTATAGAAATTTCTAATTGAGAATGACCTTATGATCTTAAATTGCAGTCATCTTCTCTTCACTAGCCTTCTCCATCCAGGAAAACAACTTCCACATACAACAACATTTTATTATGAGTCAAAGAGTCATGTTCCTTCATATTCATTGATATTCCTTCCAATTATAGACCCTTGCAATTAGTGCATTTTTTCAGTTTCCCTTTAAGCACATGGTTCTTTTCTTCATGATCATTTTTGACTCTTCCTTCCTCTTCAACATATTTGAACCATTTTGATGTATTTATTTCATGTCTCCTACCTATTTCTTAAAAGTATTCAATCTTTCTGGAGAGCTTAAAACATCCACAAAAATTTTCTTCCAAGAAATTCTCTATATTTTCTACCTCACATTCCAATTGGGTGACCTCATCCTACATACATTGAAAGACTCTACAAACAATGGGAGTTCATTATTCATGAATATAAGGCATATAATTTCTTATCTTCATAGTTTCCATCTAATGGGATGTAAAAGACTGATCAACATCACCTCTTATTTGGAAAATTTAATTTTGCTGGAAAATTGAACCACCTTCTCTTTTCTTTCCAAAAATGATATTTCTACATTATTATAAAGGCATAGAGAACCAGAAACATCATTATATTTATAAATGAGGGACTTCCTCAACTGTGCCTTCTCATTATTTTTATTTTTCGTCCTCGTCTATTGGGATATAGAATTATGATCATGAAAAACATAGTATTCAATAATTCTCTTCATTGTTGATTTAGGAAAGAAAACTCAAATCCTATTCTAAATATAATTAATGTATATTATTAATCATACATGAACCCTCATCTAATTCCAATTGAAGGACCCTAGACCACCCAGAGAGGGGTGTGAATCAGGGTGTCAATGTTTTCACTTATTTACTAGATCTAGTTCCCAAATTAGTAAGAAAATGTTTAAACATGTATGATTGATATGTGCAGAAATTAAAACATTCACATGCATAAGGACATCACAAAACTTTTACATGGTTCACCACTAAGGGCTACATCACAGGAGCATATACCAACAGGTTACCACTCAAACCTAATTTCACTAATATTCACTAGTTGTGTATTACATAGATTCCATCATAGTCACAATGTCCAAGGTTCACTACCTAATGGTTTGGGGATAGCTCCCTGCTTCGCTTAGATCAATTCCATAGACTCCCCCTTTCTCACTACCTTGGAAACGTCTTCACTCATTTTATTGACTTGAAGGATATTTCAATATATTTTCATGAATGAGTCTTTCTCTATTCAGCATGAGACACTACTTGCATTGATGTCTGGAATTGATGCCCTTTTAGATTCAGTTTTCTCCTATAGTGCAATTACTGAATGCACTAAAAATTATACTTCATTTTTATAGAATCACAAATTCCCTTAATGATGTTTCTATTTCTATGAACTATCCAGGATTCAGCAGAGTGTCTCTGATATGCCTAAAGATCCGGATCCATGTATTATTCCTGATCTACCTACCACACATGCTCTGTGTACTGCACCTGCTCTGCATACCGTGACTTCTCCACATACCAGGACTTCTCTCTGTACGTAACCTTCTATATGTACCATGCTTTCTCTACATAACAAGCATACTCTACGTACCGTGCTTGCTTTATGTACCACCTCTGTGTACCGCTTATGTGTACTACCTCTTCTTACCTCCATTGCATACTACCTCTGGGTACCGTGTGCCTCTACGTACCGCCTCTACGTACAACCTCTTCATACCACCTCTACGTACCACCTCCACATACCACCTCCATGTATCGCCTCCGCGTACCTCCTCCGCATACCGTCTCCATGTACTTCCTCTGCTTATCTCCTTGGAATAATGTTTCATCCTTCAAAATACTTATTCTTCAAAGTATGAAAATTATTTCATCTCCCACATACATCTTTTTCATACATGGAATCTCTTCTGATGTCTACTCCTTCAAATTTCAATAACTATTTCATCTTTCGCATACCACTTTGTCCTACATGATATCTCTCCTCTGAACCTCTTTTGGACCATGTCGAGTTCTTCCAAAATGATGATATTTTCTTATCGAATTCACTCTAACATAATGATGGTATTATCTATCCTTATATATGCAAACAACACTACAAGCTTTTCTAATTTGGTTTGCCAAAATATTCAATGTGGGACAAACTTCCAATGCATACTGAACTCCATCTGTGTACTGTAAGCTTCAAACAAGTACAACAATCCTTTACCATGTATCATTAACCTTCCACATATAGTAATCTCACTGTTTTGAATACTACATCTCTTCCACAAACGATGAGCCTTCTCGCATACCAGAACACCCTCCGCTGTGAACCATCTTCAGTACTGTGACCCGTTCCGCAAACTGTTTTGTATACCTTTCCTGCAACATGGTACGTTGCCTCTAACCATTCCATGACATGGTATGTTGTCTATGTTCCAAGTTATGTGGTTTTATTCCTTTCCAATTTCCTTTAACATTCCAAATATTGTTCACTACTATGTATATATACTTCGATTTCAAAAAAACAAAATCCAACTTTAGAGGTCCAAAAATTTGCAAAATACTAGAAAACATCACCACCGTAAATATATGCTTCAGAAAGAACATCGATGCATTTTCAGTGTCATCTGACTTCTTGAATAGCTAGGGGAATTCAACACAAACTCTTCCAACCATGATATATACTCTTTGAATGATCAGTTTTAGTATTTTCAAATTCTTCTAGGAAAGTACTAAAACTTCCCAACATCTATATCGTCCAACAACATCAGTCTTTTTAATCAACACTGAATATGATTGGAATCATCTTATCACATTTTTATGATGTTTATTAAAAATTAAAATCTCCACATGATCCCTTGTGAAATAATTCATGTCTCTTCATATAGGATCTTTCCTGGTCTATTTGAATAGTGAGATGTTGCATAATCACTTTATAACATTAATCCCATTAACACTATCTAAGATGGTTTCATTGATATAGAAAATGTATCACATTTGATATTGGTAATTTGAACATAAGATCAGTTCAACAGTCATCTGATATCTATTCTCCATAAACTTTGTAGTTCCTCTTCATCTCCTTCTTTATTTTGACCTATATTGGCAACTATTGACAACAAATACAATCTTCATACATGAATATGGTTCCATCATCCTGGGGGTTTTATTCATCCACATATGGTGCATATCATTATGTGGGATGCTTCTATTACAAACATTGTGTCAGGATTACCCAATACTTTTAGGATTCATGATTTCTTTCTGTGATAGTTGAGTGACTGAAAAAATTGGCTCACTTCTTTCCAATAAATGAATTCTTTTTTGTGGATGAGTTTGGAAAAATGTATATATTATAAATTTTATTACAACATGGAGTTACCTTGAGAATAAAATTATATAAAGATTCATTATTTAGATTTTAATTTTATCAAGGCTTTTAGAATATTTTGTGTTCATAGGTGACACTACGATTAACATGTCATTTAAAAAATATGGGCAGTCGGAGAGGATCATATTAATATTAGATGATATACTATGGTGATGAATTTTAGAAATAAGTGGATATTGAGATGACCAACTAGCCTTGATTGAGGTCAAATAAATAAACTTTTTCAATGATTTAATTCAAATGGAAGCTTTTGAGACTCAATAAGGTCAGTAATGTTTCACACTGATATGTCAGACTGAGATGGGTGAACCAATAGTTGTGGGGCTGAGTATGTTATATGAGACCTCTAAGAGAGTATAGTTGGTCCAAATGTGGTCAGTCATCAATCAGAGAAGGTAGTGATTATATTTTAATAGAAGGAGGGGACCTCTAGATTTCCCTATCGGTTTCCAATTTTTCCTATGGATGACTCATCAACTAGGGAATCAATAATTTCAGAAGATTGGGAAGATAAGGAAATTATTTGTAAGACCATTTAGGGTTATCAAATTCTTTAGACTAGTGGCCTATCAACCTAAAAATACTACTCATTACCAAGGTACACACATTATATCCCATGTGTCTTAAATTTTGATTTATATTCCAAAACTTATTCTTCTAATCAACTGTGAGGAAGTTTAGTTTGAGCCTGATGCATCATTTGTGGAGCACTCGGTGATGATTATAGACCAAATAAAGAAGGTATTATACAGGATGGCCATACCACTTGTTTAAAAACTAAGGTAATGATATAATAATCCATTTTTACTATATGAATAATTAAAAATTATATTTTTATTTTTATTATTAATAAATTTATTAATTTTTTAACCAAAAAGAACATAGTTTTTAAAAACAATTTTTATGATGTTTTTATATAAAATATTAATTTTTAAATTATATTATTTGAACGTTTAAATATTAATTTCATTTCCTAGATAATCATATACAAATTAACCAAGGATGATATTTTAGGATTTTTCCTAAAATATTGATTTTATGGTAAAAAGTAAAAAAATACATGTTTGAAAAAAAGGTCATTTCTTTTCAATAAATTATGTAATTTAAATGTAACATTATTTTTTAATATTATTTAATTTCAATTAAATATTATTTATTTATCTATGATCCATTTAATTACATTTTCATTATCTTTATATTGGATTTTATTATAAGTTTATATTTGTGTTTAAAAAGAAGATTTTTTTTGAAAAAATGTATTAATGTGAATAATGTTTTTAAATTTTTATTAATAATGTGGATTGATTTATATGAAATTTGTATTTAATATGTCAATAAATATAAATTTAAATTGGTAAAAGGATTATTAAAAGTCATATAGTAATATAAAATAATCTTATTCTTTAATAATACAATTCTTGAAAACTACTTTTTTGTAACCTTCGCAGGTTTATTTTTGAATTAAATTCATACAATAATGTGATTTTAATTTGGTAAAATGGATAAAATACTTCAAAACATAACATTTTATATTACCTAATTAGTTATACTTAATTCTTGTTCAAAATTAACAATGAATATAGTAAAAATCTACTAGCACAGTTAATGTAAAAATAGATTTATAGAGGGTTAAAATAAAACAAAAAGGTTTTACCTGACCAATATACTTGAAAAATTATATTTTATGGAATAATTTATACCTTATCATGTATAATTATTTATAATATTCCATTTTTGATATTTTTTCTTTTTTAAAATTTTGGAAGACCTTTTTATTTTGGAATATTACAAGTGTGTCACACACCTCACTTATATATGTATATCCTATCTTCATTCCTATTAACACATTCAAGGCCCATTATATCAATAAATTACCAACTAAAAACCCTTACCTAATTCATTTACCTGACCTATATCTACTAGATTTATAAATAAAGACATCCTAATAGTGATGTTTGTTCAAAACTATAAGGTTGTTCGAAAAATATGTATCACGCTTAACCAAGAATTTTTATTGTTTTTATTCTTCCACATCCATAAAATATTATTCAATTTTGATGATATAATAAAACATATGACTCATATCCTAAGATTAATATGACGTTAATTTCATAAATTAAATCCATTT